>CM023864.1:43002352-43632352 GCA_013389735.1 Phaseolus lunatus | reverse complement strand
ACAACAGAAACAAGTTCCACGTTTATAGTTCCTAATAACGTGGTGAGTGGGTCTAAGACCAATTCAAACAAACAGATTGGCCTACAAACCAGTGCATCATTAACAGAATAAATAACCAACTAAGTAACAATCAAGAAAAAAACGTTCTAATACTTCAACAAGTTTCACATCGCGCAATTTCACCGGATTCGCTTTCGGAGTCTCCGTATAACTGAACTTGAAGTCGGACGGTGCGCCATCGATGACGTAAGACACTTCGTCCTCACCAATTTTCACATTCTCTGGCCCTAGTCGAAACACAAGTCTTTCTACTTGAGAAACCACAAGATGCCAATCCAGCAAGGGTTTCGATTTCACCGGTGGTTTAGAGTATTTTGACTTTTTTCCCGAGATTGAAGGTTGAGACGGAGCGAAGGGGGTTCCGAGAGATTTGAAAGTTTCGGAAGTGGAGGAAATGGCGGCGGCGGTGGCAGTGTTAATGATGTTATCGGCGACGGTTTAGCGGCAAGTGCGGCAGATTTCGTCTTCAATTTCATGGATTGCTCAGTGGCACTGGTTGAACTTCTCTGTGCTGGCGGTGTTCCAACATGAGAAACGTAGCTCCATGGAAGAACGTTCGTGGGTCGGGTTGTGGTCAACGAGTGGGGAAAATATGGGTAATTGAAGAGCCACCTTCAGAAACACATCCATCTCTTCTCATGATTCTGCATTGCCATAAATCCTTCATAAAACTCAACCACAAAGGGTGTTTTCGGAAATAAATCTCCCAGTTCATATACTTTTACGTATTTTGAGTTTTTTTAATAATATTGTAAATTATGTAATTTTGTTTTATATATAATTTTTATGCATTTTCAGATCAATTTTTTATTAAACATATCAAATGAGTAGACATAATAAAATTAAACAATTGAAATAATGTAACAATGAATAAAAAAAATAATTTTTAAAATTAATAATACAAATATTTAGAAACAAAAATATAAGTGTTTTTCTATCAAAACATTTTAGTTCTATCAACTAAAAGGAATACTATCATAATAATCATGCATTAAAATTTAAAATTATATAATAAAAAATTATACTTTTTATTCCTTTGTGTACAAGTTGGCAAAATAAATAAAATATATATGCTCTTGAATTTTAATTAACATTCCATTTGCCTAATCTAGAAGATAAAAAGGTTATATTAGTAAGTAAACAAATTATAACTCTTGGTGAGCAACATAAAGAGAATTGAGAGAATAGATAACTACCATAATGGTGAGATTAGAAATCTTAGTTAGATGCTAGAGAAACTTTGTATTGCATCCTTCTTGGTTGAGATTAGAAATCCTAGTAAGATACTATAGGGACTTTGTATTCCTCCTTCTAAGGTGAGATTAGAGATCCTAGTGAGATGCTAGAGAGACTTTGTATTCCATCATTCTTGGATGAGATTAAAGAGTAAATGAGAGAATAGATAACCACCATGGTGATATTAGAAATCCTAGTGAGATGCTAGAGAGACTTGTATTCTTGTTGGGTGAGTTTGAATGTTATCCTCACAAAGTGGGAGAAACAATTATGGTAATCCTATTTTCATAGTGAAAGCGTTTTTTGGATAAGGTGATTTAACAAGATTTTCGCAAGTGTTCATTTTGTATCTATATCAAAAAGGGAATTAATTCTGATTTTCCCAACAAATGATGCCAAAGTACCATAACTGTCTTGGTTCTACGTTTGATAGTGAAATTTTGTTTGTACTACAAGATTGCATCATGCTATGTTTTAATTCTGAGAGCTACCTCCAACAATGCTGAAGTCAATACTGCTCCTTTTTCCTTCCTCTGATAATTGATTTTTGGAAATTTATTTGAGGAAGCTTATGCATATAAGAAGTCCTTCCTGTTGAGGCTTCAATGAAGCCTAAAAATCTGTCTTATGGCATACACTGTGGATACCTAACCAGTGCAAACAAGTGACGAGCATCGATGCTGTATAACTTGTTTTAGAAGATTAGACGGCACTGATGGCATGATTGAGTCGCTGTTCTGCTTTTACCAGATACTCTAGAATTTCCACATGATTTCTTGCTGGTGTAACATAAATGCTTGGAATTAAGCTGTTACAGTATTTGAATCAATCCTTTGGAAAGGCCATTTTACGTTAAACTTAGCTAGACTATGATGTTTCTCCCTATCAATTTTTATTGAGTCAACATATTTAGCGTTCTTACATGTGATACGTTACAGGATAATCTTCTCAGGCATAAGCCAGAAATGGATATCACATTTGAGTCTTCTGCCAGTCCGCAGCATAAAAAGGTATTTAGCATGATCTGTAGTGCTGTTAAGGTGTCTTGTTATACTCAACGAAGTCAGATACTGGTTTCAGTCTTTTAACTTATTTCCTATTAATATCAGTCAGAAGAAAAATTGATTTAAAAATTTCTGTATGCATATATTTTTGTCATGTTGCAGATATCAGCCAGATGGGACCCGGTTGAAGCATATCGGCCTATAATTGATGAGGCCCCTGTGTTCTATCCAACTATTGAGGTACTTATAATTATCAGTATCATAGTATTATAACTCTTGGTGGTGGTTATATTTTATTTTAAATGAACTTTTTTTGTTTATACTCTTCTTCTCAGGAGTTTGAAGACACACTTGGTTACATAGCTAAGATTCGCCCCCAAGCTGAACCTTATTTATGGCATATGTAGGATTGTCCCTCCAGCTTGCTGGGTACCACCATTCCCTCTTAAGGAGAAAGATTTATGGGAAAATGCAAACTTTCCCACTCGTATCCAGCAAATTGATTTGCTTCAGAACAGGGAGCCCATGAGAAAGAAAAGTAGGGGAAGGAAGCGAAAACATAGAAAGCAATCAAAGATGGGTACAGGTAGGAGAACTGCCAAATCAGGTTCTGAAGCTAATGGTGCTTCTGAGCCTGAGGAGAAGTTTGGATTCCAATCAGGTTCAGACTTCACACTTAAAAGACTTTCAGCAATATGCTTAGGTTTTTAAAGATTGCTACTTTGGATTCGATGATTCCAATGAATATGGAAAAGTTAGCGATTATAATCACTGGCAGAGATGGGAGCCCTCTGGAGGACATTGAAGGTGAATACTGGAGAATAATAGAGCAACCAACTAATGAGGTTGAGGTACTAATTCGGGTTCATTGATAACACATTTAGTCTTACTTACCAGCATATGATATAAATAAGCAAAAAAATTCTATATTATTCTATTTTTTTGTAGGTGTATTATGGAGCTGACTTGGAAACTGGATCACTTGGAAGTGGCTTTCCTAAGACATCATCCTTAACTAAGAATGATTCAGACAGGTATGCTGTGTCTGGCTAGAATCTGAATAACTTCCCGCGATTGCCAGGTTCTGCGTTATGTTTTGAAGGAAGTGATATATCAGGAGTTCTAGTTCCATGGCTGTATGTTGGAATGTGCTTTTCCTCATTCTGCTGGGTAAGTAGTGAGAATTACATTTCCTTGTGTATAATCTATTAAAGAAACAAAGTTTGAGGCATAACAGATACTTTCTGTATCTGTCTGTAAAGTTAGAGTTAAGTTTTTTTTTTCATGAAAGCTGGGTTTGAAATTTCAATATCTGGCTGTTTTATTTAAACTATAATTTAATTTAAGGATCAATGGAGAAAATAGATGGCTAGAACTAGTATTAGACATTGAGTAGAATCTAGAGAGGGGTAACTGTAAACTGCATAATTATCTCAGGACTTCTAGTTCCACTGCTTTATGTTTATTTGTTTGAAATATTGAGCTATAAAAAAAAGTAATAATGTCTTAAATTTTTCATTTCTTTTTGTTTCTGATATTCATACATTCCTGAAAAAACTAACACCTTTTATTGTTTCTTCTCCTTAAAAAAGCATGTTCAGGACCATCACCTCTATTCACTTAATTATCTGCATTGGGGTGATCCAAAGGTATGGTATGGAGTACCTGGAACCCTTGCTCCAGGTTTGGAAGATGCAATGAGAAAGCACTGGCCTGATTTATTTGAAGAACAACCAAATCTACTCAATGAATTGGTAAACTACTCGGAATTGCTCTCGTTCCCTGATTTCAGTTTTTTGGTTGCTTTCATTCTGTTTCCATACAAAGGTTTGATAAACACACAAAGATTCTAGTTCCTTCTATTTTGTTGGAAGTTTGCTAGGACCTTTGGATGTACTTGTGAAAGTTAAGAAACTTGTAGGGATATCGTGTGTGGAAGCTTAATAATTTCAAGCAAAGATTATGAGAAATTAAAGTAACAAGAAAAATGAGAATGATACCAGAATTTTTTAGGTGGAAAACCTCTTTAAATAGAGGTAAAAAACCACCGGCGAGAGAGCCAAAAACCTTCCACTATAATGGTACTAGGAGTACAATGAATTCCTCTCAAACTAATAGATAAATAGCCCCAAAATAAATTCTCTCTATATGGGTTAAACACTTACACCCAAAGAAAAGAAATAGAGAGTATATGAAAGGAGAGAGAGGAAGCAAGTGTGTTGCTATTTTTTGTGTGTATTACATTGGTTGAAAGAAGTCACTATATATAGTGGTTCTAGGAGACAACAACAATCAAAAGCAATTAATTGAGAATGGTAACCTCCCTTTGATGACAATTAATTATAAACAGTAAGTAACCTCCCATTGATTTCAGTTAATGACAAGAAAACGGAAAGAAAAAGGTGAGTCATATCCCACAAATCTCCACCTTGACTTGCCTTTGACTGGAACACTCTCTCGCCATGAAGCCTTGATTAAGTATGGATAATACCAGCTAAGTTCAGGCAATGATCGAACTTAGCCGGTGGAAGTGCCTTGGTCAACATGTCTGCAAGATTTTCGGCTGTATGAATTTTTTCAACAATTATATCTCCCGTATCAACAATGTCTCGGATAAAATGGTGCTTAATTTCAATGTGCTTGGTCCTTGAGTGATACTTGTTGTTCCTGGTTAAGTGGACAGCACTCTGACTATCACAAAATATAACAAGAACATCTTGTTGAAGACCAAGTTCACTTACCAAGCCTCGAAGCCATATAGCCTCTTTGATACCTTCTGTAGCAGCGATATATTCTGCTTCAGTGGTGGACAAGGCCGCAATGGCTTGAAGTGAAGAATACCAGCTGATAGCAGAACCACATAGGGTAAAAATGTAGGCTGAAAGTGACCTTCTCCGGTCTAAATCACCACCATAGTCAGCATCAACATAGCCAACTGCTCCTCCGGGATCGGCTCTATGTTGATCAAATACCAAACCAAGATCAGGAGAACCTTTTAGATAACGAAGTATCCATTTAACGGCTTCCCAGTGTGCCTTTCCTGGATTATGCATGAACCTGCTAACAATGCTAACAGCATAAGCTAAATCAGGCCTGGTACATACCATAGCATACATGAGACTTCCAATTGCATTTGAATACGGGACATGTGACATGCGCCTTTTGTCCTCGTCTGATTTTGGACACTGATCTGATGACAACTTGAAGTGGGCGGCAATTGGAGTATTAACAGCTTTGCAATCTCGCATTCCAAATTTGTCAAGCATCTTAAGAACATACTTCTTTTGTGATAGAAAAATTTTTCCAGCTTGACGATCTCTGCTGATCTTCATTCCTAAAATTTTCTTGGCAGGACCTAAGTCCTTCATATCAAATTCACTGCTAAGCTGGGCCTTTAACTTGTTAACTAAAGATTTATCTCTTGCGGCAATCAACATGTCATCAACATATAACAACAAGTATATAAATGACCCATCGGATGTCTTTTGAAAATAGACACAATTATCATAGCTACTTTTGGAGTAGCCATGTCCAACCATGAAAGAATCAAACCTCTTATACCATTGTCTTGGTGATTGCTTCAAGCCGTAGAGAGATTTCTTCAAACGACATACATGGTACTCCTTTCCAGGAATAATGAACCCTTCAGGCTGCTAGATGTAAATTTCTTCCTCAAGATTACCATGAAGAAAAGCAGTTTTCACATTTAACTGTTCCAGCTCCAAATCATACAAGGCAACTAAAGCAAGTAATATACGTATTGAAGTATGACGAACAACAGGAGAAAATACTTCATTAAAGTCAATACCTTCCTCTTGATCAAAACCTCTTACAACAAATCTTGCTTTATTCCTTGTACTCTCAACACCAGGGATCCCTTCTTTTCTCTTAAAGATCCACTTACAACTAATGACTCATTTTCCTTCTGGTAACTTCACCAATTCCCATGTTTCGTTTTTGTGAAGACTCTCAACTTCTTCTTGCATAGCAGCAATCCACTTTGTTGAGTCGTCACTAGAGATAGCTTCATAGTAATTCTTGGGTTCACCTTCTTCACCCATCTCTTGTGCAATAGTTAAAGCATAAGCAATGTTGACAGATTCTGCAATTAATCTTTGAGTCGGTTTTCTTGGTCTCTTTTGTGGAAGCTCTTGAGCCATAGGCCACGGCTGTGGTAACCCTCGTCGTGGAGGTGGACATTTCTCATGTGGTCTCAAATGTTCATTTGTACCATCAATAGCAGTAGCTTGATCATCTTGAATACTGGAGGAATTGGGAACGTTTTCCTCATGAGCAGGTGTTTTAATCTCAAACTCCATCTTCTCTCGAGCATCTTCCTGGTCACCTGTATCAATTGAGGAAATGACAGTATCTTTTACAGAAGAGAACATAGCAATTTCATTAAAGGTTACATTCCGACTGTGAATTACTTTGTGAGATTCTGGGTCATATAAACGATAGCCTTTAACCCCTAAGCTATAACCCAAGAAAATGCACTTCTTAGCACGAGGTTCTAATTTTCCCTCGTTTACATGAGAATAAGCAGCAACCAAATATTTTAAGATTAGAATAATCAACAGGGTTACCTGACCAAACTTCTTCTGGAATGTTGCAATCAATTGATCTGTTAGGAGAGCGATTTATCAGATAACATGTCGTTGAAGCCGCTTCAGCCCAAAATGATTTCTTCAAACCAGAATGGGAGAGCATGCAACGAACTCTCTCCAGGATAGTCCTATTCATCCTTTCTGCAACCCCGTTCTGTTGTGGAGTCCTTGGGATGGTGAGGTGTCTGGAAATGCCTTCCTTCTTGCAGAAATCATTGAATTCATTCGAACAAAACTCAAGACCATTGTCTGTCCTTAGCCTTTTTATCTTCTTGCCAGTTTGATTCTCAATCAATAATTTCCACTCTTTAAAAGTGGAAAATGCTTCATTCTTATGTTTGAGAAAATACACCCAAAGTTTTCATGAGAAATCATCAATAATTGTCATCATATAACAACATTTACCTCTAGAGGGAACTTTTGACGGACCCCAAAGATCCGAATGAATATAATCCAAGGTACTTTTGGTTTTGTGTATGGCTTTAGAAAAACTAACCTTTTTCTGCTTACCAAAAATGCAATGTTCGCAGAAATCAACCTTTCCAGTACAATGGTTACCAAGGTGACCCTTCTTCTTGAGGATTAGAATTCCCTTCTCACTCATGTGGCCTAATCTCATATGCCACAACTTGGTGTTATCTGTGTTGGGTGAGGCAACAGCTGCAGAACCTGTAACTGTTGAACCCTGCAGCACATACAAACTATCACATCGAATTGCCTTTAGTAGCACAAGAGCTCCTTTAGACACTTTTAAAACTCCACCTTCAGCTGAGTATCTACACCCATGAGATTCAAGGGTGCCTAAGGAAATGAGATTCCATTTCAAATCAGGGTCATATCTGACACCTGTTAAAGTTCGAACAATTCCATCATGTGTTTTGATTTTAATTGTTCCTACACCAACAACTTTGCATTGAGCATCGTTTCCCATCAAAACAAGACCATCATAAACTGGTTTATATGTGGTAAACCAGTCTCTATTGTGAGACATGTGAAAAGTACAACCAGAATCAAGAATCCATTCATTTTTAGACCTTTGTTCAGTGTTGGAAGCTACAAAACAATCCCCATCAGATTCAGTTTCAACAATACTAGCTTCGGCAGATCTTTCTGGTTGTTTACCATTTCCCTTATCTTCTCTATCTTGCTTATTTTTCAATTTATAACATTCAGAGATCTCGTGTCCCTTTTTCTTGCAATAACGACAATATTTGGAGTTCTTGCCTCTAGATTTTGACCTAGATTTATATTTATTGTTCCTACCTTTCTCTTGGTTTCTCCCTCTAACTACTAATCCTTCACCAGAACTTCCAGAATGAATTTTAGTATCAAATTTTTCTTTGGCTAGTAAATTAGTCTTGACATCATCAAAGCTTAAGGTAAGATAATTACCGTATAACATAATTTCTTTGAATTGTCGATACGAGGGTGGTAGAGAAACAATAAGTAGAACGGCTTTATCCTCATCATCAATTTTAACATCCAAATTTTCCAAATCAATTATGATGGAATTAAATTCATCAAGGTGAGATTGGATGGAAGTACCTTCTGACATTCGGAGTGTAAAAAGTCGCTCCTTTAACTGGAGTTTGTTTGCAAGACTTTTGGTCATGTATAGAGACTCCAATTTACTCCATATGCCTGTTGCATTTTTCTCGTTGATGACCTCATGCAACACCTCACGAGACAAGCATAACTGGATTGTAGACAATGCCTTTTCATCCATCTCATCCCACTGCTCTTCCATCATAGTGGTTGGCCTCGTCATTTTCCCTGTCAGAACTTTCTTTAAACCATTCTGGGTGAGAACAGCTAGCATCTGGACTCGCCAGATAGCAAAGCTGATTTTACCATTAAATTTCTCAATATCAAATTTCGACATTATTGAACAACAAATCTTGGTTGAATTATCGAAAAGCTCTAATGCCAATTTGTAGGGGTATCGTGTGTGGAAGCGTAATAATTTCAAGAAAAGATTATGAGAAATTAAAGTAACAAGAAAAATGAGAATGATACCAGAATTTTTTAGGTGGAAAACCCCTTTAAATAGAGGTAAAAAACCACCGGCGAGAGAGCCAAAAACCTTCCACTATAATGGTACTGGGAGTACAATGAATTCCTCTCAAACTAATAGATAAATAGCCCCAAAACAAATTCTCTCTATATGGGTTAAACACTTACACCCAAAGAAAAGAAATAGAGAGTATATGAAAGGAGAGAGAGGAAGCAAGTGTGTTGCTATTTTTTGTGTGTATTACATTGGTTGAAAGAAGTCACTATATATAGTGGTTCTAGGAGACAACAACAATCAAAAGCAATTAATTGAGAATGGTAACCTCCCTTTGATGACAATTAATTATAAACGGTAAGTAACCTCCCATTGATTTCAGTTAATGACAAGAAAACGGAAAGAAAAAGGTGAGTCATATCCCACAAAACTAAAACCATGATGACATTTTAAAATCATCAGTGTCAGTTTCATGATGACTAGTAAGTGGATTTATGCCTAACTTAACATTACAAAACAAACTTATAAGGTGAATTGCACTCCACTTATTTATTAGAATTTGACATTATTCCTAATCGATGTAGAATCTCCAACACATCATCTCATGCTGAGGAATGAACATCTCGAGCATGAGATTAGATATTTGTAGGTGTTCTAATAAGAGTCCGATAGCGGTGGCATAACAACTTCAATGAACTTGACTAGGATAGGCTCTGATACTGTCTTAATAAGTGGATTCATGCCAATTTAGCCTTACAAAACTAACTTGTAAGATGAGAATTGCATCCATTATTCCTAGTCGATGTGAGATCTCCAAGTATTTGAGCCACTATAACATGTGATCAAGATTTTGATCCTTAGTGTCCCATTGTTTGTAATGAAGTACAATTTGCACTAGATATGATGGATTTATGCACTATCCACACTTCAAGCCTTAGTGGCCCTTGTGAGAGGAATCTTGTAGATATAAAATTGTTATTACATTTACACCTAATAACTTAAGCTTCTAGAAGAGTTAATCCTTGTTCTTTCCGAGAATCAAAGTTCACTAGTTCAGTATAGAGTCTACTTGGTAAGCTCCCACTGGGTTTGGTTGGGACAACGTGTTGATTAAGAGTAAGCATAGTCTAAATGACTTGTTGGTTCTGGTAGACAAATGTCCTGTGAGATGAATTCTGTATGGCACATAATTTTCAGCTTTCAGCTCTATTGTTGTTGCAGTAGCTCTCATATGCAGTCTACTGACTTAGTCTATGAACTTGTTTCATACCTGGTTTTGTATTAATTGTATAATTCTGTATGGCGCATAAGTTTCAACTCTATTGTTGTTGCACAACTAGTTTAAGGTTTTGTGACCTTTCTCTTATTGTGTAGTATGCTGAACTTTAACAATTCGTCCAAAATGACACCATCTTATATCTCCGGAACTCTCTTAGCACATCTGTTCATCTCTCATACAAGAGTTAGATATTTTAGCACACTGTGTAGTACATAGATTTTGGAATTGTATCATGATTTCTGGTGGTTATGATTTTTCATCTTTGAGCAGGTGACTCAATTATCTCCTTCAATTCTTAAATGTGAGGGGGTGCCTGTACATCTCACTGTTCAGAATTCAGGTGAATTTATTATTACCATTCCAAGGGCGTACCACTGTGGCTTCAATTGCGCAGAGGCTGTAAACGTGGCTCCTGTTGATTGGCTTGTGCATGGCCAGAATGCTGTTGAGCTTTATAGTTTTCAGTGCCGTAAGACTTCATTGTCCCATGACAAGTTATTATTTGGATGTGCTCAGGAAGCCGTGTGTGCCCTTGCAGAGCTGACTCTTAATGAAAAGAAAATCCAAAATATATAAAATGGAGTAGTGCTTGTGGGAAAGATGAAGTTCTTACCAAGGCAATTAAGGTAATGATTCTTGCATACTCTTCATCTTTGATCGCAATCCATTCCACATATTTAGAAAGCTTCATAGCACTATGGTTGACATTTATTATTTAATTTTAGTTCCTATGCAGATATCTGTTCTTCACATTCCGTTAGTACTTTTTTCACCTTTGCTACCCTTATTTCTGACAGACAAGGATAACTATGGAAAAGGAGAGGCTTGAACGTCTTCCCACTCATTTAAAGAAGCTTAGGATGGACAGTGAGTTTGATTTGTTTGAGGAAAGAGAATGTTTCTCTTGCTTCTATGACTTGCACCTATCTGCCGTAGGTTGCAAGTGCTTGCCCGATAGTTATTCGTGCCTCAAGCACTCAAATTTGTTTTGCTCATGTGTAATGGACGAAAGCTTTGTACTGTTTCGTTATACCATGAATGAACTAAGTACATTGGTTGAGGCATTAGAAGGAGAAGCACATGCTATTGAAGTGTGGGCAAATAGAAACACCGGACTGGTTTCTGCTAATGCTGAGGATGCTTGCATCTATAAACAAGATTCTGAGAGTTATAAAGGATGGAAAAGCTCAACATATTGTGCAGGAACCAATGATAAGTCAAATTCAAATATACCTAGCAGTTCTTACAGCCACATTTCTGCAGAGTTAGTCCACTCAGAATTTCATCTTGAAACTTATAGTGCACCATATGGCACTAAAGATTGTAAAAAAGATATAGTGAATCAAAAAAAAATTGGTGATGGACAATGAAGATAAGGTGAAGGAAGGTTCTCTGGATTTGAATATTGATGTTATGTTTGTTGAACCTGAAAATCATTTTCTGCATGCTGCTGAATACCATCATAATAAGAGTGTTCCACGTGTTGGAAAAGTCTGCTATTCAGAGGTCAGAAAGAAACAAGACAACATGAAACCTGGGGCAGGATGTATAGCTTCCTTGGAGAAGGAATTTTCATCATGTTCAAGGGACGTTCAAAATTCTTGTACACTAGATGGTTATAAATTGTTTGGGGTGGATCTGCAGATGCATTCTGATTCGAGAGAACAACTCAACGGCGTATTTAAAATAGGTGATGTTGAAACTTCCAATACAAGGGTCTCTTTGACAAACCAAAACTTCTTAATGCAGAAGATTATTGTTTCTGTTGAGCCCGTGAATTTGGGCATTGTTATGTGTGGTAAGTTGTGGTGCAGTAAGCATGCAATACATCCAAAAGGTAAGATTTAGTGCACTCTTTTCTGGGCTTGTATATCTTCAGTTATTTTTATGGGAGTTTAACATTTCTTCTGTTTTGGTAAAATTTATGTAGGATTCAAGAGTCGTGTTAAGTTCTTAAGCATTCTTGATCCACCAAGAATTTGTAACTATGTTTCTGAAGTCTTTGATGCTGGATTTCTTGGGCCTCTTTTCAAGGTATCATTGCTGAGCTTGTTTCTGTTTAAAATCATATTGATTACTTTCTGTTTCTAGATATATCTACTACATAACCTATTTAATAATATAAATAGGAGTTTAAGGTGTACAGGGCTATATATTCACAAAAAAAGGGTATCTCTCTACAATCCCTTTTTCTCTCTCTCTCTAGGTTTGCCGTTGTCATAAACTGCAAAGCATGGTGCATTTTGCTAAAAAATACAATGCTAACCAGTTTCAGAGAAGACCTTTATCTACCGAATGTTTGTGGGATAGGTTGCTTTCTGAGGTTTTTGTGTGGGTTTCAGTTTTTCTTTAGAGGGGCGAGGTGCTCGCTTTCTAGCTTGCAAGGATTTGGGAGTTGAGCTATTATATTCTTCATTTTCTTTATTTAAATGGTTCTAGTCACCCTAGAAAATGTCTCTTCATGCTGCACTGGTATTCCACTTTTAATAAACTCTTCTCTCATCTTAGACTTTAAAGTTACAGTTGCTGCATTATATACTGTTGGAACAACTCATATACTGTTTTCTTTGTGGCATCTTTTTTCTTGGATATTGTCTCCAGAAACTCATCTGCTGCTAAATTTTCATTGAACCGAAAAGTTTTTGCATGGCACTGCTAAATTTGACAATCTAAAATAATATTAATGAAACTAAGCTATAATAAATTTCTCATATTTTACTTTTAATGTTATGATATTTGCATGGACACATTTTCTGTTATAGTATATTCTGATTTAGTAAAATATATTTCAGGTTTGCATGGAAGAACGTCCAAGTAGGCCTTCACAAACACGTCAGCAGATAAGTGCGGGGAGTCAGTTCTTGAGAGACTAAATCATGAAACCAAGAAGCTACGGAATCAAGGTGAAAGAGAACCTCCACCCTTGGAGCTTCTAAAAAGCATTAATGGTCATAAAATGTTTGGATTCCTTTCGCCATCCATTATTCAGGTAATGCTAACAAATGTATATTTAAGATACTCACACCCTTGTTTGGCTAAAATAACATCACGGCTGTATCTTTTCCAATATAGAATTATATTCATAAAGTTTTAGAAAATGAATATTTCCTTTAACCAGTTTTGTTGAACTAGGTTATGATGATCTGATTCTGATTCTGATGTTTCAATCCATTCTGAACTTTTCCAGGCTATTGAAGCTCTGGATCCCAATCATCAATGCGTCGAGTACTTGAATCACAAAGAAGTTGTCTCTGAATCTTCAGACAGTGGCATTGATGACTGTAAGCTCAGTCATGGTTCAAGTAACTCTCTAAGTGATGTCAAGACCAGACTTCTTGGTCCTGGTTTGAGAAAGCTGGAACAAGATAGCAGAAGACATTGTGACTCTTTTGAGGAGATGAAATTGGTGCTAGAAGGGTTATTGAAAAAGGCGAGTGATGAAGAATTAAGTGCCATGCACAAGTTATTCAGCTCTGATGTTCACCAAGTGGAGAGTGGTGAATCTTTAATGCACTAGGCACTGGACCATCACCTATGAGCACGTCCTCCTTCAGTCCTTGGATCTTTACAGTTGGTGCCACCTCCCATGATCGAGTTTATAGCAACTCCCTATGTCTTTGAAATAATTTGACAATACCCGGAGTTCGACTTGCACGTAAAATGCTGTTTCTCTTATCCCGGTTAGCTGTACATGATTGTTTAAGACTAGGACTTTTGACCTTAATACAGCAATTCGGTTTTGAAATTGCTAAAGCAGAGCAGATGAGAAATTAAACTTGCATTTCTTCAGAATCCCACCTTTTGTTCTTTAAGGCTGTGAGTTTCATCATCATCACTTATTATCATCATCATATTCACTGTACTTCCCTTGATTTTAAATGGAAATGTAGGACAATAATACTCTTCCATAGATGATCTGTGAGATATTAATGATGACATGAAAAAAAATAGTACTAAATAATGGTGTTGAAAAATCAAAAATATCGATTGATTTTGATTCATACAAGTTGGAACTAGAAGGAACATCATGGAATGGATATTTCGAGACATATTCTGCAAACATGTTGACCTATGGTTGTATGGCCTATATGAATGCTAGCATGCATACCTGCTATAAGGAGATTAAATACTTCTGATGCCTTTAAGATTGCTTGGTCAATAGTGCATTAAATTTGTTATGCTATTGTGGAGTGACATCCTATTTTTATCATGATGCAACTATTTGGAATGCATCAAGGTATTCCACATCCACACATGTTGACTTTATCTGACTGTCACGGTTAATGGATTGCTATGAGAGAAGAAAGATATAACCACATAATAATGCCTAACTGTTGACTTTTATAGTAGCCTCATGTATGACAATTGTTTACATTCAATGGTATATATGTTACACTAGAGCAGAGGTTATATCTCACATTCCTGAGTGTTGGAATGGCAAAAAATTTATTCATAACAATACTTACTATTGTTTGATGCTTATGGCCATATCGATTTTAACTAAGATATTCACATCATCGTTGATTTCTAGTATTCATTCTTGCCTTTTATGAGGAATAACATGGTCTTCTACACCACCTTTAGACATCCTGAAGAAGCAATTTATCAAATGACTAGGGAGTTTAATGACATGTTGAGTTCCTTAAATGAGAATCATCTATGATGGTTTACAAAGATTCATGAAAAAGCAGGGCCAACTTAGCATTCCACCATATCAATTGATTACCTTCTTGCAAACACAAGAAATACATATTAGCTGATGGGCCACACAACCTTAGCTCAACTCCTTTGCAGGATTTGTTTCATAGTATTCATTCAGAAGTCCCTTCCGATTCCAACTTGTATGAATCAAATCAGGCAATCTCGGTTTTTTCAGTTTTTTGCTTTTTAACTTAGATTTCCAATCTTCATGGCATCAACGTACTAAAGATTCTAAGGTCAAAGTCCAACTCAAAGAATATCCCTAGAAATGATCAAAGCACTCGTTACACTATTCAAGCAAAATATAAACTATAAAATGCAATTTTTATGGCAATTTTGTAAAAACTCTAATATTTTGGAGAAAATACAAACTAGTCTAAAATTAGAAAATAAAAACAAAAGAAACCTCAAGGAAGAAAGCAAGCCAAGCAACAAAACAACCCAGACAATCTACTAGATAGTCTCTATCTCATCCGCTACAAAAAAGAGTCTAAGGCTCCATTCAAACTCTCCTACTGGAACCAATTGTACCTTAAGTTGGAATGAGTTACATAAATACATGCCATCTACTCTAAAACTTTATGGCATTGAGATTAATAGAGTAAAATCGAACATTCGTTACAACCATTTTGAAATTCTTATAGAATATAGTAATATGGGCAAAATAGTTGTACTACAAATAGTGTTTGCTCACCTAAGTGACTCTAGATTAGAACTACGGATCAAACCAGTGCATAACACTCTTAACACTTTATAAACTATACACAATGCATAAAAATAATTGCAAGAAAATTTCTGCCAAACAAATGGGAATAGATAACCTACTCTAGTGTCATAGAAAACAGAAGACTAATACAAATAAAAATTTGAGTTAAAACTTAGAAGGATTCTGACTCCTACGTCAAATCTTATCTGTCACAATCATAACCTGTTTGTAGTTTAATTTATGAAGAGGCTCGGATGGAGTTGATTTAGCAAAAGCCATAGTGGTTTGATAAATGTAGTCATCATCCAAAACTTTATCATCTAAAACAAGAGCATGGCCTTTCTCTACAGCTTGGTCCAACAACAGTAAAACTCCTTCTGTACAAGGTGCACACCTTGATGACTCACTGACATTTGCTGCTTTTGAACCATCAAGCAACTTGTCCAAATAAGGATATGCTACAGTACTGGCAAAGTTTTTATAAGTTCCAGGTACCATTTCCGGCGTGCAAAAAATGGCCGTGACATGTTCTGTGATTTCAACTTCACACGTTTTCATAGGGAGTGAAGCAGCATCAGAAACAACAGACATGGGTAGATTGCTATTTTTTACGAAACAAGGATCAACTTCGTGCAAACTCAAATCATCTAAATGAGATAAAATGCTTATATCTAGAGGTTCATTGCATAGATGTTCAGTTGTATTCTTATGTAAACACGCTGCTGACAATTTTTGGGAATCTGAAGGCAATTTATTGGAATTTCCACTGTCAATATTAATTTTAGTGGCTTCCTCGTCATCATCTCTGAGATTTGGTAAAGAGGTCCTCCAATTCTGTCCTCTACACATAAGTATGTGATCATCTTCAAATGAAAGCAATAAGCATGGAACAAGATCCTAGAGTCAATGAACATATATGGAAGAAAAAGATGTTAGTTATAG
Source organism: Phaseolus lunatus (assembly GCA_013389735.1). Lineage (NCBI taxonomy): Eukaryota > Viridiplantae > Streptophyta > Magnoliopsida > Fabales > Fabaceae > Phaseolus > Phaseolus lunatus. Next base: position 43,615,809 of record CM023864.1, on the reverse strand, counting down.
AATCATTGAAAAATTTGCATTACATAAGTTAATACACTGTACACCTTTAGTTTTGCTCAAATCTTTTTATAATCACTTGTATTTAGTTCTTGGCAATTTATTCGCACAAGATCACACTGTTCAAATGCCTCTCTGACATTAGTCACAAGGTCTGAATATACACCATTTTTTGCTGCAACGATAAAATGATGGGACATGTTAGTTTGATGAAAGAACAAGAATTGTTAAACTGTAATGAATGTCCAAAACAATCTACCTAGCTTGCAGATGGGCATCAAGACCCTTCCCTTTTGACGCATTTCAGTTGCTTCGGCAAGTGTTAAACCTTCTGGAACTCGTTTAATCAACTTAGGATATACTGGAGACACTGGTCTCCACCGCACAAGAGGAAATCGTGGACGTGTTTCATAGTTATAGTTCCTCCCCCTGAAAAGGTACACTGTGCCAAAATGTCGGTGAATGATTTTCCCCCCAGTCCTTTCCTGGCAAAACCAGACAATGTGACACAGCACACAAAATGAGTTCCTTATTTCCAGTGGATTCTCAAAGCATAAGATACATTTATACACACATAAATGGTAAGAGCACTAAGCAAATTATAAGAGATTACAAGCACAGGAAACAAACCTCTAACTGCTGGCACACATTATCCATGTCAATGGAACACACTCCTCTGCATTTTATCTTGCACACGCTGCACCGCATCCAATATGTATGTATGTTTTCCAACATGTTATGTGTCAAACCATCCCTGCCTAAATCAAAAATTTGAGTGCATAGACAAAAGTAAATTTCCATTTCCAATAACCAGTTAAATGCATAAAAGTGACCCCCTCAGTCTCATCCAGCATACACTATTTTCCACTCCTTGTTCCGTGTTCAAATAATCTTTTCCAGGTAACCTTTCTTGAAAGCACAAAACTTAGGTTCGATTTCTTTTAAACTGTTTTTGGTATTGTTCTATAATCAAAATTATGATTTAACCACAGCATCAAACCAAAAATATCACATTTCATTGTAATAAATGACCAAGGCAAAACTCTGCAATAGAAAAATACAAAGACTCTTCTTGAATAAGTTTTCCTATAAGCACTTACCAGATAAAAACGAAAAATAAAAAATAAATTGAGTTTCTATCATAAACTAAAATCATCTTAAGAAGTTATAGTTTTATAAAACTTTCTGTCATGAACTGTAACTCATGAAAGATGCACAATTTTTTTTCTCTAATAAGTAATTATGAATAAATTTATTTGAATAGACTTACAAACACTTGCAGAATTGTATCTAAGTATTGTTGCTCATAACACTCCTTTTTTAAAACAAAGTAATATAAAGTGCATATGATAAACACAAGCCCTCCATAAGAATTCGCATACATATACCAATAACAATCAAATTACCATATTTGTCAAAGGAAAAACTCTAAAATAATGTGAAACTTTTGAAAAAATTATATCTAATTGTGCATAAAGATATTTTTATGCTTAAACTGCTATTCAATATAATAATGGTAAATTGGAAACTTGATTTCTAACTGGTTGATAATTTTTACACAAATATAAAATTAAAATATATTACAAAATTAAAAACAAAAAACCAGCAGTAATAAATAATAAATAAAAGAAAATACCAATATGTAGTTGGCGCGAAGATTTCCCTGCCCTCTTAACCAAGCGATTGATCTCATTCTCAGTCAAGGGTTCTCCCAACACCTGCTCTCTTGACTCCCAAATCGGAACGGCCAAACGGACCAGTTCAGCTCCCTCCTCATCCGACATTGGCGGAGAGAGCAAGTGGAAGTTCGTCACCTTCTTCTTGCTCGGCGGCACTGGGTTCCGCCCGGTCCACGGTCGCGGCAACGTGGGCGGACCGAACGGCACATACGGAGGCTCGCGCAATTTCACCAAATTTGCTTTCGGAGTCTCCGTATAACTGAACTTGAAGTCAAACGGTGCGCCATCGACGACATAAGACACTCCGTCCTCACCAATTTTCACGTTCTCCGGCCCCGGTCGAAACTCAAGTCTTTCTACTCGAGAAACCACGGGATGCCAATCCAGCAAGGGTTTCGGTTTCGGCGGTGGTTTAGAATATTTCGACTTTTTTCCTGGGTTTGAAGGTTGAGACGGAGCGGAGGGGGTTCCAAGAGATTTGAAAGTTTCGGAAGTGGAGGAAATGGCGGCGGCGGTGGCAGTGTAATGATGTTATCGGCGACAGTGTAGCGACGAGTACGGCAGATTTCATCTTCGATTTCATGGATCGTTCGGCGGCGCTGGTTGAATTGCTCTGCGTTGGCGTTGTTCCAACGTGAGAAATGTAGCTCCGTAGAAGAACGTTCGGGGGTCGGGTTGTGGTAAATGAGTGGGGAAAATATGGGTAATTGAATTGCCACCTTCAAAAACACATCCATCTCTTCTCACGATTCTCCACTACCATAAATCCTTCATAAAACTCAACCAAGAAAGGTGTTTTCGAAATAAATCTCCCAATTCAGATATTTTTACGTATTGGGTTCCAGAAGTGTCGTCAAAGGTATTGACTGGTTTAGGCTTCGATTGGGGTTTCGATGAAGGGACAGAGAAGGAAAGTTATATTGAAGAAAAAAAGCACTCACAAAATGCTTTGAATTGGATTGTTTTAGAAATGTTTTTTACATCACTTATTAATAATACCGTGCAAATATTTAATACATAATTTATAATTTTGACTAAATTATTTTTCTATTTATATTACTTATTCGATTTAATTGATGTAAAATTTTGGTCTTTGATTCAATTTACATGTTTTCTTTGTTTTTAGCGTTCTCTCCTCTTTCCATGTATCTCCTCCCTTCTTTTTAAATTTGTGTGTGTTTCTCATTTTTCGAAACTAAAGTAACAAAAATTATTAGTTTTAAAAAAAAGCAACAAACACATTCAAAATCTATAAATGCGAATAAATAATCATAAATCAATGTTATGTAATTTGACCTTTATTAGTCGATTAGCTGTGATGTAAAATAAATCTTCATAAATCAATGTTCTATAAGCAGGTTTCTATTTGTTGATTATGTTTTAAGTAAAGCATGTTGCATAATTTCAGACAGAAATTGAGCGAGTTTTAGGTGGGACTATTTGGTTGAAGACTTTATAAGCTTTATCATCCCTGAAAAATGCTGTATTTTTCATCAAGAACGATTATGTTGCATTCTCTAAAATCCGACCAAATGTTTAAATTTAAAACATGTAATTTGCATTTTTTTCTCTTTTTTTAAAAAAATATAGCCAGTTTTTGTTTCTTATATACTTCAAGAAATAATGTAAAACTACGTTAACATACATAAAATTTGAAAGTCTCAGGCAAACCTTAACAATAATATTGCCACAAAATGTTAGTACTTAATATTATTAAAGTAATGAAGAATACAAAAAGATGAAGTGCTCGATTCCCACATTCCTTAAACTATCCTTGGTGCCCTTTTTGTGAGAAGAGATTGTTTGACTCGGGAGTAAAATTCCCAGTGAGGATAAGCAGAAGTAACATGAGGTTGCCCAAAAGGATGATCCTTCACGTAAGAAGGAACATCACGAGCCTCAGCAACACCTTTGAGATACAAACACAGCTCACGTCTTGGATCAAGATGACGGCCACAGCCGAATGACGTATTTGACAATTCTGTCGCAGAATCTTGTGTTTCATGTTCATCTTCAGGCTCAATAATCTTCTTGTTCTTTCCTCCCATACTCCAAGAGAAGATTTTGAAGAGTTTAAACTTGGTGACACCCTTATTTATTTCAGAAACACAATGAATTACATAATATCTCAAACTCGACATTTATACTGGAAATGACAGGTAGCTTTGTAGCTCTGCATTTGAAATTAAAACCGAAGCAATCACCTTCCTTTATGATCAGAGAACATTCCTTTGCAAGATTGTTTTGGAGGAACCTCATCTTTGCTTGTCAGTAATCTTAAATCATGTGGTATTACTGACCCATTTGAATCGCTACCTCTGTGTGGATGTATGTGTGCTCATGTTCTATTGGTTACCCCAATTGGTAGGGCTATCTGCTCGGCAAAACCTCGGGTTCCCAGGATCAGTTCACGGGATATCCAAATTTTTAAGCTTCAAACTACACTTGAGAAGTTTAATACGTTTCCCAGATTAGAATTTTTTTTTCGGGTCTATACTCTAGGCAAGATGACAACTTAGAGTCGAAACACAATAAAACAAGATAAGAATCTCTAATCATGCCAGAGACCATTCAAATAACCGACTAAAGTTGTCTCCGTCCCCTGTTATCACCAATTAAACGAACCAGATATATAGATTTTAAGATTAGAAAATGAATCTCAAAGCTGAATATTGATCTCTGTCTTGTGCATTAAAGAGACTCCGACCAGCTTGAAGTCTCATTCAAATGACAACCTACAAATTTCATACTCTAATATCAGTCACAAGATCCAAGTCACATAATCCATAGCAATTCACACAATATTAGTATATCAAATCAAATATAACATGAGATCATCAATCAACAACAAATTATTACATTGAACACACTCCTATCTTGAAACCCGTACTAGCAAGTAGAAAACCCAGTTCAGTAAACAAAACCCACAACACGAGACAGAAGAACCCTACACTGTTACTCAACAACCCAATTACCAAATAAAAATTATACAGTTGAAATACTCATGGCCATGATTGTATAGTCGTTTTAAAGATGATTGTACGGTGTAACAGGCCCTATGGAGGTTATTTCAGGACTAAAGAATAATAAAAAGGAAAGGAAAAAGAAAAGAGCATCGGCGAATCAGAAAAGAAAAAAACAATAGTAAGATGGAGGGAGAAAAAGAAAAATGGCTAGTGTTGGCTGCTTGAATAATTTTATAATTTTTTGTTATAGTCTTACTGCCTTGAGTCTGGGAAAATTAGTTTTTCTCAAGTGTTCAAATTTTATTACTCTAACTTTAGTTCAACATGTTCCCTGATTTGAATTATGAAACTGCATTACTATTTCCTTAAATCATTGACTCATGCATAAATGATCATAAATATAATTTTCTGACTTGAGCTACACCACACAGGTATGATTTTATCTTCTCCCACACAAAAATGCACGCTCATGGATAAAATTAACAAATAAAAAGAACTCTGAATCAAAGAAAACCTGTAACTAAACTTAAATTGAAGACTTACAACCTATAAGGCTTAATGAAACTCATCAATCACAAAGTTTGAAAACCAAAGTAATAATATGTTAAACTAAAGCAGGAGTCACTGCAGAGCCAAACAGGGTCACGCACGGCATGCGGCTAGCTATATGGAAAGTTTTTTCTTATCATGGAAGCGTTTATTCATAAGGTTGATTGTGAAACTTCAGGAAATAAAATACAAAACACAATACATATAATAAATTTTGATCATAGATGAGAAAATAACATCAAAAAGCCATGCAAGCACCAACTTGATATCTACAAAGAGTTTGTTCCACATACCAAAAATAATTAATATTGATATAAAAGGACAAGAAAACGCGTAACAAACAATCCCAATGGCATTTAATCCACAATAATCAAACAATGGATTCAACATACAGAGAAACCTAGGTTCCCACTAATCAGTTAGAATATACTATAACTGCAACCGGCATAAGTAATGCTTGTACTGCAGCTTTTACAGATTGAGATAAATCAAACCGGAAGTAAACAGAGTTCATCACAATTGTCTAAAATACAAGATGCCACACCTTTTTACTTGTTGGAAAGTTTCACATTGCCTATATCAATTCTTGGGAGTATGGCGTATGTTGGACAACTTCGCTTAATACCTATTGGTTTTAACATGAAATCTAACATAACACAGAATATTATTGCATAGACGAATACTGTTACAAAGCTAACTTGTATTCATATGGTATTAGTTCAATCAACATATGAAATGAAAGACAACATTTAAACCAAAAGCTTTAACTTTAAATGGATTAAATTATCATGAGGTATTAAAGAAGAAGAAAATTAAAGATTCCAAAGATGCATACTTGTGTAAATCAGTTGATCCCAATTGAAACCGTCATACGCAGCATCCGATGCAACAGATCAATGTCCCAACAAGCTTGGGTCCCTTATATACTCCGCAATTTGTTCAAGCTTCACATTGAGCAGCTCATGGGTATCAGCATCCCTAAGAATGGCCATTTCCCGGTCCAAATCCCTCTCCACCAGACTCCCAAATACACCCTTCTATTTACCAGCCAACACAAGCACAGGTCCCCCACGTGTTTCGGAATAGCCGTCTCCAGAAATTCTTGGGACACCCCTTGAACAATCTCCCTGGTTTCATCCATAGATACATCGTGGTAGGCAAACAACATCCAGAACCTCCCCCTTCTTCAAATACAATAGCCCTCCTTTCAAATCCCTGTTAATCACCCGAATGTGACTAGTAAGCCAAGAAACCTTCCTATGATCCACCACTCTCCTCTCCTCTATCCTGCCACCATCCGTTCTCTTCTCAACCACATCCCTGCGACCCACCCCTTTCCTCTCCTCTCTCCAACTAACATCCACTCTATTCTCCTCCACCTCATCTCTGTCGTGCTTCCTCTTCGGCCCTCTATCCTCACGCTGAGTCTTCGACTCCTTCAATCTCCTCAGACACCTCTCTTCCTACTTAGAACCCAATTCAGCAACATTGCCCACCTTCACCTTCACCTACTCTCCACTCCTGGATAGCTCCAAAACAAGATAATCATCCTCAATCCTAGACACAACACTACCCTTCAGCCCAGCATCTCTTCCCCCAACAATCCTAACAACCTTTTTCTTCTCATTCTTCTCCTTGTCCTTGTCATTGTTGCTCCGAACCAGCGCAGCAGGAGCATCACCAACAAACCCCAATCCTTCCTAAGCAGTTCTCTGTTTGATCTCCACAACCTTCACGTCCTCCTTCGCGTTCTTCCCAATCCCCATCCCTTCCTTCCACCCGTACCCGGCTAGCAGTGTAGCGCCAAAACTCTCGACGGGGACATCCTTGAATTCGTCGAACCCCTTGTCCTCCGGTAGCCTCTGCAGGTCGTCCTTCAGCTTCTGCAGCATCGTGCACTCAACCGGAACGCGGCGCGGCAGCGGCGGAAGTGCAGTACCATTGTTTTGGTCCCTGTTTTTGTCGGTGCGAGGTTGAGGCCGTAGGAGACGTCGGAGTTGGGTTGGTCGTCGGCGGCGTGGAGTTCGAATGTGATGGCTTCGGATTCGGGGTCGGCGGTGGGGAAGTGAAGGTTCTTCATCTTCTTGAAGGGTTTCCATTGGTTTTGGATTGGCGGAATTAGGGTTTTAGGGGCAATCGAGGGAGCGGGTTTGGAAGGATCGAATTCAGTGATGAGTTGTTTGGATCCGCCACCGTTGTTTTGGGTTCCGGAAGTGTCGTCAAAGGTATTGACTGGTTTGGGCTTCGATTGGGGTTTCGATGAAGGTTTCATTGAAGAAAAAAAGCACCCAGAGAGAGTCTCAATATTATGCAGAACCGTGACAACCAACTTTGTTTCTTCCCTGATCCTGATCATGGTTTCAATTTGTTTCAACAAAATCATAATCTGCAATCACAATTAAATCTAGAAATTTATATTTAATTGTCTTGCTTAATGAAATCAAAGTAAATAAAATCAAAGATACACATTCTGATTAGAGTTGATTTTAAAATTGTATATTTTATGGTGTAATTTTATTTATGAGTTTTTTTATTTTAGATAGAATATGGTAAAAAATTCAAAGAAGATTCCCACTGAAATTAAAGAACATGAATGAAAAAGGAAGACTAAGTGCATTGTATTCAAGATAAGATCCAAATTCAGAGAGCACTCAAGACTCACTAAAATACTCTGACATAGTTTCTTTTCCATTAAAGATCATATAGTGAAAATAATTATCAACATAGTAAACTCAACCGGATTCAAACCGACTAGACTCGACTTGCCTTGACCTAGTCTTTATTGAGCTAGGTCTGACTTGATTTTGATTAGACTAGGATCAATCTAGGTCTAGCCTAACTCGACTAAACGTGAATTGATTCTAACTAAGATGAACGAGAATTCATCTCAAGTTAATTGAATGTGAACTTGTCTTGACTCAGCTTGGCTATGAGCCTGAATCGACTCACATCAACTTTAGCTGATGCCAACTTGACTTGAATAAACCCATATAGATTCAACTTGATTAAAACCCAAAACAAAATCAATTTGACCTAGTCTGGATCGTACTAGACCTAATTTAGTCTTATTAAACTAGAATCAACCTAAACCTAATTCATTTCATAAGAATATAAGTTAATTCCACCTCCAATGAATATGAAGTTGTCGACTCAACTTTTAGTCCTATGATATTTCTTTTATTTCTTATAAATAACTTTCAATTCTTATATTAAATTATAAATAAATTTTATAATTTGAAATGACAAATATTTTTCGTTGTAAATAAATCAATCAATCAAGTTGTAACTTTTTTTTTATCTCTTTTTCATTATTTATTCTTTTTTAATGCTAGGTTAAATTTGTCATAAACTACTTATTCTTTCTAATTCATGATTAACATTTATTTATTATGTAGTTTATAGTTCATAATTAATATTTATTTAATATGTGAATAAATTATTTATAAATTAACATATGAGTAAATTATTTATAAATAAAAACCTATTTCCATTGGAAATGTTTTCAATAGCTAATAACTAATTCTCAACATATATTACCCACAAATTTTAATAAAAGACAATAACAAAGTTTTATAATAATAATAATAATAATAAATCATAGAAAAAAAATAAAGCTTATTTTTCAAAAAGAAATAATGTTTTTAACCAGAAAATACTTGTTTACTTACTAATATAACCTTTTTATCTTCTAGATTATACAAATGGAATGTTAATTAAATTTCAAGAGCAATATCAATTTTTTATTTAATTTGCCCACTTGTACTAAGCATGTGTTTGGATTAGGGGGTGACATTATAGCACAAACAGATTTGAGGGTGTCATTCCCATTTGGTTCTGTGAGAGGGGGAGGGTGAGGGTGAGATTGAGTGGAAACATGGGTGATTTTTGGTTGCTCTCAAATATGAAGAGAAAGAAAAGTGTATTGTGCTGAAAGCCACATAGTATCCAATGAAAGACATTGTTGCCCTTACTTTATTCACGTTACACACTTGCATACAGTGTCATTTCAGGTTTGCATGGAGCAGCAGCAACAACACCATAGGGCACCATAGTGGCCAGTATAGATGAGAAATTTGAATTTTTAATAATATGTGTAGATAGTTCTTATTTTTTTTTTAAATTTAATTATTTAAAAATAAATAAATTTATTTCTTTAAAGAAAATATTTTTACAAAATGAAAATAGAAACTTTTAATGTTTACTGTTTTTTTTTCTTAGATTTTACATAAATTATTAATGTTATAGTAATTAAAAAAAAAAAAGTTTAGAGAAGAAATTTGAATTCTTCATAATATATGTAGATAGTTCTTATTTTTTAACAATTAATTGTTTATAAAAAAAGAGATTTATTAATTTAAAAAATATATTTTTACAGAATGGAAATAGAAATTTTTAATGTTTAGTGTTTTTTCTTTTACATTTTACATAAATTATTAATGTTATAATTAGAAAGATTATAAAAATTTTGTAGTAATTAAAAAAGGGAGAAAAAGTTAGAGAAGAAATTTGAATTTTTAATAATATGTGTAGATAGTTCTTAATTTTTGAAATTTAATTGTTTTAAAAAAATAGATTTATTTATTTAAAGAAAATATTTTTACAAAATGGAAATAGAAAATTTTAATGTTTATTGTTTTTTTTCTTAGATTTTACATAAATTATTAATTTTATAGTAATTAAAAAAAAGGTTTAGAGAAGAAATTTGAATTCTTAATAATATATGTAGATAGTTCTTAATTTTTTGAACAATTAATTGTTTATAAAAAAAATAGATCTATTAATTTAATATAATTTAAACAATCATAAATAATATTAAAATTATCTAAATAAATTAACTTAAGTAACAAAATTAATTTAAATTAATAAAATAGAAAATAATAAAATTGTATTTAAATATAAAAAATTATTTATTTATTTCTTTGAATTTTGCATTATTTTTTCTTTTATTTATAATTAAAACTTTAAATTATTTTAATTAACTAAAATATGAACAACATTAATAATTATTTATTTGTTTTTTTTATATATAAGAATAAATTTGTAATCTTACAATTTACACCATTAAAAATAATTTAAAATATTCTTACAATCATCACATCACTCACATATTTCAATAAATTTTTCTTACACATCCACTCTAACATATCTCAATCCAAACAACTTCAACTTTTTTCATACTTTCTTATCAAATCTTCACACTTCAACTCTCCCACACCCTAAACTTTTCACTCTCCTCCACCCAAAACTTTCCACTCTTCCACATCCTCTAATCTAAATAAAGCATAAAGGAATAAAAAGTATAATTTTTTTATTATATATAATTTTAAATTTTAATACATGATTATTATGATACTATTCCTTTTAGTTGATAGAACTAAAGTGTTTTGATAGAAAAAATTTATATTTTTATTTATAGATATTTGTATTATTAATTTTAAATTTTATTTTTTATTCACATTTTTACATTATTTCAATTGTTTAATTTTATTTTGTCTACTAATTTGATATGTTTAATAAAAAAAATGATCTGAAAATGCATAAAAATAATATACAAAACAAAATTACATAACTAACAATATTATTTAAAAAAATTCAAAATACGTAAAAATATCTGAACTATAGAAGATTTATTTTCGAAAACACCCTTCGTGGTTGACTTTTATGAAGGATTTATGGCAATGCAAAATTGTGAGAAGAGATGGATGTGTTTCTGAAGGTGACAATTCAATTATCCATATTTTTCCTACTCGTTGACCACAACCCGACCCGCGAACATTCTTCCATGGAGCTCCGTTTCTAACGTTGGAACAATGCCAATGCAGAGAACTTCAACTAGCGCTGCCGAACGATCCATGAAATCAAGACGAAATTTGTCGTACTCATCGCTACATCGTCGCCGATAACATCATTAACACTGCCATCGCCACCATTTCCTCCACTTCTGAAACTTTTAAATCTCTCTGAATCCCCTATGCACCGTCTCAACCTTTAATCCCGGGAAAAAAAGTCAAAATACTTTAAACCACCGCTGAAATTGAAACTCTTGCTGGATTGGCATCCCGTGGTTTCTCGAGTAGAAAGACTTGAGTTTCGACCGGGGCTAGAGAACATGAAAATTGGTGATGACGAAGTGTCTTACGTCGTCGACGGGGCACCGTTCGACTTCAGGTTCAGTTATTCTGAGACTCCGAAAGCGAATCCGGTGAAATTGTGCAAGCCACCGTATGCGTCATTCAGTTGATCACCTTGCCACGGCCGTAGACCAGGCAGAACCTGGTGCCGCCGAGCAAGACGACAGTGACAAACTTCCACTTTGCCTCTGATTCTGTTAAATTTCTAGGTTTGTCAATACATAAAAAAAATTTTACTAGAAAACAAAACATGAAGAAGTCTAAGATGTTCATTTGGTCTATTCCAACTTAAACATCTTCATATACTATAATCTACACTAGGAAATAGGAATTTTGGTTTATTAAGCATGTGAACACAGTGAAATTGAATATCTGATTTGCATTGTTGCAACAGGTGAGAATTTTGCATTGATGTCTGGCACAATTATGGCTGCACCTCATGTTGCTGGTCTTGTTGCGCTAATTAAGCAAAAGTTTCCCAATTTCATTCCTGCAGCCATTGGATCCGTACTTTCCACCTCAGCTTCTCTGTATGACAACAATGGGAGGTCAATATTGGCTCAGAGATCAAATCCTACTGTAGACCTTAACCTATGAATGCTACTACAACATTAAATCCTGGATTACTCTTTGATTCCAGTAAGTTACACTTAACTAATGAACTTTGTTGAATCTCTTTATAGAGGAATTTCGGATGCAATTGAAAATGGCCCTTTTATTCCTAAGCTTGAAAAAGATGGTGTTTTTATTGAAAAGTCTTGGTCCCAATGGACTGATGCAGAAAATAAAAGAGCAAAGTTTGATTGTATTGCTAAAAATATTATCACCTCTACCTTAAATTCTGATGAGTTTTTCAGGGTTTCACAATGTGGATTTGCTTAGGAGATGTGGGATACTCTAGAAGTAACTCATGAAAGAACCAACGATGTAAAGAGGGCAAGGAAACATACTTTAATTCAAGAGTATGAGATGTTCAGAATGCTTAAAGGAGAATCGATTGCAGATGTGCAAAAGTGATTCACTTATATTGTTAATCACCTTATGAGTCTTGGAAAGGTTTTTGACAAAGAAGAGTTGAATATCAAGATCCTTAAATGTCTTGATAGATCTTGGCAACCAAAAGTCACAACCATCTCAGAGTCTAAAGATTTGACATCTTTGACTACAACTTCTTTGTTTGGAAAGCTTAGAGAACATGAGTTGGAGATGAACAAGCTCAATGTTCAAGAAAGTGAAGATAAGCATGTAAGAAACATTGCTTTGAAAGTTGTCAAGCACAAGAACAACCAAGCTTCAAGTGATGAAAGTGAGGGAGAAACTCTTAGTTTGCTGTCCAAAAAGTTCAGCAAATTCTTGAAGAAGAACTGCAACAAAGACTCCAACCAAGAGAGGAATAACAACAAGAAATCTAGTGATTTTAATGCTAACAAATATACTTGCTATGGTTGTGATGAACAAGGGCACATAAAGGCTGAATGCCCAAATAAAGAGAGCAAAGAAAAAAAGTCAAGCAAGAAGGAAAAGAAAGGAAAATAAAAAAGAGCCTACATTGCTTGGGATGAAAATGATGTCTCTTCATCAAGCTCCTCATCAAGTCAAGATGAAGAAGCCAATTTATGTCTTATGGCCAAGGAAGAGAATGATGCAAATAGTGTAATTTCTTGTACTTCTTTAAATGCTGAAAATTATAGTCAACTTCTTCAAGCTTTTAAAGAAACACATGAGGAAGCTAACTGATTGGCTCTCTTGAACAACCAGTTGAAAGGGTTGAATAATTGGCTTGAAAATAGAGTCAAGACACTAGAAGAAGATTTGGAGAATTCAAAAATTGATTTTGAAAATCTGGAAGTGCCTTACAAGAACTTTTCTTGCAAGTGTGACTCACTTGTTTGTGAAAATTGTGAATCTCTTGAAAAGAAGGTTCACTATCTTGTGAAAACTGTGGATAAGCTTTCAAAGGGAAAATCCAACTTTCAGACTGTCTTGGCATCTCAAAAACCAGTTGTTACATGCTTTTACTGCATGAAGAGGGGCCACTCTGTTAGATTCTACAAAATTAGGAAATTTTCTATTCCTAAAGGTGTTATGAGATGGGTTCCCAAGAATTATGAGGTTCCTAATGATAAAGTTAATGTCAAAGGACCCACATTTGTAAGGGGACCAAATCTTGTTGCTTGATTTCATGATTTTGCAGGATTTCTAAGAGATCAATGACTCTTGAGTCAAAAGATCAAGCTTATGAAGGGAAAAGATTCTATCTGGACCCCAATCACAGATCAATATTGGACTCAGTCTTCTTGGAAGTCAAGAGATTTTTCTTAATCATGGACTATGACTCATTGAGAGAACTACATTGTCAAAAGGATAAGACTTTCTTTGTTTTATTTTTCTTGTCTTGAATTTTCTTTAAATCAAGAGTATGAAAAATATTAATTGACGATCGAAGCAGAAATAGAGTAATCAGAAGAGAAATTCATCGTCGCTGGGTAAGGTTCAAGAATCACTGGCACGTGCCAGCAAAGTCAAAGGCCAAACCCTCAAAGTGGCAAAGCAGGCAAAAAGAAGAAGCCAGGTGGACGTGCCCACATGAGGATGCAGTATAATCATCGATTCGTCACAGCCACGGTGGGATTTTGCAAGAAGAGGGGTCCCAACTTGTCTGAGAAATGAGGTTGAGGCTTGAAGAATATGTGACTACTTTCTTATTCGAGCTATCTTTGTTTTCCTTTTTGTTCTATTTATTGATTATGTTGTCTCAACTGTTCTATTGTTAGCTTTATCAAACATCAAGCTTGATTTTTTGCTTACAATTTTAATATTATATCTTAGTTAAAAAAAATAAAAAAATATTAAAAAATTAATTGATGTCTTTATCTTTCATCTATGTGAAGGTGTAAGTGAAGATTTCATTCTGTTTCATCTCTGTCTGTCAATTCTGGATATGTGAAGTGATTTAATTGTTGTCACAGAAAAACAACCGATTATTTTTACGAAACAACCGATTGTTTCTCTCTAACAACACTACATTAAATTGATTTAATTTCTTTATGCATTTTGTCTATTGTAGATTCTTTCCTCAAGCAGTTATGGGTCAAAGTGCATTTATCATGGGTCTGATTTTGTTCAGAAGGGTGTTACATTAGTCATAAATGGAATATATTCCATAATTTCTTGGAAAATTAAGAACCTTTATGACTAGTTAAAGTCTTCATGTGCCTTCCATGTGAAAACTGCCACTGAGTGACGTGTCACTGTGAAGTCTTGGACCAGATTCTCTTTCTTGAAGACTGAAACCCATTAAAAGCCAAGGATTAAAGCTGCATTTTGTGCATATATAAACTCCTTTGCAGTCGTTTCTCTTCACAAAAACAACCTATTGCCATATCTCTTGTTGCTTCTCAAATCTTCCATTTTTCTCATTCTATTTTCTAGTTTTTCACTCTACCTTCATGGATTCCACACCCCCTTCATCAAAGAGGATCAAAACTAGGGCAGTTCGGAGGGTAGGACGTCTTGAAGCATGGTTCTCGGGTGAAGATGAAAAGATTGATAAAAGTTGGAAGAAGAAATAGAGAATTGTATTTTTTGATGTGTTTTACAACTGTGATTACAGTCTCTATTTATAGACTGTTTTACAACCTAATTAAGGAAAGAAATAATAAGTAATGAAAGCCAGAAATAATGGGTGATTAAAGCTGTACAAATCAAATCAAATAAAATCACTAACAAATCTGTCCTAATAAATGGAGAATGGAATCTGTACTTAATTACAAAATAATTCTCTTGATTATGCAACACTCCCCCTCAAGCTGGTGAATGTATATCTATCATTCCCAGCTTGCAAGTAAGATCTTCGAACTGTTTTGTGGGAAGTCCCTTAGTAAACATATCTACCAGTTGGAGTCTTGAAGGGATGTACTCGGTGGCTATAAGACCACTATCCAACTTCTCCTTAATAAAGTGTTGGTCTATCTCTACATGCTTTGTTCGATCATGTTGAACTGGATTGTGTGCAATACTGATGGCAGACTTATTATCACACACCAAACCCATAGGAGCTTCATATTTTATTTTGAGGTCATCAAGTATGATCTTCATCCATAATAGTTCACACACCCCTTGAGCCATGGCTCTAAATTCTGCCTCTGCACTTGATCTTGCAACTACATTCTGTTTCTTGCTCCTCCATGTCACCAGATTTCCATCCAAGAACATGCAATAGCCTGTGGTGGATCTCCTATCAACAATCGATCCTGCATAGTCAGCATCAGTATATACCTTTAAGGATAAGTTTTCCCCTTTTTTGAATAGCAACCCTTTTCCTGGAGAGGCTTTTAAGTACTGAATAATTCGATCTACTGCTTGTAAGTGTCTTTCTCTCGGATTATGCATAAATTGGCTAACCACACTAACTGCATAGGCTATGCCTGGCCTAGTGTGTGATAGATAAATGAGTTTTCCCACAAGTCTTTGATATTGTGTCTTCTCCACTTTTGGGTTTTCTTCATCATTCCCAATCCTATGATTTTGCTCTATTGGCACTCTAGTGGTCTTACAACCTAACTTACCAGTCTCTCTAAGAAGATCAAGAATGTATTTCCTTTGAGAAATAAAGATGCCCTGTCTCGAGTAAGCAACCTTTATCCCAAGGAAGTACTTTAGCTTCCCAAGATCTTTCATGTCAAATTGAGCAGCCAGTCTCTCCCTCAAATCTTGTTTTTCAATTTCATTATCACCTGTAATAATCATATCATCTACATAGACCAAAAGTAGAGTGAGTTTACCATTCTGAGAATGTTTTATAAACAGAGTATGGTCACCTTGGCTTTGTCGGTACCCCAAAGATACCATAGCTTGAGTAAACCTTCCAAACCAAGCACGAGGTGATTGTTTAAGACCATATAGGGCCTTCTTAAGTCTGCACACCTTATTTGTTTCATTAGCAACACCATAACCAGGTGGAATCTCCATGTATACTTCTTCCTCCAAGTTTCCATGCAAGAAAGCATTCTTAACATCAAATTGATGCATCTCCCAATCAAAGTGCACTGCCAAGGAGAGAATAATTCTGACTGTATGCATTTTTGCCACTGGAGCAAAAGTCTCCTCATAATTGATCCCATAGGTTTGAGTGTATCCTTTTGCAACTAGTCTTGCCTTATATCGATCCAATGTGCCATCAGACTGATACTTAACTGTGTATATCCACCGACAACCCACTGCCTTCTTATCCTTTGGTCTCTCTACAATCTCCCAAGTCGCATTCTTTTCTAATGCCCTCATTTCTTCGTTCATGGCTCGAACCCAATTCTCATCTTTTAAGGCTTCTTGTACTGATACAGGGATTCTGATAGAATCAATAGCTGAAATAAAACTCTGGTGCTGCATAGAAAGTTTTTCTGTGGACACAAAGTTGGAAATAGGATATTTGGCACAAGATATTTTTTCTTTTCTTAAGGCAATGGGTAAATCATCTAGGTTAATTTCATTTAAGGGACCCTCAAGAGTCTCACAAGTATGAGTTCTTACCTCCGATTCGGACAATTGAATTTGCTGTTCGACTAGGACGGGTTCTTGTTGCCTTCGCTGATATTGTTTCCCAAAGTATCTGTCCTCATTATTCTTCTCTGGTAATGATGTTGGCGTAGGGTCTTTGTCATTCTCCCTAAGACTGAAATCCTGCAACAAAGGAAAAGATGACAACTCAAGATCCTCAGCTTCTTGAACACTCTCCCCCTGAAGCTAGGAACTAGGAAAGAAAGACTCTGTTTCATGGAAGGTGACATCCTTGGAAATATAAACTTTACGACTTTGAGGATGATAACATTTGTACCCTTTTTTTGTTGGGGGCATAACCGATGAAGACACATTTGATAGCGCGAGGATCTAACTTACCCCGATACGGACTATGAACATGGACAAAAGCAAGACAACCAAAGACACGACTCTGAAGACTGGTCAAAATAGGAATAGAAGGATAGAATGTGGTCATAAGCTGAATAGGAGTAACACTCTCTAGAACTCTAGATGGTAATCTATTAATCAAATAAGTGGCAGTCAAGACTGCTTCCCCCCCAATAAGATTTAGGAACAGACGTTTGAAAAAGTAAAGCTCTAGTAACCTCTAGGAGATGACGATTTTTTCGTTCAGCAACCCCATTTTGTTGAGGAGTATCCACACAGGTTAATTCATGAACAACTCCATTTTCTTTAAGGAACTTGGAAAGATTTTGATTCACATATTCTTTGCCATTATCAGAACGTAATCGTTTAATTGGAGTTTCAAATTGTGTTTGAATCATTTTGTAAAAATTGGCAAACAGGTGAAAAACCTCGGACTTATCTTTCATGAGGAATATCCAGGTAACCCGAGTACAATCATCAATAAATGAAACAAACCATTTTGCACCCGAGATATTAGGAATAGGTGAAGGTCCCCATACATCTGAATGAATAAGATCAAAAGGTTTAGAACTTTTATTATTATTTGAAGGAAAAGTTGTTCTATGGTGTTTAGCAAACTGACAAACATCACAATGAAAAGACTCAACCGATAACTTTGTAAATAAAACAGGAAATAAGGACTTTAAGGTACTAAAAGGAGGATGACCAAGACGTTTGTGTTGAAGCCATATCTAAGAAGATGACCAAGATTCAATGCCTTGCTGGAGAGTAGATGTGTGTGCCTGTAGTTTAGCACACTTTTTATTTTGTTCTTGCTGTAAGTAATATAACCCGCCCTGCTCTTCAGGAAGTCCAATCGTCCTCCCCGTGGAAAGATCCTGAAAAACACAATGGGAAGGAAAAAATGTCACGGCACAATTTAAATCTTGGGTAATCTTATGAATAGACAAGAGATTATTAGATAGGTTGGGAACATGAAGCACATTTTTTAAAGGAAAGGAAGGTTGAAGGTGGATGTTACCATGACCGGTAATGGGGGTATTGGAACCATTAGCAACAGTAATATGTTGGTTACAAGATAAGGCATTGTAGGATGAAAAATAAGAGGAATGAGGTATCATATGATCAGTAGCACCAGAGTCTATAATCCAGATATTCTCAGTACTAGAAGCATTAAAAGATAAGAAGCTAGAACTCTTACCACTCATGGTTAAAGAACAAGAGCTAGTCTTACTAAGAGAGTTCATGAGAGCTCGTAAACGTTCCAACTCTTC
This sequence comes from Phaseolus lunatus, assembly GCA_013389735.1. Lineage (NCBI taxonomy): Eukaryota > Viridiplantae > Streptophyta > Magnoliopsida > Fabales > Fabaceae > Phaseolus > Phaseolus lunatus. The sequence continues at coordinate 43,597,309 of CM023864.1, read as the reverse complement.
TTTGATGAGTGAAGGGACCTCCTCTACTACTGGAGGGAAAGGTAGGGTTGCCATACTCTCAGAGTCAGATGATGCTTGATTAGCATGCCTTTGTATGATACCTTTGAATCTTCCGGTACGTTCCAAGACCTTCTCCTTTCCATGAAGTTTGAAGCACCTTTCCTTCGTATGACCCGTCTTCTTACAATAGCTACACCAACGATCCTCACGATTAACCTTTGTGGAAGGCTTTCCAAATGAAGGAAATGAACCTTTTATAAGGGCTTTGCCAGTCGCCATAGCTGAACTATCAACAGAGTTGTTAACAGTCAGGGCTGAACTATCAACGGAGTTGTCCCTATCTAACATTACTGACCTCCGAGTTTCCTCCCCTTGTACAATGTGAAAAACTTCCGAGAGAGAACGGAGTTTTTCCTTACCCAAAATCTGAATCCTAATTGGATCAAATTTAGAGTTCAATCCAGAAAGAAATTTAAATATACGTACCCTTTCAAGAAACTGTGCTAGTGCGATAGAGTCATCTGTGCACTTCATTCTCAAATTTTGATATTGATCTAGTTCGATCCATAAACCGTTTAACCTACCATAGTAGTTTGTTACTGAAAGACTCCCCTGGCTGGTATGGAAGATCTTGTTTTCTATCTCGTAACATGCTGCAGTATCCTTTTTCATAGAGTATGTTTGACAAAGGTTTTCCCAAATTTCCTTAGCAGTGGAGATGAACATACAATTTCGGCTGATCTCTAGTGTCATAGAATTCCATAACCAGGTCATGATAAGAGAGTCTTCATCATCCCAATCTTCATATTTAGAATCATTTTTTGCTGGAGGATTCCCTTCTAGGTGACCCAATTTCTTTCTTCCCTTGAGAGTAGCACGAACCAACTGGGCCCATTATAGGTAGTTGCTTCCATCAAGACGATAGTTGCTTTGCAACACTTGCAAATCATTGGAGCTAAGAGGAGTTGTATTTTTAGCCGACATTGGTCAGAGTTGGCAGCAATAAGACAAAAAACAATTGGAAGTGGTTCTATTTCGAAAAAAACGTTGGAAAAAAAAATTTCGGCAGTGGCGGTCAACAGCGATCAATGGTGGTCAACGGCTGACGGTGTCGGTCGGCGTCGGTCGTCGAAGGTCGGCGATCGGCGACGGGCGGCGGCAGTGGTAATGGTCAGCCGAGAAAAGAAACAAAACTTGTAGCAATGAAGGCTACCTAGAAGATGATGACAACAATGAAGGCTGCTAAAAATTGCAGAAGCAGAGCCTCCCAGATCTGGAGCTCGGATACCAAGTTGAAAGAAGAAATAGAGAATTGTATTTTTTGATGTGTTTTACAACTGTGATTATAGTCTCTATTTATAGACTATTTTACAACCTAATTAAGGAAAGAAATAATAGGAAATGAAAGCCAGAAATAATGGGTGATTAAAGCTGTACAAATCAAATCAAATCAAATAAAATCACTAACAAATCTGTCCTAATAAATGGAGAATGGAATCTGTACTTAATTACAGAATAATTGTCTTGATTATGCAACAAGAAATATCTTTATGAGACAAGTAGGAAAGCTATAGATAACCCAAAGCTCATCTCTTTCAACTGGTTGGGAGAGCAAAAGTTGGCTGAGGTGAGGAGTCTTCTAAAAAAGCAGCTGCTAAAGAGGTTCTTGGAAATGTCAGGAAACATATATCTTGATCTTGTGAGGGTATTCTACACCAACCTTCAATTTGTTGGTAATAATCTTGTATCTCATGTAAAAGGTGTTGAGATGGAAATTACACATGATGTTTGGACTGCCATTACTAGATTAAAGTATGCAGGACTGCGGATTAACAAAGAAAATATTGGTGTGGTGGAAGAATTTAACAAAATTTAGTTTTATCGAAATTGCTTGAAAAATCCTCAGGCAAAAGTGAGAAACTTTTCAGTGGGTGGATTAAAGCTGAATGAAAGGCTAATTGCCTTCATTTTGATGTGCATGATCACTCCTAGGGGGAGTAATCACTCTGTGCTTACTGAGGAAGACCTTGTCTACATATATTGCATCATGAACAAGGTCAAGATCAATTGGATCCACATCATCAAAGAGCACATGCATAAATATGAGGTTAAGTGACTACCAACATCCATATGCTATCTTGATTTCTAAATTCTTAAATTATTTTGAAGTGGATCTTGAGGAAGAAAAAACTGAAGTGGTGAAATCATCACACGAAGTGAACAATGGTTCACTTAGTAAGATGGGATTCACCAAAATTGGTGGAAGATGGATAAGCAAAGATGGAGATCAAGGTGGTTCCTCAAGTGGTATGCAAGTTGAACATGAAGAGGAAAAACATGTTGCTGCTGAAGGTGCGGGAGTTGATGCTCAAGAGGATGAACCTATTACTGATTTTGGTGCTTGACCAAGTGCTAGGAACTTTGGTGATCACATAACATCAATGTCACCATTTCATAGATTGATGGTGAATAGGATGGACAACTTTGCGGATGAACAAAGAAGTCTACATGATCTATGTGCCACAAGGTTCAACTCCAAGGATGCACGTTTCCAAAACCTAAATGAACAGATTGAAGCTGTTCAAAACCAACTTTTTGAGCTACAGTATGGAAAGGAAGATTGAAGCCAAATTTAGTTGATGTTTATGCTTTTCTTGCTTTAATTTCTAGACAATTTCTTTCTTGATTTTGTTTTACCCTTTCTTCATTCTATTTGTGAAGACAAATAGAGGGAGAAGGTGTTGGTTTATGTGTTGTGTAAACTGCTGCAAAAATCTGGATTTTAATGGTTTATTTTTTTGCTGCTTAAACCTGTTTTTGCTGCTGAACACACTGTTTTGGACTGGTTTTTTTTTCCTGCTCTTTTGGTTATGCAGAAAAATGGTTTGTGTGCCTTCATAACCTGTTGTCATATATGTTTTGTGTTTGCATAGATTTTGTTTTTCAGGTGCTAGTTCAGATTCAAACAGATCAACACAAGCAACTAGGGAGTTGTTTTCATCAAATAGGGGGAGATTATTAATCAAGGATGATCTTGAGCTTTGATGTCCCAAAATCCATGGTGTTTGGTGGAAGGCTGGAGTTGTTGCTTATGTGGGTGGGATTTGGGTAGATTAAAGTGTAATCCACTCTTTATTTAAATCTTAAACTAATTGGAATCAAAACCTTTTTGAAAAAAATTGTTTTCTAAAGAAGTGGAAAAACAACCAGTTGTTTTATCATTTCAATCGGTTGTTTGACACTTAGTGGTTTTTGAAAAGGGTTTGAAGCTGTTTGACTTAGTTGACTTTTCTGTCAAACTAATTCAATCGGTTGTTTCGAAAATTCAACCGATTGTTTTTTGAAAATCCATAACAGAATTTCTGTTACGTTTGGTAAATCAACTTTAAATGTTTTCTAACTATTTTGGCTCCTACTTTAAATGTTTTTGACAAACCTTTGGAGTATATAAAGGTTGTTTTACACTCCTAAAGGTATTGGAACAGTTTAGACATTTTGAGATTAAGAAAACAGACTTGAGTTTTCAAGATTTGCATCAAGCTTTTGGATTTTTACAAAGGAGTGGAATAGGATTGTTGTAATCTTTCGTTTGTGATATTGATCAAGGGTAATCCTTTCTTTATCTCTTGTATTTCTAGATATTTGTGGTGTAATCAGAATCAGAGGGTGTTCTGAATTCTATGGTGTAGTTTTGTCAAAGGAAGTGTGTGGCTTAAGGTGTTCAAGGTCACTTCTTTGGTGTGGTGGTTTGTAATTTGGTTTTTGATTACATAGTAGATACCTAGTGGTTTCTGGGGATTGGATGTAGCTCTTGGGATAAGAGTGAACCAGTATAAATTACTTGTGTACTTTTCTCTTGCCCTGAACTCATTTACATTATGCTTTTAAGTTGTTTTTAGAACTGCTGATAAAAACAACCGATTGAATCGCAAAAACAACCGGTTGATTTTCTAGAAATCAACTTAAACAGTTTTGTTTTTTTTGTTTCCTTGATTTCTTTCTCTGTGATTCTGCATTAAAGTTCATTATACCTTCAAATTTTGAGAAAATCTTTTATAAACAATTCACCCCTTCTTGTTTAAGGCCATATATTTTAACAATATCAGTGTGCCTAATAAGATTTACTAATTAGTTACTAGTACTACCCTATTTTTTCATTTTCCCAACCGACACACATGAGAACACAATTTTCAAACTGATTCATGCACGACATGCTTTGAATAAAATCACAGCAATTGCTGATGATATGTATATTGGTGAGTGTCAAGATGCAAGTATATTCAATCAGGATTTGGTTAAGGGCAACCTTTTGATCTATAGCTATTCAGTCCGATTTGTACTAGGGCTCTCCACCATCAAACAGGCCTTAGAAATAGCCATGAACACTAGTGCGGTTGGGGTTATTTTCTCTATGGATCCTTTTGTTACTTCTTTTCAACTTAACCCAGTTTCAATGAAAATGCCCGGCGTAATAATTTCATCTGCAAATGATTCCAAGGTGCATTATTAATTTTCTCCTTTGGACATGCATGATTAAATGCACATGTATACTGTCTTTGTCCTTGGGCTTGAATTTTATTACATGGCATATATAGGTGATCTTCGTTGCTCTCTTTAACCACTTAATGTTTGTATGAAAAGCATGGTGTGGATTTTGACATATGTCGATAGTCAACTTATGTTTATCCTGCTTACATGGGTGTGGGAATGATACCTTGATGCCAGCTTTTTTTTTTTTTTTCAACTGGACAGATATTACTGGAATACTACAATTATTCACTGGAAATATATGGGGACTCAAATAAAATTTTTAAATTTGGAGTTGTTACTAATATTGGTGGGGGATTAAAAGCTAACTACAATAAAGAGGCCCCAAAGGTTGTGTATTAATTTGCTAGAGGACCCGATCCAGAGGATAGTCTTCCTCATGAAGCTGACATTATGAAACCCAATTTGGTAGCACCTAGAAATTCTATATGGCTACTTGGAGTTCTGTTGCCTCTGATTCTTTTGAATTTCTAGGTTTGTCAATACATAAACAAATTTTTACTAGAAAGTCTAAGATGTTCATTTGGTCTATTCCAACTTAAACATCTTCATAGATTATAATCTACACTAGGAAATAGGAACTTTGGCTTATTAAGCATTTGAACACAGTGAAATTGAATATCTGATCTACATTGTTGCAACAGGTGAGAATTTTGCATTGATGTCTGGCACAAGCATGGCTGCACCTCATGTTGCTGGTCTTGCTGCGCTAGTTAAGCAAAAGTTTCCCAATTTCATTCCTGCAGCCATTGGATCCGCACTTTCCACCTCAGCTTCTCTGTATGACAACAATGGGAGGTCAATATTGGCTCAGAGATCATATCCTACTGTAGACCTTAACCTATCTCTAGCAACTCCCTTTGACATGGGAAGTGGTTTTGTGAATGCTACTGCAACATTAAATCCTGGATTACTCTTTGATTCTAGTAAGTCACACTTAACTAATGAACTTTTAAATAATTATAATGTCCATGTAGATTCAAATGCTTCAAAAAATTAGTTGCAGTTGTTGTTCAATATCTCACTTAGCTAGCTCAAATTTATGAAAGTAGTTTGATTAATGAACAAACATGGTTTCTAAATCTGAAGTGTGCTTACACATAATTTTCTTTGTAGGCTATGATGATTACATGTCATTCCTATGTTCAAATCCTACAGTGCTAAATTAGACCGATCAAAATTGTTGGACTTATAACTCTACAGTATATGGCCTTGATCTGAACTTGGCCTCAATCACAATAGCAAGGTTGAACCAATCTAGAGTAGTGCAAAGAACAATCCAAAACATTGCTGAAATGAAACATACAGTGTTGGTTTTAATGCTCCATATGGCACTTCTATGAAAGTGTCTCCCAATCACTTCTCTCTTGGCAGTGGGGAGAGACAAGTCTTATCTATGATCTTCAATGCAACCAGCAACAACTCTGCTGCCAACTATAGGAGAATTGGGCTGTATGGTAACAAAGGTCATGTTGTCAACATTCCTGTGGCATTCATTTTCAAAATCTTATAACAACCTAACATGGTTACTGTCTTTAATTTCTTCTTCAGCAATTCATTTTCATTTTGCTTTGTTTTCTTAATCTCTAGTCTTTGTTTTATTGGGTTACAAAATGTATTGGGCTATTTTTTCATTCGTTATACTTAAGTGTAAAGTTTAAATGTATGATATTAGATAGTGTGGATGCATCTACAAGTGATTAGTGGTAATTCTGATTTCTTATATGCTTTCTTGAGTAACTGTTGTTTCATCTTTATTTACCATTCAACACGAAGGTGGTATACATATTTTTTATTCTGTTGTTTATCTTTGCATTGATAACACTTCAAAATAAAATTGAAAATTTATTAGTATTTTAAAATATAACTTCTCAGGAACTAACCCTTGTACTATGAACGATTAAGCCAAAAACTAGTTATAAAAAGGGGAAAAAAAAGGATGTGAGGTTATAAAGGTTACTAAAAAACTGCTAATTAGTTTATCAACTTTTTGTTTTATAAAAAATGAAGAAAATCATCATTAATAATTTCAATCAGAATATTAGTTATGAAAATGTATATTTTCAAAGAAAAATGAAAAAAAAAAGAATTTTAGTTTGCATTACTAGGCATTTAAGGATAAATTAAAAGTGATATCTTATTTTCTATATAAATTTGTTAATGGTTTCTTAAGAACAAATCTTTCTTTAAAGTTTCTCGATGACAAATATGCTTGGTCTTCTTGGAACAACTCACATTCAGAAAATATATGCCATAAATAATTAGAAGACATACATAAGTTTTACAAGTGCAATTAACCACAAACATAAACACCTATAATCTATTATTAACAACTCAATTTCTATCATATTCTTTGACTCAGGCAAACTAAAAACTTGATCATTTCATGGTCAACAAAAGTATTATTACGTTATGCATTTCCCTAATCATAACATTTTAGCATTACTTAGTGAAATCATGTGTGCAGTAGAAGTGTGATCAGAGTAATTCAAAGAGTTTGAAAAAGCTTTAAGTTGGTGAACAACATCTCTAATGCCAATGCATTCATCTGGGTTGTCTGGCAGAAAACTTAAAGTTGTAAAACTGAAGTGTGACCCTAACTACTATCCCATCTAACTGTAACTAACTACTAACTTTCTATCTATCTATCTTTGATGATTGATTTACTTCTAAACTACACTTCTATTTATAAAGTTTCAAGACTTCACAATAGGTGAGCCTTGAATCAAGCCCACAAAACTGATATAAACTAACAAAATTAAGTGTTTAAACTACTTTTTGGTGTAACATTGAATATCTAGTGCCTTTTGACCAAGACTTCATAACAGTTTAATCTCGATTTTCTTCAGTTTTTTGCTTTTTATCTTAGATTTCCAATCTTCATGGCATCAACGTATTAAAGCTTCTAAGGTCAAAGTCCAATTCAAAGAATATTCCTAGAAATGATCAAAGCACTCATTAGACTATTCAAACAAAATATAAGCTATAAAATGCAATTTTTATGGCAATTTTGTAAAAACTCTAATATTTTGGAGAAAATACAAACTAATCTAAAAATAGAAAATAAAAACAAAAGAAACCTCAAGGAAGAAAGCAAGCCAAGCAACAAAACAACCCAGACAATCTACTAGATAGTCTCTATCTCATCCGCTACAAAAAAGAGTCTAAGGCTCCATTCAAACCCTCCTACTGGAACCAATTGTACCTTGAGTTGGAATGAGTTACATAAATACATGCCATCTACTCTAAAACTTTATGGCATTGAGATTAATAGAGTAAAATCGAACATTCGTTACAACCATTTTGAAATTCTTATAGAATATAGTAATATGGGCAAAATAGTTGTACTACAAATAGTGTTTGCTCACCTAAGTGACTCTAGATTAGAACTACGGATCAAACCAGTGCATAACACTCTTAACACTTTATAAACTATACACAATGCATAAAAATAATTGCAAGAAAATTTCTGCCAAACAAATGGGAATAGATAACCTACTCTAGTGTCATAGAAAACAGAAGACTAATACAAATAAAAATTTGAGTTAAAACTTAGAAGGATTCTGACTCCTACGTCAAATCTTATCTGTCACAATCATAACCTGTTTGTAGTTTAATTTATGAAGAGGCTCGGATGGAGTTGATTTAGCAAAAGCCATAGTGGTTTGATAAATGTAGTCATCATCCAAAAATTTATCATCTAAAACAAGAGCATGGCCTTTCTCTACAGCTTGGTCCAACAACAGTAAAACTCCTTCTGTACAAGGTGCACACCTTGATGGCTCACTGACATTTGTTGCTTCTGAACCATTAAACAACATGTCCAAATAAGGATCTGCTACAGTACTGGAAGAGTTTTTATAAGTTTCCGGTACCATTTCCGACGTGCAAAAAATGGCCATGACATCTTCTATGATTTCAACTTCACATGTTTTCATAGGGAGTGAAACAGCATCAGAAACAACATACATGGGTAGATTGCTATTTTCTGTGAAACAAGGATCAGCTTCGTGCAAACTCAAATCATCTGAATTAGATAAAATGCTTATGTCAAAAGGTTCATTGCATAGATGTTGAACTGTATTCTTCTGTAGACACGCCACTGACAATTTCTGGGAATCTGGAGGTAGTTTATTGGAATTTCCACGGTCAACATTAATTTTAGTGGCTTCCTTGTCATCATCTATGAGATTTGGTAAAGAGGTCCTCCAATTTGGTCCTCTACACATAATTATTTGATCATCTTCAAATGAAAGCAATAAGCATGGAACAAGATCCTAGAGTCAATGAACATATATGGAAGAAAAAGATGTTAGTTATAACATCATTGAAAAATTTACATTACATAAGTTAATGCACAATATCTTCAACATTGAATTCAAAGTGCAAGAAAACATTGTTATACCTTTAGTTTTGCTCCAATCTTTTTATAATCACTTGTATTTAGTTCTTGGGAATTTATTCGCACAAGATCACATTGTTCAAATGCCTCTCTAACATTAGTCACAAGGTTTGAATATACACCATTTTTTGCTACAACGATAAAATGATGGGCCATGTCAATTTGAAGAAAGAACAAGAATTGTTAAAATGTAATGAATGTCCAAAACAATCTACCTAGCTTGCAGATGATCAGCAAAACCCTTTCCTTTTGACGCATTTAAGTTGCTTTGGCGAGTGTTAAACCTTCTAGAACTCGTTTAATCAACTTAGGATATACTGGTGACATTGGTCTCCACTGCATAAGAGGAAATCGTGGACGCGTTTATTGTTATAGTTTCTCCAACTTAAAAGGTACATTGTGCCAAAATGTCGGTGAATGATTTCCCCCCCAGTCCTTTCCTGGAAAAACAAGACAACGTGACACAACACACAAAATGAGTTCCTTATTTTCAGTGGATTCTCAAAGCATAAGACACATTTATGCACATATAAATGGCAAGAGCACTAAGAAAATTATAAGAGATTACAAGCAGAAGAAACAAACCTCTAACTGCTGGCACACATTATCCATGTCAACGAAACACACTCCTCTACATTTTATCTTGCACACGCTGCACCGCATCCAATATTATGTATGTTTTCCAACATGTTATATGTCAAACTATCCCTGCCTAAATCAAAAATTTGAGTGCATAGACAAAAGTAAATTTCCATTTCCAATAACTAGTTAAATGCATAAAAGTGACACCCTCAGTCTCATCCAGCATACACTATTTTCCACCTCTTGTTCAGTATTCAAATAATCTTTTACAAGTAACCTTTCTTGAAAGCAAAAGGCTTAGGTTCAATTTCTTTTAAAGTGTTTTTGGTATTGTTCTATAATCAAAATTAAGATTTTACCACAACATCAAACCCAATTTAAATATCACGTTTGATTGTAATAAATGACCAAGGCGAAACTCTGCAAAAGAAAAATACAAAGACTCTTCTTCAATAAGTTTTCCTATAAGCACTTACTAGAGAAATATGAAAAATAAAAAATAAATTGAGTTTCGTTCATAAACTAAAATCAACTTAAGAACTTATAGTTTTATAAAACTTCTATCATGAACTGTAACTCGTGAAAGATGCACAACTTTTTTTCTCTAATAAGTAATTATGAATAAATTTATTTGAAAAGACATACAAACACTTGCATAATTGCATCTAAGTATTGTTGCTCATACGACTCCTTCCATTTTTAAAAACAAAGTAATATAAAATGCAAAGTGCATTTGATAAATACAAGCCCTCCATAAGGATTCACATACATACACCAATAACAATCAAATTACCATATTTTTTATCAAAGCAAAAACTCTAAAATAATGTGAAACTTTTGAAAAATTTATATCTAATTGTGCATAAAGATATTTTTATGCTTAAACTGCTATTCAATTTGATAATGGTAAATCGACAACTTGATTTCTAACTGGTTGATAATTTTTACACAGATATAAAATTTAAATATATTACCAAATTAAAAATAAAAAACCAATAGTAATAAATAAAAGAAAATACCAATATGTAGTTGGCGTGAAGATTTCCCTGCCCTTTTAACCAAGCGATTGATCTCATTCTCAGGCAAGGGTTCTCCAAACACCTGCTCTCTCGACTCCCAAATCGGAACGGCCAAACGAACTAGTTCAGCTCCCTCCTCATCCTCACCAATTTTCACGTTCTGCAGCCCCGGTTGAAACTCAAGTCTTTCTACTCGAGAAACCATGGGATGCTAATCTAGCAAGGGTTTCGGTTATGGCGGTGGTTTAGAGTATTTCGACTTTTTTCCTGGAATTGAAGGTTGAGACAGAGCGGAGGGGGTTCCGAGAGATTTGAAAGTTTAGGAAGTGGAGGAAATGGCAGCGGCGGTGGCAGTGTTAATGATGTTATCAGCGATGGTGTAGCGGCGAGTATGGTAGATTTCGTCTTCGATTTCATGGATCGTTCGACGACGCCGGTTGAACTTCTCTGCATTGGCATTGTTCCAACGTGAGAAACGTAACTAACTCCGTTGAAGAACGTTCGCGGGTTGGGTTGTGGTTCATGAGTGGGAAAAATATGGGTAATTGAACTGTCACCTTTAGAAACACATCCATCTCTTCTTACGATTCTGCACTGCCATAAATCCTTCATAAAAGTTGACCACGAAGGGTGTTTTCGAAAATAGATCTCCTAGTTAAGATATTTTTACGTATTTTGAGTGTTTTTAATAATATTGTTAATTATGTAATTTGGTTGTAAATCTCTTACACCAATTTTCATGTTCTGCAATCCCGGTTGAAACTCAAGTCTTTCTACTCGAGAAACCATGGGATGCCAATCCAGCAAGAGTTTCGATTTCGGTTGTGATTTAAAGTATTTTGACTTTTTTCTCGGGATTGAAGGTTGAGACGGAGCGGAGGGTGTTCCGAGAGACTTGAAAGTTTTGGAAGTGGAGGAAATGGCGGCGGCAGTGTTAATGATGTTATTGGCGATGGTGTAGCAGCGAGTACAACAGATTTCGTCTTCGATTTCATTGATCGTTCGGCAGCGTTGGTTGAACTTCTCTGCGTTGGCATTGTTCCAACGTCAGAAACGAAACTCCGTTGAAGAACGTTCACGGGTTGGGTTGGGCCACGAGTAGGAAAAATATGGGTAATTGAATTGCCACCTTTAGAAACACATTCATCTCTTCTTACGATTCTGCACTGCCATAAATCCTTCATAAAACTCAACCACAAAGGGTGTTTTCGAAAATAAATCTCCTAGTTAAGACATTTTTATTTATTTTGAGTTTTTTTTAATAATATTGTTAATTATGTAATTTTGTTTTGTATATTAATTTTATGGATTTTTAGATCAATTTTTTATTAAACAAATCAAATTAGTAGACATAATAAAATTAAACAATTGAAATAATGTAAAAATATGAATAAAAATAAAATTTAAAATTAATAATACAAATATTCATAAAGAAAAATATAAGTTTTTTTCTATCAAAACACTTTAGTTGTATCAACTGAAAGAACAGTATCATAATAATCATGCATTAAAATTTAAAATTATAAATAATAAAAAAATATACTTTTTATTCCTTTGTGTACAAGTTGGCAAAATAAATAAAAAACTGAATATTGCTCTTGAATTTTAACTAACATTCCATTTGCGTAATCTAAAAGATAAAAATGTTATATTAGTAAGGAAGCAAGTATCGTCAACCTATCTTCTGCATAAAAACATTAATTCTTTTTGAAAAATAAGCTTTGTTTTTTTTTCTATGATTTTATTATGATGATGATAAAACTTTGTTATTGTCTTTTATTAAAATTTGTGGGTAATGTCAAATATATGTTGAGAATTAGTTATTAGCTATTGAAAACATTTCCAATGGAAATAGGTGTTTATTTATAAATAATTTACTCACATATTAATTTATAAATAATTTATCCACATATTAAATAAATATTAATCATGAACTATAAACTACATAATAAATAAATGTTAATCATGAATTAGAAAGAATAAGTCGTTTCTAACAAATTTAACCTAACATTAAAAAAGAATAAATAATGGAAAAAGGAGATAAGAAAAAAAGAATGGTTATAATGAGATAGATTGATTTATTTACAATGAAAAATATTCGTCATTATGAATTAATAATTCAATATAAGAATTAAAAGTTATTTATAATTTAATATAAGAATTAAAATTTATTTATAAGAAATAAGAGAAAGAAATATCATTGGACTAAAAGTTGAGTGGACAACTTCATATTCATTCGAGTTAGAATTAACTTATGTTTATATGTGTTAAACTAGGTTTAGGTTAATTCTAGTCTAATAAGATTAAACTAGATGTAGTTCGATCAAGACTTGGTAAAGTTAATTTTGTTTTGGTTTAAATCAAGTTGAATTTGTCTGACTTTATTTAAGTCAAGTTGGCATCGACTAAGGTTGGTGTGAGTCGGTTTAGGCTCAGGTCAAATTGTGTCAGGACAAGTCCACATTCAATTAACTTAAGATAGATTCTCGTTCATCTTAGTCAGGACTTAGTCACGTTTAGCCGAGTTAGGCTAGGCCTAGATTGGTCCTAGTCTAATCAAAATCAAGTCAGACCTAGCTCGAAAAAGACTAGGGCAAGTCGAGTCTAGTTGGCCTGATCTCGGTTGAGTTTAGTATGTTGATAATTATTTTCACTATATGGTCTTTTAGTAGATCTTGCAAGTGTTCAAGTTTTGATGATAACAAACCCGATAAGTATTTTGCATGCTTTGATATACTTGCGATTATACTAACATTTGTTTCATGCAGATTCAATTACAAGATCTTAGTAGGCTAGACGAACTACCTAGTTTTCAAGTGAGAGACGATCTATCACTTTATGTTCTAGTTTATAGTAAATGACCAGTGGATTCTAAAAAGCATAAGATGTTATAATTGATGGCTTAAACAAGAGGGGGGTGAATTGTTTGTCAAAGATTTTCGCAAACAATGGCTAAGAATGAACCTTTATCAAACAATCACAGATAAACAATTAAGGACGGCAATCAACCAATGATACAGAAACTGTTTCCAGAATTTTAATCAGTTAAAATCACGTTTTAACCGGTTGTTTATATCAGCAGCATAAGCAGAAACAAACAGTTCATAAACCAAAATAACAACCGATTAAAATTTCGTTTTAATCGATTGTTTATATCAGCAGAAGCTATATCAAACAGTTTATATAAGGAGTTAGAGATAGAGAGATTTCACAGCGAATTTTATACTGGTTCACTCAACCTTGACCTATATCCAGTTATCAGAACTACCTCTGAGTTCCACTATGTAATACACAACAGATTACATACACATACAACGACTAAGAGATGATCTTTTCGCCCAAGATCACACACACACTCTTTGCTACACAACACACCTCAAGTCAGAACACCCTCTGACTTTGCAGGATTTCACACACACTTACAAGTTTATGAAAGTACTATAACAAGAAACATGAAAGGAATAGAAAACACCTGGGATTACAGAAACCAGGAAGTCCTATGATCAGATCTTGTACCAGTGCAAAGCTAAACACCTATCTTCCAAATCTTTTGAGAACTTCTTTCAAAAAAAAAATCTCAATCTCTCTTTGATTTCAAACTGTGTAAAAACTTGTGTTTTTGTATTTCTTTGTATATATAAAAAAGAGAGAGATCCCTTTTTATAGCTCTCAGAAATACCCGTTAAAGATGAGTCAAAAATAGTTTTAAAAGCCAACTGAAATCAGATTTAACTGTATTTTGAAAAGTTGTTGCAAATTCAAAAATCAACCGGTTGAAAGCTCGAAATAACCAGTTAAATGAGTTAAAACAGTTATGCAAACAGCTGGAAAACCCTCCAAACAGGCCAAGTGAAAAACAACCGATTATTTCGATAATTCAACCAGTTGTTTTTCTCTTTGCTTAGAAAAACACTTTTTCTCTTTTAAAACAGATTGAGCAAGCTTGTGCAAGGATTAAGAACTGATCTTTACATAGATTCTAAACACTCTAATCTAAACCTAAACCAAAAGCAGCAAGGCTTCAAGCTTCATCATGAATTTGAAACATCAAAGCTCCCATGCTCTACATAAGACACATTTATACACATATAAATGGTAAGAGCACTAAGCAATTTATAAGAGATTACAAGCAGAAGAAACAAACCTCTTACTGTTGGCACACATTATCCATGTCAACGGAACACACTCCTCTGCATTTTATCTTGCACACGTTGCACTGCATCCAATATGTATGTATGTTTTCCAACGTGTTATGTGTCAAACCATCCCTGCCTAAATCAAAAATTTAAGTGCATAGACAAAAGTAAATTTCCATTTCCAATAACTAGTTAAATGCATAAAAGTGACCCCCTCAGTCTAATCCAGCATATACTATTTTCCACTCCTCGTTCACTGTTCAAATAATCTTTTACAAGTAACCTTTCTTGAAAGCACAAAGCTTAGGTTCAATTTCTTTTAAAGTGTTTTTGGTATTGTTCTATAATCCAAATTATGATTTTACCATAGCATCAAACCAACTTTAAATATCACGTTTTATTGTAATAAATGACCCGGGCGAAACTCTACGAAAAAAAAATACAAAGACTCTTCTTGAATAAGTTTTCCTGTAAGCACTTACCAGAAAAAAACAAAAAATAAAAAATAAATTGAGTTTCGATCATAAACTAAAATGAACTTAAAAAATTATAGTTTTATAATACTTTTTTCATGAACTATAACTCATGAAAGATGCACATTTTTTTTCTCTAATAAGTAATTACGAAGAAATTTATTTGAATAGACTTACAAACACTTGCAAAATTGCATCTAATTAATGTTGCTCATAAGACTCCTACCATTTTTTAAAACAAAGTAATATAAAGTGCAAAGTGCAGATGGTAAACACAAGCCCTCCATAAGGATTTGCATACATACACCAACAACAATCAAATTACTTATTTGTTATCAAAGGAAAACATCTAAAATAATGTGAAACTTTTGAAAAAATTATATCTAATTGTGCATAAAGATATTTTTATGCTTAAACTAGTATTTAATCTGATAACGGTAAATCAACTACTTGATTTCTAATTGGTTGATAATTTTTACACAGATATAAAATTAAAATATATTACAAATTAAAAACAAAAAACCAACAGTAATAAATAAAAGAAAATACCAATATGTAGTTGGCGCGAAGATTTTCCTTCCTTTTAACCAAGCGATTGATCTCATTCTCAGTCATGGGTTCTCCCAACACCTGCTCTCTCTATTCCCAAATTGGAACGGCCAAACGGACCACTTCAGTTCCCTCCTCATCTGGTAGCGGCAGAGAGAGCAAGTGGAAGTCCATCACCGTCGTCTTGCTCAGTAGGATCGGGTTCTTCCCAGTTTACGGCCATAGCAAGGTGGGCCGACCGAACGGGGCGCACGGTGGCTCACGCAATCTCACCGGATTCACTTTCAGAGGCTCTATATAACTGAAACCGAAGTCAAATGGTGCGCCATCGACGACGTAAGATACTCCGTCCTCACAAATTTTCACATTCTACGGCCCTGGTTGAAACTCAAGTCTTTCAACTTGAGAAACCACAAGATGCCAATCCAGCAAGGGTTTCGGTTACGGCAGTGGTTTAGAGTATTTTGACTTTTTTTTCCCGGGATTGAAGGTTAAGACGGAGCGGAGGGGGCTCCAAGAGATTTGAAAGTTTCAAAAGTGGAGGAAATGGCATCGGCGGTGGCAGTGTTAATGACGTTATCGACGATGGTGTAGCAATGAGTATGACAGATTTCGTCTTCGAGTTCATGCATCGTTCGACAGCCCTGGTTGAACTTCTCTGCGTTGGCATTGTTCCAACGTAAGAAACATAGCTCCATGGAAGAACGTTCGCGGGTTGGGTTGTGGTCAACGAGTGGGGAAAATACGGGTAATTGAATTGCCACCTTCAGAAACAAATCCATCTCTTTGTTGATCAAGAGTGATCATGTGCTTTGAAGAATCCAAATCCAAGATATTTGATGGAAAGTTGTCTGTTGTGTCTGGGTGAGTTTTGGGGTAGAATGTGTTGTAATCCACTCCTTGTTTGAATCCAGATTTAATTAAATTTGAAAACCTTTTTAAAATGAAATGTTTTTCAACTAAGTGAAAAACAACAGATTGTTTTTGTTCTTAGAAGGTTTTGAAAAAGGTTTGACTTGGTTGACTTGCTGTCAAACAAAATCAATCGATTATTTCTTTGAAAATCCTAATAGAATTCAATTTTTGAATGTGAATCTTTCTTAAATGATTTCTAATTAATAGCGATCCTGTTTTAAATGTTTTTAATCATTCCTTGGAGTATTTAAAGTTGGTTACACACTCCAAGAATGTAAGAAAAAGTTTTGAGAAATCACAGTGCAAATTTGGAAAAGAGTTTTTGAAGATTCACTCGAGCTTTGAATTTTCAAGTGTGTGGAATAGGACTTGGGTGATCTGATCTTTAAGCTTTGTAATTCTCAGGTGTATTCTATTCTCTTCTTCCTTGATTACTGTATTTCTGTATTTGTGTTGCCAGGGAGTGTTGTGTGTTCTTGAGGGGTTCAAGATCAACACTCTTAGTGTGGTTTGCCAAAGGTAGTGTGTTTCTTGAGGGGATCAAGGTCACTACTTTGGTGTGTGGTGTTTGTAATTTGGTTTTGATTGCATAGTGGAACACGTAGTGATTTATGGGGACTGGATGTAGTTCTTGGTGTAAGAGTGAACCAGTATAAATTACTTGTGTGTTTTTCTTTTGCTCTGAACTCCTTTAAATTTTGTTTTTAAGTTGTTTTAAATATTGTTGGTATAAACAACCGATTGAATCGAAAAAACAACCGGTTGTTTTTCTAATATCATCTTAAAACAGTTTTGGTTCTTTGTTTCCTTGTTTCCTTTCTTTGTAATTCAGCATTGAATTTCATTGTACTTCAAAGATTGCGAAAATCTTTCTTAAACAATTCAACCCCCCTCTTGTTTAAGACCATATATTCTAACACTCTTCTCACGATTATGCACTGCCATAAATCCTTCATAAAACTCAATCACGACGGGTGTTTTTGAAAATAAATTTCCAGTTCAAATATTTTTACGTATTTTAAGTTTTTTTAATAATATTGTTAATTATGTAATTTTGTTTGGTATATTAATTTTATGCATTTTCAGATCAATTCTTTATTAAACATATCAAATTGGTAGACATAATAAAATTAAACAATTGAAATGATGTAAAAATATGAATAAAAAATAAATTTTAAAATTAATAATACAAATATTTATAAATAAAAATATAAGTTTTTTTCTATCAAAACACTTTAATTGTATCAACTAAAAGGAATAATATCATAATAATCATGCATTAAAATTTAAAATTATATATAATAAAAAATTATACTTTTTATTCCTTTGTGTACAAGTTGGCAAACTGCTTAAAACATTAATTCTTTTTGAAAAATAAGCTTTGGTTTTGTTCTATGATTTATTATTATTATTATTATTATTATTATTATAAAACTTTGTTATTATCTTTTATTAAAATTTATGGGTAATGTCAAATATATGTTGAGAATTAGTTGTTAGCTATTGAAAACATTTCCAATGGAAATAGGTTTTTATTTATAAATAATTTACTCACATATTAATATATAAATAATTTATCCACATATTAAATAAATATTAATCATGAACTATAAACTACATAATAAATAAATGTTAATCATGAATTAGAAAGAATAAGTCGTTTCTAACAAATTTAACCTAACATTAAAAAAGAATAAGCAATGGAAAAGGAGATAAGAAAAAAAATGGTTACAACGAGATTGATTGATTTATTTACAACGAAAAATATTCGTCATTTCAAATTAATAATTCAATATAAAAATTAAAAACTATTTATAATTTAATATAAGAATTAAAATTTATTTATAAGAAATAAGAGAAAGAAATATCATAGGACCAAAAATTGAGTGGACAACTTCATATTCATTTGAGTTGGAATTAACTTATGTTCATATGAGTTGAACAAGGTTTAGGTTGATTCCAGTTTAATAAGACTAAATTATGTCTAGTTCGATTAAGACTAGGTTAAGTCGATTTTGTTTAGGTTTAAATCAAGTTGAATCTGTCTGGGTTTACTCAAGTCAAGTTGGCATCGGCTAAGGTTGGTGTGAGTTGGTTCAAGCTCAGGTCAAGCTGAGTCAGGACAAGTCCATGAGTTGATTTTATATTCACACATTTTAGAGGTCACTTTTGTTTAAGCTTTTTGAGATTAACAATTATGGTTATAAATCCGTAGAAGATTCCCACTGGACACAAACTTAACCAAGTTGTTAAGTGTGAAGGTTCACTTCTAAAGGGTAAAGCGAAAAACACAAATATGGTTAAAATGATAAAGATAGCTTGCGAAATTAAATGGACTCAATGATGAAGATAACAAGGTAAAGACCTATATTAAAGGACATGAGAATATAAAAGAGGAATGAAAGGTGGCACAAAAGAAGAATACAAAAGAGAAAAGATGAAAGGATGAAGAAAGCTTATGTAGAAAGGGGCAATGAATCACACTACTTGGAAGATGGGCTACTCCAAGATGAGTGGTGAAGAGCCGTCACTTGAAGTGTACACACACTCAAGATAAGACCCACAAAGGAGAGTACTCAAGTCTCACTAAACACTCCTGTAGAGTTTCTTTACTATTTCAAAATTCAATGTGTGAAATACATGAGTCAAGACACTATTTATAGGAGAGAGTGTCTTGGAAAACAAGATAGAGGGGTAGGGGTGTCATTTGTGAGAAATCTTCTAGAAGGTAGGTTAAAGAAACCCTAAACCTAGAAGCACTTGTCATGAAAGGTGGGTTTGACACAAGCCCAATTTATGCTATGTATACCCCAATTTATGCTAAGTGAACCTTGCTCTAGCTTATTCTTCTATTTGAACTCCCAAAATGAGTCCAATTTATTTACATAAACTTGTCTTTTAAAAAGACTAGAAGAAAGAACATTCGATGCTCTGACCTATGTTCAGTTCATCTTCTGCTGAGGTCCTTCTGAAGTTTGGTGGGACCGTGTCTTAGATGCTGAGACGACTGACTTAATTGTGAAGTGTATGTCGTGTCCTTAGTTATCTCCTTGTCTAATTGGGTTGTATCAGGAAACGTACCTTTTGTCCCCTAGAACCAAGCCAATTTTAAATTAAAATAACTTCCAATACATTTAAAAAAAGGTAGGAGTAAAATAATGTTGGTTTTAACTCTTGTAAACATATATTAGCTTTTCAAAAGAATTAGTTTTGATTCTTATTAGATATTTTGGGTTCACCAAAAGAAAAGCCTACAAATTAAATTAAGTGATATCAATTAGGACTGAGAAAAAAACTATATATACTATTACATCTACTTCCATAATCAATTATAAATATGTAGCAATATAGTTACTTTTTTTTTTTTCATAAACATAGACTGACTCTTACATATCTCATATCCCACTAAGATTGTAACATCTCTTTAGAAGATGAGCATGGAAATACATAAAACTCAATGGTAAATAATCTTAAAATATAAGTTTAAAGTATAATTCAATTTTACAAAATTAATCTTCTAAAGTGAAATTTATATTTAATTATACATTATAATTTTATCATTAAATATATAGAAATCTTCATAACTTTTTTTTTCATCTTTTAACTGAAAAAACTTGATATAAATTTGTTAGATGGTACCCAACACATGAAGAAAATAACATAGGCTTCTTTGACATATATGGCTGGTTAATGTATGTAACCACTACCTTGTCTCCTATGATCTCTAATCTATCATAGTTTTATTCTCTTAATAATGCAAAGTTACATATGAAGCATAACTATTCGAATTTTTTATGAAAATTAATAAATTTTGCTTTTTTATTGTCAAAATGAGATTTTTTATAAAGTTAAAGAAGTTATATATAACTTCTCCGTAATCACTTTTGAACTAAAATCGTGTGACGTTAACACCACTTTCAAATTTTAAAAAATATCACATTTCAATAATAAAAGAAAATTATTCCCACTTATATAAAAAAAATCCTCATTGTTCACTAGTGACCACCCAACCACATACTTACTAATAATGATAATTTATTTTCACTGTGGAATGAGTGAAGAAGTAGTGGCTGGGCACAATTAACAACCTGCCAAAGAGATATATCTTTAGCATGCATTGGATGAATGAATTGAATAGCATATGAAGTACGTGTGGCCTAGCAAATCATATGGACCTCCTTCACACAAAAGCATGTCCTCTACTTTGAGGACAATCTTTCCAAATAGGAGCTTCACTTTCGCTAGTCCCATCCTTGTTTTACTTCACTAATAATGTGCTTTTCTATTAATAAATGTTAATAATATTTTTTTCTTTCTTTTTTTTCACTTTCCATTTCCCTCCATCATGTTCCCTTTTCTCTTCTAAACTTTTTTTTTTTCTTTCACTCCTTTTCTCTCGCCTTTTATGTCTTTATGTTTTGAGTGCTCTTTTTTAAATTATTATGATAGACCTTTCAAATTTATAAATTAGTGCAAATTTAAAAAGCATTAATTATAACTTATTGAATTGAAATTAAAACTAATATGTTAGTTTAATTATGTAATAAATTGATGTATTGATTAGACATATTTCGTGAAGATTGTAGAAACTATCTATGATAAGAATATATATGATCTTTGTTTAAATTTTCGTGTGTGAAAACTCGTTGGATCAGTAACAATCACATAACTAGGAATGAGATTAGTATATGATTTAACGGATTAAAGAAAATACGTGACTAGACAGAAAAAAAAACATAATTATTGATAAAAAAAAAATAAATGTTATTTTGTGATAAATCAGTTGTTTAATTTTATAAAAAAACATATAAAGAATTTTTATTTTATGTACTAATACTCAATTTTTACCATATGGCATAAAGCATGAAAAATGCTACTTTTTATTTTTTTTAGTAAGAACTCTAAAATTATGTTATGGATATTGCCTAAAAAAATATGTGGATTCTTTTACATTAGCAATGCATTTCTTTTTTTTTTTTTTTTACGCAATTTAATGAATTTTATCAGAGTCACTATAAGAAAAAATGATTTTAATGAGAGTTTATTTTTACATTATCCATGGTTAAAACCTCTATTAAGTCATTTACTCAGGATTGCAATTTCCCCCACTAAATCATTCATGGAGAACGTGTTCCCAGGATTTTTTTAAATCTCTGGAAAAGTCTTTCAGAACTCCGGCTAGGTTTAAGAATATTCGTAAAATACCATGGGTTTCAAAACCTCTGTTAAATACTATGGGTTTAAGAACCTCCGTAAAATAACTTGCCGTTTGAAATAACCACCAACCCCATTTTTCAGCATTTCTAATGATTATCTTGATTTCTCTCTTCTACCGTAGACACATTGCTCTCCGGCACAGGCTCAATGGCCACCGATGGAATAACAATTCAGTCACACTTAATTCTATTATATCTAAGGAGAAGAAACATTAAATAATATCTTCTTCTTACCCAATATTGCTTCTTCCATTACCTTGTTTGTCTTAACTTGGATAACAAGTCACTCTTACATAGCTCGACAACAACTAGTGTTTATCACTGCTTTATATATCCTAAATAATTGCATTATCTGTCAGATGTGGGTTTCAAAGTCATGTGTGTCTGTAGGGATATCGTGTGTGGAAGTGTAATAATTTCAACCAAAGATTATGAGAAATTAAAGTAACAAGAAAAAATGAGAATGATACCAGAATTTTTAGGTGGAAAACCCCTTTAAATAGAGGTAAAAAAAACCACCGGCGAGAGAGCCAAAAACCTTCCACTATAATGGTACTGGGAGTACAATGAATTCCTCTCAAACTAATAGATAAATAGCCCCAAAACAAATTCTCTCTATATGGGTTAAACACTTACACCCAAAGAAAAGAAATAAAGAGTATATGAAAGGAGAGAGAGGAAGCAAGTGTGTTGCTGTTTTTGTGTGTATTACATTGGTTGAAAGAAGTCACTGTATATAGTGGTTCTAGGAGACAACAACAATCAAAAGCAATTAATTGAGAATGGTAACCTCCCTTTGATGACAATTAATTATAAACGGTAAGTAACCTCCCTTTGATGACAATTAATTGTGAACGGTAAGTAACCTCCCATTGATTTCAGTTAATGACAAGAAAACGGAAAGAAAAGGTGAGTCATATTCCACAAATCTCCACCTTGACTTGCCTTTGACTGGAACACTCTCTCGCCATGAAACCTTGATTAAGTTTGGATAATACCAGCTAAGTTCAGGCAATGATCGAACTTAGCCGGTGGAAGTGCCTTGGTCAACATGTCTGCAGGATTTTCGGCTGTATGAATTTTTTCAACAATTATATCTCCCGTATCAACAATGTCTCGGATAAAATGGTGCTTAATTTCAATGTGCTTGGTCCTTGAGTGATACTTGTTGTTCCTGGTTAAGTGGACAGCACTCTGACTATCACAAAATATAACAAGAACATCTTGTTGAAGACCAAGTTCACTTACCAAGCCTCGAAGCCATATAGCCTCTTTGATACCTTCTGTAGCAGCGATATATTCTGCTTCAGTAGTGGACAAGGCCGCAATGGCTTGAAGTGAAGAATACCAGTTGATAGCAGAACCACATAGGGTAATGTAGGCTGAAAGTGACCTTCTCCGATCTAAATCACCACCATAGTCAGCATCAACATAGCCAACTGCTCCTCCGGGATCGGCTCTATGTTGATCAAATACCAAACCAAGACCAGGAGAACCTTTTAGATAACGAAGTATCCATTTAACGGCTTCCCAGTGTGCCTTGCTTGGATTATGCATGAACCTGCTAACAATGCTAACAGCATAAGCTAAATCAGGCCTGGTACATACCATAGCATACATGAGACTTCCAATTGCATTTGAATACGGGACATGTGACATGCGCCTTTTGTCCTCATCTGATTTTGGACACTGATCTGATGACAACTTGAAGTGGGCGGCAATTGGAGTATTAACAGCTTTGCAATCTCGCATTCCAAATTTGTCAAGCATCTTAAGAACATACTTCTTTTGTGATAGAAAAAGTTTTCCAGCTTGACGATCTCTGCTGATCTCCATTCCTAAAATTTTCTTAGCAGGACCTAAGTCCTTCATATCAAATTCACTGCTAAGCTGGGCCTTTAACTTGTTAACTAAAGATTTATCTCTTGCGGCAATCAACATGTCATCAACATATAACAACAAGTATATAAATGACCCATCGAATGTCTTTTGAAAATAGACAAAATTATCATAGCTACTTCTGGAGTAGCCATGTCCAACCATGAAAGAATCAAACCTCTTATACCATTGTCTTGGTGATTGCTTCAAGCCGTAGAGAGATTTCTTCAAACGACATACATGGTCCTCCTTTCCAGGAATAAGGAACCCTTCAGGCTGCTGGATGTAAATTTCTTCCTCAAGATTACCATGAAGAAAAGCAGTTTTCACATCTAACTGTTCCAGCTCCAAATCATACAAGGCAACTAAAGCAAGTAATATACGTAATGAAGTATGACGAACAACAGGAGAAAATACTTCATTAAAGTCAATACCTTCCTCTTGATCAAAACCTCTTACAACAAATCTTGCTTTATTCCTTGTACTCTCAACACCAGGGATCCCTTCTTTTCTCTTAAAGATCCACTTGCAACTAATGACTCATTTTCCTTCTGGTAACTTCACCAATTCCCATGTTTCGTTTTTGTGAAGACTCTCAACTTCTTCTTGCATAGCAGCAATCCACTTTGTTGAGTCGTCACTAGAGATAGCTTCATAGTAATTCTTGGGTTCACCTTCTTCACCCATCTCTTGAGCAATAGTTAAAGCATAAGCAATGTTGGCAGATTCTGCAATTAATCTTTGAGTCAGTTTTCTTGGTCTCTTTTGTGGAAGCTCTTGAGCCATAGGCCACGGCTGTGGTAACCCTCGTCGTTGAGGTGGACATTTCTCATGTGGTCTCAAATGTTCATTTGTACCATCAAGAGCAGTAGCTTGATCATCTTGAATACTGGAGGAATTGGGAACGTTTTCCTCATGAGCAGGTGTTTTAATCTCAAACTCCACCTTCTCTCGAGCATCTTCCTGGTCACCTGTATCAATTGAGGAAATGACAGTATCTTTTACAGAAGAGAACATAGCAATTTCATTAAAGGTTACATTCCGATTGTGAATTACTTTGTGAGATTCTGGGTCATATAAACGATAGCCTTTAACCCCTAAGCCATAACCCAAGAAAATGCACTTCTTAGCACGAGGTTCTAATTTTCCCTCGTTTACATGAGAATAAGCAGGGCAACCAAATATTTTAAGATTAGAATAATCAACAGGGTTACCTGACCAAACTTCTTCTGGAATGTTGCAATCAATTGATCTGTTAGGAGAGTGATTTATCAGATAACATGTCGTTGAAGCTGCTTCAGCCCAAAAAGATTTCTTCAAACCAGAATGGGAGAGCATGCAACGAACTCTCTCCAGGATAGTCCTATTCATCCTTTCTGCAACCCCGTTCTGTTGTGGAGTCCTTGGGATGGTGAGGTGTTTGGAAATGCCTTCCTTCTTGCAGAAATCATTGAATTCATTCGAACAAAACTCAAGGCCATTGTCTGTCCTTAGCCTTTTTATCTTCTTGCCACTTTGATTCTCAATCAATAATTTCCACTCTTTAAAAGTGGAAAATGCTTCATTCTTATGTTTGAGAAAATACACCCAAAGTTTTCGTGAGAAATCATCAATAATTGTCATCATATAACAACATTTACCTCTGGAGGGAACTTTTGACGGACCCCAAAGATCCGAATGAATATAATCCAAGGTACCTTTGGTTCTGTGTATGGCTTTAGAAAAACTAACCTTTTTCTGCTTACCAAAAATGCAATGTTCGCAGAAATCAACCTTTCCAGTACAATGGTTACCAAGGTGACCCTTCTTCTTGAGGATTAGAATTCCCTTCTCACTCATGTGGCCTAATCTCATATGCCACAACTTGGTGTTATCTGTGTTGGGTGAGGCAATAGCTGCAGAACCTGTAACTGTTGAACCCTGCAGCACATACAAACTATCACATCGAATTGCCTTTAGTAGCACAAGAGCTCCTTTAGACACTTTTAAAACTCCACCTTCAGCTGAGTATCTACACCCATGAGATTCAAGGGTGCCTAAGGAAATGAGATTCCGTTTCAAATCAGGGACATATCTGACACCTGTTAAAGTTCGAACAATTCCATCATGTGTTTTGATTTTGATTGTTCCTACACCAACAACTTTGCATTGAGCATCGTTTCCCATCAAAACAAGACCATCATAAACTGGTTTATATGTGGTAAACCAGTCTCTATTGTGAGACATGTGAAAAGTACAACCAGAATCAAGAATCCATTCATTTTTAGACCTTTGTTCAGTGTTGGAAGCTACAAAACAATCCCCATCAGATTCAGTTTCAACAATACTAGCTTCGGCAGATCTTTCTGGTTGTTTACCATTTCCCTTATCTTCTCTATCTTGCTTATTTTTCAATTTATAACATTCAGAGATCTCGTGTCCCTTTTTCTTGCAATAACGACAATATTTGGAGTTCTTGCCTCTAGATTTTGACCTAGATTTATATTTATTGTTCCTACCTTTCTCTTGGTTTCTCCCTCTAACTACTAATCCTTCACCAGAACTTCCAGAATGAATTTCAGTATCAAATTTTTCTTTGGCTAGTAAATTAGTCTTGACATCATCAAAGCTTAAGGTAAGATAATTACCGTATAACATAATTTCTTTGAATTGTCGATACGAGGGTGGTAGAGAAACAATAAGTAGAACGGCTTTAT
The DNA here is from genome assembly GCA_013389735.1 of Phaseolus lunatus. NCBI lineage: Eukaryota > Viridiplantae > Streptophyta > Magnoliopsida > Fabales > Fabaceae > Phaseolus > Phaseolus lunatus. The sequence goes on along the minus strand of CM023864.1, from coordinate 43,570,895 downwards.
CCTCATCATTAATTTTAACATCCAAATTTTCCAAATCATGATGGAATTAAATTCATCAAGGTGAGATTGGATGGAAGTACCTTCTGACATTCGGAGTGTAAAAAGTCGCTCCTTGAACCGGAGTTTGTTTGCAAGACTTTTGGTCATGTATAGAGACTCCAATTTACTCCATATGCCTGCTGCAGTTTTCTCATTGATGACCTCACGCAACACCTCACGAGACAAGCATAACTGCATTGTAGACAATGCCTTTTCATCCATCTCATCCCACTACTCTTCTGTCATAGTGGTTGGCCTCGTCATTTTTCCTGTCAGAACTTTCTTTAAACCATTCTGGGTGAGAACAGCTAGCATTTGGACTCGCCAGATAGCAAAGCTGATTTTACCATCAAATTTTTCAATATCGAATTTCGACATTATTGAACAACAAATCTTGGTTGAATTATCGAAAAGCTCTGATGCCAATTTGTAGGGATATCGTGTGTGGAAGCGTAATAATTTCAACCAAAGATTATGAGAAATTAAAGTAACAAGAAAAAATGAGAATGATACCAGAATTTTTAGGTGGAAAACCCCTTTAAATAGAGGTAAAAAAAACCACCGGCGAGAGAGCCAAAAACCTTCCACTATAATGGTACTGGGAGTACAATGAATTCCTCTCAAACTAATAGATAAATAGCCCCAAAACAAATTCTCTCTATATGGGTTAAACACTTACACCCAAAGAAAAGAAATAGAGAGTATATGAAAGGAGAGAGAGGAAGCAAGTGTGTTGCTGTTTTTGTGTGTATTACATTGGTTGAAAGAAGTCACTGTATATAGTGGTTCTAGGAGACAACAACAATCAAAAGCAATTAATTGAGAATGGTAACCTCCCTTTGATGACAATTAATTATAAACGGTAAGTAACCTCCCTTTGATGACAATTAATTGTGAACGGTAAGTAACCTCCCATTGATTTCAGTTAATGACAAGAAAACGGAAAGAAAAGGTGAGTCATATTCCACAGTGTCCTTGGCTAAAGATTTCAAGAACATACTGCGAGGAGGAATTAACTTTATTACTTCTCACTTTAACAGTGAATTGATCATTAGATGCATTTTAAAATAAAGACCTTAATTTAAAATATTTCAAAATGATGAGAATTAAATATTAACAATTATAACTAAAACTAAAATTGCACATAAAATATTTTTACTCAAAAGTTAAAACAAAATAAGTCAAGTTTTTTGAAGTATGAGCTCATAATAAAAAAGAACTAGGAATTATATAAACCAACTACCATCAATTATAAGAAATATGAAAATACTTTTGAAATACTTATTATCCAAGATTAGTTGTTGAAATACTTATTATCCAGGGTTATTTTGCTGAGCTTTTAAAATAAATTTTTGAAACTTTAGAAAACTTATTTGTAATGTAAAGTTACACTTTCAAAATTTTAGAGAATTTAGTTATAAAATATGTTAAAATCGTATAGTTTTTAATTATTTATTTGTAAATAGATTTAATTATATTTATTTGTTGAAATTTGAAAATTTTGAAGTGTTTTATTGAGGTTATACAATAAATCTTTGGAATTTAACTAAGGTTAAAAAAACCTTCGTTATTTTGTTAAGATTTTAGAATGAACCTTTGCAACTTAATAAAGGTTAAAAAGATTTTTGTTAATTTGCTGAGGTTGTAGAATAAACATTTGGAACTTAGTGAAAGTTAAAAAAAACCTCTATTATTTTGTTGAGGTTTTAGAATAAACCTTTGAAATTTAACGAAGGTTAAAAAACCTCCGTTATTTTACTAAGGTTTTAGAATAAACATTAGGAATTTAGCGAAGGTTAAAAAAACCTCTATTATTTTACTTAGATTTTAAAATAAACCTTTGGAATTTAACGACGGCTAAAAAAATCTTCGTTATTTTGCTAAGGTTTTAAAAGAAGCCTTTGAAATTTAACAAAGGTTAAAAAAACCTCCATTATTTTACTGAGGTTTTAGAATAACATTTTAAACTTAACGTAGTTTAAAAAAGTCTCTATTAATTAAATCAATTCCTAAAATTATATTAACCTCCATTAAAACTTTTTTTCTTGTCGTGAGTATTTATGACTTAATCTATTTTATGGATTTAGACTTAGAAAATTGAACTCAGTATACTTTTAGAATATAAAAAATTAACACATGTTAAGAAATTTATAATAGTTCATGTACCATATTTAACCAACTAAGTAAAGATATATTTTTATAAGTTTAGAGTTTAAAAACAAATGAAGAATGAATATATAGTTTAAAAAGGTTATGATTATTTCTTTAGTTCTTTAAAATTGACATCTTTAAAATTTATTTAATTGATTTCTTTCTAAAATTACGAGAAAACTACTAATGAGTTTTTTATATTTGACTTCGTCTCTTAAAAGACAATTAAAATTAAGTTTATCAGATTGTATTTTTTTTTTATCAGACTTTCATATTTTTCTTTTTTTTCAAAATCTTAGTCAAGTCTTTACTTTTGTTTTCTTATGGATAAAGATATATAATCCTAGAGGTTTGAGTTGTTAAATTGTGGAAGTTGAAATTTTATATGAAACCAACTCGAAATCTTAAAGTAATAAATTTGTCTTCTTATATTGTTTATCTTGTCTATTTCTACTCGATGTAAGACTCTTATTCACACTGGACTCCAATAATAAATAACATTATAGTTATAATTTTTTAAGTGAATTGTTACTATAAAAATTGAATGTTTTTTTATTGAGAGAATTGATTGTTTGAAGCAATTGAGACAAGGATGTTTTATTTTTATTAAGGTGGAATGGTTAGAAGTAAAGGAAAACATGCGTTGGTTCAATTAGAAATCAAACTTAGTTTATATGATAAGTATGTCATCCAAGTGGCAATATGACCTCTTGATTGAGACTCAAGTAGTGACATAATAACAAAACATTATTGCTTAAGTGTCCATATCTGATCATTCAAGCCTTAATTTATTATTTGAGAGAGGAAGCAACCAAGACCGTTTTTTATCTTCTAGAAATTGAGTCGCTAAAGAATGAATGATCACTCAAGGGGGAGATAATTCGTAATAAATTACGAGTTGCTCAAACAATGGAACATGTCGCTTAAACAATGATTCCATATTGAGAAATGAAGATATTGTGTTGACTCTCTCTTTATTGAAGGAATACCATTCAAGTTATATCCATTTATGTAAATAACAAGGTTTTAAGTGATATCCCTCTACGGTTGCATAGTATTTTTGTATCTTAATGGTAAGTTGTAAATATAATGATTAAGTATGGATTGTGATATATGGTTTATAGATTTATGTTTACTATTTAAGTTAACCTACCCTTTTGTATTTTGGTTTGTAATGACTATAACAATCACACTTGTGGAAATAGTCCGAAAACACAAGAAGGGAGAGTTGAATTGTGTTTTAAGATTTTCAAAAACGTTTTTACAAGCTTCTTCTGATAAACATGAACAAACAAAGGTTAATGTTGGAAAAATTTACTATCAAGCAAGTTTGTTAAGAATTGCCTCTAATGAAGGATCATCAAACGCAAACACAACTTCAACATGACAAACAAACTATCTAATTTTTTTTAAGGACATTTCCCCAAATATTTCTTTCTTAGATTAATCATAGATAAATAACATGAAATTTAAAAAGATAAGGGTTGAAAGGGATTTATATAAATTATTTTATATTGGTTGTTTGATAACCCAAATTACATCTAGTTCTTGATTAACATGATCAAGGTTCCACTAATGTAGACTAATATTGCAAGGTACAAGGCACATATTATTTAGATCCAACATTTTCTGGCTAAACTAAAAGTATTCTTTGGACATAGCCATTCCTAGCTAAAATCAACTTTTCTTTGTATAGTCACTCTTGGCTAAGATCGAGTATTATTTTAAATGTGACCACTCTTGATGTGAGTTAATTTTAGATTTTTTCTTTTAAGGTGACACTTTACTTAAGATTGAGATTTTAGCACAATTATGGTGAGAACCTTAAAAGATCTCCACTGGACACAAACTTAACCAAGTGGTTAAGTAAGTGTGAAGGTTCACTTCACAAGGACAAAGAGAAAAACAAAAGAATATGGGTAACAATGATGCAAGAGGGAAATTAAAAGAATATAAAGGAAACAACAAAAGTAAATAATGAACGAATAGAAGAGATGGAAATGGAAGATGGAAAAACAAAGATGAAGGAAAAGGAAGATAAGACCTAAATGCTAGAGAACACAAGCCTCACACACATCTCACACAATTTGTGTAGAGTAACTTTTCTATTCAAATTCAACATGAAAAATACAATGGGCAGGCCTCCTATTTATAGGTGAAGGAGCCTTGGAAAACAAGCAAGAGGGGTAGGATGGGAAAAGGGAAAAAATGGGTAGCCTTAGGGCTTGACTAAGTCAAACCTGCATCCTAGGCTTGTCCTTCTAGAAGGTAGGTCAAAATGTCATCCTAAAGGCTAAGAACAAGCTAAAACGATAACTACACCCCTATTATGCTAAAGACACCTTATTCTAGCCTATCTTTGCTATTTGGACCCCTAAAGTGAGTCCAAATTACTTACAACATATTTTTGTCTTATAAGAAGACCAAAAGGAAGAATAGTTGGTGTGTTGGTTTATGCCTAGCTCCTTTAGTGAGGTCCCTGTAATCCTTGGTAGGGTCTTGAATTGTTTGCTGAGATGGTTGTTCACCTTGTGCTTTGTCTTTTGCTTCCTTGGTCATCTTCGTAGCTACTTGGGTTGTATCAACTCCTCACTAAATCTGAGTATTCTTTTTGGACCCAACAACTTCTGGCTAAACCTGAGTATTGCTCAAAATAGAGTTGCTCCTGGCTAAGATCGAGTCTTCTTTGGAACTCAACCACTCCTGACTAGACTTGAGTGCTCTTTTGGACAACAACCACTATTGACTAAAACACTTTGATTACAAAGAGTGTAATTAAAATTATTATTAGGTTGCTAACTAAAAGTGGTTAATGTCCTAAACAAGTAAAAGATTATGCTCACTCTTTTAAGTTGCTCTCGCACATGAAAAATATTCTTCCTTATAAGGCTAAGGATTGCTTAAGATTACAATAGCTTGTTGCCATTCTTCTTGAAAGAGTTTGTTCAGCCTCCCCTCTTCAAAAAGTTATTCTTTAAATAGAGTTGAGAAGCAAAGATTTGTTGTAAATCCTTTTAGGGTCATTGTGAGGTTCATGAGTCTTTCATCTTTGTTGATTATCATTTAACCACATTCAAACATGTAGACTTATTAAATTCTCTTCATGCAACATTAAATGCATGTGGCTTCTTTAAGAAATATCTATGAAACATTACATGGCTTGTCATGACTAGGCAGGCAACTTCTTTCCTCTTTAGCATAAAGTGCAAGGCTTGACACAACTAATTGACTCTGTAGCACTAGCATCTCGCCTTTTCAAAAAACCTTTTTATGTGGATCAACTTTAAACACATTCTTCAAGAGATCTTGATCATGAAAAATATTGTGAGATACTTTTGAATGAAACAAAGAGACAAAAAGTTCTTATCCACATAAGAATCATTTATAAGTCCATAAATGCTCAAGGTTTATAAAAGGAAGTCTATCTAAGAAAAACGTTATTAGATGAATAACATAAGAAAATCACTTGTGTTTGTTTAGCCATATTACTTGTGTCTGTTCAACCATACTACTTGCGTTTGTTAGACTAAATAACACACTTGTGTTTGTAAATCTAAACAAGACACTTAAGCCCGACAAGACTTGATGCTTATAGAGATCTATTTTAAACTTTGTTGTTTAAGCACAAAATCAAAACCAAACAAAAGGGTCTCTTGAAATTTGATTTAATAATCTCTGTCTTTTTTATGGTGCTTAAAACAAAAATGTTTAATCATATAATTTCAACAAGCATTTTCATCAAATCAAGTTTTCATAAGAAAATTTTCAAAAAAATATAAAAAGGAGAACGAATAGAAGAAACAAAGGAAATAATAGTCTTCATTTTTGTATTATTCTTGTTTGCTCCCCCTCAAACAAACATTGTTTGTTGAGCTCTACAAAATCTTCATTTGAGCTCCCCTTAGCTTAATGCATATTTTTCGTGGATTTCTTCTCATATTATCATCTTATCCCCTTTAGGCATCATCAACAAAGGAGTAGCAAGCTTTTCTATTTCTTCTCCTCTTAACTTTACTTCGCTCCCCCTCAAACTTTATCTTTCTAGTAACTTGTAAACTTTATATCTTATCTTTCCCTTAAGGACCATCGAAATATGATCTAAGACAAAAGGATAATATCCCCTTAAGCTAAAACTATCTTCTTCTCGTGGGTCTGATGATTATCTTCTCCTTTATAGAAGTGTACTTGTTGTGTGTAATGAGTATCATCTAATAGTTTTTAACTGCACAGACTCATATATATATATATATATATATATATATATATATATATATATATATATATATATATATATATATATATATATATTAATACTACACTTATGATCACATCGTTTAGTTAGGTGGTATAAGTAAAATCTATCATATTTAAATTTGATTTAATGAAATCAATAAAAATAAAATTGAAATCATTCTGGTGTATGTTGTTTTCTTTGCATCTGATCTTTGGATAACATTCGATAACTTTGCCGTGTCTGTTGAATTTGGCATGTATATTTGCACAAAAGAAACTCTTCTAGATCTGAAAGTCTTTTATCAGTCTATCCCTATGAAGGTTACCTTGGCTCCATCAATGTTAGAGAAAATTCCAACACCTATAATTTTGATTAAGTGCTAACAAAAAACATGTAAAGCATGGTTGTGCTTCATTTTTAAGACGAAAGTTTTTGTTCAACAACATATCATGTAAGACATAAGTGTTTCATTAGTCAAATGATACAACAATGTGCCATCTTGTATTATGTCTAATAAGCAATGTGTTTGCTCAAATGATATGTGAATAGTATTAAGCTAACATTTTACTTTATGAAAATTTGTATGCTTATTTTATGTTGCAAGGAATGATTGTCTTCTATGTTCGACCAAGAATATTCGAAAAAAACATGTCATATCAAGGATCTCTTGGAAAATGAGCTAAAACGTCTTAGCTTCAAGAACTCCCTAATGCTTTGATGACTATTTTAGGGCAAGTGTATTGTGTCAAGAGTAATAAATTGTCCCTAAGAATGAATATCGAACCCACAAGGAACAATTAAATTATTAAGGTTTAATTACCTTATTCGTCCCTACATTTGGGGTCAATAGTTAATTTAATTTAGTGGTTTTTAAACAAATCAATTTGGTCCCTATATTTTTTAAAATGTATTCAAATTGGTCTTTTCCGTTAAGTTTCACCTAACGGCATCAGACATTGCTTATATGGCAGAAAGAGTGTTTATGTGGCAGAAAAAGTATTTATGTGGTGCTTATATGACAAAGAGAGAGTATTTATGTGACAAGCGTTGCTTATATGGCAGAGAGAGTGTTTATGTGGTAGAGAGAGTGTTTATGTGGCAGAAAAAGTGTTTATGTGGTGCTTATGTGAAAAAGAGAGAGGTGAAATTGAGATTTATTATTATTATTATTATTATTATTATTATTATAATTATTATTTATTATTATTACTATTGTTATTATTATTATTAATATGATTATTCCTGTTGTTATTATTATTACTATTATTATTATTATTATTTTTATTATTAATATTAATATTATTGTTGTTATTATTATGACTATTATTGTTAGTAGTAGTAGTATTGTTGTTATTATTATTATAATAATAATAATATTGTTGTTATTATTATTATTATTACTAGTACTGTTATTAATAATAATAATAATAATATTATTATTATAACTATTATTATTTATTATTATTATTATTATTATTATTATAACAATAATAAGAAGAATAATTATAATGATAATATAATAATAACAATAATTATAATAATAACAATAATAATATTAATATTAATAATAATATTAATAATAATAAGAATAATAATAATAATAATAAAAATAAGAATAATAATAATGATATTAATAATAATAACAATATTAATAATAGCAATAATAATAATAATAGTAATAATAATAATAAAAATAATTATTATAATAATAATAACAGTAATAATAATTAATAATAATAATAATAATAATATAATATAATAATAATAATAATAACAATAATAATAATATTAATAATAATAACAATAATTATAATAATAATAATAGTAATAATAGTAATAATAATAAGAAGAAGAAGAATAATAACTTTTAATCTCACATCTTTCCTCACATAAACACTTTTTCTGTAACATAAACACATTCTTTCTGTCACATAAACACTCTCTTTGCGACATAAGCAACACCTGACGCTGTTATGTGGAACTTAACAGAAATGACCAATTTGAATATATTTTAAAAAATATAAGGACTAAATTAATTTTTTTTAAAAGTCACTGTACTAAATTGACTATTGACCCCAAATGTAAGGATAAATAAGGTAATTAAATCAATTATTTACTATAATATTCACTAAATATAAGACAATTTGTAAAAGTTTGTTGGAAAGTTTTCTCTATGATGAGTTTATGAGAAATTAAATAAAGAAAATTAAAAGATGTGTATAAGTAAATTGGGAAAATTGAGATTGGGATTCATCTTTATCACTTTTTTGTATTTTTCAAAAGATTATAATATTTAGTCTTGATTGATATTGATGCACATATTAAAATCATTCATATTGATTCCTCGCATACAAAATTATTAAGAGAGTTTCCTATATATCGATTTCTCACATATTTATAAAAACTCCTTATCATTATGAACAAATGTTATAAAGCAATTAACATTTCAAATATATTTCTATCATTCAAATATGTTAAGCATTATCATTTAGGTCAGATACTTAGAAATACTTTCTAGTCAAATTTAACGATCAAAATCATGAATAATTCAAGCTTTGAGAATAAAATGATAATACCAATCATTAGTCAAGCACTAAAATATTATAGATATATCTCACCTCAATACATAAGAGATTGAATAGATTACTCTCAATCCCAAAGATAAGAATTAGTCCCTCATGTTGGTCATTACAAGCATGGCAAGCAAGAAAAGAAGATCTAGGATGTTTCTCCTTAACAACTGCCACCTCTAGGTTTTTCTATCTCTTTATTCTTCCAATGATGTCTAGAGTTATGCCTCACGCCTTCTATTTAACCTAGTTAGGCTTAGATTAAGTGACATATTTGACGAGAAAAAACCTAACTTCATTGTGTTAGGAAAGATGGCTTTAAACTAGAGGGGGGGCGAATTGTTTAAAGAGGTTTTCGCAAACTTTTACAAGCTAGAATGAATATCTTTCAGAAATCAAATGATTAAGCAATTCAATTTGCCAAAACAGCAAGCAAAACAGCACTGCCAGGAAAACAATCGGTTGTTTCTTCGAAACAATCAGTTGTTTATACCAGCAAACAACAAACAAACTGAATTTAAAGAGTTAGGGATAGAGAGATTGTACACAGAAGTTTATACTGGTTCACTCCAACCCAGAGCTACATCCAGTCTTCTCAGAACCCTGAGGAAATCCACTAAGCAATCACACCTTGATCACTTACACAACAACCAAGAGAATGACCTTGAAAACCTCAAGACACACACTCTCCTTGGCCAACACTAAGATTGCTGATCTTGAACACCTCAAGAACACACAGCCAATCTCAGCAACAACGTACAGAAGAAATGTTTCAGCAGTTTACACAGATTACACTTGTTACAGATGAAGATCTGAAATCAATACAAGTAGAATCCTATTCCAGCACCTTGATCAATCTCTTTAGCTCTTAAGCAATCTCAGCACTTTGAAAACTCTCTTTTCTTGGTTTTTTTTTTTTAAAACTTTGTCAAAAGCATTCTATCCTTTAAAGAGAATTTCTGAATTATATAAAAAGAAGTTTGTTACCAAATCTTAACAAACCCATAAAAGCTTTCAAAAAGATTGGTCAAAGCATTTAATGACTGGAGCGTATTCAGTTTCAAATCATTTAAAGCTCAGTCAAAGAAAACAATTTTTCTGTTATGGTTCCAAAACAAACAATCGGTTGTTTCCTCGAATCAATCGGTTGTTTTGTCACTTAACAGTTTTCTCCATTCAAAAACAGTTTTCAAACTTTCTCAAAACATCTAAGTATAAACAATCGGTTGTTTCGACAGAACAATCGGTTGTTTCAACTTAGTTTGAAAAACACTTTTGTTTTATCAAAAACTGAGATGCTAATTGCTTTGAGATTTAATCTAAGGGTGGATTACACTTTAAACTACCCCAGAACAAAACAATAAAGCAGCACAACAGCATCAAGCAAGCAGAAGCTTCATCATCCTTCAAAGGATTTGGATTCTTCAAAACCTTGAACACCACTAGGTTCAACAATCTCCCCCTATTTGATGAAGACAAATCCCTGATGCTTGTGTTGTTCTGATTAAATTTGAAGCAGTTCCTGCAATTGAACTTTTAGCAGACATTGAACTTCTGATATTTTGTTAGCATACATATAAACAGTTAAAGCTTAAACAATTAATATCAGAAACAACATTTAACAACTAAAAACAGCTAAAAGTCAATCTTAAAACCTGAAACAAGCATAAACAAGCATAAATCTCCCCCTATTTGTCTTCACAAATAGACAAATATAAGAGATAAAATCAGATATTGTTCATATTACATTAGAATTAAAACAGCAACAGCAGAAGGAAAGAAAATAAAACCACACTTCAACAGCTACCAAAAACAATCGATTGTTTCGATAATACAATCGGTTGTTTTTCTTCATTCTTCCTTATCTCCAAACTGAAGATCAAAGATTTGGTTCTGGACAGCTTCAATTTGTTCATCCAGGCTCATGAACCTTGCATCCATGTTGTCAAACCTGGTGTCAAACCTTTGGAAATTGCTAACACATAGATCATGAAGGTTTCTTTGATTTTCAGCAAAGCTATCCAGCCTATTCACCATGAATCTTTCAAAAGGAGACATAGTTTGAATCCTTTCTTCTTGATGTTCAGCAGCAGCACTGGGTCCAGCATCTTGAAAAACTTCAGTTGGATCTTCATGTTCAACATCCATGTCTGCAGGTTCTTCTTGAGCAGCACCACTAGAGGAGGCACCATGATCACCATCCTTGCTTACCCATTTTCCACCTATCTTTGTAAATCCCATCTTGCTGAGTGATCCATTGTTCAACTCTTGAGTTGACTTGACCAGCTCAGAAGTTTCATCTTCAAGATTAACTTCAAAATAGAGTAGGAATTTAGATATCAAAACAGCATAGGGATAGTGATAATCACCCAACCGCATAGGGATAGTGCTCTTTGATTATGTGGATCCAATTTAGGTTGACCTTCTTGGTGATGCAGAAGATGTAAACCAGATCTTCTTCAGTCAAAACAGAATGGTTGCTCCCCCTTGGAGTCAGAATCCATGTCACAATGAGAGCAAGCAGCCTCTCATCAATTTTCAACCCTCCAACAGAGCATGCACTCACTTGAGCTTGAGTATTCTTCAAACAGCTTCTGTAAAACTGGATTTTGTTGAAATCCTCCGCCACACCAAGATTCCCTTTGCTGATTCGCAGGCCAGAGTACTTGAGTCCAGCAACAGCAGCCCAAACTTCATGGGTTATTTCCATGTCCACACCTTTCACATGAGAGACTAGGTTGTTTCCCTCAAATTTCAAATTGGTGTAGAAGACCCTCACCAAATCTGGATATATGTTTTCCTTCATCTCCAGGAACCTTCTGAGATATTGATCTTTGAGTAGTTTCCTCACATTGTCCAGCTTTTGACTTTTCAACCAATCAAAACTCACAACCTTGGGGTTGTTGATTTTCTTGAGACTTGTCTCATATCTATACTTTTCTATGAGATCCTTATCTCCAGAAAACCATCCTTCCAACCTTCCTCTAAACCTTACAGCCCTGGTTTTGATTCTTTTGGAAGTGGGAGGAGTTGATTCCATGGCAGCAGAGATGAGAAGACAGAGGATAACACTTTTTCACAGATTTTCTCAAGAGATGGTGCAAGAGATATTGCAAGAGATGTTGCAATTGGTTGTTCATCTGCACCTGATTTTATAGCCATACGAAAATCAATTTGTGTTTAATTTCATTCAATGGGTAACTGATTTTCAGAGAGAGAAAGTTGTTTTGCATAGTAAATGTCAGAATAAAAACTGAAAAACACATGGTCTTCACATGTGAACTTTGACTAGTCATAAAAGCTCTTGAATTTCCAAGATTTTGGAATATTCTCCTTTATGAATGTTGTAACCACTTTCTGAGCATGTCAACTTTCAATACAGATAGTTTGACCAAGATTCTCCCTTTTGAATTTGATCTGCAACGGATAGAAGATGGATTCAAAATTAGATCAGTTTCTTCACAGTGCTGTCAAACTCAAAACAATCGGTTGTTTCGAAGAACCAATCGGTTGTTTTTCTGCAGCAGTATAAAAACTTGATTTTTGAAGATTTTAGCCATTAACAGAAACAGATTAACATAGAATTCATTTGATTAAAAGAGAATTAATCATAGGAAAGAACTTTGAAACAATTATTGAGAACAATAAAAGGAAAGTCTTATCCTTGTGTTGTTTCTTCAATGATCCAAATGCTTGTGGATCAAGAAACTTTCTCTTCACTGTTTTGTTCTTTTGCACAGCATTGATTGAGCTTCATTGACTTCCTTTCTCTTTAACAGATTGATCAGAATGCCTCTTTTCCCTTTATTTTCCTGCATAAACAAATTCAAGTAGCAAGATTTGGTCCCCTTACAAATTTGGGTCCATTTGGCTTCACTTTGTTGTTAGTAACATCACATTCCTTAGGAATCCATTTCATAAGACCTTTAGGAACACAATATTTTCTAATTTTACAGAATCTAACAGAGTGGCCTTTCTTCATGCAGTAAAAGCATGTAACAATCGGTTGTTTCGATGATCCAATCGATTGTTTTTCTGTTTTTCTTAAAAAAGCTTTTGAAAACTTATCTTGCTTGTTCTGTGGATTGAAGCCTAAACCAGCCTTTCCAAAAACACAATTTTCAGATGCCAAGACATTCTCAAAGTTTGATTTCCCTTTTGAAAGCTTGTCCACAGTTTTAACAAGATAATGAACCTTTTTCTCAAGATTTTCACAATTTGTGCAAAAGAGAGTGTCACACTTGCAAGAGGCATTTTTGAAATGATTTTCCAGAGTTTCAAAATCAATTTTTGCCTTTCTCAGATCCTCTTCAAGTGATTTAACTTTCTTCTCAAGCACATTGTTAAGATCTTTCAATCGATTGTTTGAAAGAACCAATCTATTAGCTTCTTCATGAGTTTCTTGAAAAGCTTCAAGCAATTCACAATAATTTTGTTCATTTAAGGAAGCACAAGAACTTACCTCACTTGAACTGCAAGCATCATCATCATCCTCAGCTATTAAACATATGTTGGCTTTTTCATCTTCACTTGATGAAGAGCTTGATGATGACACCTCAGTTTCATCCCAAGCTATGTAGGCTCTTTTTGTCTTGCCTTTCTTCTCCTTGTAGCTTGTCTTTTTCTCTTTGCTCTTGTTGGGACAACCTGCCTTTATGTGACCTTGCTCACCACAACCAAAACAAGTATAGTTATTTGAATTTAAATCATTGGATTTCTTGTTTCCATACCTATCCTTGTTGTTGTCTTTGTTGCGGTTTCTCTTTAGGAATTTGCTGAATTTTCTTGACAGCAAACTCAGATTTTCCTCATCACTATCATCACTTGAATCTTGCTTTCCCTTGTGTTTGGATGCTTTCAAGGCTATGCTCCTTGTGTGCTTATCTTGATTCTCTTGAACATTGAGTCTATTCATCTCTAGCTCATGTTCCCTAAGCTTTCCAAACAAAGAAGCAACACTTAAGGATGTTAGATCTTTAGATTCAGAAATTGCAGTTACCTTTGGTTGCCATGCTCTATCAAGACATTTCAAGATCTTGATGTTTAGCTCTTCTTTGTCAAAAGTCTTGTCTAGGCTCATAAGGTGATTGATGATATGAGTAAACCTTTTCTGCACTTCAGCAATTGTTTCACCTTTAAGCATTCTGAACATTTCATACTCTTGGATTAGAGCATGCTTTCTAGCTCTTTTAACTTCATTTGTTCCTACATGAGTGACTTCCAAAGTATCCCACATTTCCTTTGATGATTTGCATTGTGATACCCTGAAAAACTCATCAGAATTTAAAGCAGAGGTTATAATATTTTTGGCAATGCAATCAAATTTGGCCTTTTTGCTTTCTGCATCAGTCCATTGAGACCATGGCTTCTCAATGACAGAACATCTTTTTCAAACTTTGGTATAAAAGGACAATTTTCAATTGCATCCCAAATTCCTTTGTCAAGAGATTCCATGAATATTTTCATTCTAACTTTCCAAAACTGGTAATTCAAACCACAAAACAAGGGTGGTCTGTTTATTGAAGCACCTTCCCCAAAAGGTAGTCTATCAGCCATTTTAAAAAGATTTTAGGATCAACTTGAATGATTTTCAAGAACCAAGCTCTGATACCAATTGTTAGGAAAGATGGCTTTAAACTAGAGGGGGGGTGAATTGTTTAAAGAGGTTTTCGCAAACTTTTACAAGCTAGAATGAATATCTTTCAGAAATCAAATGATTAAGCAATTCAATTTGCCAAAACAGCAAGCAAAACAGCACTGCCAGGAAAACAATCGGTTGTTTCTTCGAAACAATCGGTTGTTTATACCAGCAAACAACAAACAAACTGAATTTAAAGAGTTAGGGATAGAGAGATTGTACACAGAAGTTTATACTGGTTCACTCCAACCCAGAGCTACATCCAGTCTTCTCAGAACCCTGAGGAAATCCACTAAGCAATCACACCTTGATCACTTACACAACAACCAAGAGAATGACCTTGAAAACCTCAAGACACACACTCTCCTTGGCCAACACTAAGATTGCTGATCTTGAACACCTCAAGAACACACAACCAATCTTAACAACAACGTACAGAATAAATGTTTCAGCAGTTTACACAGATTACACTTGTTACAGATGAAGATCTGAAATCAATACAAGTAGAATCCTATTCCAGCACCTTGATCAATCTCTTTAGCTCTTAAGCAATCTCAGCACTTTGAAAACTCTCTTTTCTTGGTTTTTTTTTTTTTTTAAAACTTTGTCAAAAGCATTCTATCCTTTAAAGAGAATTTCTGAATTATATAAAAAGAAGTTTGTTACCAAATCTTAACAAACCCATAAAAGCTTTCAAAAAGATTGGTCAAAGCATTTAATGACTGGAGCGTATTCAGTTTCAAATCATTTAAAGCTCAGTCAAAGAAAACAATTTTTCTGTTATGGTTCCAAAACAAACAATCGGTTGTTTCCTCGAATCAATCGGTTGTTTTGTCACTTAACAGTTTTCTCCATTCAAAAACAGTTTTCAAACTTTCTCAAAACATCTAAGTATAAACAATCGGTTGTTTCGACAGAACAATCGGTTGTTTCAACTTAGTTTGAAAAACACTTTTGTTTTATCAAAAACTGAGATGCTAATTGCTTTGAGATTTAATCTAAGGGTGGATTACACTTTAAACTACCCCAGAACAAAACAATAAAGCAGCACAGCAGCATCAAGCAAGCAGAAGCTTCATCATCCTTCAAAGGATTTGGATTCTTCAAAACCTTGAACACCACTAGGTTCAACACATTGGATTGAATTCGCTTGAGCTAGTCTTGGGTAAGTCCCTCTAGAGTGATCTTGCTTCGAAGAGTTTGGACGATTTTTGAGCGAGTTTCCAATGTTCCAATTTTCCCTTTTCATCTTGTCCATTCTCATTTAACCCTTTCATCTCCATCTTCCCCTAGAATCTTGAAATTAACACAAATTTGAGAATAAATAGTTCTCATTCATCTTATAATCACAAAATATGTAAAAAAGTTTAAATTCTAAATCAGGGGTTGAAATTATAGTTATTTTATCAATAAAAATCCTTAAGTGTCTATCTTTTAATATGAAATATTACGGAAATATGACACTTATCATGCTTGCTTTGTCAACCCTATAAAAGTTTATTTGCTTTATACAGTTTTAGGTAAAGGCACTTTGTTCAAGAAGAGATAAGTAAATCCAGCTATAAGAATGTTTCTTAAGGAAGAGAAAATAATTTAATGCATGCATGGAGAACATTTAATACATATTTTACGTGTAAGCTTCCCAAACCCAAGAAACGTTCAAGTATGTTTGAAGTTACTCAACAACAAAAAAAGATTTACAATGACTATCTTCTTCAATGCATATATATGTCGTTATCCTTTGAAGAGAAGAATGATAATCTTCAGCCATAATTCACAAGTGGTAAAATGATGCCAAATTGTTTTATGCCTAATAGCTTTGTAAGAGCTCTATTGTGTTCATCTAGCAAACTAAAAGAGGAAGCTTAACTGATAGAAACATTTTCTTTTAGTCTTTTTTTTTATTTATCTTTTTGGAAGAAGATTGGAGAAATGTGTTTGCGAAAACATTAGAATTTCATTGTTGAAGAGGAATAGAGGATTTTTTTAGAGTGAGAGGTGAGAGGTGAGGCCAACTCACTTGGAAATAATTTAGGCTAAGTCTTGAAGGAGACTAACCTAGGGAGAATTTAAGAACAAATAGAATGGGAACAAATGGGCAAAATTTTAGTACTAATTCTAAGTTAAAAAATACAAGTGAGAAACACTCTTATTTATAGGAGGCTTGGTCATCCAAAAGGGGAAAAGTGAGGGAAGATGCAAGTTGAAACTTGGAGTCTAGGTCTAGTCACGAATTCCACATGAGTGAAACTTGGAAGGTAACCTACAAAACCTAACTTAGAGCCCAAGTTAGACTGCACCCTTTCCTTATATAACTAGTATAGGGTTTCTCTTGGGTCATTAAGAACCTAATTAAAACCCTAGCTAATTAGAACCCCTCCTGCCTAAGATTAAGTGTTATTTGGAATGCAACCACTCCTAGCTAATCCAAAGTATTATTTGGACCAAACCACTCTAATGGATCAGCTTGCAGGATGAACTTGAATCCATGATTGGAATGGTGAGTGGAGGTAGAAGCTTGAGGTTGGAAGAAGATTTAAGAGGAGTGGAAAATTGGTGCTTCAAGGAGAAGTTAGGAAAGCCAATATCAAAAGGAAGTTGCCTTGTGAGAGAGAACTCCTAAGGTGACTCTTGAACAAGGGAAGGACACAAATTTGGCATATATTCACTACTCATTCAAAGATGAGAATACAAAGACTGGAATGTGTTATTTATACGGGTCTTGGCTAATATTTTCACAAGCAAAATTCAAATTGAATTTCCCCATGTATTCTTAGAAAACAGGTGCATATCATGGATTTAGGTACATGGGTCACATTTTGCATGTGTTGAACATGTTAAATGTGACTAATGCGTCTAAAGTTTACTCCCATGATTGGTTAGGGTTTTTCTTTGGCTTGGATGAGCCCCAATTAAACCTAACAAGACCTCTAACTATTCATAAGTTCTACTATACAATTCTAGACTACAAGTCCAAATACCCTAGCACTAGTGCAAAATGATGAAAGGAAGACTCCTTTCCAAGTGCGGTTTCGCGTTAAAACGCATTTGTTAAAAACGCGGTGGCATTTTTGAAATTAGTTTGTTTTACAAATGCGGTTATTGGTTAAAACCGCATTTGTAAATGAAAGCTTTTCATTTACAAATGCGGTTGTGTGTATAACCGCATTTGTAAATGAAAAGCTTTTCATTTACAGATGCGGTTATACACACAACCGCATCTGTAAATGAAAAACGCTAAGACCCTTGCCGTGTTCCATTTCTTCTTCTTGTGTCCTCTCCTTCTCCACCCTTTGCCCATCAGTGCTCTCTCCACACTTACCCTTTCCCTTCACCACCGCGTCTTACTTGAGCCATCTCTTCCGCGCCTCTCACTCCATCTCCACCACCGTAAACCTCCGCCAAGTCTTCTGGCTGGCAACACCGTGCGGGAACACCTTGGGGTCTTGGTTGCACCCACAACTATAGAAGGTTAGTTTTTTTTAGGGTTTACGGTTTTAAATTTTTTAATTAATTTTATAATAAATATTGATATTTGGATTTGGATGTGGATGTGGATGTGGATGTTTGTTTAAAACTTGATTGTAGTGTGTTTATGTGTTTAGTGTGTGTATGTGTTTAGTGTGTGTATGTTTAGGATTTAATGTGAAAAATTTGTAGGAAAACTTCAAATGACCATAACTTTTGATGGAGAAGTCGGATGGAGACGCATAAAAAATGAAAGTTGCTCGAAATGAGGTAACGAACCCAATCCCCGAGGGGGATTGGCCTCACCAAAATTTCAAAATTCCACCATTTACTATCACTTTTTTATTTTTTAGTATTATTTAGGTCTTTTTTAGGATATTTTGAGGTTTTAGTTCTTATATTTACACTTGTTAGAAATTTCTAAAATTTTGCATAACATTTTCTAGCATAAATTAGAGATTTATCAACCTATTTTGAAATGTAGTTCTTCACGGGTGAGGAACCATGAGTTCGGAAGCCATGACATATGTGAGACAATCTTCGTCTGCATATTTCCTAAACTTTTATAACTATCTGAATTTGTTTATCTGTCTGGTTGGCTGGGTATAATGAAACTGCACAAATGCTCTAAAAACAAAACCTGATTTACAAATGCGGTTGCTTACCTTAACCGCATCTGTAAATCAAGGAATTGATTTACAGATGCGGTTGTTTACTACAACCCCATTTGTAAATGTGATTTACAAATGCGCTTGTTTACTACAACCGCATTTGTAAATAGTATTTATAGATGCGGTTCTTTATAACCGCATTTGTAAATCTCTGATTTACAAATGCGTGTTGATCAAATGCGGTTGTATAGCCGCATTTATAAAATGAAAATAACCGCATTTGTTCTACGTTTCTGCACCAGTGTAGTTTACTTTACTCTAATACAATCCCAAATATAGTAGGCTACTTGACCAAAATAAGCCCAAATTATTCCTAATCTATTAAATTTATATTACACTAGAAATTATCCATTTAAAAAGTATATTAGGCTTACTGAGTTCAGCAAAGATCTAGTCTTCATGTACACCTACCCCTAGCTAAAACACTTTGATTACAAAAAGTGTGATCAAAATATCACTAGGTTGAGATTTTTCTTGTTCTTTGTTGAAAGAGTTTTGTCAACCTTCCTTCTTTACAAATGTTCTTTAAATAGAGTTATGATAAAAATGGTCATTCCTGCTTAACTCTACAAAAAGCTATTTGTATGGAATCAACTTTATAACTATTTGTGTGGAATCAACTTTATTATTCGTGGGAAATATAACTTCACATTACACATTGATACTCACTAGGATTAATATTATTAAAAAACTATTATCAGAGAGGGAATCAAACATATGTCCCTTGAGTGAAAAAAAACATTACATCAAACAAATTTTGTGATTCCATTATGATTATTAGTATTTTTATTATGATTGTACTTATGATTATTATTATACGATGATTATTACTATTATTATAATAATTATATAATAATAATAATTATTATTATTATTATGATTATTAATATTATTATTGTTAATAATGTTATTATTACTAATATTATTCATTACTAATATTTTTTAATATAAATTTAAATAAAAATATTAATAATATTAACAAATATTAACAAACATTAATAATACCAATAATATTAATAATACTAATAATATTAATAATATCAATATTATTAATTATAATTAATAATAATTTTAATAATCATACAAATAATATTTATAATATTCACAATAATACTAATAATAATATTATTAATAATAGTAACAATATCAATAGTAATATTATGAATATAATATTCATAATAATATTATTAATGATAATTTTAATAATATTAATATATATAAAAAATATAATAATAATATTAATAACACTAATAATAATACTAATAACATTAAAAAGTAATAATGATAATATGAATAATATTAATATTAGTAATTATAATTTAAGTAATATTAAGAAAAATATTAATAATATTTATTAATAGTAATAATAATAACTTTAATAATGTTAATAATATTATTAATAATGTTAATAATAATATTAATAATGTTAATAATAATATTAATAATGTTAATAATAATATTAATAATTTTAATAACAATATTAATTACTTTAACAACATTATTAATAATATTAATAAAAATATTAGTAATATTAATAACATTATTAATATGAATAATAGTATTAATATTATTTATATTATTATTGTAATTATTTTTAATCTTATTATTATTGTTGTTATTATTATTATTAATATTATTATTATTAATAAGAGGGTAATAATCATATATAATGTTGAATTTATCGACGTATAATCGGTAGATAATAATCCAAATATAATATTGAATTTATCTACAAATACAAATTTGTGGATAATAATTTGTATGTAGTGTTGAATTTACCTAAAAATAAATAAATTTGTAAGTAATAATCTGTATGTAATATGAGTTTATCTACTAATACAGATTCATAGATAAATTTGAATTTTTTTTATTGATGAGAAAAAATTATATAAGAACCTCTAAAAAGAAATGAAAAGATAAACATTTCTTGAATAAAAAAAAAACACTTATAAATCCAAGCATATTCAAGAATTATTAGACGAAGTATGCTTATAATCTCTGAAACGAAGAAAGTATGTTTATAGTTTGATATCAAACTAATAACATAAACAAATCCTTTTGTTTTATTTAGCCATACTACTTGCATTTATTATGTTAAAAATTAAATAAGATACTTAGATCTCTTAGATTAAACAAGAAATTTACATCTAAATAAAATACTTGTGAATGACCAAATTTAATACTTAAACATATATTTTATATATATTTTTTAAGTACAAAATTAAAATCAAATAAAAAACGAAATGATATATTGAACTTTGATCTAATAGTATAATAGCACTTTGTACTATAGAACATATATTATTTTAAAACATGTAATAAATAATTATATGTAAATAACGCAATTTCTTATCTTAATAAATACAATTTTCTCTAATATAATATTATATTTTTATTGATATATCATTTATCTTAAAATTATATTACAAAACACACCTTTGTTATAGTTTTATATTTTTAATTTTACTAATATATAATGTTAATATTAATGTAATATGTGAACAAATAACATTCGCCCGGTCTTATCTTAGATATTTTAGGTCTTAATCGAGTAAAGTCAGATTTACAAAATAAATCCTAGGTTAGATAAAACAAAATAGAAATAAACTTGTTCAAGTAACACTTATAAATTTATATTTTATACTCTTTATTTAATTATATCTTTTCATTTCCAAAAACTCAATTTAAAATATTTAATTGCAATATTGGTGGTAAGCAAGGATAATATCAAACAAGAAAAGAAAATAATGAGAAGAAATTGATATAACCAAAAGCTAAAAGTTAAGAAAGTGTGTGACATATGACATGACCTTGTTTAAAATATTCATGACCAAGAATTCATACCATTTAAATGCAAATCTCATCCTCACAAATGTTTCAATTTGATTGAGTTGCCAAATAAATTTTACATGGCTTCAAATTCTTACATATATCATCATCTTAAAGACTGAAAATTTATATTTGCATTATATGTTATTTTTAAGATATCATTAATTATATATATATATATATATATATATATATATATATATATATATATAAAGAGAGAGAGAGAGAGAGAAAAAAAATGTGATATGATATATCATATCTATCAATAGGAAAATTTACTTTTAACATCACTTTTAAAAAATAAATGAAGGTAAATGATGTTAACGTATAAATACCCTTTGTAGATCATAATTGACACTGAAAATTCCACTAAGAAAGAGATATAGATTAAATTTAAAAAAGAAATTAATATACTATTGTGATGTTTTTTTCTTCTTTAAGAATTTTAAGGAAGATACACACACCAATAGGTTATGTAGAGATTATTTAAAATAAAAGAAAATTCGTGAAATTTAAAAGCAGTAAAAAGCTCAGAAGATAATCAAATTTAACTATTTGTACTAATCTAAAAATTTATTTCACCTTATAATTTTTACAAACTAAATTTTGATAAATAACTAGGTTTCAATATATCACTTAATCAAATATAAGAATTGAGAGTTCGTTAGACATTAAAATCCAATTTCCTCGTTAAGTACATTTATTATAAATATTATTAAGTAGTATTTTTGAAATAGACATATAGAGAAAAGTCAGTATATATAATTGAGTTTGTTTATAATAAAATGAAAAATTATAACTTGTTGAAATTTAAAAAAAAAACAATTTTAGGTGATGAAAACTCAAAGTTGAGTTGTAATATCTGTTCCCTAAAGCATGCTCCATAGCAAGGAAATGTGAGGTTACAATTAAATGAATCTGAAATGAAAGAAGAAACAATACATATAAGCCAACCACAAGATGCCAAAATTATTCCATCGCGTGCTTCCCACGTGAAGACAAAGATGGCGTGTCGGCTGCAAAAAATTCTCTATAATCTATCTTTTATCTCTTTACATTTCATACGTTATTTGCATGTGATTGGTTCCCCATTTAGATTTTACCAAATCCTTTTTCCTTTTTATTGGTAAAATATTTTCCGAAATTTCTAAGATGTTGTATCTCATGATGAGAAACAAAAATACTTCAAACCCACATGCCTTTTTAAGATCTAAAAATTGTTGATTTAATTGTAATTTTGGTGCATATATTTTACAAAATTCTTAATTGTAATTTTTATATTTTCCATTCACAAGTTTACTCCTTATTTTCTTATACAATTTTAATCTTTAATCTTTAATTACCATAACCATTTTCAATTTTCAATTTTAAAATTTAAAAAGGTCACTATCTTCAATATTGTAAAAAGATTATAAATATTGTGCATTTTTATCCAAAATTTCTTCGAATAAAGTAAAAAATATAATTAAACTTGAACATTAAATGAAATTGTAAATGTTATTACATGGATTGAGAAGACTCATTGGGATTATTCTACAACTGTCTTGTTGTCGTTTTATCTTAATTTTGGAATGTTCTTGTCCTAATTGTTGCTAATAAATATTTTGGATTCGAAACGAAAGGTGTTCCAAAACTTAAGTTAGTTTTAGAACACTTATGAGTGATAAATGTTATTGAATATAGATTTTAACTATTTTATGTCAACTTATTGTAGAGTTGTATTGGGTCTTTACATGGATGAACCTTGATCAATATGAGCGGGATATTCACTACTAGAAAATTGTTTAATAGTGATCAAAATCAATGACCTAATTTTTGGTTTCTAATAGTGACTGAAAAAATGAGGTTAGTACTAATGACCAAAATAACGACCGAAAATTGTTCACATAAAATCGGTCACAATTTCGATGACAAAATTGGTTATAGAAAATCGGTCACATCTTTAGTCACTAATCAATCACAAAATCGGTTATAAAAAATCAATCTCAATTTTAGTCACAAAATTGGTCACAGAAATTCAGTTATAGAATCGGCTACAAAATTGGTTACAAAATCGGTCACCAAATTAGTCACATAAATCGGTCATAGAAAATCAGTCACAAAATCGGTCATAAAAAATCAGTCACAAAATAGATCACTTCCCCCCAAAATCTCTGAAATTTATTTTTTATTTTCATTCACTCACTCTCACCTCACTCCCCCCTCCCCAAAACACACCACCCAGCCTCACATTCCCCCAAAACACAACAACACTCAACTAAAATAGCTCTCTCACTCTCACTCTCACATTTCAGAATCAAAAGGAATCTTCATCTCTGCTCTCCTCCTTACCTCCTCTCATCCTTACCCCCACAGTTTTCCTATGGTTTCCAGTCATCATCCCTCTTCCTCTTCCTTTCTTTTCTTGTTTGCATTGGTGAAAAAATTGAAACTAACTTGTTGCCCTTTGCTCTTTGTTTAAAATTTTGCAGAAATCACGGTGGTCTTCTTTGGCAGCAATCGGCGGTGGTAGTGGCATTGGGTCGGTGAATTAATTGGAGAATGAATGGGTAAAGTAGAGTGCTCCTAATCTATGTTGGTTGGTTATAATTTGTGTTGGAAGTGTTAGTGCACTAAAATTGTTTGATTACATGCCCCAAATGAATTGCAGATATTGTTGAAGCAGTGTGTAGAATTGTGCGTTGTTGCTATTGTTTAAGTGTTTGCAGTAGTTATTTGTTATTCAAAATTGGTATTGAATGCATTGTTAATTGCTCAACAATTCATTGGTCCGAATGCAAATAGGGAGGGAGACAACTAGGATTGTAAAATTAATTAAAATAAGTAGAAAATTATTTTTTATCCGAATTTGTTTGTGGTAACTAAATGTATTGTATATTTGATAGATGAGTCTTTACATAGCATAATAGTGATAGATTTTGAGTTACAAAAAATTAACATGAAAAAACTTCAAACGGTTTTAACTTTTTATAGAGAAGTCGGATTGAGACGTATAAAAAATGAAAGTTGCTGGAAATTAGGATACGAAGCCCATGGTCAATGTTAGAAGGGGATTGGCTCCACCTAAATTCCAAAAATCCACCGCTTTCTATGAATTTTTTTTATAGTAATTTTTAGGTATTTTTAAGGTATTTATGGCTTTTAGTTCATATACCTACACTTGTCAAAAAATTCCAAATTTTTGTTGTTGTTCTCTTGTATCAATTAGAGATTTATCAAAGCTTACATCTTCAAAATTACTTATTTTAAAAATACGTTCTATTAATGCAATATAATTGTTTTCTTTTAGTTAGCAGGATTTTGGTTATTTCTAAACTTTGACCACTTCCCATCTATCATCCTATCTATCAATCACAAGTAAGATCAAATTATGTTCCAAATTTCTAAATACATATCAAAATTGACAATTATATGTTTATTTGCATATTTTATGATCATTACATGTATATAAATTGAATTGTATGATGTATTAGTTATTAAAATTTTGTATTGGTTGATTATATGATAGAGTATGAATATTCATATAAACCATAGTTGGGTGTATAATAATGATGTGAGTTAGTTTTAAGATTGTACATTTTTATGGTGGCACTTTGTTTATAAGTTTTTGATTTTAAGTAGAATATGGTGAGAAACTCAAAGAAGATTAAAAGCAGAGTTTCTTTTCGTAATTCAAATTCAATGTCAAAATACATGAGGCAAGGAACCCTTTATATAGGAGAGAGTGACTTGGGGAGAGAGTGACTTGGGGAGCAAGAGTGAGAGGGGTAGGGGTGTCATTTGTATGAAACCTTCTAGAAGGTAGGTCAAAGAAAGCCTAAACCTAGGTGCACATGTCATGAAAGGTGGGCTTGGCACAAGTCTAGATTACTAAGCACACCCTACTCAAATTGTTGAGCACACCTTACTCAAATTACTGAGCACACCCTACTATAGCTTATTCTTCTATTTGGACCCCCAAAGTGAGCCCAATTTATTTATATAAACTTGTCTTTTAAAAAGACCAAAAGAAAGAACATTTGATGCTCTGGCCTATGTCCAGTTCTTCTTCTGCTAAGGTCCTTCTAAAGTTTGGTGGGGCCTTGTCTTGGATGCTAAGATGAATGACTTAATTGTGAAGTGTCTATTGTGTCCTTAGTCATCTGATTGTTGAGATGATTTGTATCATGGCTCTTACTTGGTCGAAAGGGCTACACTGATGCATTTTTAAATGGTGTGGCTGAATTTGTGTCTTTCGCTCTTCAAAAATCAAACTTATTAAATGAGAAAATTAGATGCCTGTGTAGTGAATGCAAAAATCTTAACTTCTTAGATTATGAAGACGTTAAAGTTCGTCTCTATTGAAGGTGATTTGTGCCTAGTTTTTTGTACTGGACATGTCATGGAGAAATTGATCCAACTTTGTGTCATGTGTATAATACTTTTCCAAATTCATCTACACATACACATGATGATCATAATCAAGACTTTTACCATGATTCATGAAGCAGTTTGTGTTAATTATGATGAACAAAATGAAGAAGAGTTTTCAAATACTAATGCAATTTTTTTTTATGATTTATTACATGCTTCACAGAAACCAACGTGGCCAGGATGTACTAATCACACCGAATTATTTTTTGTTGTTATATTATTGACAATTAAATAAGAGGGAAACATGTCCAAACAATCTTTTAATCAAACGTTCGCTCTTTTGAAAGAAACACATCCTACAAAAAAAACTTTATACTTGAAGATTACTATAGAACCATGAAACTAGTTTCAAAACTTGGTTTGTCTACAGAAAGAATTGATTGTTGTGTTGATGGGTGTATGTTTTTATTCTCATATGAAGATAAAAAATTAACAAGAGTATGGATGATTTAATGTGTTTCATTGAGTTTTGGTCACATTCTTAAGTACATGTTAA
This sequence comes from Phaseolus lunatus, assembly GCA_013389735.1. Classification (NCBI taxonomy): domain Eukaryota; kingdom Viridiplantae; phylum Streptophyta; class Magnoliopsida; order Fabales; family Fabaceae; genus Phaseolus; species Phaseolus lunatus. Next base: position 43,544,386 of record CM023864.1, on the reverse strand, counting down.
ATTAGATTTATGTGTTCAGGAGTGTTTCAATACTGATTCAACTATGTAGATCTAGGTCTTGCTAGGATTTATCTATATATGTCATTGTTAGTTATGTTATATCGAGATGTTCTCAGCCAAACTAAAATTCAAAAATAAAAAATTATATAAAAAAATTAAGAACCAAAATTATAAATAATAAAAAATTAAAGAACTAAAATCAATAAAGAAAAAATAATGAACTAAACTTGTAAATTTTATAAAATATAGAAACTATAAACCAAAATTATTTTAAACAAATAAGTTTCATTGTATTCTCATGAAAAGATTAATAGAGAGAGATTCACTTGTTAAATTTGTACTATCCAATAACTAATTTAATTCTATGTTAAAAAATAATTAGTTTATATTTAATACGATAATATATATATATATATATATATATATATATATACTTATGTTAATTAAGTTAATTTGAGAGATTATTTTTAGAACTACACGTGAGATTCATATGAAATGTGTAAGACATTATATTATCAGATTGAGTTATTAGAGAAAAATGATTTTTTTATGTTAATAACTTTGAACATTTATTTGAGACAAATTATGTTATTTTCATATTCAACGTAATCATGAATGGCATAAAAAAGAAGATATTTTTATGTCGATTCAATAATAGATGTACTAGAAAGGTTTTTTTTTTTTTTTTACATCGATTTAGGGAGAAACTGACGTAAACACTATCTTTTTCACATTAAACCACTTCAAGTATCATAAACATTGTCTTTATCATTTAAAATAGTTATTCTTCTAGTGTTCTCAAGGAAAAGATGACAGTTTAACTATTGGAGATAAGAGACCGTGACAGTGCAATCATGACGGTGAGATCCTCCCTCAACTATGTGGACCAAAAATGACAAGACACTCAAACTGCAACGTGTTCACGAGACTACGCAAGCAGGGGGTGATGTAGCGACTGGACGAGGTTGTGTTGAACTCACTCACAATAACGAGATTCTCCCTCAACAACGTGAAACAAGGACAACGAGGTGTAGGAGACTGCCATGCACTACATAGGCAGGTGTGTGTTGGCTACTGTGACATGGTACTATTATGGCGAAAAGGAAAATGTAAAGAGAATGCATGGGCAAAGAGAGGGAAATGAACAACAATACTTGAAAGGGTTTAAAAGGATTTTTTTACGTACGTTGTATTTAATCTAATGTAGAAAAACTTCTTTTATGTTTCTTCAAATATAACAAATACAAAAAAACTTACACACTTAGTACATAAAGGATTAAAAGAGATGTCTTGATCTTTTGTATGGATTTTATGTCCATTATTGTCAAATTTCTCTCAAATATTTCCTAAAAAAATCAACATGCATACCTTCCTCTTATTATATAACGAGTGTTATTTGACAAATCCTATCATAGACTCAAAACTATTTTCATGAATTACTTGTGCTTGATCTTGTTAGTTATTATATCTATGTATATATAAAGATGTATAAGAGTATCATTTTGCTCCTCAAACATGTGAGGTGACCCAAAGCATTCTTTGTTTTGTTTGTCTTTTGAATTGTCAAAAGATGTTAAATAGTGGGACAAAATATGTTTTTAGGGGTTTTATAGGGGTTGAGATGTCTTATAAAGGTGACTCATTGTTCTCCATTAGTTGATGGAAACATATTGGTGTACTTGATATTTCCTATTTGGTTGGTTTGACAAATTAGTGGGGATATTCATGCTTTCTTTGAATAGGTATTCTATCAATCTTTTAGCTAATTTCTTGATCGATTTTTTGGTTACTTCTTACTTAAACAATTCACAACCTATGAAATTTTAGATATTGTGTTTGAGGTTATTCAATTAGTCTCTTAATTACATGATACATGGAATAATCATCATTATTAAGAATTTTGAAATTAGTTTGACTGTTAATTAGGGGTGTTAGCTCACAATATCTTAAAAATAAGTTAACTCAATTCAACTCACTTTTTTGTGAGTCATAAATTTTGTAATCCGACTTGACCCACCACAAGTTCGTGAGTTGACTCACTTAAACTTATTTTACTCTTTTAATTAATTTTATATATTTATTACAATCAAATGGATTGATCCAACCCATTTATTTATAGTAGTAAAATGAAAGTATTCACCTATATTACCAGTAAAGATAGTAAGTTAAAATCAAAGTGTCAACTTATATAATTAAGCAACCAAATAAACTAAGCATTAAAATCATTGAAAATATTATTAAACAAAATTCAAATCTTTAAAAATATCAAATTGTCAACCAACATAATTAGAAATATTAAATATTATAATAAAAAAGTGATAAAAATGATAAAAGAATATTGTTGGCGAATTACAGACTAACTCACCTTCAATCCAGCTCAAACTTATTTAATCCGAGATTAAGTGAACTAAATTTAGTTTAACCTCTACATTTAAGAAAGTTATAATTTTTCTAATCCAACCTAAATTAAACCATGATGAAACAGATTTACTCATGAGTTTGAACCCATTTTAACAACTCTAATAACTATAACTATAATGATATCAATCATAATATAAAATTTTCCTCAAAGCATGAAAAGAAATTAAAACTAGGATAAAAATGGAGTAAATTAAGTTACTTTTCAAAAAGAGTGAGTAGTCTCTTCAAGGACTTTATTTATGAAAATAATGCGTGGTAGACAAATTTGAGTGGGCATCAACTCAACGAGTGTGTCTATGTTCAATAATTTTAGTTAGATATGTTACAATCGTGCGTGCAGGCGTGACAGAGAGAAAAATTTTGTATTCGTCAATTGTCTAAAGAATTTATATATCAAATTTATTATGTTTGAAATTAAACTTATGCTGTAAAAATATTAATATTATTTAAATATTAAAAATGTACTTTATTTATTTAAAATTATGTTTTACTATTTTAAAAGCATATCAAAATGGTAGAGTTAGGTTAAAAAAACAATTAACCTATTTAAAATACACTCAGACAAAACCAATACAAAAATTTATTAAATGTTTCATTGAGTCGAACTGAAGTGGTTGATCTTCTAACCGAGTCAAACTAAATCAATCTATTTCATTGCTCTAATAATTAGTTTTTATCTGTACATTAATTAAGAATTAAAAGAGAATGTTATTGAAATATTCTCTTTTAAATTTTTTCATGGTGATTATTTAATCGTTACTTTCAAAGAAACATGTATACCAATACCGTTATAAAACAAGAAAGAAATTATTTTTTGCAACATGGAAAATCTTTTGAATGTGATTGTAATTTATTTTAATGTTAGTCATACAGTGAGTGATACTAATTTCTAGGTAATGCTAATGCATACTAGTTAAAGTTGAAAAGAAGAAGATTTTCGTTAAAAATCATGAAAAATTTGTTGATATAAAATGTTAAACTTCTGACGTTAAAAGGAAATTATTAAATATAAATTAATTTTAAAAATTAAAATAAGTAATCACTATATTTATTAATTTAGATATTATTTTATATTAATTAAAAAATTATTGATATTTAAAGTAATTCTTATTATTAATAAAAAATTAAATTAATTTTTAAATTAATATCTAATTAATTATAAAAATTTTAATTACTAATTATTTAGATTTTAAATTAATTTTTAGTCACCATAAAAATTAATTTAAAATAATTAATAATTAAACTTTTAATAAATAATATTAGTTTTTAAAATCTTATTAATAATAAAAACATTTTGATAATAATAATTTTTTAATATATAAAATAATATTATTATAATAATTAATCATTTTTTATCTTTAAAATTAATTTTTATGTAACAATTTTTTTTTTAGTGTAACAAGTGTCAGTTCTTTCACTTTCCTATAAGGAAAATATTTTGTTCATTAAGATTGTCCTTTTTTATTACACATATTACAAATATGCTAGGGTGTGAATTTAACTAAATATCTGTTTTTTCATGGTATTATAAAAAATATTTAGTCCTAAATAACATGCATAAAATTTTTCTATTTGGGTATGATAACTTGTAAGAGCTTTAAATGAACTGAACTATTGTGAGTATAACATAATTAATTTATGAAATAATAATTTTTTTTATTAAAGATATGCTAACTAAAGACGGGTGTTGGACATGAAGACAAACACAGTAACCATCATTAATTATAGTTTAGGAAAGTTCACTTAATGCAAAGTACAAAAATATGCCCTAAAATATTGGCTTCTTGGTGAACGTGGCTCTACCTCATAATATGTTTGCCACTATTGACATTATTTCTTTTGAATCTCAAACTACTATTTTCAGAAATTTTATTCCAAACACTGCTATTCATAATTATTATTTTCAGAAATTTTATTCCAAACACTGCTAATATTTTTTCATACGATATTTTAATCAAATTATTATTAAATAGAGTAACTATTTTATTATTTTAAAATTTTAAATATAGTATATAAGTAAAACGACTTCAAATAACTATTAAAGAAACAATTTTAAAAAAATAACTAAAAGCAATCATGGGATATTGGCTTATGAAAAAGTTTTATACTTCTATTCAATAAAATACAAAGTCAATATATAAATTGAGAGGAAAGAATATATCTATTATGCTTACTTATTTATCTATTTATCAACTTCTATTTATTGAGATTTGAGATGTTTTTAATTTTAAAGTTACTTTCATTTACAAAGGAAATGGCTTTGTTATTAGTTTTTCCAAATCTTTGTCTAGGGCTGTACGAGACAAGAACATAAATTTTTGTGAAAAATCTTGTGAAAGATTAATTAAAATAAAAAAATCCAATCAAAATATTAAGTAATTTCGTAAAATTGAAAAACAGGAAAGTATTTTTTAGGTATATCTTTTCTATATTTTTCTTTATCCCACTTGTCTCATTCTCAACTCAACCTCTTTGCATATTATTATCTTATTGTAAAAGAGGTATTTCTTTTTCTTCTACATTGTTTTCTCCATTTCTTGTGGTGTTTCATTTACCTACTTTTGGTAATAAGAACCATAATAAAGGTCCTGCACAAACTAATTCTTTTTGTTTTATGTTTACATACCCTTAAACTTTTATTCTTTTGCATTCTCCTTATGTTTTCTATTTTTTTTCAGGTGGATCCACGAACCAAATGGATATTGACTTCAGTGTTTACAAATAAGGTGACACTTTAACCGAATTTGAGGACAAATCCTTTTGAAGGGAGGGAGCCTGATGGAGGACTATCCAAGTCGCCATATACAAGAATAAAGACAGAAGAACTGTCTGTATAAATAGTAAAATAGTCATGTTTAAGACTTTATTTTGAACTAGTTTTTAGAGTACTTTGTAACTAAATCAAACAAACTCTAGAAACCCTCACTTGTCATATAAGCAAGGGTCTCTAAAGCATCTTAAGAGGATCTACACAACACCTCCTTAAGCCACTAAAGCTCACTATGGTTAAGCTTGCTTAACTAGAGTTATGGTATCTTGAGGAGCAAGCTACCTCCATCATTTTCATCTGTAAATAGCTAAAACTCACAATGTATTCAGATTTGCATTTAATGAATGAAGTATTCACATTTTGAAACTCATTCTCTCCAAATCTCCCTTGCTAGAGAGCCTTCTAGGCCTAGTAAAATCCTAAGAAAGTTGGTCACACCTCTTTCTTCTTCATGGCACCTCAAACACTCTCAAAACCTCACCATTTCCTCTACTTTTCGATGCAACTCTCCAATCAATTTTCCTGCCACTCCATGACTTCATCCAACCACAAGCTTGGATTGCATCATTGCCTATGAGACATTTTCCAAGTTTGAAGAAATTAAAAGCAATGTAATAAGAAAAAATACAGCAAAAATTTTGTGACACACAATGTTAAGGAAAAGTACAATATAAGCCAAATTGTCAGTCTTAATTTTTTTCAAGTCGAGGTGATATCTGTCTTTGATATGTAGGTTAGATTTGAGAGCTGCAATTGACTCATCTTGATCTCTCCTTTGCCCTTGGTAGTAGGCCAAGCAACTTCAAGCTCAAGGCTCCACATAGTAGAACTCACTTGCTTCAAGTTTCAATGCTCCTCAATGTCACTTCCAAAAGGTCAAAAGTTAAATCGAAAAAAGAAATTTGGAAAGTTGCACTCAAATGGACAAATTTAAGTCCCGAATTTTGACCACAAGTGCTCAATACAACAAGGAAGAAATGGTCCAAATTTCAGGTTAAGAAGTGCACTGAGTGAATTATAAAAAATGTATTATCGAGAACACATAAGTCAAAATGCGCTCACAAATTTCTCACTGAGCATCTGTCTTTTGTTATTTATAAATTTTTTATATAATTTTGATGCGCCTTTTTAACACGGTGTTCTAAACATCATGAACTATCTATGTTTAAAATTTGAGGACAAAATTCAATTTAACTTGTTCCAAACAACTTTTCCATTCTAGTGCACTTGTGAACCACAATTTCAAGAAAGAAAACCTATAGAGATCAAGGAAATTGAACAAGACTTTCAAGACATAATAGAAGGTGATGTATTATGAAACTTTTTATGATATAAAACAAGTCAAAAACGAAGTCACACAAAATGAAAAATGCACAAAATTTATACAAAAAAAAAAAATCACATGAGCAATTCATCGAACATCTGGAATATTTCATTGATACATTTCATCAAACATGTGGTAAACACAAGCGAAATACATGAAATGATGAAAAATTTGGAGCATGTGACATTGAACATGATTAGGTCAAATTATAAACGAAAAATTAACCTAATCTAAGTTGATTTCACCAGTTGAAGAAAAATATAAAGCAAATAGTACATGCATGAATAGCCTAAATCGTGGTTGTTTTGGAAGGTTCAAGAACATTGAAGCAATTTGAACCATTTAAATTTTTTAGGATGTGATTTTAATCGGTCAAAATGAAAGAGCATACATTAAACATCAAAGAACAACACAAAACACAACAATTAACCAGTGAAAAAGTTGAGAAAAGTGATAGAACTTAACTAGACCAAAAGTTATGCTCATGATACCACCTGATGGAAGTTAGTGAGGCTTTCATGCTTTTGTTCTTGAATTTGACCAAATGAAATAGATTGAAGTGGCAACAAAAGGATTTGTATTGGATAGGTGAAGGAAATGGCAAGTGTTTCTCAAGAAAACTAGAAGAAGTGGAGGTTCTTCTTCACAGTGCTTTAGCTAGTTTATATTGTAGCAAGGATCAAGGTTGAGACTAGAGAGCAATTGAATCTGAATTTTCCAAAGTTTTATTGCTCAAAAAGAAAGTATGAATTCACAAGAGTGAGAGGCCTTATTTATATCCATGGAAGGTTTGGAAGGTGACATGTGCATGAAGCTACCTAAATCCTAGCTTGCATGGCAAGTTAGGGTTAGTGTTTGAACCTTGTCACCCAAACTTCTCCAAACCCTAGCTTGCTTAGCAAGTTAGGTTTCTAGAAGCTTTTCCTTGCATCTCTAGTTGCCTAGATTTAGGGTTTCTTCCTACTTTAAACAAGGTCAAACAAAGGAAGTTCCCTAATATAATATTTACTTTATACAAGACTTCAAAGTAAAATTCTTCTGTGTTTCCATCTCTAAACCTGAATTGTAATGACTGACTTTATCTGAATGAATATCAATATTTTAAGCATTCTAATCACAATCATGACTTCAAAATCATTACACATTAATTTTGTACAAGTATAGAAATATCTATCTGAAAATGTGCAAGCCCCTCATTTGTATCCATATTTTTATTTAATTTGTTGTAATTAATTAATTTCAATTGATGACTTTTTTTGGTTTTAAGAAATATATATGAGAAAGATGTAAAGGAGATATAATTGCTTAGTAAACTAGTTAAGGAAAAAATGTAATGTCTGGACAGGTTCACTTTATTTATTTTAACATAATTAATGACTAATTTGGTGCAATCTTTCTACAATGAAATTGTTATTGTCATAGAACTTTTGACCAATAAGTTTATCTTGTTTTGCCGTTCATCATGAAGTTTTGTGGATCTTTTTGAAAAAATGTTTTGGAGTTGTTGTCATGGATTGAATACCTTATTATAGTGTTTCTTACTCAAAAATTGTTGTCATATCTTAGAATTTTAATTTAATGATTTATTTAATATTTTATATTTAGGCTGTTTGAAAAATTAAGTTAAATAAAGTTTGAATTACGTTATGCAATTATTATTTTTTAATATGCTAAAATGAGATGTTGCCCTCAAGTTTGATATAAGGGTGGGATAAGGTAGAGAAATTACAACCTGATAGAAACATAATTTCCTTCTTAGAATTATCTGAGATTACTAACTCCTCAAAATAATATAGGAAGTGGAAACTGGGCACCTTTAAGTAATTAACTAAAGTGGGCCCTTTTGGGGACAAGGGGTTGTTCAACCTATGATTTAACCACTACTAGCGTGTACACTTTAGCATCATCGATTGGTTAGGATTTTGATCTCTCCACTTGGTCACACACCATGACACACACAGGGATGCTACTCAAACTCATTACCACTTTCCTCTCCTAAATTTGTATTAAAGAGCTTAAACACAAACAAATTCTGATCCACGTTAAACTCCAGATTAAATCAAAATAATGGTCCAGAATTGTCCTGGTTCTCTTTTGTTTCTTGTGTGCACCACTCTTCTATGAGGCTCCTTCTCTGCAATGATTTCTTCTATTTCACTTTGTCATCTTCTTAATTGTTATTTATTTCTTTACTCTAGAGGACCAAGTAAGTGAAAGGGTCACAAAAATTACACATGGTCTTCTTGTATATTTGGCAGTCTCAAAGTCACAACTTAAACCACCCAAAACACTTAACAAGTCCATTCACATATTTTCTCTACCCTATATCAGCTAAGCATGAGCAGTGAAAATCATCACCTTCCCCATCATTACTTTTACCATCACAACCTGCACATCCATCGCAGAACCACATTCCTGCCAATGCTATGTTCAAGGCCATCCATCAAAGATGTGAGTCTTCCACAGTGCAGAGACCAACCAGGATCCTTTTCCAATGACCCTTTGTCCCCAAGAATTGGCTGCATGGGTCAGGTGAAGAGGCACAACAAAATAGTTGGACTTCTCACAACCAAAAGTAACACCACCACCAACATCATTTCCCCTAGTGTTAAGTATGCCAAGCTTAAAAAACTCTTCTCTAGCAAAAACTTAGGCACCACCACCACCACTGTTACGGCTCCTACTGTCTCCACCTGTGGAGCTAGGCCAAGAGGAACAGTAAACAGTGCAAATGTGTCTAGGAGCCACAGGCACAGCTGTAAGAGGAATGAGAATGCTGTTCCCATCAGCATTGAAAATATGGATCTTCCTCTACCTGTGATCAAGAGAGTGCAGAAGCCAGAGGAAGAGCGACAAGTGGATAGTCTTTGGAAAAGAAGGTCAGGTGGGGCTGCATTGAAAAGCTTACAACTTCAACAGATTCACCATTCAAGACATCATCATCCTCAGCTTACAAGTGTTTGATGGGTGATCAGATAAGGCTGATGCAAAATTCTTTTTTTTTTTTCCTTTTCACTTGAAATTTTTACATTGGATAATCTAAATGGCACGTTTTTAGTTTTCATGCTGTTTGATTTCCTGGTGTATCTCACATGGAGGTGGTACAGAATATCCTAGTTATATCGTGAATAGATCATAGATCTAGGCTTGTATTTGTTCCAATATTAACCTAAAGAACCTACAATTGAGGTTTCTATGTAAAAGTTGCAGGTTCTGTGCCGAGAAATTGGCAAAATAGATTTTGGTTTGTGAACTGGAAAACACCATGAGTGCCATCACATATGAATAACTTAACATGATGCAGACAATTGATTACATTACAAGCATCACTGTCTCACAAAGGAAAGCCCTTGTTCTTTAATGATTGATTATGATCACTCCAGACATACAAGTTAACAACATCATGTTAATGTAGGTTAACCAACAATTGATTCAATTGAATATTTAAACTTCAGGGAAAAAAAAAGCAACTATATCAAGCAAGGAAATAGTTTATCTCATTGTTCACTTCCAGAGTAACTCAATCAGAATATTGTCACTGAACAATGTTGAGATCTACTGACTAGAAATTCAGAACAATCCTTCTTGTAAGTCAGATTTTGCAGAATTGAGTTAGTTTTAACTTGTAATATTCTCAATATTGTTCAGTGAAACTATGAAATTCATCAATGAAAATAATAGATTTGCATTTTTACTGCTGGTTCTGAAGCTTATGCTGGAGAAATGCAAATCACAGTATACAACTTATATCAGTGAACACACCAGCAGCAGTTCCCCTTGCTAGGTATATACATAATGCTAAAAACATTAGCTAATTATCATGGATTTATGGAATGGAAGATCATGTTATGTTGGATCAATCCAAAGTTCAAGGTGATACATGTGATGTAGTTCAACCATAACATACTAACCTCATACAACCACAATTCCCAACAATATCCTCCCTCTATACCAATGAATAAAACTGTGGAAGATGGAACATTACACGACTTAAATGCTCAATTAGTACAATTTAATTCAGAATATATATCGTATTTCACAAAATATACACCAGCATGTTACAGAAAAACAGGTCATACATTAATTTTCCCTTTTATAGTTAAACTTACAGCAAGTAATGCCTTAATTTCATTCTTCCAATAATGTTAATAAACTAGTATACAAATAAAAATAATCAAATCATGTCTTAGATTTATACAAACTTTGAAACCAGAGTCGAATCATTAATTGAAATGAGGCCCGGAAACATTAATTTCGGGGAATAAAAGTGGTATGTGTTGTTATTAATATGATGGTAATTTAAATTCATTTTATTATTTCCGTTAAAATCAAAACGTTTTGTATATTATAATATTCATATAAAAGTTTTATTATATTTTCCATATAGATATATATAAAAAGTGTATCAATGTAAATAAGGCAATAATTTGGTGTAATTGTTGATAAATAGGCATAATATATAGAGTAACAATCCGATGGTATATAAATAGTAGGCATGCGTTAAATGAATATACAGAAATATCTTTTTCATAATATTTTGATATGGTATCAAAGCACAGTTTCTGGTGACTCTACAAAATTTTCTTTCGCCTTTTTATTTTTCCTTAATGGTCATGTCTGTCGAAAACTCCAAAGACACAATTATGGATACATCAAATTCATACTACGTGCATCATTCACATAAACCCAGACACCTACAGGTCTCAATGACACCTATAAAGGTATCCAATCTAATATTTTGATGATGTCTCCCTTGCCTAACATTCGACAGGCATATTCATTAATTATACAGAAAGAGACACAATAACAATTGTCGATGATTAATTCGGGTAACTATGATGTTATGCAAATGCATAGGGTTTTCTCATGAACTTTAATACTTCAGTAAATTTTGTCTTCACAAAACCATGGATTTTAGACAGTAAATTATCATATTGTTTCAAATCCAGAATTATTTATTAATTCAACTCCATCACCAGTTTCTTTAGTAAACCTTCCTGCAGGCTAAACAACCCCAATCACGTCCAAAGGGACCATCCAATTTAATAGGAATATCAAATTAGAGCATGTTTTATGTGTCCCTTTTTTCATTTAAATCTTATTTCAACAAGTAAACTCACTAAAACTCTAAATTGTTGCATTGCCTTACTTCGAAATGGTTGTATCCTACAGGATCTGGCTACATAGAGGATAATTGGCTAAGGTGAAGAACAAGGTGGTCTTTATTACATGAAACCTTTAAAAAAAATTACCCAACTCTTTTCATGTTTCTAGCAACACGAATCTTTAGCATATGAGATTTCGCCATCCATCTTCATCCGTTTAAAATTGATATTTTTATTATTTTCTCTCAATATGTCTACTCATAATAACTGCAATATTGTCCCATTGCTAAACAAACAAGACTGCATTTTACTTCCAATGCAATAAATACACGTCATCCATTTGATTTGTTACATTGTGATATTTAGGGTCCTTATAAATCACCTACTTATTCAATGCATGAATTTTTTTAACCATCGTTGATGATTTCACTAGATACACTTGGGTTTTTTTGATGCAACACAAATCAGATACTCAACATCTACTACAATCTTTCATCACATTTGCATATACACAATTCCAAATTCATGTTAAAGCTGTATGGAATTTCTTTCCATACATCAATTTTTTCTTTATCACTGCATTGAGTGCCAACGTATATGTGTTTATACCCCCAAAAAAATAGGGTGGTTGAGCGCAAACATCGTCATATCCTCATAGTTGCGTAGTCTCTTCTTTATTAGTCTAATTTATCTATTCGTTTTTTGGGAGATTGTGTTTTAACTTCAATTTACCTCATTAACTGCTTACCTTCCCCCATTTTGTCAGATAAAACACTCTTTCAATTATTATACAACCAAGTTTCATCTGTTACACATTTACGTATTTTTGGCTGCCTATGTTATGCAACAGTGAATCATCCCAAACATAAATTTGATCATCGCGCTTAACGATGTGTTTTTATTGGATATCCACCTAATTATAAAAGCTACAAATTATATGATCTTGAAGATAACACTATTTTTGTCAATAGGGACGTGGTTTTTCACGAAACCACTTTTCCTTCTCATGAAACAACATCACCCTCACACTCTTCTGTCCTACCAAATTTGGTCCTTGACTTAGACCATCAAAATTCTACATTTCCTACCTCACTACCGAAATCACAATCGGCTTCACCAACTTCGCCAAGTGAGCCCATTAACGAACTCATACCCATTAGGTCCATTATCGAACCCATACCCATTGAGCCTATTCCTGAATCTGTGACTATTGAATTTCCTGCTCCTAATTCATGCCCTGATATTTCTACACAACCACTTCGACATTCTACATGTCTCAAACATCTTCCTGCATGGCATAAATATTACTTGTTGCCACCTCGCGCCAATCAGTCCACTCTTAGCCAAGGTTCTTTCCCAGGTACACGATACCTACTTTCTCATTTATTTCTTATTCCAACTTATCTTTTGCTCACTGCACTTTTTTAGCTAACATCTCTACACATACAGAGCCTTCATCATATGATCAGGTCATTCTTTCTCCCACTAGAAGGAAGCCATGGAATCTGAATTATCAGCATTGACAGGGAATAACACCTGGAGCATTGTTTCATTACCAGCTAACCACAAACCCATAGACTGTCGATGGATTTATAAAATAAAATACAAGTCCGATGGGAGCATCGAATGATATAAAGTGTGCTTAGTCGTCAAAGGCTACACGCAAGTGAAAGGGATTGAGTATATTACGACTTTTTCTCCTACTGTTGAACTTACGACATTACGTTGTCTTTTGACTATTGCAGCTGCTAGAAACTGGTTCACCTACCAACTTGACGTAAAAAATGCATTTTTGCACAGTGACCTTCATGAAACTGTTTATATGGAGCTTCCTCCCAGACTTCCCTGATAGGGGGAAAATCTGGTTTGTCGGCTTCATAAATCCTTGTACGGATTAAAACAAGCTTGCCGAAACTAGTTTGCTACTTTCTCTAAGGTTATTCAAAAGGCAAGATATATTCAATCAAAAGCATACTATTCTTTATTTACCAAGACTGTTGGATCATCTTTCAAAGTTGTCTTACTCTATGTCGATGATATAATTTTAACAGAAAATGATGATGTTGAAATCAAGCATCTCAAGGAAATTTTGCTCCAACATTTTTTAATAAAGGATCTTGGTACCTTAAAATATTTTCTGGGAATTGAATTTTATCGATCTAAACATGGCATTTTTATGTCTCAAAGTAAATATGCATTGGACATTTTGGATGATATAGGTCTAACTAGGGAAAAACTGGAGAAGTTCCCCATGGAGCAAAATTTAAAACTTAGTCTCACTGACGGTGATTTATTACATGACCCAACTAAATATCACAAGTTAGTTAGAAGACTCATTTACCTCACCGTCACAAGGCCAGATATTGTCTACTCAATTAGGACTTTAAGCCAGTATATGCAAGAGCCTTGCAAAACACACTGGGATGCAGTATTACAGGTTCTGAAGTACATCAAGGGAACACCCGGACAAGGATTATTACTTCTCTCTGATAATGATCTTAAGATGAAAACTTATTGTGATTCAGATTGGGGAGGATGTCGTATTACTCGAAGATCAGTCAGTGACTATTGCATTTTCCAGGGAAATTTATTAATATCCTGGCAGTCTAAGAAACAAACCAACGTGTCAAGGTCATCTGCCGAAGTAAAATATCGAGTCATAGCAAATGCTTGTCTGGAGCTAACATGGTTTACATTATATCCTGTGAGACCTCAAGGTTTCAATTAGCATGCCTACACCTTTGTATTGTGATAACTAAGCGGCACTCCATAATGTAGCAAATCATGTATTTCATGAGCGTACGAAGCATATCAAGATAGACTGTCACATCATACGAGAAAAGTTGCAAGCTGAGATGATAAATCCATCACATGTCTCTTCACATTGTCAATTAGCAAATATATATACTAAGCCTCTTGAAAAATATCAGTTTGTGACTCTGCGAAACAAGTTGGTAGTCCATGATATTTACTCACCAACTTGAGGGGAGTATTGGAACTTTATATTTTCCATATAAATGTATATAGAAAATGTATCAATGTAAATAAAACAATAATTTAATATAATTGTTGATAGATAGACATAACATATGATGTAGTAAATTATATAGAGCTTATCTCTCCAATCTGAATATATATAATGCGTTGAAATGAATAACAAAAATATTTTTTCCATAATATTTTGATATATTCATCCTGATAGTTCTCTGTAATTGTTGGTAGCTTTTATGTCTCATAACGTTTAAAATGAATTTATACGTCGAAAATTGTCAGCCATTCAATTGCCATGCATGTTGGTGGTATTTTTTTATTACCCACTCAAATACATTGGTTGTGATATTAAAAATGAAAGGTGTTCTTTTAATGCATGCCAACGGAACAATCTTCTTTAATATTTTAATTATATATATATTTTTTTTAATTTTTTAACGAAGGTGTAAGTAGGTGCATTTTTCATAAAGAATATCAAGGTATAATTTTCCATGTTAAAATAAATATATGCTCATTAACAAGGGTTGATTAAATAGATGGTATTTCAAGACTTAAAAAACTAGTATCCTAATATCACCTTTTTAAAAAGAAAACTTTGTTAAACTTCCAATACCTCTTAAATAAATTGATTTACTAGTTTAGATATGTTTAAAATGCAAATATACAGTTAGGCAATTAAATATTCAAAAGAGTAAAATATTAGAGAAGAAAAACAATACAAGTCTTTTATATTATTCACTTTGAACCCTTAAAAATTAAATTAAATTTTCTAGAATCAACCTTAGATTAGAGGATTACACTATAAACAAGATTCTATTAACCTTATCTACATTACATCAAGAAGACACTTTAATATTCCTAACTCCATCCACACAATAAGAAACAGTATCTAAACCCCTTTAAAACACCCTATCCCCAGTTTATAATCTTCCTAACTGGAACTCTAGAATCATTACAGATTCTAAACACAATTTTGAATTCAGAAAACAATATTAAACTAGAATCACCAACAATATTTTTAACACTTACCAAAGGTTTTAAATCATATTTAAGAAAAGATTCTTTGTTTTGTTCCCTCAAAACAAATTTATATTAATAACCACCCACCTTTGACAATTAGTTTTTTTAAATAATTAACACGTAAATGCTTATTTATCTCCCGCTTCCGTACAAAAACTACATTTGCAGTAGGTGTATTGCTTACACAACTCCTAGCCTACCATAAGTTCAAATCTAAGAATTAATTCATTACATTGTCTAACTATTGGATCAAAGTAGTATAAAATCAAAATCAAGTAATTAAAAATTATAACTCACTCTAATACTATGTTAGCATTCCAACTTCAAGTGAGCATACCCCAGTTAGCACTTTACACTTAACTGTACCATATCTTTGAGCTCCATGTTAACTTTTCAGCATTCCTTACTAAAATTACTTAAACTAAAAAAACATCCTATAAATTATTCAATGCATAAATTAACATTAATTCATTAAAAAATTCACTTCAAGTTTTTCTTCCCTTATACTCAAAGTGTATGTAAAGTTATAAAGATTATTTTAACTCAATATTCTCATGTCTTTTATAACCTATTTCTTACATGCCTTTACAATTCTTTTATTGAAACTAAGTACTTTAACAAGTTTGATCTTACAAGTGTTTATTATTTACCTATTCACACCAAGTGGAGGTTGTGAACTGTATTGATTCTTCTAAATTAGAGGCAATAACATTTCAGACTTCAAGTACAAAAGAAATATTGGACAGAGAACAATTAAAAGATTGCAAGCATATATTTTGGATCTGGATATCTTTTGTAATTTTTAACAATGTTCCAAGAACCGCAACCACAGCGAACCAGTATATCCCAAAAAAGACATCTAAAATTAATCATATCAACATGCTCTAAAATTAAAATAAACTTTTAATTTCCCTTTTTTTGTAAAATTGAACAAAAACAGCATAAAAACTTTATCATGTAGAATCAAACCCTCATGGAAAGAAAAGAAAAGGATCAAAATGCCCCAAAAGATGCAGTGACCTAGCATTTTCCACTGCAGACAAAATAGCCCCCTACCCAACCAACCCTATAACCTTTAACCAAAAAACAAAAGAGAAAAAAAAATACCCTGTTAAACAGGCAGGATTGAGGCACCTGTAACTTATTGCAATATTTGCAAAATGCAGGGTTCTAATAAAAAAACCCACCCCTCTTCTTTCACTCTCAAATCATTAGCATTCTGAACAAAAGGAATGGAACTAATCATCTGCCATCAAAAATATGAAACTTGGATCTAACTATGATTAGAGAAGCAGTATGTCAAGCTTCAGATCCGGGATTAGTAGAGCTCAATTCAGCAGAAGATCCATGCAAGTTAGATGCATAAGATTCGAACAACTTGGACAGCTTTGGTTGCACGCCCTGGCATAGTTTCAATGTAGTGGGATCCAAGTTCTTGCACTGGAAAACAAAAGCCAACGAAAAGTATGTAAACAACCCAATTCGGTCACAGAAAGTTGCAATAAAATGTACTTTGGTGCGGCAAGAAAAAACCGATAGCAGAAGAGTTCACTCAAGCAAGAATTTGAACAAATCAACAACAAAATGAAATTTGAACTTATTCTGTTTAAACAAAACAAGGATTTTAACTTATAAGGGGTCAAGTTCACATAATACATTCATTTCACTGATGCATGATAAATCTAAGCATATCAAAATTCCGTTTAAACAAAACAAAGATTTTAACTTCACAAGTGGTCAAGTTCATAATATACATACACCATATTGATGCATAAAACTAAGCATATCTAAATTGTAATTACCATTACCCAATACAAAACTAGATCAAGATATCATTACCTCCTGATAAAAAGCATTGATTTCCTCTTCTGTAAGGCCTTCATCCTCGTCTGCGTTCTCCTCCCAACCAAGAGAACGAAGGAACGCAGCTTCTTCCTCATCTGGATATATTGTAGCACAGGGAATTGATTCTTTCTCTTCATTATCAGAAAGTCTTTGAAACTCTTCATGACCATGGGCATTACCATTGCTAGTCAGTTCAGTACCATTTCCAAGAGATTGGGGGCTTCCAGATTCGCTAACTATTTCCCTATTTACTTCATCAGATTTCACCATCATGGGAGATGAAACCATTGGTCCAGAATCTGGAAGAACTGTAGAAGCGTTCATTAATGTTTTCTTCTTAATGAGATTAAAGAAATCATTCCGACTCTGCACTTGAGAGATGGAATGTTTCTTATCCAAAGTTGAACCTAATTTCAGATCTGAAGAAGCTGATTTCCGTTCTGTGGAGGATTTTAGGTTATTGGGGTTCCTCAAAGGAGCAGAAGTAGCTCCTGAAGCAACAGCATGTTGATTTCCTGGTTTGCTGTTAGAATAATTTGTTGGATGAGATACATCCTTGGAGGTAGGGGAAGCACCATTTTCCCACACAACAGATTTCAGATCAGTAAACTTTCCAGATGTCTTTGGAGCTTCAACTTTGGCATTTACACTGCGAACAGATTGGCTTGTAATGTGCAACGCAGAGGGTTGCTGTGACACAGTCTTCATAACTACACTCATATCAGCATTTCTGATAGCTGTTTTGGGCTTTGATTTCTCAGAACTAAGAACCTGAAAAGAAAATTACACTAAATCCTTAAACACTTTTAAGAGAAAAGAAAATAACACGTAATATTTTATCTTTTAATGAAATATATTCTATTGAATACAAGAAAGTAAATATACACATGCTAGAAATATAAACTTTCAAAGTTTTGGAAGTAAAGAAAACATCCAACTTTGATTTTGTTGAAAAAATGCATCCTATACACAACCCTCATTTCCTTCTCAGATTTCTATTAATAAATGGAAACAAATGGAGACAACACATTAATAACACACAGTGTACACAATCAATTTTAAGTATGCTTTGAGGAAATCACAAATTTCATGTACAATAGCAACATACAAAAACCCATCCCATCCAGTAAACTAACCATAGAAGCATGTAAAACAAAGTAAGAATATGGGAATGGGAAGGTAGTAAAGTAAAAGAAGTGAAAAATGGTGGATTATATTTGCAAGGGGCATGAAAATACTTATCACTAAAGCAGATAGCAAATAACTTATTATGACAAACAATATTGTTATGCTTATACATAAGTCTGGTGCATTTCTTTAGAAATGCTTTTGCAGATTTCTTTAAAAATTATGACCGATATTTTGCACACCATGAAAAAAATTAAAAGGTTTTAAGTGACTGAATATCAAATCAAGATAGATTGTTATTCCAAGTAACCACATAATCCCAGCACACAGGTTCCTTATAAACCACATAGGAAATGCTAGAGGATAGAAGGCAGAATATGGCAGGAAAACATTCAACCATGTACTCAGAGCACTGCGGCCTATGGTGCCATCGTAGCAGGCCTCCCTTAACAAGTTGCCAATGGCAGTTGGCAAAAGATCTGAACCATGGCACTGCCATTTAGCAATATTGGTTCAGAGTCCAGACCACAAGAACAGGGAAATTGTTGGGAACTCATGGTGAACCAGAACCAAGTACCCCAAGGACTTGCACACTAGATAAAAGAAGACAGGTTTAGACACCATATACAGTTTATGACATTTCTATATTTAGGTCCAAGCATTATTTGTAAAATGAAATATTTGTCATGTTTGTCCAGTGTGCAAGGAGCATAAAGATATCACTAATAAGAAACCACTACTCAGATAATTCTTAGAAAATTTATTTTAAGTCTAACTCAACCACACAAAACTGGCAACCTCACAAAATCAGTTCGCAAGATAGGACTTCCAACACACCCACTCATGCTGAAAACTTAACGTCTCAACTGTGGCACAAACATATTTGTCGGTGGTTCAATAATATAATAAGCCCAACAAATTTTGCTATAATAGGTTCTAATACCATTTCTGAAAGTAGACTTAGGTCTAACTCAACACCCTACAAAAACCAGCTCGTAAGGTTAGATTTGCACCTTGTATATTATACTTTGGTCAAATCTCTAATCAATGAGAGGTTTTCAACAAAAATTATATGCTTGCTTTAAAGGGACAAAAAGAAAAACCAAAAAAGCAACATTCTTTATTTAACCATTTTAATCATTCCTAAAGAAGCTTGTAACAAAATTCATTCATGCTTAAGAACTCATTGCTACCAATATCTTTCCAAACTTCTGTGAGGATAAAAAGGGTGTAGTTTCCTAAAGTAATTTACACAGACTTCAAATGAGGCTTGCCTGGATATCTGCATATACAATATTATAAAAAAGACTGAGCCACAAAGGGAGGTTAGCTAATGGATCACACGCAATCATTTGGCAGCCTTAGATGACAACCAAAACCACTTGCAGCTTCCACAAACACCACTCTTGTTATAAATTCACATATTGAACAGCAAGAAGTAACACAAATAGAAAACAGTAAGTGAAGCACCAATTCATGTTTGAATTTCACATTCAAAGCCATGAAAAAAAAAACTGCTAAATAAACATTAAAATAAGACAAGGAAATTATAGAGAAGTGAAGCATTTGTTCAATTTTTTTTCCTTTTATTTCACCAAAATAGGAAGAGAAGAAAGCCAAGTATAGCCTCAAAATAAAAGCTACTACACAGGTTTCAAATGATTAAAAGTAAAAATTATTCTAGAAATCCTGGTTTCTATAATTTTAAACTCACAATAGTAGAGCGAAATGATTAATAATTAGTTTGCAATTAATCACCATATCACATCACTAGAACATATGACCGTCACTAAATAATACAACAAAACATGGTGCAAAAGGATTTTAACAAAAAATTATCTACTTGTTAAGTTATATGATGTCTTATTCCGATATATATCTTTATAAAGATACATAACCACATTAAATGACCCAAATAATACTATGAACAAAAAAGTAAAACTAAAGATTACCTAGTCATTTCATCAATACTATTTCTAATCTGATAGTGTGTTACACCACACCCTCAACCATCAAAAGAAGTCCAGGCCATTCAAAACACTTTTCAAATTGTCAACCTCAACTTAGTTGTTTACCACTAAATAGCACTCCAACAACGACAACAAATCCTTATCCTGCCACAAAATAG
This sequence comes from Phaseolus lunatus, assembly GCA_013389735.1. Classification (NCBI taxonomy): domain Eukaryota; kingdom Viridiplantae; phylum Streptophyta; class Magnoliopsida; order Fabales; family Fabaceae; genus Phaseolus; species Phaseolus lunatus. The sequence continues at coordinate 43,523,654 of CM023864.1, read as the reverse complement.
CAGTCGAATGCAAACCAAAATAAAATAAACTAAACAGCCAAAGTACAAATCAAGCTTCAAATGTTACCGTACAGCCTAGTTATACATGTATAGTAATTAAAACTACCACACAAAAAAACTAATATACAAAATATCAATTAAAAGAAGAGCTACATAAGGATATAGATTAATTGTCAGAAAAAAAATCCTGCTATGCAATCTATAATAGAATAAAGCTCGAAAAATAAACCATAAAAATATTTCACAATCCCTTACCGAAGCTTTAGCAATTGAGGGTGTTACTGGAATCAGCTGTCTTGACTGCTTGATGGCCAGTTCCTCGAGTCTTTGGGTTTTGACCAGTACCTACAATTGTTAGGGGCTTATTAATTGATCATGGATATAAATAAAAATCACTAAACTGAAAGAAAAGAAAAGAACAAAGAGGCTAGTGACACACGTAAGTATATCAACTACCTGGGGAGTAGAGCGAGTTCGGGATGGAGTCTGTGCCAATGCCTCAGCCATATTACGACTGGCTGTTGTAATTGATGCCACAGACCCAGAATTTGTATTAACAGTGTGCTGCACTGATAGAGATCCAGTACTGCTGCTCCCAATTATGGCAGGTACCTCTGCCAGTGCAGATGTCCATCCCTCGCCCCCAATCAAAGTGGAACTTCCAACAGGCAGACTCTGACTAGCAGCCCCACCCAAACCAGGAGATGAAACCCTCGCCACTTCAGCTGTTCCTTGCTTTTCTTCAGTACCAAGTGATGGAAAATCCTTGTCAAATACGGCTTTCTGAATGCTACTACTAACATTACTCCCTGAAAGTATTCCATTGCTATTGTTGTAATGGCTATTGCCACCAGATTTAGTATCAACTGCTACTCTACGGGGTACAATCTCACTCTGTTTCCTGGAAACCATTGAATGAGAACGACGCAATGTATCCCTCTCCATCCTCCCAGAAAAGAGATTGGTCAATGGGTCAGAACCATCAATCTCCCAGTTATCTCCAAAACTGGATCTATCCCTCTCTCTGTCACGGTCTTTGTCACGATGACTTCTGTTGAAACTACTATAGGCATTTTTGGCAGAACCATTTATAGAACTCCTCCGAGAATTTGAAGAGGATGTCCGTTCAAGAAACAGAGAACGAGCACTACTGTCAAAATCACCAGCATTCTTAACAGACTTATTCCTTGTATGATGGGCCACCGAAGAAGACTCTACACAACAATGCCAAGATCGTTAGCATCTTTCCACTTTTCAAGGGATAAAACATATTAGTAAACTTAAATACCCAGGGTTTTAAATTGTGCAAGACAAAAGCAGTCGAAATTGCAATCACAAAATCCAAATATTTATACAACTCTGGTCCGTGAGAGTCAAGAAGACATCATTTATGTTACAAAAACAACTGTCATAACAATTTTCTTTTAAATTCGTGTAAATACCCATTATTATCTCGTGTGCGTTAAGAAACAAGATTCTTAAATACGAGACATGACATTCTGAATTAAATCAAACAAAAGCATTGAAAATGTAAATAATTAAAAAGAACGTCTAAATTACCAGTGTGATTAGACGAGGAGGGAAAATGTTGGGTTGAACTTCCAGCCCCGGCAACACTTCCAGCACTTCTCAACCATTCTGGAACTAATGTGGGTTCACTTTTTTCCATAACTAACACTGAACATCATCAGAAATAACAAAAAAAAAAAGTCGTGTGCGCCTCTTCACCTACTCCACCCACAAGTAGCACTATCAAACTTGTTTATATCGCGTACAAATCTCCCTTCTCTACTATGCACCACTCATCACTACCCTAAAACCCAACCTAATCATGAAAAACCCATTCCAAACAAAAAAGAAATATCAGCACTTTCACAGTAAAATTCAATCACGCCACAATTCACAATTCTTCAATTGTTACGAAATAATCCAACCTTCCCAGCCTGATTCTCAATCTACAATTAACCGCAGCCGTAACTCATCCAAAACAGACACTAACGAGAAACCTGAGTCTTGAAACACAAGACAATGTTGCGAAGGAGGCGCTTCTCAAAGCTAAGCCTCCATCGTTAATCAAAACACGGATTCTCACTCTAAACCACTCAGATGTTTCACCTCCCCACACAATTCAAAAAACCGACAATTGGGAAAATCGAAGCACCACTGCGGCAACAATGGCAGAACTCACTGCATTGCAAACCCATCCACGGCACCAAAATTGGAAAAAATAAAATAAAATAAAAATCCCTTTATTCAGTGTCGAAAATAAATAGGCAATGGAAAAAACAGAGAAGAATAAAACGCACGTGATTAATTGGTGGATGTATGAAAAATCTCCTTCTGGACCTAGGGTTAGAGAGGAAACGTCGATGTTTGATTGCGAGAGCGAAAAGGAAGCGACGGAAAAGGAAGCAACTAACCCTAGAAGCGTCGCAGTGATTGACGACGGGAGTGAAACGTCGACGTTTTTTAGTGATAACAGACAAGCCTTATCGCGTAATGCTTATAGAAAGAAGGAAAAAGATGAGAGTTGGTTTGGTTTAGGTTTGGAGTCAGAGAATGAATGAGCAAAGCGCCAGAGAGTGTGTGCAGAAATAGGGTTTTGTTTGTTTTTGTTTAGCGCGTGTGAAATTGAGAAGAGAAACAAGGTATAATTTTCTGTTAGTTTCGGATACTCAGAAGCAAGCCTATGAGTTACGACGAACACTCTCTTCTCCTTCTTTTTTTTTTTTTTCTATATTATTATATATTTATATATATTTTTTAATAACAAAAATTAATTTTTTTTGTGAGCCCATTTTCTCTACATGTGCTTATTTTTGTTACGCATTCTCTCTTGGCCTCTCAAATCTTGATATTGTTACGACTTTTAAAACTAAAGAAAACCGTTCAATTAACAACATTTACATGAATATGTAGTTAACAACTCATATTTTCACACAAAAAACTATAGAATGACAATGGGCAAATTTTAAATAAAAAATATGAATTCTTAGTGAAAAAAAGTAACTGAATACTCTCTCATATATTTCTTAAATTTGGTTTTTCCACCTTCTACTCTCAACAATTACATTCTCAAATTGAATTTTAATTAATTTTAATTTGTTCTTTTCTCATGACAGATTTATTTAACGAAATATCCATTAACTTTGTAACCGTAGAATATTTCTTTTTCATTAATATTTTAATGTTTGGTAACTAAAAATCAATGCAGATGCATATGAATTTTATTGTTTGTTACTTTTAGATTTTTTATTGAGGATTTGTCATGCTCATCATATAATATGTTGTGTAAATATGAGTTATTAGGTGTGTGATTACAAAGTTTTAATCTTTTTAGGTTTTTTTTTTTTAATTTGTGGTTACTTTTTTAACGTATTTGGGTACCGTAACACACTCTAACAAATCAATATGCAAAATTATAATCCTAGAAATATATAAATATGTAATATATTTCTAAAATATTTATGTTTGGTATGATACTAGAAAAATCTTAGATATTTCGAGAAAAAAATATAGGAATTAAAAAATAACCCTATCAACCCAAACTATTTATTTTGTTTAATTCCATCTCATTATTAATGTATAATTTATTTTTATTTTTTTCAATTGATCAAATTCATTCATTATTATTTAAATTGGCTAACATTCTTTTCTTTTCTTTTTTATAAAGGATATCATTCTAAAAGGTATTACTACGAGAATATGACATTTCAACTAAGTTGGTAATAAGTGTTAAATTTACAAAATTTTCATATCAAATTAGACATGCATAATGAATAAATTATATTGAAAAATATTATAAAAAAAGGGAATTATAATCACTTATATTGTTTACTTCAAGATCTTGATGAGCTAGAAGATTTGCTTTTTCTCCGCTACTACTTGACACACTTGAAGAAGATGAAACATTATCCTCCGAAGCAACATAAGTTTTCTTCTTCTTCAACCCTTTCCTGTTCTTCATGTCATCAACAATATTAGTATATAAAGAAGGACATTTGGATTTAGTTCATGATTTTCCGCATTCATAGCATATGATGTTGGAGTGATGATCATTCTTCTTGTTTTGTCTTTATATATGACTATTCTTGTTCTTGTTTCTCAAAAACATTAAGGGCTTCTTTACCACCAGGTTTGAGTTTTTACTATTTGAGTCTACATAAGCTTTTCTTTACTCTATCTTTCAAGGCTATACTTTTTTTCATACTTCATTCTTCTTCTTCTACCTTGAGTCTCCCTGACTCTAGGTTTTCTTTCTTGCTCTTTTCACCTATATGTTCCTTCATGTGTTACCTCTAACACCTACCACATTTCCTTTGTAGTCTTGCAAATGGAAATGATATAAAACTCATCTAGGGTAAATGTAGAGAAAATTATGTTTCTAACCTTTACATCATATTGAGCCTTCATAGCTTCATTTGTAGTCTAAAGATAGAAATATTTCTCCTCCTACATATTATTAATGATAATCATAGGAACAAAATGATCATTTATTATGACATTCCTATCGCAACCGATATCAGAATGAGAAGCCAAAATAACCTTAAAAATAGATGGAGTTGCCACCATAATTTATTACAAAAAACTATGTGAAAACCAAGAAAACTAGTTTGCGGAACTGGATTTAGGGTTTGGAAGTCAGTTATGTGTAGGGAAGGTATTAACACCCTACAACGTCTGTCTTAAGAAGTTATTCTTAATTAAAAATGTGAAATGAATATAGTTTTTAGGATGTTTATTTTTTTTTCCCAAAAAATATAAGAAAAAATGTGTTAAAAAACAAAGAAAATAATTTTCAACTTTTTTATTTTGGCCGAACAAAAATTATCCTCGGTTTTGCATATTCCTATTCTTAATGAAAAATATGGATTTATGTAGTTCTAAAGGTTAGAGATGTTTTTCAAAAAGAGAGCTTGTGCTAGTGTGAATTAGACCTTCCTAGTTGAAATTGGATTTTTGAAAAAATGAACCCGATAAAGATTGACTTTGGTACTAGATATTTTCATTCATAATAAAATAAGGGATTACATAGTTCATAATGATAAATAATGTTTATTTTGTGTTTTATATTTTTAATTTTTGAATTTTTTTATTTTTCAAATTTTATGTCTTTTATGATTCACGCCCGCGAGACTATAAAATATTACAAATAACTATACTTAATACTTTTACAAATCGTACCATAACCAAATAGCATAAATTATACATTTATATTATTAATTGTTTGCATAAATTTCGAGAAAACATATTTTTTAATTTTTTTGAAAAAATGTATTGAGTAGAAGATTTACTCAAGCAATTATTTTTATTACATATTAAATGACGTGTGATGATACGGATATCTAAAATTTATTTGGACAGTACGAAAAAATATATATTTATTTTCCAAAACAAAACGTGTATATATAAAATTAGGTGGCAAATAGCATAAAAATTGGGCCGAATGAATGAGTCAGAATAGAAAAACTGAAGGGGCGTGTATGTATAAAAACGTGGGACATGTAGTAGAAATGCTGGGCCAAGTTATGGGTCTAGATTGAAAAAAATGAGCTGGTGGGATGTATATATAAAGGCAATTGCTTCCTGCACCCAACACAATTTAAAAAATTCCAAAAATACCCTTTATTCAGGAAATGAAAATTCAGAATTAAAAATAATGCATTCTGGAAAAGTAGATTCGGAAGAAATTATTGTATTATGGATATGAAAATCCGGAAACAAAAATCAAAATTCCATTCCGGATAAAAAAATCCGAAATTGAAAAATGTGTTCTGGAAAAGGGGGTCTGGAAAGTATTTTGTATGTACCCATTTTTAAGGGTATTTTAATCTTTTCTCTTAGCATTGGGTGCACGGATCTGGTGCAGGAAGCAATTGCCATATATAAAAGATGCGAGTGGTGAATAGGAAAAGTGCCGGGCCAGCCGAATCCGCCCAGTCTTTTTAAAAGAAGATAGTGCATGTGTAAAACGTTTGCAGCAAATAATAAAAGTTCTGGGCCGAATGAGTGGGCCCAGAGCCTCTTTTCTTTAAGAGAACAAAATGTTGATGGTGGGAATATTCAAACGGGGAAAATTCAGAAAACATAAAAACAAGATGGTGGGCCTTAACAAAGCAATAATCCATGCATTTATAAGAAACAACAGTGGGCCTCCTACGCTTCCTCTGGTGCCATTATGGAATTCAATATTATAATGCAAACAAGAAAACGCATGTCCAACAAAACTAACCAAAAAACGCGAAACTGCAGAGAATCAAACTTGCAATCCTATATCATAGGATCAGAATAAAAGACTATGTATTCACTCCAGACAAAAACACTCGCAAAGATGCCCTAACTCTCTTCCTCAGCTCCTCCGTCCCAACCTATGGGATTGATGCAAGTCTAAGGCATAGAGAAGTTATTTAGGTTGAAAACGAAAAATGGGATTGGCCCGAAATTGTTTATTTCTTTTTTAATTTCAAAAACGAAAACACAAAGAAAAAATCTAAAATATTTTGACATTTTAAAAATTTATAATCAAAACTAACATAATTTTAAAGATTTATATTTTTCTGATTTTTTATTTATTTTTAATTTAATTTAAGTTCTTATTTTTTTATGTTTAAAACTTTATTATATATACATATTTTTTGTTTTTAATTTTCAAACTTTATTTACCGGACAGAATTGGATGTTGACAACCTTTTTACTTTATTTTTACTAGATAATATAAAATTTTGATAATTTCATTTATCATTATAAAAGACTTTATATATAGATATAGATAAGTAAAGATAAAAATACTACTTTCATTCAGGTTCAAAAAACAACAGAAACAAGGAGGTGTAAGTGAATTGAGTTTTGTTGGGCTAGTGTGAGATAGGTTTGTGTCAGTTGGAGTTGGACTATGCTAGTGGGATTTAGGCTTGGGCCAATTGGAATTAGGCTTTGTCCCGATATATGTATTTCATATGAATGAAGTGAACAATCAATGTAAGACATAAAATTAGCAAAATCAATAACAGTTCATATGATTAAAGAAGGTTTTGAATCTGAAAGATAAAAGGATTTGATGCCAGGAAAGGACCTCTATCCAAAATATTGAAAAATTTCGATAACCATTCCGAAGGAGAGGGTTCCGATCTGAGAAGATCGAAAAAGATTTGATGACCATTCCCAAGAAGAGGGCCCTCTATCAGAAAGATTGAAAAATGATTCAATAATCACTCCCAAAGAGAGAAAGATTGAAAAAGGATTCAATAATCACTCCCAAAGAGAGGGTTCTGATATGGAGGATTGAAAAACAAGGATTTGGTAACCATTCTCAAGGAGAGAGTTCCGATATGAAAGAATAAAAAAATTCAAACAAGAGTTATGTTCATCTAAAAGTGATAGCTATTATCAACTTCTTGAGGCTTTTAAAGAGACTCATGAAGAAGCAAATAAGCTAGCTCTCTTAAACAATAGGTTGAAAGCTTTGAACAACTGGTTGGAAACAAGAGTTAAAAACTTAGAAGAAGAGCTGGATAATCCCATAAGTGATTTTGAAACATTTGATCTCATTTATAAAAACTCTTCTTGTGAGTGTAACTCAAGCTTTGTAAAAACTGCAAATCTCTTGAAAACAAAGTCCTCTATCTTGTGAAAATTGTGGACAAACTCACCAAAGGAAAATCCAATTTTGAGAGTTTACTAGCATCTCAAAATTGTGTGTTTTGGAAAATCTAGTCTTGGTTTTTGTCCACAGAACAAGAACAGTAAAAGTTCAAAACTGTTTTCAACCTTTGCAGAAAAACAATCGATTAAAAAATTGAAACAATCGATTGTTTCCTGCTTCTATTGTTTAAAGAGAGGCCATTCTGTTAGATTTTGCAAAGCAAGAAAAATTCTTGTTCCAAGAGGCATATTGAAATGGATTCCTAAGAATTTTAAAGGTTCTTATGATCAAACTAACATCAAAGGACCCAAATTCTTTAAGGGATCAAAATCTTGCCACTTGATATGTTCTTTTTGTAGGATTTTGCTTCTATAATCAAGGATATTTAGAAGCTTGCTCACATGGATGCATATGCTCAAGATAAAGCCTTGATTATGATGTTATGAACAGTTTCAAATTTGTATAGTGTTCTTGAAGAATAATTTTTCATTTTCTTCTTATTCTTCTCATACTTGAACAAACTGTTTTAAATCCAATTCTTTGGTTTTGCAATTAATTTCTGACATATCTGGTTCTGTATCTCCTCTACATTCATACAAACAATATGTGCTTTGATTTGTATCTCTGAATGTTGGTTTCTATTAAAGCATTTGATTTATCAAACTCAAATAGTTGTCACAAAAAAACAATCGATTGTTTTGCAAAACAACCAATTGTTTCTACCCTGTCAGCACTATAATCAAATCTGCTTTATTTCTCTGTGCTTTGATTTGTTTCTCTGACCATTCTAGGAGCCATTACTAGTCAATGGTGCATTAATTACATCGTTGAACATATTCTCTTAGTGTACTTACTGCCATTTATGGAATATATTATTCCAAATCTTGGAAATTAAAACCTTTTCTAGTTTGGTCAAATCAGCATGTGATCTTTTTCTGTGCTTTCTGTTGTGGGTCTGACAACTTTATTAATTACCTTTGAGTAGATTCTTTTTCGCTTTTATTTTAACCCACTAAATGCCAAATCTTTGACTACCTTTTCTGCATATATAAGTGTGGTTAATCAACTGTTTTTCTTCACAAGAAACAATCAACTATTTCCTTCCTCCTTCTTCTTTATATCTGGTTTTTGCAGCTTGTTAGTTCTCTATACTATTTCCACTCACACCAATTCATGGAATCAACACCTCCATCATCCAAGAGAATGAAAACCAGGGCAGTAAAAAGAGGAGGCAAACTTGAAAGCTGGTTTTTGGGTGAAGCAGAATTGATTGAGAAATACCTCCATGAAACAAGTAGGAAGGTAATAAACAACCCAAACTTAATTTCCTTTAGTTGGATGAAACAACAAAAGCTTATGGAAGTAAGGAGCTTATTGAAGGAGCAATTCTTGAAGAGATTTCTTGAGATGTTTGGAAACATTTATCCAGATTTGGTAAGAGTCTTTTACACAAACCTTTAATTTGTTGGTGATAATATTTGCTCTCATGTGAAAGGAGTAGATATAGAGATTACCCATGATGTATGGACTGCTATAACTGGGCTGAAGTATACTGGATTAAGAATCAACAAAGGCAACATAGGAGTGGTTGAAGAGTTTAACAAAATGTAGTTTTATAAGAGCTGTCTCAAGGATCCTCTTTCAAGGGTGAGAAATTTTTTCAGTGAGAGGACTGAAACTGAATGAGAGGCTCATTGCCTTAATCATCTCCTGGATACTTACACCAATGGGTAGCAATCATTCCACTTTGTCTGAGGAAGATCTGGTCCTCATATAAGGCATAATGAACAAAGTGAGGCTCAACTGGATCCACATCTTCAAAAGATCATATGCAGAAGGCAACAAGGTTAAGTGACTATCATTACCCTTATGCTATTTTGATTTCTAAGTTTCTGCATTATTTTGAAGTGGACCTAGAAGAGAAGCTGTTTGAAATTATGAAGTCCTCAAGTGAGATCAACAATGGTCCCTAAGTAAGAAGTAAGATGGGGTTTACCAAAGTTGAAGGGAAATGGGTAAGAAAAGGAGGAGATCAAGCTGGATCATCAAGTGGAGCTTATGCTGAGAAAGAAAATGAAGCAGCAGCCACCAGAGAAGAACCTGCTGCTGAAGCATATGAGGCTGAACCAAGCTCTGCTCAAATGAATGAAAGGATATCCTCAATGTCACCCTTTGAAAGAATCATGGTGAATAGGATGAATAGCTTTGTTGAAAATCAAAGGAGCCTTCATGAGTTGTGTGACACAAGGTTCCAGAATATGGATGCAAGGTTTCAGACCTTGGATGAGCAGATCGAAGAAGTGCATAATCAACTTTTTGAACTGCAGTATGGCAAGGATGAATGAAGCCAATTTACTATTTTCCTTTCTAATTCTGGTTTCAATTTCTGAACAATTTTCTTTTTTTCTATTATATGTTGTTTTTATACTTCCTTAACTATATTTGTGAAGACAAATAGGGGGAGAAGTGATTTGGGGTTGTAATCATCTATTTCCTGCACTTATTCTGTTTGAGAACTGCATTAGATAGATGTTAACTGCTGCACTCTAAATAATTTAACCGGTTAATCTTGTTTTTTAACGAGTTGTTTTTAGCTGCTGCATCTATGTGTTTTTTAACTGGTTTTCACACTGATTTTGTTGATCTTCCTGTGTGGAAATCACCCAGTGGAAACTGGTTTTATGATGCTTGATATATCTGGAATAGATTATCTCTTGTTCCTGTGCTTTTTTAGATTGCAGGTTGTGCCAAATTCTAAACAAAACATCCCAAAGCAACCCAGGGATTTGTCTTCATCAAATAGGGGGAGAATGTTGAAAATGAAGCTTTGATGCCTCCAAGTTCATGAAGATAGCTTGAAGACTAAGCTAATGTATTTGGGATTTAGTTATAGGTGGTTTAGAATTTGTTAAATCCGCTCTTAATCAAATTCACAATTGAATCAATCTAGGTTTTAAAAAGAAAAGTGTTTTTCAAAGTTAAGTGAAAAACAACCTGTTGATTTCTTATTTTAATCGGTTGTTTTTCCTCAGCCTGTTTGAAGGGTTTTTAAACTGCTTTGACTTTGGTTGACTTAACTGTCAAACCAATTCAATTGGTTGATTTGACAATTCATCCAATTGTTTTTTGAAATTTCTCAACAACTTTTCATAAATCTAATTTTAGTTGATTTTAAACTGTTTTGGCTCGTGTTTAACTGCCTAAAACGGCTAGTTTGAAGAGCTATAAATCTGGGATTACCCTCCCTATTTGAATACACAGAAAGAGAGATTCAGAAATGTTTTTGTGAAAGATTTGATTCAAACTTTGTTAGATTGCCTTGGATTGTGCATTGGTTTAAGAGTGGATTAGGATCAGTTGTGATTTCCTGTAACCAGGTGTAATCTGTGCCATTTACTCTTGTAATTGTTTTTCAATTTGAAATATTTGTAATATGTGAATATGTAAAGTTAGAAGGTGTTCTGACTGTGTGTGTGTGTGAAAAGTCAAAGAGGGTGTGTGTTCTTGAGTGGTCAAGATCACCTCTTTGAGGTTGTGGTGTTTGTACTCTGTTGTTGATTACTTAGTGAATACCCAGTGGTTTTCTGGGGACTGGATGTACCTCTGGTAAGGAGTGAACCAATATAATTGTTTGTGTGATCTTCTCTCTCTCTCACTCATTTAAAATTGTTTGATTTGTGTTTTTAACTGCTGCTATAAACAATCGATTAAATCGTATTTTTAACCGGTTGTTTTTCTAAAAACGTTTTAAACAGTTTTGTGTTCTTGGCTGATCTGATTGCTTGATTAGTAAATCTTCATAAATCTTAATTCTAAGCCAGTATTTGCAAAAATCTTTCCTTTAACAATTCACCCCCCTCTTGTTAAGACCATTAATTCTAAGAAATTCTACTGATTAAAATTAATCAAAGACTCAAAAGTTCAAAAACAACAAACATTCAAACACAAAAACACCTAGAAAATTTATTGTTGGACGGTTCAAGATGATTAGTGTGAATTGAATCAATTATAATGAAAAAAAAATTAAACGGTGGAAAATATCTAGACATGAAAAAAAATGAGTGAAACAACATGGAAATAAATTTGGAATAGAATTTAAAATTTTGAATCAAAGAACTCTTAGCTCATGGAAGAACCGTAGTTCCAATACAAATTTATGGACATATCCTTGGCTCCATGTAATGTTTTTTGGTGCTAATAAAAGAGGAGATTGTTTGGCAATGGATTTGAAGTGTAATTGAATGAATAAAGAGGCGCAACAGTGGAGAACAGAGGAGATCGGAGTGCAACAAAGAGCTTAGTCCAACTTCATGCACAATCCTTTGGCTAGAGCACTCTCTAGTGATAACAAAGAATAGAGAGACTTGGAAGAGGAATGCAAAACTATTTTGACAACAGTTCTATACTCAAATTTAAGTCTGAAATTTAAGTACAAGAGACTCCTATTTATAGGAGAGGAAGCTTACAAAGCAAGCCTCAAACCCTAACCATATTCCTAAACCTAACTTATGGACCAAGCATTTCAAAATCCTCTCCACACATAAGTTTGTTGAATTAATGGGTGGCTAAGTTCCAGAGGGGAGATGAATCGTAGATAGGTAGATTTTCGCAAAAGGTAGTTTAGTCAATCTTGAAAAAATTTTAATTGATTGTTTTTCAAAATAACATATTGAAATTTTCTAAAAGAACATTGATTTAGAAAAGAACTTTTGTTTATTAAAAACAATTGATTAAAAATTTCTAGGCACACAATTCTTAAGATACAAATCTATAAATCAATTACAATTAGAAAAGATTTGAAACTATTTTAAGAAATAAATTTCATAATTAATTTTAATAGATTATATTTGAAAACAACTGATTGTTTTTCTAGTTTTAGAAACGGATAAAAAATTAACAGATTAAACTTGTAAACAACTATTTTTTTATGGTTATAGTAATAGGAAAAATATTAACAAATTAAACTTGAAAATAGTTGATTGTTTTTCTAGTTACAATGACAGAGAAGAGATATTTAAGCTTTCAAGAACTAATGCAAAAATCAACAAAATAAAACACATTTTTCAAGAAACATTTTGATTCAAACAACTTGTAAACCTAATAATGAAAGTGTATACAAACATAACCAATACACAAAGTTCTCGGGGTGGTCATGGATTGGATTTTTCAAAATCCAATCTAGATCCAATAAAGTAGATTGGATTTAAAATCCATATCCATTTTAACTAGATAAATTTACTTGGATTTTTTCAAATCCATTTAAAATGGATTGAATCTAGATTAAAACCACTTTGTCAATTAGATTAAATCCATCTTGATCTGGGCCTTGACCGACTCAGCTAGACATGGTCTCGGCTCACTCGACTCGACATGGACTTTGGCCCACCTGATTCGACATGGAAACTAGCCGACTTGGCAAGACATCGGCCTGGACCGACTTGATACAACCCAATTAGCCAAGCAGATGACCAAGGACACAAGAGGCACTTCACACTTCGATCAGTCATCTCAGCTTACAAGACAAGGCCCCACTAAATATCGGAAGGATCTCAGCTGAAGAAGAACTGAGCATAGACCAGAGCATCAAATGTTCTTTCTTCTGGTCTTCTTACAAGACAAAAATGTTTGTAAATAAATTGGGCTCACTTTGGGGGTTTCAAATAGAAGAAAAAACTAGAGTAGGGTGTGCTTAGTAATTTGAGTAGGGTGTGCTTAGTAATTTGAGTAGGGTGTGCTTAGTAATTTGAGTAGGGTGTGTTTAGTAATTTGGGCTTGTGACAAGCCCACCTTTCATCACAAGTACTTCTAGGTTTAGGGTTTCTTTGACCTACCTTCTAGAAGGTTTCACACAAATGACACCCCTACCCCTCTATCTTGTTCTTAAAGACACTCTTTCCTATAAATAGAGTGTCTTGCCTTATGTATTTCACACATTGAAATTTGAAAGAAAAGAAAGTCTGTCAGAGTGTTTAGTGAGCTGAATCTCCTTTTAACATTGGGTCTTATCTTGAGTGTTCTTCACTTCAAGTGGCGTCTCTGCACCACTCATCTTGGAGTACCTCCTTCTCCAAGCGTGACAACACTTCTTTCCATAAGCTTCCTTTCATCCCTTTCTCTTTTTCTTCCTTTTTGTGCCATTTCCATTCCTTTATACATTCTTGAGTTCTCCTTTCCTTTTTGGTTTCCATATTGTTTCTTTCCATTATATGCTCTTTAAATTCCGCACCTCATCATCATCACCTTATCTTGTGTTTTCTCTTTGCCCTCTAGAAGTGAACCTTCACGCTTACTTAACCACTTGGTTAAGTTCGTGTCCAATGGGAATCTTCTTTGGGTTTCTCACCATAATTGCTAATCTAAAAAAACTTAAACAAAAGCGTAACCCATAAAATGTGCAATCCTAAAATTAACTCACATCATGTGGTATTCAGAGCATGGTTATCTTGTGCATAATTGCTTTTTAGTTGATTTCTTCCTTTAAAATTTCAGCACATTTTAATTTTGCTTTTATCTTCACGAAATTTAATTTTCGCTTTTATCTTTAAGCACCTTTCAATTTCGCCTTTAAATTCTTGTCATTTACAATTCCACCTTTTTATTCATTAAGCAATTTAAATTTTATTTTTGAATTATTTGCGTCTTTCTTTTTCTTTCCTTACCTATTTTTGCTTGAGTTCTATGTTCTTAGTGTTCTAGGAGTTTATAAATCCATTTTGCTTACTTTTCTTTAAATTGTGAAGAACTAAAAGCAATTAGAATCTGTTTAAGTGGTAGTTGATTTAGTTTTAAACAAATAATTCAAGTGATCACATGATTTGAATCCCAATCCATTTGTGAAAATTGAAAAGTGAAGTAAAAACATGCATATCAAGAATGTGGACATTTTAAATCCATAAAAACAAATACAAAAATAATTTGAATGCAATTCACTTTTCAAAATTAAAGTACTAAGAGGATGATTTTTATGTGGCAAATTGTTTTCACATTTGTGGAACTTTATCCTTCTTACTTTTATTGATCTTGACAAAGGTTTTCAAGAATTTTGCTTTTGATAGGGTTTCATAAATGGTGGCATGTAGGGTTCAAGAGCTTGTTGTGTGTATTGTATTTTCTTGTTTTCTTGAGAGATTCTTGTATAAATCAGAAATGGGTTGGTTTAATCAAGATGATTAGGCAACTGGATGTAACTCTTGTGATAGAGTAAACCAATACAAATCTTGTGTCTCTTTCTATCTCTCTCTTTTCTTTACTTTTTATATTGTATATTATACTTGTCATATATCTTTCAAAATAAATTTAAATGGATATGTTGTAATCTTGATCAATCAATCCAATAATCCTTTGTTTTCCTATTTTCCAAAATTGGTAATAGTTCTATTCTCCCCCTTCTTGAAATTTGTCCTATAATTCTAACAATTTTTTTGTTCGTTTACACTAATCCATTACACTTTTATACCATCTTCATAGTGGTTTTGTGTGAATCATAGTTTATAGTGAGTATGAATTGTGTGCTCAATGCATCTACTTTTGAATCTAACTTTTCCTATTTTGACTCTATGTTTTTGTTCTTTCTCTTTCTAGATTGTAAAAATATTAAAATGCCTTCATAAAGTTACTTGAAATGAACATGCTATTAGATTGATCTAAAACTTACAAACAAATAGATTTGAGTGTTGTAACTCTTATCTTCTATAAGATTTTCAATTGGGATTTGAGTTCAAGAATTAGAATACAAAATAATTCATAAAGGGACAATTAATTTTTTTTTTAAGATCTATACAATCTAAATAGAAAATGAAAAGTGAAACAAAATTAGTCAAAAGTATTGAAAACAAAAGCTCAAAGTTTCCTTGTCTCAAACTTGAACATAATTTACTATTTGTTTTTCCATGTGATTATCAAATTGAATCCTTGATTTTGTGTAAGTTTTTTTTATTTAATAACTTGTTTTTTTTAGTTTATTTTCTTGAGTTTGTTTTAACATGAATCTTGTGGTATTGCTAATTTCTTAGTTTTGCCCAATTTGAGTATATTTGTTGTATTTTGAGTCTTTTGTCTTATATATTATCTTTTTTTAGTTTATTTTTCTTTTATTAAATTTTCAAGTTTGGATTTAAAATTCTATAAAGTTTTGTTTTTTTAGCTTTGTCTTTTTAAAGTTTTCCATATGTTCTTGGTGATTAGTTATGTGGGACATCTCAAGGCTCCAACTTATTTTTTTGATGAAGCCTTATTAAAGATGTCTTGTTGCCTGGTTTGTCTAGGTATTCTTGTTTTTAGGTTTTTCTTATGTATGTGATTTATCTTTTGCTTTAGATGTTGAAGCCAAAAATAATTTTATTTTAACTGGTTGTTTGAACAACTAGTTTTTAACTATTTTTTGAAAAGGTTTCTATTAACGTGTAAGAGAAACCTAAATTAGATTAGTTATTTTACTTTAATTAAAATCAACAGATTAACTCATGTTTTCAACAAGTTGATTTTCTTAATTTTACTCTTTCTAACTGAAATGCAGATTTAAATTTTTATAAATAAGTGAAAGCTTTTTCATTATTTTTGTAAGGGTAAGAGACCCTGTTGTGTTTCTTAACTCTTTGGTCCAAGTTTATTCGTTTCATTCTCTTAATTTTGATGTTTCTTGTACTGTGTTTCTGTCCAAGATAGTGTTTCTTGGAGGTGTGTTGTGTTGTAGTAGGGTCTTACAGTGGTGGTTGTTGTTCTTCTAAAGTTCAAGAACAGTTTGTGTAATTTTTGTGTAAAGAAATTGTGTTTTTAGTGGAAACCACTTTGGTGTAAAGTGGAACTGGATGTAGCTCTTAAAGAGACTGAACCAATATAAAAATATCTATGTTTTTGTCTCTTTACACACTGCCTTTTCGAATTTAAAGCATAACAATTTGATCTGATATGTTTAATCGGTTGATTTCATCTCTGCAACATTGTATTGTATTTCTGTGATAATTGTATCTTTTGAATTTGTTGATATTAATACATAAAGTGTTTCTTAACATTGTTTTTCAAAAAGAAAATCGACATCTGTATTTTGTCAATAAAATTGCTTTGAAATTGTAGACAGATTATTGGTGCATTTTCGTTAATTCAATTAGTTGCTTTTCTGAACTAATTTGATGTTTCTAATCAATCTATGTTTTTAATATTAATGGTTAAAATTTCTTTTTAATTGTATTTCTGATTTGTGAGTGTTTGTCTTTGCTTAGAGTATTGAAAAGCTTTTAGAAAATTCTAATAAATTGTTTCTAGTTAAAATAAATTTAATTTTTGTAACAATGGATCTTGATTGAAAAACTTAATTTGTTTGTTTATGAAAAAATCTGTTAAAAATTGTCTATATTTTGAAATAAACAAATATTTGCGAAAATCTTCTAAGTCCTATTCACCTCCTCTTCAACTTAGCTTCCCCTTATTTCAACAAGTTCCTATTTCAATTGAAGGTGTGCTTGCTTGATTCCATATCTTTAGAAAAAATTATCATATTTTTTTATAACTTTGAGTGGAAACACTTAAGAGACTAGAGATGATTTTTACTTTAATCTATAATATACTTGTTTTTTCTTTCTTTACGTTTTTATTAATTGTGTAGATGTCTTTAAGTTATCCCATGCATTCCAAGGAGGCCAAAACTGGTCTCCAAATGAAAGACATTCAAATATAAATTGAAAGGCATAAAAAGATTATGCAAGACCTCAAGAAAGAAAACAAATGGAACATGAAAGCAGAGAAAGGAGAGAAAGAATTGGACAAGAAAGTGAAAAAGGAGATAAAAGATTAATAAAATATTCAAGAACTATTTCATATTATGGAAGTTAAAAAGATGAAGATTATTATGGAGAGAGGGAGAAAGCAAGAACAAAAAAGGAAGATCATTGCATGAAGAAAAACATTCCTAAACATAATATAAAAACTCCTAAATTTGATGGTGATTCTTATCACAAATTGTATATTGAATTGTAGAGGAAACTATAAGAGGTTTTTTTTTTAATAGGTTTAATTACCTTTTTCGTCCTTACATTTGGGATCAATAATCAATTTAGTATAGTGGTTTTAAAAAAAAATCAATTTGGTCCCTATATTTTCTAAAATGTATTCAAATTGGTCCTTTCCGTTAAATTTCACCTAACAGCGTCAGTGGTTGCTGATGTGGCAGAGAGAGCGGTTGCTGATATGGCAGAGAGAATGTTTATGTGACAGAAATAGTGCTTATGTGGCAGAGAGAGTGTTTATATGGAAGAGAGAGAATGTTTATGTGAAGAGAGAGGTAAGATTGAGAGTTATTATTATTATTATTTATTATTATTATTATTACTATTGTTGTTATTATTATTATTCTTAATATTATTGCTATTATTATTATTATTTTTTATTATTATTATTATTATTACTACTATTATTATTAATACTATTATTACTATTATTATTATTATTATTATAACTGTTATTATTATTATTACTATTATAATAATAATAGTAATAATAATAGCAATAATAAGAATAATAATAATACTACTAATAATGAAAATATTGATAATAATAATAATATTTATAATAACAATAATAATAAAATTATTATTATTATAATTATAAAAATATTAGTAATAATAATAATAACAATAAGAATAATAATAATAGTAATAATAATATTAATATTAATAAATAATAATTATAATTATAATAATAACAATAATACTAATAATAATAACAGTAATAATAATAATAAATAATAATAAAAATATTAATAATAATAGTAATAAATAATCCTAGTAATAAAAATATTAATCCTAAGAATAAGAATAATAGTAATAATAATAATAAAAAGAATAACAAGAATAATCTTAATAATAATAATAATTTTATTCCTAACCCTAATAACAATAATGATAATCCTAGAATAATAAAAATCCTCTTCTTATTCTGGTTCTTCTTCTTCTTCCTTTCATTCTTAATCTTATTATTCTAATCCTTCTTCTTATTTCTTCTTCTTCTCCTAAGGATTAATATTATTATTACTGTTATTATTATTATAATTATTATAAAATTATTATTATTATTACTATTATTATTATTATTCTTATTATTTTATTGTTATTATTATTCTATTATTGCTATTATTATTATTATTTTTGTTTTATTATTGTTAATAATATTATAACAATAAATATAATAATAATAGTAATAATAATATTAATAATAATAGTAATAATAATAATAATAATAATAATAACAATAACAGTAATAATAATATTAATAATAATAGTAGTAGTAATAATAATAGTAGTATTAATAATAATAATAATAATAATAATAATAATAACAACTCTTAATCTTATCTCTCTCTTTCCATAAACATTCTCTCTCTTCCCATAAACATTCTCTCTCTTCCACATAAACATTTTCTCTCATTCACATAAACACTCTCTATCACATAAACACTTTTTCTGCCATATAAGCATTCTCACTCTGCCACATCAGCAACCGCTGACGCCGTTAGCTGAAATTTAATGGAAATGACCAATTTGAATATATTTTATAAAATATAGGGACTAAATTGATTATTTTTAAAACTACTATACTAAATTGACTATTGACACCAAATGTAGGGACGAATAAGATAATTAAACCTTTTTTATATGGACTTGGTGAACTTAATATGATCAAAATTGCTACTTTAGAATTTAAAGGTTGTGCTTTAATATATAACCAAAGACAAAACATTAGAAATAGTCACTTGGCTTATCTTAAGGACTTGTTTGAGAAAGAGATTTGTTCAATCTTATTCAGGATCTAGTCCTTAAACTTCAAAGGCTAAGACAAGGAAGAAAAAATGTGGAAGAATATTATAAGATGAAAATTCTCCTCATAAAAAATAGGGTGGAGGAAGGCGTGGAGCCCACCATGGCAAGATTCTTGAATGGATTTAGTCATGAAATCAAAGATATTATTAAAGTCCATGAATATAGAACTTTGGAGGAACTTGTCCATCAAACTACTAAGATGAAATTACAGTTGAACAATATGCTTTAATGATTTCCAAATCCATCTTGAAGAATCTGCTTTGTGTGTGTAATTAAGTAGATTTTGAGTTGTTAATTTGCACTTAGTTATGATCCAAGTTTATATGATTTAAAATCTCTTTCAAAATTTTTGTTTTTGAAATCTGTGTTAATTTTAGTTAGTTGTTTCGTGTTAAATAACAAGTTGAACAGATAAATCAAGTAATTGATTTAATTGATCTTTTCAATCTAATTACAGTCTTTGCGAAAGTCTTGTGAAAACAATTCACCTTTCTCTTGTTTCAGCCATACATTGTAAAAATTGGCATCAAGAGCTAAGTTCTTGAGAGATACTCAAGTTTTGATCCTAAATCTTTTTGAAAAATGGCTGAAAAACTACCCTTTGGGGGAAGGTGCTTCTATAAATAGACCACCTTTATTTTATGGACTGAACTATCAATTCTGGAAGGTTATAATGAAAATTTTTGTTGAGTCAATTGATAGAGGAATCTGGGATGTTATCACAAATGATCCTTTTATTCCTAAGCTTGAAAAAGATAATCCTTTTATTGAAAAACCTTGGTCTTAATGGATTGAGAGTCAAGGAAAAAATGTTCAATATGATTGTATTGCCAAGAATATCATAACCTCTAATTTGAATTCATATGAATTTTTCAGGGTTTCTCAATGTGCATCAGCAAAGGAGATGTGGGACATCCTTAAAGAGGGCAAGGAAGCAAGCCTTGATCTAAGAATACAAGTTATTTAGGATCCTGAACGGAGAAACCAGCTCAGATGTGCAGAAGAGATTTACTCACATGGTAAATAATCTTATTGGTCTAGGCAAGGTCTTTAAAAGAAAAGAGTTGAACATCAAGATCCTAAAATACTTGGACAGATCATGGCAGTCAAAGGTCACTGACCACAACATCCTTGTTTTGAAAGCTTAGAGAGCATGAGCTGGAGATGAACCAAATGAATGATCAAGAGAGTGAAGAAAAGCACGTGAAAATTATTGCTCTAAAAGCTGCAAAACAAAAGATTGATCAAGATTCAAGTGACTGCACTAGAAGTAAAACTCTCAACCTGCTAAAAAGAAATTTGGCAAGTTCTGGAAAGAGAACAACAGGGGTAAAAGCACAACCAAGAAACAGGTATAATACCAAGAAAATAAATGAGTTTAATTCAGCAAATTATACTTGTTTTGGATGTGGCAAACATTGACATATAAAGGTTGAATGTCCAAACACTATGAGCAAAAAAAAAGAAAGGTGTTGACAGGAAATATGACAAGAAAGGCAAAGCCATAAAAGCATATATAGCTTGACAAAATAAAGATGATTCGTCTTCAAGTTCTTCATCAAAGAATGATGAAGAAGTGAACATGTGTTTGATGGCAAATGAAAACTCAAAAACAAGTAGTGTAAGTTCAAAAAGTTCTATTAATTTTGATAATTATAGCTAACTGCTTGATGCCTTCAATGAGACTCATTAAGAAGCTAACAGTTTGACCCTGTTAAACAACCAATTAAAAAGGTTAAACAACTGGTTGGAAAATTGAGTCAAGACCTTAGAAGAAGAGCTGAGTCATGCAAAAACTAATTTTGAAAATCTTGAAATCATTTACAAAAACTCTTCTTCTAAGTGTGTTGATTCAAGCTTTTGTAAAAATTGTGATTCCTTCTGAAAGAAAGTTCACTATCTTTTAAAAATCGTGGACAAGTTTTCAAGAAGGCAATCCAATTTCAAAACTATTCTTGCATCTCAAAGTTGTGTATTTGGCAAAACTGGTTTGGGCTTTAACCCAAACAGTAAGAACATACCTTTTACAAGGTTTTTTTGAAAACAAATAGTCAGTTGTTGAATCTATTAAACCAGTTAAAACTTGTGTTTTACTGGATGAACAAGGGCATACTATTAGGTTCTGCATCACAAGAAGGTTTGTTGTTCCTAAAAGTCTTTTAAAATGGGTTCCTAAAGTTCCCATTAATACCATTGGACCAAATTTATAAGGGGACCAAATCTTGCTCCTTGATCTATTCTTGTAGGGATCTTTGACATCCAAGAAACATCTTTGGTACTTGGACAGTGACTGCTCAAAGCACATGATAGGGGACAAAAACAAGTTTGTAAATCTGCTTTTCAAGTAAGAAGGGCATGTTACATATGGTAACAACAACAGAGGATAAATTATTGGAAGAGGAACTATTGGAGCCAAGAACACCTTCTTGATCAATGATGTACTATTTATTGAAGGTCTAAAGCATAACCTCCTCAACGTAAGCCAACTGTGTGATAAAGGTTATCAAATCACCTTCAAGCCCAACACTTCTGAAATTTACTTGCCCAAATCACAGGAAATATTGTTGATTGGTAAAAGAATCAACAATGTTTATTTGCTTGATATTTCCAATTCTGCATCTGAAATAGGTTGTCTCCTAACCAAACATGAAGAATCTAGTTATGGCATAGGAAGATAACACACATTCATATGCATAATTTAAATAAGTTGATTTCAAAAGATCTTGTTGGTTTGACCAAACTCAAGTTTGAGAAAGACCATATATGTGAAGCATGTTAAAAGGGGAAGCAAATTAAAAAGTCTTTTAAATTGAAAAATATGGTTTGAACATCCAAACCCCTTAAATTGCTTCAAATAGATCTATTTGGTCCTTCAAGAACCATGAGTCTTAGTAGAAACTATTGTGCTCTTGTAATTGTTGATGATTTCTCTAGGTTTACATGGACATTATTTTTGGAATCCAAGATTGATACATTTTAAGCATTCAAAAAGCTTGCCAAGAGATTACAAAATAAATGTTGCAATAACATTTGTGCTATTTGTAGTGACCACGGGGGAGAATTTCAAAACAAAAAATTCAGTTATTTTTGTGAAAAACTAGGAATTCTTTATCATTTTTATGCTCCTAGAACTCCCCAACAAAATGGGGTTATTGAAAGAAAAAATAGATCTCTTGAGCAACTTGCTGAAATAATTTTAAGTGAATCATCATTACCAAAATATTTCTAGACTGATGGTGTTACCACAACTTGCTATTATTGGACAAGGTGTTTTGATGCTTTCAAATCTACGTTTGAAGGCTTGAAGAATCTGTTGTTGTGTGTGTGTTATTTAGTAGATTTTGAGTTGTCAATTTACATCTAGTATTGATCCAAGTTCACTTGACTGTTAATCTCTTTTGAAATAAGTGTTTTCTAAAATTTGTGTTAATTTTAGTCATTTGTTTCGTGCTTTCAATTAGTTGAAAAAACTTTTGTTCAAAGTCTGGTGACTACATCAAGTTTTTCATCCAGTTGATTTGTCATGACAACCGATTGAATTGCACTTAGTGTTTTTCAAAGGATTTGAAAAACCTTAGTTTTATTTTGTCTTTTCTGTGAGGCAAAAATAGTCGGTTATTTCGAAAAAAGAGCTGATTGTTTTATGTGTTGTCCTTAATAGAAAAAAAAATCAATCAGTTTATTTAAAATCAATCAATTGTTTCTTCAACAAAATTTTGTTATGAATTCCAAACTGATTTTAAATGTTTTAAACTGTTTTCAATTAATGATCAAATTGTTTTAACCTCTTTCTTGAGTCAATATAAAGGTTGTTTTATGATCATTTCAAAAAGAATAAGAGAGCTTTATCAAAAACGTTTTCAAGAGAAGACCAAGAGCTTTTGGATCATTGCTTGTGTGTGAAGCAGAAACTAGGTTTTTAATTCTTGTGTTATAATGCTTTGTAAAGCCCAGGTGTACTCTTACTCTTTCTTTTATACTGTATTGTGTGTGAAACAATTTCCGATATGGTTTCTGGAAACTGTGATGTTGCTAAGAAGTGTTGTGTCTTTTTTAGGGGTTCAAGATCAACATTCTTGGTGTGATTTGTAATCTAGTTTTGATTGCATAGTGAATTCTCAGTGGTTAGCCAAGGACTGGATGTAACTCTTGGTTAAGAGTGAACCAATATAAATTTTTCTGTGTGAATCTCTCTTTCCTTACTCTAATATACTATTTTAAGTTTTGTTATTTTTATTCTGCTGCATTAAACAATCAGTTATTTCAATAAAACAACTGGTTGATTTTTCTTAAAGAATTGTTAATCTAATAATTCATCCAGTTGAACAGAAAAATCAATTGATTGATTTTACAGATCTTTTCACTCTACTTCCACTCTTTAAAAAAATCTTGCGAAAACAATTCACCCCACTCTTGTTTAGGTCATACATTCTAACAACTATGTAATGAATAGAGTCCTCATTAGACAAATTTTGAAGAAAACTCCTTATGAATTGTTTAATGGAAGAAAACCCAACATTGATCATTTGAGAGTGTTTGGCTGCTAATGTTACATTTTAAATAATGGGAAGGAAAACCTTAGCAAGTTTGATGAAAAAGCTGACAGTGGTATTTTTCTTGGTTATTCATTAAGTAGTCATGCATATAGAGTCTATAATAAAAGATTGTTAATTGTGGAAGAATATGTTCATGTTGTTTATGATGAAACTAACCATACAAAACAGAATTATTTGAAAAATCTATAGAAGAGGATGATTAGAATATAATTCTTCAGAAGATGCATCTTTGTGCAGAAAAACAACCGAATGATTCTCTGGATTAATCAGCTGAAATTGAGAACCAGACTGATCTTCCTAAAGAATGGAGAATCCCAAGAAACCTTTCCCTGGACAACATCATAGGTCAAATTGATAAGGAGTCTCTACCCGAAACTCTATTACTAATTTATGTAAACATGTGGCTTCTGTTTCTCAAATTGAATCTAAAACCATATGCGATGCACTTAAGGATGAAAATTGGGTTGTTGCCACGCATGATGAATTGAATCAATTTACTAGAAATGATGTGTGAGTTCTTGTACCTAAATTTGATTTTATGAATGTCATTGGAACAAAGTGGGTATTTCAAAATAAATTGGATGAATCTGGTATGATCACTAGAAACAAAGGTAGATTAGTTGTTAAAGGGTATAATTAAGAAGAAGGCATAGATTATGATGAAACCTTTGCACATGTTGCTAGACTAGAAGTTGTGAGATTACTGCTTGCATTTGCTTGTATGATTGGCTTCAAAATTTTTCATATGGATGTGAAAAGTGAATTTCTCAATGGATTCATCAATGAAGAAGTTTATGTTTCTCAACCTCGCAACTTTGATGATCATAAACATCCAGAACATGTCTACAAGTTGAAAAAGGCACTCTGTGGACTAAAACAGGTCCCAAGACAGTGGTATGAGAGGCTTAGAAATTTTCTCTTATCTCATGGCTATGAGAAAGGAAAATTGATAAGACTTTTTTTATTAAAAGTTTTAAATCAGCTATCATCTTAGTTCAAATACATGTTGATGATATTATTTTTAGAGCTACTGATGAAAACTTATTGAGGAGTTTGAAATAGCTATGCAGGAAAAACTTGAAATGTCCACGATGGGGGAATTATCCTTCTATTTAGGACTGCAGGTTAAGAAATTAAAGCATGGAATTTTCCTAAGTAAGCATAGTACTTTCTAAATCAGCTATCATCTTAGTTCAAATACATGTTGATGATATTATTTTTGGAGCTACTGATGTCAACTTATGTGAGGAGTTTGAAATAGCTATGCAGGAAGAACTTGAAATGTTCACGATGGGGGAATTATCCTTCTATTTAGGACTGCAGGTTAAGAAATTAAAGCATGGAATTTTCCTAAGTAAGCATAGTATTGCAAAGAGATTCTAAAGAGGTCTGATATAGAAAACTACAAAGAGATCTCTACTCCCATGTCAACAAGCTACTACATGGATGTTGACCTAGTTGGAAAAGTTGTTGACCAAATGAAATTCAGAGGGCTGATTGGATATTTGTTATACCTTACTGCTAGCAAGCATGATATTATGTTTGTTGTTTGCTTATGTTCAAGATTTCAATCTAATCCAAAGAATCACATTTCCCTGCTAAACGAATCTTGAAGTATCTCAAAGACACAACCATTGTTGGTTTATGGTATCTCTCTCACTCTCCTATACATCTTGTTGGATATTCTAATTCAAATTTTCCAGGATGTAAGCTTGATAGGAAGAGTACAAGTGGAACAAGTCATCTTCTTAGATCAAGTCTCATATCTTGGCTTAGCAAGAAACTAGCATATAAGCATGTGTAGGTCTTTCCACTACAGAAGCTGAATACATTGTTGTTGGCAGTTGTGCATAAATATTATGGATCAAACAACAATTGGAAGACTTTGGATTAAAGATGAACAATGTGTCTCTGCTATGTTATAATAAAAGTGCAATCAACCTTACCAAGAATAAAATTCAACACTCAAGACTCAAACACATTGAGATCCAACATCACTTCATAAAAGATCATGTAAGTAATGGTGACTGTGATATTCAGTTTACTGAAACTGAAAAACAGCTAGTTGATATCTTCACCAAACCTCTACCTCATGAAAGGCTTAATCTCTTATGTAATAAGGTGGGGATCCTTGATTTTCAAAATCTTTCTTGAAAAATCTTCTTTTTGTCTATTTGTGAAGACTAAAGAGGGAGAAGTATTTATGTTGCTTGGTTGTAATTTCTTTTAAGTTTTTGCACTTTGAACTATTTGAACTGTGTTGAACATTTTTTGGTTTCTGTTGAATGGTTGGGTTATGTAGAAACAGTGTTCTTTATAATTTTTTTGGACTATCCTGCTATTCTTGCATTGTATGGATTGCATGGTATGTATTTTTGTTTTGCAGGATCTCTTTAAAATCAAAATCTACAACACAAACAACTAGGGATTTGTTTTCATCAAATAGGGGGAGATTGTTGAACAAGATGTTTTGATGATTTCCAAATCTAGCTTGAAGAATCTGTTATTATGTGTGTGTAGTTAGGTAGATTTTGAGTTGTTAATTTATACTTAGTTATGATTCAAGTTCGTATGATTTGAAATATCTTTTGAAATTTTTGTTTTTCAAATTTGTGTTAATTTTAGTTAGTTGTTTCGCTTTTTAAATAAGTTGAAAAATATTTTTTTAAAGTTTGGTAACTACAACAAGTTTTTCAATAGGTTGATTTATGGCGAAAAATTGATTAAATTACACTTAAGGTTTTTAAAATGATTTGTTTTCTTTTGTCTTTTCTGTAAAGCAAAATCAGTTAGTTATTTTGATAAATGAATTGGTTTTTTATGTTGAGTTTTTAACAGAAAATTAAAACAATCAATTTGTTTTAAAAATCAATTAAGTGATTTTAACATAATTCTGTTATGTTTTTCAAACTGTTTTTAAATGATTTTAACAGATTTCATTTAATGATCAAATTTTTTTAACCATCTTTTAAAGTCTAAATAAAGATTATTTTCTGGTCATTTAAAAAAAAGAGAAGAAAGTTTATTGAAAACATTTTTCAAGAGAGAAGATCAAAGAGTTTTTAATCATTATTAGAGTCTTGGATCATTGCTTTTGTGTGAAATAGGATTCTGGGTTGTTTCATCTTCTGTTCTTCAATTGTGTAAAGTCCAGGTGTATTCTAATTCATTCTTTTAATTCTGTATTGTGTGTAAACAAATTTCAGATAGTGTTCCTGGAAGCTGTGGTTTTGTTGAGAGTGTTGTGTGTTCTTGAAGGATTCAAGATCAACACTCTTGGTTGTGGTGTAATCTGTTTTTTATTACTTAGTGAATTCTTAGTGGTGTGCTGAGGACTAGATGTAGCTCTTGGTTTAAGAGTGAACCAATATAATTTTCTCTGTGTGAATCTCTCTTTCTTACTCTAATAAACTGTTTTAAATTTTATATTATGTGTTCTGCATTAAAATAATCAATTGGTTTATAAAAATAACAGGTTTATATTTTTCACAGGACTATTAATCTATTAAATAACCAGTCGAACAAATAAATTAATTGATTGATTTAACTGATCTTTTCAATCTAACTCTAGTCTTTGTGAAAATCTTATGAAAATAATTTACTTCTCTCTTATTTCAGCCATACATTCTAACAATTACAACTTAAGAGGAGAAATTCCTACGAAAGATCATCATCCCACTACTCCTCATGAGAGGACAATAAAGAAATTTGGTGACTTCTTTCTAAAAACATGGTAAATATTCTTCCTCATTAAAACCAAAATTTCAATAAAAAACAAGTGAATTAAAATATGTTAGATGTTTGGATTTTAGATACATTGCTTCCAATCATTCAAACAAAAGTGTTATGATGTTAAAGGTCAACGAGGAAGTGTATTTGAAACATTCTTCTTCTTCAACTTCTTCAAGTGAAGATTCATCTAATGAGAATGGACTTGAGGTTAGAACATTAGCTTCTTTTTTTTTCATTTATTGTAAATAATATATGCATATATATAATAATAATGACCATTAATTAAAAAAACATATATTGTAATTATAATTAATTTTATATTTTTTTAAATACATTTTTAATTTCATAATAATTTTAAGCTCTTAATTTTCTTATATTCTAACGTTTTGTAGTGTTATTTATTTTTAAAATGCATCCATATATATACATAATATATAAGGTTAAAACTTAAAGAGTGACTAATTTTCTAAAAGAATATGCGTGTTGAAAAGAGTTTGGGGAAGCCTATTCTTCTATTTTTTTATTTTTTTATTTACTAAGAGTCAAAATCTACATAAAGACATTATATATTATTTTTCTCATGTCATTCTATTACAAGATACTTTAATTTATTTATTTGTTATTTGAAAATATATGTAAAATAAAAAATTAATTTTTACATAGAATTAAACTTTCTAATTTTAAAAGACTATTTATATATTTTCAAAACTATAAATTTGGGATTTTATTCATTTCACATTCTAGAAATAAAATTTTAAATATATTTGTATAGTCAGATTTTTATTTCTGTAAAAAAAATATATATCCGAAATTCAAGACATTATAAATTATTTTTACATGTTATAAATTAGATCCAATGGAAAGAGATTTATTTATGTTTAGGCACATGTTTAAAAAAATTCAAGAAATCAAAAAAAATATTTTCCATTCATGGTGCTTAGTGGGATAAAACTTGTACACTCATAATTGATGAAAGAAGTTGCACAGATGTTACAAGTCAAAGAATGGTGGAGAAATTTCAGCTATTCATTATACCTCACTCTAAAGCCAACAAGTTACAAGGTTAAGTGAAGAGAGTGACATTCATTCATGTGAACAAGCAAGTGATAGAATCCTTTTCAATTGATAAGTATTGTGAAAATTTTATTTGATGTTGTACCCATAGAATCTAATTAGTTGTTATTAGGAAAATCATAAAAATATGATAGACAAGTTCTTAAGAATATGATACCAAGGAAGGTTTTAACAATAAAACAATATCTAGACTTGCAAGTTCTTAACAAATTAGATTTCTCTTCCATTGTTATTCCTTTTTTCCTTACATATTAGGATGAACAAGGTTGGAATGGAGATTGAACTACTAAAAGAGGGAATCAAAATATCTCATGAACTCCATGAACTCCTTGATTTTCCATGCCCAACTAATAAGGAGCTTCAAGAAAAACATTTTATTCAAGTAAAAAAGAAAAAGAAACATTTGTGACTTGAACATTCTTTACTTTCATTCTTTACTTTTCATACATGAAGAATCATGTGACTTAATACATTCTAATTTAATTAAAAGGGACATGCTAAAGATACACATGTATACATCATCTTATGCATGGTTCCATCAACTTTTTGAAAAGTTCAAGGACAAACTCATCTTTTTAAACTAAGATGTTTGGGATTTAAACAAACATTTCTATACATATACATGATATTCCATGCAACTTGGTTGAAACTGGCTATGACTTTGACATTAGAAGATGATTGATTATTCTTTATACTTATTCTTCTTTATTTTAGTGTGCTAGAGGTGAATCTGTGTCAATTTTCTTCAAAAGGAAAAGAATGATAAGTCAAGAGCACATTAAGCATCATGTAAAATAAGAAGCAAATAAGAAAAAGAGTAAGAAATAATAAAGAAAAATTACAAAGGAAAAACTTAGAGACCTTAAAGAATAAATTAGTAAGCAAATTACTTTTGAAATTTTTTAGATGTTTCTAGAAATTTAGAGAAAATGAATAGAAGTGTGAA
Source organism: Phaseolus lunatus (assembly GCA_013389735.1). NCBI lineage: Eukaryota > Viridiplantae > Streptophyta > Magnoliopsida > Fabales > Fabaceae > Phaseolus > Phaseolus lunatus. The sequence continues at coordinate 43,493,894 of CM023864.1, read as the reverse complement.
CTTACATGCACTTAATTAACTCGTGATTGAGGTAGTTAAGCAAGCTCATACACCTAACTACCTCATCATGTGAAGGTTGTTCTTTCTTTTTTATAACTTATTTTGGGTTGTTTTAGTGTTTGGTCCATGGCTTTTTTTAACATACATGAAGGCTTACATCAAGATGTCACCCAATTAATGATTTATATGAATAAATAAAACACCTTCTTAAACTTAATTATGAATAAAATGATATCTCACTTGAATATATTTTTTCTTGTTGAATGAGTTTCTTTAGCATATTGACTACATTACTGAATTTTTTTTTTCTAAAACTAGAGAATCTTCCATATGTTACTTTACATATTCCAAGTGAGAGAAACATTTGATATCACACTTATTCTCAACTTCAATTATGCACAAAGTAATTAAATTTTGTTTCTGGTTTAAGGAAATGAGACTATATCCAAGAAACTAATTTTCTCCACTTGTATTCTTATTGTCAACTTTGTCCCTTATAAAATTTGCACTGTAGAATCCTACTAACATGAAATCTTGTTTTTTCCTTAAACACAAGTAGGTTAATGGAACCAATTAGACAATGAAAAATCTTTTAACAACTTTAATATGTGACTCTCTCAAACACTATGCATAATATCAAGTATCTTATGAGGTAGAGTAAAAAAATATAACATTATTTGATTTACACCTTTACTTATTTCAGTTTTTATTAAAGAATTGAAAAAATAAAATTTAATATGAAAAAATGATGCTAAAATGATACATCTATTAATAAGTGTTACAGTACACCCAATAGTCTCACTAAACAGTTCAGGTCAAAGACAGTTTATATACACATTTCTCTCTTAACCAACTGAGATTCATTTTAAAGAAAAAATCGTGCAGAACTTCGAGCTCCAAAACGAAATACTTTAGATGTGATGATTGACCCTAACAATGTTATCTCAACGGACTTGAGGTTGGAATATTGACTCTATCTGTGGGGACGAAACGAGGTTCCAATGACGAACCCTCGTTCCCTTAATCTTGGATTGAGGGACTTGTTCCGGTACATTCAATAGTCTCACATCGCTAAAGAGTCAAGGTTAAAAACAAAGTTAGGACAGTTTATATACACTTTTCTCTCTTAACCTGTCGAGATACTCAACCTACTTAAGGTCATAACAATAAGTTAATTTAATGTCATATTTTATTCAATAAATTTATAGTAAATATATTAATTCACTTTGTTTGTATTTTTTAAATGTTTCCTTTTACAATTTATATTTTTAAATTATGATATTAATATTTTCTCTTAATTATTTATAGTAAATTTCATTATTTGTCTTTTAAATGCTGTGGCCAACAATATAAAGTCATTATATAAACAAAAAGAAAATTAAGTTTACACATTACGAAAATGCAGTTAATTGTACTAAATTTTACCAATCTTAGTTTTCTAAAATATTGTTTTTATAAAGATATCATTAATGAAGTGAAAGTATTCAAATCTGCTTATATTTCAAAACAAGAAAAATAAGGGGATTTTTCTTTCGAATTAACTGGAGACAGTATTAGATGTTAGTTTCTTGCACTTCTGTAAGAATATTCTATCAAATTCGCACTAATTGAAAGTCTGAAAAACCAATTGTTTTAGCATTTAGATTAATTTTTAAAGATGCATTAAGATATTCTTGCCTTTTACTTCACTTATCTCATGATAATATCCTACAATATTTCATGTTACATTTTAATATTTTATGTTACATATATTACGATTATAATTTCATATCGTCATTATTCTAACATAATTGTATCATTTTTTTATTAATTATGCTTACGATTCTTAAGAAATTAATTGTTAAAAAAAACTTGTGAAACGTATAGACTATATTTAGATTCATTTAATTAAAACTTATTTTATTTTATTTATAAATTATTAATTAATAAAATCAAAGAGCTTTAGTTTACTATATAATACTTATGTCATTTATATCAACATTTAATTAACGAAAAAATATAATATTACACCCAAATATTAATAACAAAATTTCAAAAACACTTACACTTCAGATATAAATATTACTGATAATATAATGCATTAAAACTTATTTATAAATAAATTTTATTACAGTAAAATAATTAATAAATTTTTCTCTACATTTATTAAAAATTATATTGTGATGATTTGTAACATAAGCAATTAAAACAGTTTTTTAAGAAATGGTTTCAAATCGCCATTATTTGTAGTAGTAACATTGTTAAATCGAATAAAGGGGCTAAATTTGAAAATTTAAATAAAGGAAATCAAATTACATAAAAATGAAATTTGAGAAACAAAATTAAACAAAAAATAATGAAACTAAAAAAAACTAAGCCAATTCAAAAAAACTTTTAATTTCCTTTTTTTTTTTGGTAAAATTGAACAAAAACAGCATAACAACTTTATCATGTAGAATCAAACCCTCATGAAAGAAAAGAAACGGATCAAAATGCCCCAAAAAGATGCAATGGCCTAGCATCTTCCACAGCAGACAAAATAGCCCCTACCTACCAACCCTATAACCTTTAACCAAAAAACAAGAGAAAAAAAAAATACCCTGTTAACCAGGCAGGATTGAGGCACCTGTAACTTATTGCAATATTTGCAAAATGCAGGGTTCTAATCAAAACCCACCCCTCTTCTTTCACTCTCGAATCATTGGCCTTCAGAACAAAAGGAATGGAACTAATCATCTGCCATCAAAAATATGAAACTTGGATCTAACTATGATTAAAGAAACAGTATGTCAAGCTTGAGATCCGGGATCAGTAGAGCTCAATTCAGCAGAAGATCCATGCAAGTTAGATGCATAAGATTCGAACAACTTGGACAGCTTTGGCTGCATTCCCTGGCATATCTTGAATGTAGTTGGGTCCAAGTTCTTGCACTGGAAAACAAAAGCCAATGAAAAGTAAGTAAACAAACCCAATTCAGTCACAGAAAGTTGCATTAAAATGTAATTTGGTACGGGAAGAAAAAACCGATAGCAAAAGAGTTCACTCAAGCATGAATTTCAACAAATCGACCAAAAATGAAATTTGAACTCATTCCGTTATACAAAACAAGGACTTTTAACTTCACAAGGAGCTAAAGGTTCACATAATACATTTTCATTATACTGATGCATGATAAAACTATGCATATATTTAAATTGCAATTATAATAATCAATACAAAACTAGATCAAGATATCATTACCTCCTGATAGAAAGCATTGATTTCCTCTTCTGTAAGGCCTTCATCCTCGTCTGAGTTCTCCTCCCAGCCAAGAGAACGAAGGAATGCAGCTTCTTCCTCATCTGGATATATTGTAGCACAGGGAATTGATTCTTTGTCTTCATTATCAGAAAGTCTTTGAACCTCTCCATGAGCATGGGCATTACCATTGCTAGTCAGTTCGGTACCATTCCCAAGAGACTGGGGACTTGCAGATTCATTAACTATTTCTCCATTTACTTCATCAGATTTCTCCACCATGGGAGATGAAACAATCGGGCCAGAATCTGGAAGAACTGCAGAAGAATTCATCAATGTTTTCTTCTTAATGAGATTGAAAAAATCATTCCGGCTCTGCACTTGAGAGATGGAATGTTTCTTATCCAAAGTTGGACCTAATTTCAGATCCAAAGAAACTGATTTCCTTTCTGTGGAAGATTTTAGGTGATTGGGGTTCCTCAAAGGAGCAGAAGCAAAAGCAGCAGCAGCAGCAGGATGATTTCCTGGTTTGCTGTTAGAATAATTTGTTGGATGTGATACATCCTTGGAGGTAGGGGAACCACCATTTTCCCACACAACGGATTTCAGATCAGTAAACTTTCCAGATGTCTTTGGAGCGTCAACTTTGGCATTTATGCTGCGAACTGATTGGCTTGCCATGTGCAATGCAGAGGGTTGCAGTGGCACACTCTTGGTAACAACATTCATCTCAGCATTTCTGATAGCTGTTTTGGGCTTTGATTTCTCAGAATTAAGAACCTGAAAAGAAAATTACACTAAATCATTAGACTTTAAGAGAAAAGAAAATAACACAATATTTTATCTTTTTATTGAATACAAGAAAGTAAATATACACACGAAGCTAGAAATATAAACTTCCAAAGTTTTGGGAAGTAACCGTTGAACAAGAAAACAACCAATTTTAATATTGTTTAAAAAGTGCATCCCATACACAATCCTTATTTCCTCCACGAGTTTATATAAAAACATGGAAACAAATGGAGCATACATAACAATAACACAGCTTACACAATCAATTTTAAGTATCCTTTAAGGAAATCACAAATTTCAAGTATAATAGCAACATCCACAAACCCATGCGAGGTGAACTAACCATAGAAGCATGGAAAACAATGTAAAATTGCAGGAATTGGAAGGTAGTAAAAGTGAAAACATGGTGGGTTATATTTGAGAAGGGCATGGAAACATTCACAATTAAAGCAGGTAAGAACCAGCTTATCAAGACATAAACCATATGGTTACAATTATACATAGAAAGGTCTCAGTATATTTCTTTACAAACCTTCTACAAATTTATTTAAAAAATTATGACAATTATATTATGCCCACCAAGAAAAAATAAAAGGTTGTTATTCCAATGAACCACATAATCCCAGCACACAGGATCCTTATACACCATATAGAAGATATGCTGGAGGAGAGATAGGTATCAATGATGGATGGTGAAATATGGCAAAAGAGCAAAATTTAACCATATACACACAGCATTGTGGCCTACAGTACCACCCTATCAGGCCTCCCTGCACAAATCGCCACTAAGGCAGTTTGGCAGAAAATCTGCCACACCATTCAGCCATGGCACTACCATTCAACAATATTGGTCTAGAGTCCACACCAAATGCACAGGTAAATTCATGGGTACTCATAGTGAACCAGTATAAAGGACGTGCACATCAGATCAAAGTAACCAGGTTTAAAAAGTAGACCAAGCCAGTTAAAATCAAGATTATGGTTGGATCGTTAAGGGCTCACAAGATCATATATATACAATACAATATATAATTGAGTGAAGAAACATGGACTGTAGATTCTACTTCTAGATAAATACAAGATATATATATATATATATATATATATATATAATTAAAAGAAGTCAAAACTGTGAATGAAGGAAAAAAAACATGAAACCATGAGTGAAGAAGAAAAAGTGACAGTGAGTGGTATGAATCCGTGCAGCTTCACCTATGGAATGGTTGAGCAATCAGAACAGACAACTGATCAGGTTTTCTTTTAGGGAAGGTGGTTGCTTAAAAGACAAGAAGGAAAAAAGTAACATCAATTACATAGCAACTAAGTGAAACCAACTGTGCATGAAGGAGACCAGTTTATATTAACCCAAAAACTCAGAATGTGACACTACACTACACGAAAACATGGTGGCAAGTCCACAGTGTCCGCGATTTCTGATTACAATCCCAATCTCACTCCTTGCATGGGCTCTAAATCGGACATGGTGGTGGGCAGAACCATGAATCCGATTCCACATTTTAAATTGTGATTTGGACTACATTGGAGTAGACAGTTGATGACATTTTCAGATTTAGGTCCCAGAATTAGTAGTCACAAAATGAAATATGTGTCCATTTTGATCCAGTGGACAAGGAGCACAAAAACATCAATAATAAGAAACCCCTACTTGGATAATGATATTACTTCATGACTCAAATTCAAGCTACAAAATCGTGCTTAAAACAAACAGGAAAAAAAAAAGCAGGATTATCAAGCATTTTGAATTGTGCTTAAAACAAACAGAAAAACAAAAAAAAGCAACATTACTAAGCATTCCCCATTCCTAATGCTAGTAGTACATAACAAAAGTATCCACACTTAAGGACTCAAAATTTCATCAATATCTTTTCAAATTTAGATGAGAATAGAAAGACTGTAGTTTCACAAAACAATCTAAACAGACCTCAATGAGGCTACCCTGGATATCTGCATACATAATATACCTAAACCACTAACCAAGGTCAGCTAATGGATCAAATGTCTTCATTTGGTTCAGCTAGAAGGCCAACAGAGAGCCTGACATAGGATAATAACTAAAGCAACTTGTGCCTTCCATAAACACCACTCTTGTTATAAGTTCACGCATTACATAGCAAGGAGTAAAATAAAATAGCAAAAAGAAATCAGTAAGTGAAGCACCAATTCCTGTTTGAATTTCTCATACAAAACAAGAATAAAAAATTAATAAACACTTTTTACAATAAGCCAAGAAAATAATGAAGTGAAGCATCTGTTTAATTCTTATATATTTATTCCTTTTATTTCACTGAAATATATATATATATATATATATATGTATATATATATATACACACACACACACACACAGAAGAAAGTGGAGCAGAGCCTCAGGATAATAGACACAACACAGGTCTCAGGGTTAAAAGTTTAAATTTTCTACAAATTCTGCTAGCTGTAATATTAAACTTAAAATAGTAGAGTAACATGATTACAAGAATTAGGGTCTGTCCCGTCACAGAGATAGAAAACGATAGAAAGTGGGATGAAATAAAAGGTAAGAAAGAAAGATGAAATAGAGTGAAAAGTGTACTAGTTCGTTTGAGGAGGAAGTGAAATTAAAATGAAGAAAAGTTGTCATTTCAAAAATTAAGAAAAAAACTAAGTATATTGAATAATTGTACAATTACAAAGTTATCCATATCTTTATTAATTAATGTTTAACAAATGAAATAACTTTTTAATTTAACACCTTCAAATTAAGATCTCATTTTTGTCAAATATGTTTATACTTTGATATATAATTATGAAATACTATTTATTAAGAAAATTACAATTTTTTTCTAAACGTATTTAAGCTACTTAAATTAATAAAATAATATCACTTTGAAACTAACATGGTCTAACCATATCTTGAAGAGAGATAAGAGAAGTAATATTAGAAAATAGTAGTTTCTTTAACACTTTCAACCTTTTTCTCCTTGTATATAAATTAAAAATAAACATGTGGGACCCAATGGAATTCTTCAATCCTTTATTTGCTACAGAACAAGGGAAGTGTTTTCTTTCTGCTCATTACCCTACTCGAGTCACTTTCCACTCTACACTTTCCTTTCAAACAAACAAACCCTTAATTTGAGTTGTAATTAATCACTACAACATATGATCATCACTAAATGATACAACAAACTATCGTGCAAAAGGATTTTGACAAAAACTTCTCTATCAACTTGTTCAATTATATGATGTCTCTATATTACCTTGAAAAATATCTGTACCTGACCATCATTAAATGCAACAAATAAAAAATAATACTATGAACAAATAAGAAAGGTAACCTTTCTAAATCTGATAGTGTGATAGACTACACCCTAAACCATCAAAAGACTACAGGCTATTCAAAACACTTATCAAATTGTCAACATCAACTCAGTTACTAAATAGCACTCCAAAAACAACAAATTCTAATCCCACCACTACATGGCACTACATAATGCAAACAAACTAAACTAAACTGCCAAAGTACAAATCTGACTTCACATGATACAGTACAGCTTATTTATGCATGTACGCTAATTAAAAATTACCACAATTAAAAATTGTGCACATAATATCAATTAAAAGATCAGATACATATGGATATAGATTAATTATGGGAAATAAAATCCTGCAATGCAATATAAAATAAAATAAAGCTTGCAAAAAAAATTACAACAGTACTTCACAAGGTGATTCTCTCACCGATGCTTTAGGCATTGAGGGTGTTACTGGAATCAACTGTCTTGACTGCTTGATAGCAAGTTCCTCGAGCCTTTGGGTTTTCACAAGCACCTACAATTGATTAGGGGCCTTAATAATTGATCATGGACATATGTATAAAACCAATACAATTTAAAGAAAAGAATAAGAATAAAGTAGCTAGAGAAACAGGTACTGGCTCAACTACCTGGGGAGCAGAGCGAGCTCGAGATGGAGTCTGTGCCAATGCCTCAGCCATATTAAGACTAGCTGTTGTACTTGATGCCACAGACCCAGAAGTTGTATTAACAGTGTGCTGTACTGATAGAGATCCGGCACTGCTGCTCCCAATTATAGTAGGCACCTCTGCTAGTGCAGATGTCCATCCCTCCCCTCCAATCAAAGTGGAACTACCAACAGGCAGGCTCTGACTAGTAGCACCACCCAAACCAGGAGATGAAACCCTCACCACTTCAGTTGATCCCTGCTTTTCTTCAGTACTAAGTGATGGAAAATCCTTGTCAAAAACAGCTTTCTGAATACTACTATTAACATTACTCCCAGAAAGAACGCCATTGTTATTGCTTTGATGGCTACTGCCACTAGATTTAGTATCAACTGCAACTCTACGGGGTAAAACCTCACTCTGTTTCCTGGAAACCATTGAATGAGAACGGCGCAATGTATCCCTCTCCATCCTTCCAGAAAAGAGGTTGGCCAATGGGTCAGAACCATCACAGTCCCAGATATCTCCAAAACTAAATCTATCTTTCTCTCTGTCACGGTCTTTGTCACGATGGCTTCTGTTGAAGCTACTATAGGCATGCTTGGCAGAACCATTTACAGAACTCCTCCGGGAATTTGATGAGGATGTCCGTTCAAGAAACAGTGAACGAGCACTATCAAAATCACTACCATTCTTAGAAGACCTACTCCTTGCGTGATGGGCTAGAGAAGGAGAATCTACACAACAATGTCATGACAATTAGTATCTTTTTCCCCTTCTCAATGGTAAAACACATTAATAAGTTTAATACCGAAGGTTTTAAATTGTGCAAATAGCAGACAAATGCAGCCCTGGAGAGTCAAAAATAATGGCCACAACCGTATCCTTCTAAACCTTTGTTAATACCCTCTCTTTCACACGGGAAAGACGTGACCATAAAGAAACAATACTCATACATGTGCAAACATGGCATTCTGAATTAAATAAAACAAAAGAATTACAAGTGTACATAATTCAGATAGAATATCTAAATTACCATGGTGAGTAGACGAAGATGGAAAATGTTGGACTGAATTGCCGGGTCCGGCAACACTTCCAGCACTTCTCAACCATTCTGGAACTAATGTGGGTTCACTTCTTTCCATAACTAAGACTGAACATCATCAGAAACAACAACAACAAAATTGGGGCACCTCTTCACCAGGTCCACCCCCAAGTAGCAATGTCACACTTGTTTGTATAGAGTACAAATCCCCCTCTCTACCTTGCACCAGTCATCATTCTTCCAAAACCCAACCTAATCAAGAAACCCACTAGCGCAAAATCTCTTCCCAAACAACAAGAAATACCAGCACTTGCACAGTGAAATTCAATTACTCCTTAATCCACTATCCTTCAACAACATGAAAATAAAGAACCGCAGCCGTAACTTGTCCAAAACAAGTCCAGGAACAAGACTATATGTTCCCTAAAAACAGAAACCTGAGTATTGAAACATAGGCAATGTTGCGAAGGGCCAGCTTCTCAAAGCTACGCCTCCATTATTAATCAAAACACGGATTTCCACTGTAGACCACTCACAGATGTTCCACCTCTTAACACAATTCAAAAAACCAAGAATTGGGAAGATCGACGCACGGCAGCAATGCCAGAACTCAGAACTCACCGCATTGCAAACCCGTCCGTTTCTCCAAAATTAAGAAAACAAAGCCCTAGAGGGCAACGATATATTCAGTGTGGAAAGAAAATAGGTAACCCAAAAAAAATAGAAAAATCAGATATGAATACGCACACGCACGGGATTAATTGATGGGGCTAAAAAAACACTCCTCCAGAACCTAGGGTTACGGAGAAAACGTCGACGTTTGATTGCGATAGCGAAAAGAGAAACACGAAAAGGGAACCAACTAACCCTAGAGGCGAGGCAGTGATTGACTATGGGAGTAAAACGTCGTCGACGTTTGAGTGATAACCGCCAGAGACCTTATCGCAGAATGCGAATAGAGAGAAGGAGAAAACAGAGAAGTTTGGTTTGGTTTAGGTTTGGAGTTGGCAAATGAATGAGCAAATAGTGAAAGAGAATGGACGAAAGAGAGAGTGTTTGTGTTAGAAATAGGAAATAGGGTTTTGTTTTTGTGTAGTGAGATGTGTTTGTGTGAAATTGCAAGGAGGCGAGAGAGACAATGTATAATTTTCTGATAGTTTTGCATTTTCTGAAACAAACGTATAAGTTATGACTATCTCTCTCTTCCTTCATTTTTTTCTTCTTAAAACAATAATAATAAAATTAAAATAATATTTTGTGTGACCATTTTCCATACATTCTTTTGTTTTTGTTCCCGTTCTTTTCTCCACCTCTCAATTTTTCTTGTTACAACTTTATTTAATTTTTAGAAAAAGCTCGATCAATTCTTTTCACATATTTTAGTTACTTTTTAATTTTTATTATATTTGTGATATTTTTTTCACTATTGATTATTGACAATCAATTGCGTGTCACCCAAGTGTGGCAGTTCAAGTTTGCTTTACAATATTTTACAACCAAAAAAAATATTTTCAAAGTGATATTTTTGAGATAAGATTACAGTTTTTTTTTTCAAATTAATTGTGAATACAGTTTAATTTTTTCAAATTTCAAGTAAATCCAATTTGCTTAAAGGTAATAATGAGTGATTTGTGTAGAAAAACTAAACATATTAACACTCTTAAAATTGAATCTAGATTGGTAATTTGTTATTAGTTATTTTGTTAACATATCCGTTAAGAAATTGGGTTGAGTGAAAATACCTATTCTGTTTGTTGAATAATATAAATATACTTTTTCATTTAATTTTTTGATGTGCTTTTTCAATAATAAAATTATAACGAACCTTTGAGCCCTACAACTATAAATTTGGGATTTTATCATTTAACATTCTGGAAATAAATTTTTTAATATATTTGTATAGTCTGAATTTTATTTCTGTAAAATTAAATATATTTCCAAAATTCAAGACCTTATAAAAAAAGTTTACATGTTGTTACGTTACAAGATTATTTTTTTTATTTTTGTTTCCAAAATATCTGCAATATAAAAATATTTAAATTTTTTTATATAGAATTAAACTTTCTAATTAAGAAAGCTATTATATGTTTTCAAACCTATGAAGAGATCTATTCATTTCACATTATAGAAATAAATTTTGAACATATTTGTATAGTCAGAAATTTTATTTCTATATAAAAAAAGTATATTTCCAAAATTATTATTCTTTTGAGGTATTAGTAAGCCCAAATTTAAAATTCTAAAAATATACAAATATACTTTGGGAATTTATTTAGCTAGTAATTTTAAAAATTAATTAGTATTTTTTTTACTGAAATTAGTATTTTAAATATATATATAACTCATAATTAGCATTTTAAATATATATATAATTTATTTTAATTTTTAATGATTAATATAAACATATAATCATTTCAAGTATTTCATTATTATTAATGTTATGTTAATATGTATTTTATATTTAATTTTTTAAATAATAATTATAAATGTGCTTATTGTAGAATTTTTTTCTAAATTAGTTTGACTTTTATTAAATAAATATAGTTTTTAATATATTAAAGTTTTAATTTAACTTTGTAATTTTTGAAATATTGAGCACACGCAATGCATTTGTACTCCACTTTTAGTATGTATTCAAAAGAATAGATAGTAAAGATATACACCATTAAAAAAATTACTCCCCCCATAAATCTCATTATATTATTATTTTAATTATATTTTTATATTTTATTATAAATTATTAATATATATATATATATATAATTAGGAGTACATTAAATTATCAATTGAAAATTGAAAACGATTGTTTTAGTCACACTATCAAATAACAGTGTATGGTATGAATTAGTTATGTATAAGGATTCTAATTATTAAATTTAATATACTTTTTTTTTTTGTGATATACTATCAAATTAATTAATTTTTATATTAAGTATTAAATCAATAAAGGGGTTTATAAAAATTTAAATTTAATTATATTGAGTGATAATTTAAGTACTTTTATATTTGACCTAAATATTTCCATGAAAAATTATATTAGATTAAAATTTAAAATATGTCTTCAATAATTATTAATCACATTAGTTAGATCTAATTATTAGAAACTAAATGTAAAATTTAAGTCACAACTCATAGATTAAACCTTAATTATTTTGTATTTAATTAGAAGTGAGAAAAATTGAGGAGGCAAACCCAAAATAAATTTGTTGTTTCAATTTTCTTTTTCATTTTTAGTAACCTTAGATATCTTGATTTGTTTGGGAAGGCTTTTCTTATAAGTCAAGTTTTCTTTAAATGTTATACCACATCTTTTATTTCTTCTATTTTCTCTTCTCATTCTTCAAAAGTTAACAAAATTATAGTATAATTATAGTATAGATTGAATTAGTCAACTTAAGTTGTGTCGCAACAAATTCAATTATATATCAGTTAAACAAGATTCATATATTGTCTTGGAAAAATGTTAGCTAGAAAAAGCAACAAATAAAAAGGGGTTATTGTTGTTGACCAATAAAAAGGAATAAGATTTAAATGAATTAGAAAGCATATTGATTTTCAAGTTCATTCATCATTGAATTCTTCATTAATTTTCAAGTTCATTATCCTCCATCCAATTTCTAAACGAAATTGAATTTAACTAAACAAATGTAAATCAAATTCAACAAAATCTTATTATTGAAATAAGCATCCACCAATTCATTTAATACTTTACTCGCAAGCATATACTCGTGAGATTTATAGTCTTTTACCTCTTTAATTAAACAAACAATAGATTGTTCATAATAACGCAAATTAAACAAGAATTTCAGTTAAAGAACATAATTAAATTATCAACAAGCGTTCAACAACAATTATAGTAACATAAATTAGAATTAAATAAAACTAGACTATCTAGCACAATCTTTTACAGATGTTGAAAAACAAAACTAAATTACACAAAACCTCATAATTCAATGTGAAATCATAAGAGAATCAATCCATAAAGGTTTAGTCTTCCATACGAAAGCAAAATAAAAAGAATTACAAATAGGAAAATAGAAAACTAAAGAAAATGATGCAGCTAGGTTATGGTGTCACCAATGTGTAGTGGTGTAAGATGATGTCTTTCCTCCTTATGGCTTGTATCCATTTATAGGTTTCTTTTCCTTGCATAATTCGGATTTAGATTATGTTTCAGGTATTGTTTCTAATATTCTTTTTCTCAAATTTTGTAGATTTTATTTCTGAGATTTTGTAGATTTTATTTTCCAATTCTTTTTCTTTGATTTTGTTTCCAATTTTCTAGATTTTGTGGATTTGTTTCCCAGGAAAAATATACGTTTTACAAATAAGACTATTTATAATAGACCGTTTAGTGAACAACAATTCCTAAGGAAAAAGAAAAGAAATAAGAGAGAAAATTAGCCATGTAATATAGGGTCAACTTAGGTCAGTCTGTTAGGTTTACAAATAAAACTATGTCCCTCTTAGTGTAATATAGCGTCAACCTAGGTCAGTCCAAGGAAAACATGTTTATGAAGTCCATTATATGATATTCTCTCTTTCAAAAATTAAAATGGGGAAATTTGAATTGAAATTAAATTGAAAAACAAACTAGAACATAAAACAAAGTAAAGAATATACCGTTTAGTAACAATCGTTTAATAGATCGTTTATTAACACTTAAAATGTAAAGAACTAAAAAGTAGAGGATAGTATGTAAAAGACTTAAAAATAAATTTGAATGTAAACTAAAATAAGAATGAGTTCATGCAAAAGAAGCTAAGTACAACTATTAGATTGTCTAGTCAACAATAGTCTATGATACCTTGTAATAGTTTTACTCACAAAAAATAGTGTCTAATGGCAATAAAAAATGACATAAATGTAAATTGCAAGAAAGTAAATGTCAGGAATATAAATTGCAAGAAAAATAAATTATAGGAATGTAAATTGCAGTAAAGTAAATTGCAAAAATCGTAAAGTGCAGAGAAATGTCAAATTGCAGAAATGTAAATGGTATAATTTGTAAAATGCAGAAATGTAGAGGCTAGAATATAAAACAAAGCATTGGAAATGAACATGAACTGAAAGGAATTACATAAAAGAAAAGTGAAATTCACTCTAGAAACACAAAACAGGAAACGAAAACCATGGTTTAGTGATTTTCAACTTTGAATGCAAGAAACCCAAATTTGGATTCCTTATTAATGAAGAAAACACAAAATTAATTGGTTTTTATGTTCTAGAAGATGTTTTTTAATCGAAAATAGAATTCCAAAATTATTTTGAATAAGAAAACAACTAAACCATAACATTGTCTTGTTAAGACATTGGACGATCTAGTTAATGCTAGACGATTTAGTCAATGTTAGACGATCTCATGTTATGAAAGTCTATAAGTTTTTATGATAATAGAAACTATGATATGTATTATCATCTCTAACAATACTACTAAGTGTCTAGCTTGCTAGATGATCTAAGATGAATAAATTTATTAAACGGTCAAACTAATAAAAGACTCATCAAATGATCCCATAGTATAGAGAAAAACTAGACAAACTGAAAGCTTCTAAAACTTCAAAGGCTGAAACCATTTCTATAAATGACAGGCAATGTATACCCTGATTTAATTGAAGTATTTTACACTAACCTTGGTTTTAATGGCAAGAATTTAGTGTCAACTGTTAAATGGGTCAAAATGTTGATAACTCTTGCTGTGTGGAGCAATATTATTGGACTGAAATAGAATGGAGTCAAAGTGGGCAAAGGGAATACCTCTGAAATCATTGAGTTCAACAAGATGTAGTTCTATTGCTCTTGCTTAAGGGATTAAAACCCTTCTTTCAATCGGTTTCATGTAGGTAATCTTAATCTAACTTTAAGATTTTTAGCCTATATCATTGCATGGCAGCTAACACCTAGGGGGAACAACCATGCTATGTTGAACAAAGAAGATTTGATCTTAATGTATTGCCCTGTGAACATTTTCTATCCTCCCTAAGCATTGTTATTATTGTTATTATTGTTATTTTCTGTATCCTTAGAGATATTTGATGGAGTGGTATATCCATTCAAATAGTATTTGTTCACATTTTCTGTTTTATGAACACAAAGGGGGAGAAATAGGTGTTTTGCAATTCAGGGGGAGCAAAGCTTAAGATATGTAATTTGTTCTTTTCGCCTCTGATCATTATCCTCAAAAGATAAAGCTTTTTGAAGATTCAAGACAAGGTTCAAGACTTGTTGGACTGTTTATCTTCACCAAACAGGGGAGATTGTTGGACATCTCAAGGATCCTAACCACAGTGTTTGATGAAGCCATGATTGAAGTCTTGGCTAAAGACCTAATGCCTTATGTGTCTAAGTATCTTAAGTTTTTTTTTAGTTATCTTGATTTATCTTTTACCTTTAGTAATGATGAAGGGTCCAAGAACAAAATGATTTTTAACTAGCTAAATTGTTTTTAAATTAGTTAAAAAGGTTTTGAACTGATTAAAAAGGTTTCCAACTAGTTTTAATTTTGTTTTCCGGTAAGTTACAATTTTTCAATATGTTATCTTTTAAATCAATTGATTGAAAATACTAAAATGTTCTTAGATTTTTCAGTAATGTGTTTTATATACTGAAAAACCATATTTTGATGTTTAAGATGATAAATGTTTTCAGATTAAGTACATTCCATTTGAGAAAACCAATTTTCATACAAACTACTGGTTTTAAGTAAAATCAACAAATTGTTTTGATTTTTAACCAGTTAATTTTACTGACAGTACCTTTTCCTGTTTTAAAATTGTTTCTGTTTTATCTTCTATAAAAGGGTGAGTTTGTTTTCTAAAAAAGGTTCCGAACAGTGCTTACACAAAATACAGTTTTACAATCTGTGAGAATTCTAGTGTGAGTTGTGAGTCTTTGATTAATCTTTGAGAGTTCTTGGTGCCTAATTTTCATCATCTAGCTAGAGGTCAAAGGTTCTTCAGAATGTTGCTGTGAATTGGGAGATCCTATTGCATTTCTTAGTTCACAACCAAGGTGATTTCATTTCTTTTCATTACTGTTTTGTAATTTTGTGTTTGTAAGTGCCAAGATAGGATTTCTTTGTGGGAATCACAAATGTGACAGGGTGCTACAATGAGTGGTTGGTTCTTGTAGTGTTCAATAACTGTTTTTTGTTCTTTTTGTAAAAGAACTTTGTTGATCTAGTGAGTTTCATCTTGGTGTGAGGTGGAACTGAATGTAGCTCTGTTATGAGTGAACCAATATAAAATCTTGGTATCCTTTGAAGCTTTCTTTATCACAGCATCTTAATTTTTCTACACAATTTTATATATTGGTTTAATCAATCTGTTGTTTTTAAAATTAATTAGTTTTTTTTGTTCTCTGCAAATATGTTTGTTTTTCTAAATTAAACAAAACTGTTGTGCTAAGCAATTTTGTGTGGAACACTGTGAATTGATTATGTCTGTATACACTCACATTTATTACTGGGTTTACAAGTTAATTTGGATCAAAAGTTTCTTTAAAACTTTGTTTGAATATGTTGAATTCTGTATGGTTTCTTGAAAGCTGCAATATCTTTTTTTTGTTACTATTAACCAAAAACACAATATGTTGTTTTCAAATACTAGTATCCTGACCTGTGCAACGCACGGGAAATTTTTAAATATTTTATAATATTTTATATTTATTTAAACGATAATATTAGAATTTAAAATAATTAATAAATTACATATATGTAAATAAATTTATTTTTCTAAAATGTAATATATTAAATTATAATATTAGTTATACAATAATTTTTAAGTTTAAATTAAAAGAATTTAGAATCATATAAATGTAAAATACATAAAATTATTATATTAAAATCACAATATAGAAAAAATTGAAGATTAATTAATATTTTAAAATACTTATGACACAATAAAATAAAATCAATAATAGTTAATCGCACTATCATATTTTTAAAATTATAAATTTAATTTGCAATATTATAATATTAAAGAAGTAAAAAAAAAATAACGTTAATATATTACATCTAATATGGTATTAAATATGTTCTACAATAATTATAAATCAAAATTTCATCAATTATTAATTACATTATATATATATTACATAAAATGTTTAAAAATAAATAAATGTAATATGATGTCAGATAATCGTCTAGGACATAGCATGAAAAGGAAGTACATGATATATTTATTTATTAAGTATGATTATGATATTAATAAAAAAACAAATAATTATAATTTATGCCGAGTTTAAAAGCAGTCTTGAATTCTAAATACATTACAATAAACCTTCAATCAAATAATTTTGATAATAATAACTCGAAAGTGTTGTCATGCTCATCATCTGCCTCAAAAATAATTTAATCATTCTCCTTAAGTAAGTGTTCCCTGCAAAAAAAATTTCATTCAGTTGCCAATTTGATAGTCTTTTTTGGAACATTTTGAGAACATTTGGATTAGAACTTTGCATTCCACCTATTCATTTGAACCATGCAAATGTGTGATTGCTGAAATATGTACTATTTATAAATAATAAGTAATAAGTAATAATTAATAGTTTTTATGACTATAAAAGAAGGAAAAAGGGTTTAATATGTTGGTATTGTAAATTTTTGGAAATGACAGTTATAATAAATAAATTGCTATTTTCGAATATGAGTGAGAACTATAGACAACCATAGAAAAGAACATTGATCAATGAGTTTAAAATGCAAGACTTTAAAAAAGTCTTTAGGGTATGTTATACGTTTTACTGTGAAATAATAACTTTTAATGAGCCATCACATAAATCCAATTTAGCAAAGCACAGTGTATGTCTAAAAAATGCACCATATAAATGATGTTCATCCTTTCTTTGTATTGAAATGATGAATGGAATTTTTTGGAAATGAGTGTTATTCTAAATAAATTACTATTCGGATTATAAATGATAAGTATAGACAACCATAGAAAAGAACATCATTTCATTATTAAAATAATTATATAAGATCTATAAAATACAAAAATAATAAAAAAATGAACTAAATGTACCTTTTATTAGACATTCTTGGTAACCAAACGAGCTCCGATATGTTATTTTCATATATGTATGTTTAATTCATTTCATACCTGCAAAAAATAAAGAATTGGTAATCTTTTTAGATACAATGTCCATGACGGACTAATGAAGAGAGTAATTTTAGGAATGATATATTGATGTAGCTGCCTTTTACATGTTAACCACATAGAGAATGGTAAACACATTATTCCAAACACAGCAAGCCAGAACTTAAATTATATACTTGTACATGTATGCATAATTTTGGAAAACTCTGTATGTTGTTTTCATATTATTAAATAAAGACTTTTGACATAGGAAATAGTTCAACACTTATTAACAACATGTCTTGAATTATAGGATGTACTACAGAATAATGCAACAATTTCACTACTTTTGACTAACTCTATTTAATACTCAATGCATACAACAATTTATCATCAATTTCATGGAAAATGTAAAATAATTTCCAAAACAAAATAAGTGAGATGTATTGTAAAATTTAAAATTTGATACCAAAAGAAATACTCAGGAAAAGAACAGAACATACTAAAGAAAATAAAAAATGGACTACATAGCTACTTTTCTTTAGGTGCTGTAATATGGGTGTTGATAATATTGTATTTAATGTCAACACATCTCAATTCGCACAACATGTTAAGTGTATTATTGCAAAAAGTAAAAAATAAAAGAGAAATCTCAATATAAGCATGGACAATTAATAAAATCATGGAACTATTTTAAATTATGAGGAATGATTGAGTACCTGTCATAACCTTTGTCTCATTAGTTTAAAGAAATATATAGCTGAAGTTAATACTTACAGAATCTTCCTATGCAATGAAATAGACATAACCAAAAACAAAAATACTGAAGTCTCATCACTTTATTTAGGAAGCATTATGTAACAACACATGTGGAAAATATTATAATACAAAACCTGTATAAAGTATAATAGCTTCCTATTTTCTGTACTGAATATTCCCTTCTTTATTGCCAACTACAATAAAATACCTATATTAAAACTATCCAAAATAAAAAGATTTTCAAACTAAAATTATAGACAATTTAAATTATGAAGTTTATTAAGAAGTTAGAGAAGAATACCTTTCTTTGTAATCCATTATAGTGATGTTAATAGGTTTACTATGAAAAATAAGAAGAAACCTGTTATTACAAAAAATAAGACGTATAAAAATTCTTGGTTTCCTGTTAATATAATAGAACAAAGTTATGAGAAATATAAATACTTTTGGATTAAAGAATTTTGATACTTGATATGTAAGCCTGTAACAGTATGTTCAAACATTTTCAAATATTTCTCTGTAAACCACATTAGTAGTTGAATTACTGGTATTTCCATTATCATCCAAAATCAATATTTTCAACCCTTTCTTGGATTTTACTCTGGAAACAGCAACATATAACTGTCCATGTGTAAACATTGGACGTGGTAAATATAGTCCAACTTTATTAAGCGTTTGACCTTGGCTTTTGTTTATTGTCATAGCAAAGCACAAAGATATTGGAAATTGTCTTCTCTGAAACTTAAAAGGCAACCCTGATTCAGTAGGAGTCAAGTTCATTCTAGGAATAAGTATGTTATCACCAATATTTTTTCCGGTAATAACTCTCGCACCAATAACATTTTTCCCCAAGTGAATTACTTGTAATCTTGTTCCATTGCAAAGTCCATTGGCTTGATCAATATTCCTCATAAGCATTATTGGAACTCCAACTTTTAATTTAATACAATGATTAGGAATTCCGGAGCATTTGATATCATTCAAAAATTCAGTTATAAACCACTCAGCTTGGGCATTTTCTTGTTCATCAGATTGGCACGAAGTGTCTGAACTTAAATAACTAACTTCTTTTCCAAGGATCAAGGATAAAATGAACTCATTCACTTGGTCTACACATTCTGTAGTAGGACATAGTATTGCACTATCATCAAAAAATCCATTAGAGCTAAGATTGTGCATGTAGCCTGGATAAACAAATTCAACCAAGTGCAATAAAGGTTGATCAACATTTAGAATTAAGATGTCTTGTGGTATTTCTATAGTGGCTTGTCCCAAATCATTTAACTCCATTTCTCCATCTCCAATGTGAAGTATCCAATCTGCAAAGTCTTTTATTTCTGTTGCAGTTTGCTTTGATTTTTCACTGTTTAATCTCATATTTTATGTAAGTTTGAAGACTTTGCAGTTTTTCCATAATTCAGAGTAGTTTACAGTGGCCTTCACAACATCATATCTTGATCCATTTTTTACAACAGGCAATATTTGCCTAAAATCACCTCCCAATACAATTACTTTACCACCAAAAGGTTTGAGAGCGTTTTCTTCACTTACAGCCCTTATGACATCCCTTAGAGTCCTATCCAAAGCTTCAAAGCAAAACCTGTTCATCATTGGAGCTTCATCCCACATAATTAATTTAGTTTCAATCAACAATTTGGCACGAAAGCTTCCTTGAGGTATGTTGCAGGTTGAGTGTTCATTTATTAACAAAGGAATGCAAAAGGTAGAATGAGCTGTTTTTCCTCCATGTAGTAACAAAGAAGCTATACCGCTGGAAGCTACATTCAATACAATCAACCCTTTTGATCTAATGGCAGTAGACAAAGTTTTCCACATAAACATTTTTCCCGTGCCACCATAACCATATAAGAAAAAAAACCTGCCAACTTGTGACAGTACTGCTGTCATTATATTCTCATACACATCCAGTTGCTCAGCAGTTAGAGATTGAAAAAGAGAAGCATGCATTTCAGACATTTGTATTTTGTCATAATTTAATTCATCAATAATAAATCTATTCTCATAAATAAAAGAATCTGAATGAATAGGTTGTGGTAAAGTGTTAAAGTCTTTTAAAGATTTACCATTAGAAAGTAATAAATCTTCTACTTGTAGAAGACAAAGGTTTTCTAATTGAGCATCTTCAATTATAAGACCTAGCAAAAAAACAATATGTCATTTGTTGAGGAAAACAGTATGTTATAAACTTTGAGGAAACATAAATTTATACCTGGTAGGTTAAACTCTTTTCTTTTTTGGTATACAATGTCATCCGATAACAATTTCCAAGTTTTGTTCCAAACTTCCTCAGGTCTAGACATGGTATTCATGAGTAACATTGTAACAAATAATCTTCTCAATTGAATTCCTGAAGCAAGGTTGCTGGCCTCAATAATCTTATCAGTAAATTCTTTATCCTCTGCCAATAGCCCCATTGCATAGCAAGCCTCCTTATATGTTTTGTAAATTACACCATCAACAGTTCTGTTGTTATCATAATCACAACAACCCTTTTTAAAATTCAAGAATAACCTGAGATAATATAATTCCCCTGACCCATGAGGAATATATGTAAGCCTTCCAATACTAACACCTCTCTTCCTTGGTTTCCATTCTCTTTGTTCTGCCATCCGTACAAAATGGCTAGGATATTCAGAATAAGTCAAATTTTTCCCCTTTGGATAAATTTTATTAGCCTCAAACCAGGCTAAAAACATTGTTCTTTTATGTTCATTTGTGTGCAATATTTCTTCAATTTCTTCATTGTCTTTAAATAGAATTGGTTGTTCGTAAATCAGATGAAAAGTCAACCTTTGAACTGGAGGCCATCTATGATGAATATCAAAGGCAAATATTCTCCACACAGCTTCACATGGAGATATATATCTACAATCATAATATTGTTTAATTTCATCTATAACTCGTGTCTCAGTAAAGTCTTTTAGAGTATTAGTAATTTTCAAATTTGCTCTATCTGGACCTTTGTTTACATATTTAAACAAATACTTGATTGAATTGGATTTGTTGCAATATTTCGTGTTAACATGAGCTTGGTACCTCAGTAGTAGCAATGGGCTATATGGCACAACATTTCTATTGTCAAACTTAATTCCATTTTTAAGAACGAATATTCCATTATCTTGACGTTTGTAACATGGATATCCATCCTCATCAATAGTAGTCAACAATTTAAATTTCTTGGGGTAAAATTTCGAACATCTACCGTTATTCATGCAAGGTGAGGTAAACCGAGCAGCTCTGCATGGACCATGTATCATGTATGTTGCAACTGCCTTTGACAATTTAGGATATAAATCTGCATGTGGTAATTCTGCTGAAATTACTCCATTAATGTCTGTTGGAGTTGTTAACTTTTTTTCTCCATCCAAACACAGTAATATGTGGGCATGAGGCAAACCCCTTTTTTGAAATTCCACAATGTACATACCTATAATAAGATAAAAATTATTTGAAGTATAACAATTAACATGGAATATGAACGAAATTTTTAAATAACAACTAATGTCATCACCTGCATTAACTTTTCCAAAATATTCATCTTTTTTGAAGTCGTTCATCATTTGATCTAATTTCATCTTGAAAACTCTGCAAACTATGTCTGGCCTATCAACAACACTTAATCCTTTTGATGTGACAAAGACACGTATTTCAGACCAATTTACATTGTAGGTAATAGTTATAAATAAATCAGGATATCCAAACATTTTACAAATGGCCATTGCATCTTGGCAATTATTGAACATGTACCTCATTCCTCCTGTGAATGATGTTGGTAAAACTATACGCTTTCCAACAGCAGAAGAATTTGTTTCTCCTCGATTCATTGCTTCTTGTACACCATGGAGAATATCACAACGTATTTTTTTTTATTCCCTCTTATGAACGACAATCTTTGAGCTTCAATCATAGTATATGCATCAACCAAGAATTGTTGAAACAATCGACATGAATGGACTACATTTCCAAACTCAATGATTCTTTCTTGAATTCTAAAAGCAATAAATTCTCTTAACGATATACGACTTCTTT
Source organism: Phaseolus lunatus (assembly GCA_013389735.1). Lineage (NCBI taxonomy): Eukaryota > Viridiplantae > Streptophyta > Magnoliopsida > Fabales > Fabaceae > Phaseolus > Phaseolus lunatus. The sequence goes on along the minus strand of CM023864.1, from coordinate 43,470,997 downwards.
TACGTTCTTTGCTATTACTTCTACAATTACGTATTGGAATATCATCTTGATACCCATCCTCTCCAAAGGGGAAAATTAATGGATACTGTAATGGGATGAAGGTTGTATGTGTCTCATGCATTCTAAACAATTGTCCAGAAATTCTTTTCACTATGATATCTCGTCCTACATCCATGTTGCTCATGTCACCTACAATTAACGCTGCTATCTCATCAGTTGTAGGGGTATTGTACACTCTTGGATCTTTGAACCGATGTCTAAACAACCTCAATGCAAAATCTGAATGTACAACAGTATGTACAAAATCTCTCACCCTTCTAAAACTTTTTGCCAAAACATTGTTCTCATCAATCATCTTCATAAGATCTTGAATCAACAATTTATCAAACTTAAAGCCTTTTAAATTGGACCTACACAAAATTTAAAGAAATATTTACTTCAAAATGATTTTATAAATGAATTTGGTTAAGATAAAGTAAAGTAATGTAACACTTACTCAAAGTGAGATACTCTATTTGAGACTTCATTTTGAGTATCATATATGTAAAGTTGTGCGAACTTGGGAGTTGATCCACTCTCAGGTAGTAAGCTTCCAATCCTATGATAGTTTTGTCCATGCAGAATAAATTGAGGAGATCCAAATCCATCATTTACTGAAGACTCAACCTTTCCTCCAATTGAAGTAAATGAAAACATACTATTGTAACTTCTAATATTTTTAAGATAGTGTTGGCTTCTTCTATCTTGACCATTTAATAACTTTAACATCAATTTAGGAGGTTGTTGTAGGAAAGGTAGCTGTACTTTTCCTTTTTGGCAACATATAGAAAAATCAACCTTCACGTAAGTCTTTGGTTTAAGAGATCTTTCTTCATTCCACACATCGGCCAAACAATATTCAAATTGAATATTTGGTTGTCCAAATGAAACAATATCTATTTTTGAAAAATTAAATAAGCTTATATATTAGCTTGACATAAATGTATTTAATTTGTATACAGAAGTTACAGTGTTAGATACATGCACCTTCCTTTTCAGCTTTTTAATACAATTGGGAAGTGTAAACCTCTATGCTTTCATCTGAACACAAAACATAGTACAATGAATTTTTTAAACAATTATATAAATTAAAATTAACATTTAAAAATTAATTATTACCATTATCTGCTTCATTTTGCACATCTTCAAAATTCAAGCTCTTAGTCACTGATTGCAGGATTCCAACACTGTATGTACTGGACCTCTTATCTAAGTTTATTGTGTTATTACTTATACTTCCTCGATTAAAATTACCTGTACAAAATATGTTCAAAAGTGGGATTAAGTATTAAAACGATTTGTAACTAACAATAGCAATATCAATTTGCATTGACTTTTTGTCATCTTAAATAAAACATATTTATATATTCATTTAAACGCTTCGAATTTATCCAATTGAAGGAATAAATGTATCAACATCATTCATTTTTTAAATTTATATTTGTAGAACCTCTTCCAGGGTGATATTTTTGACGCAACGCAGCAATTAAGTTTTTTCTATTTCCTCCTGCATCTTTTGCAACATTTGTATTAATACAAACAAAAGAATATGTTTCTATATTAGTATATGTTTAACTCCATACTAACAGTATAAATTGTAATCAGCCTAAGTGAGCGAGGCGTTATTAACTCACCATGAAACTGTTCTGTAAGACTAATTTGTGCATTAATAATTGTTCCCATTGATGCTAACACTTTTGTAGTTTAATGCATGGTGTTGAATTCTTTGTTAGGAGTCAAGTTTTCAGAGACTGGATAATCTGTGTCTATAATAACAGATGATTGACAACAAAATTGCTGACTTGAGTTGCCAGCAGATTGACCTAAAACTAATAATTAAAATCATTAATATAATTAGTAAAAAATGCATTGTAAGAACATAATGTAATTAACAAACCTAATACGTAATTACATTGAAAAAAATAATTTAAACAATTCAATCAATTCATTTCTAACAATGATAATTTTAAATGTAATTGTAATATAGCAATAGGTATAGTACCTTGTCTTTTGATATTTATATTGTGCAATTCAGACGGTATATTTTTTCTTTTTCTTGTGCCACAGTTTGCATCATCAAGATCCAAAAACTAAAACAAAAGTAATTAGAAGAATAAAATATATATATATATATATATATATATATATATATATATATATATATATATATATATATATATATATATATATATAAGATAGTGCAGTTTGAACTAAAGAAAATAGATAAAATTAAATTTACCATCACTTGTCTCAGATAAGGATATTATTTTCTGATTTTGATGTACTGATTGTGTTGTTCTTCCATTTGTGTCATTTTCATGATAACAAACTAAAGACAATAAATTAGAAAATAAATTAAAAATTGTATAGTAAGATATGAAATTTTAACTAAAACAAAACATAAAATTTAGCTCACCATTGCTTATCTCAATTAAGGGTTCTCTGTTAGGCATGACATGTTCTGCAACTAACAACAGATTGTATTATACATATATGTAAATATTAAATAAGATACCATAGATTCAATTTAAGCTCAAATACTTATCTCAGTTAATGGTATTCCATTTGGAATGATATGTATTTGAAATAAAAATAAATCGAAAAATTATAATGCTATGATTTAAAAAAATGGATTTATTGGGTGGAAAAAGAAAAAAAATCATATAGAATGTTTCTAGTATATGGTATCATAAAATATTTTTTCATTGTTTTGGCTAAGATATAGTATTTACGACTAAGAACTACACTGATCTAAATGTTCACAAAGAAAATCAAGACCATAGATAACTCAAGGAACCTAAATATAAATATAGATGTTTTACCTGATACATTAATGTTTGTCTGAGAACGGGCAACAATTATGTTTCTTGTAGAAACCTTTCTCTTGAGTTCCTCCATAAGTTCAGAGAGTATTGTGCTCAAAACAAAATACTTTCAGGGATACAAATGTAGTTTTGTTATAATAATTTAGTGTGTAGACTATCTTTCTTTTACCGCTAATTTTTTGAATACATTTGGAGGAATATTTAGTTCTGTGTCCTTACTTTTAACATAATACACTTAATAAAAATACTTATGTGATTAGTGACTGTGCACCATATATATGTCAAAGAAAAAGTTAAAAACTTTTGAAACTTAAAAAGTAAATAACTTTTAAAAGTATATCAAGTTAACAAAAAAAAAATGAATTATACATTTAATTGAGTGTAACTAATACCAAAAACTAAATATAATGTCTAATTCATGATCGATTAATAAAAAAAAGCTAGACATGGTTTTAATGTGGTTTAAATATAACTAAATTTAATTGTTCAAAATTGTTAAATATAAAAAGGTACCTTTCACCAGCGATAGCAATTGTACTCTTATCCATGATTTTGTGTAATAATGAGACCAATTTGAAATATACCCTAATTAAAAAATTATAATAAGAACAATAAACTGGATTAGCAATTTCAGTAGTATCAATGTTTAATCATGACAGGTCATGCAATGCATGAAAGGAAGTCGATATCCAAAATGGGAACTTAACTTTTAAATTGTGCAACAAATTCGCTTTTCTATTGCAAAGAACGTGTTTCTATTTTAAGCATTGCCTTTAATGAAACTCTTGTTTGACCTTAGAAAGAGCCCACCTGCAGGGAAATATACTTGTCAGTTTGTATACAAAACAGATTTAAAGTGTCAAAAAGATGAAACAGAAGCACAACAATTTAAACATTGATAGCACTATCTAAGAAAAGGAGTATACAAAAAAATGGAAACTTTACGTAGGTGTGTTTAACAAAAAAACAGAAGAACCCTTCCAAGAATACCTAAAATTTGTATACTACCTACAAAAGTTCCCCTTTTACATACATTGTCGGTTTCCATAAATGCGCATTGGTAGCCTGTAGAGCCTAATTTCAGAAAAAGACGAATGATTTTAACCTTAAATCTGTGAACTAAATGCATATAAAAAAGGGAACTTTCATCAAAATCTGTGCGCAAAATGAACAAATATCTAAAAAAAATTTCATTCCCACTCCCATGCATACTATGTTCTTATGTTGTAGAGCTGATGGATACTAAGAATAAAGAAATAAGAAAGTAGAAAAAAAAACCACAAAACCCACCGGATTCTGCTAAACTGCAGAAAAGAAGTAACCCAATCTGAAACAAAGAAGGGAAGCACAGAGATTTGCAACTAAAGTTGTTTCTCTGCTGGAAAAAACATCACTTTACTTTGAATATGGAAATAAGAAAGTAGGAATAAAAACCCTAAACCCACCGGATTCTGCTAAAATGGAGTAAAGAAGTAAGCGAACATGAAACAAAAAATGGAACCACAGACATTTGGAACTAAATCTATTTCTCTGCTGAAAAAATGTTACTTTGCTTTGAGCATGCAAATAAGAAAGTAGGCATTTAACCCTAAACCCACCGGATTCTTCTAAAATGAAGTAAAGAAGTAAGCGAACATGAAACAAAAAATGGAAACACAGAGGTTTGGAACTAAATCTATTCATCTGCTGGAAAAAGTATCACTTTGCTTTGAGCATGGAAATTCCAATAGATGAAAAGTGGAAAATGATTTAGAAAGTAAGGTTAAGAGATCCAGTGTTGCTTTGAGCATGGAAATTCCAATAGGTGAAAATTGGAAAATGATTTAGGAAGTAAGGTTAAGAGATCTAGTGGTTTCTTTCTTCTTCCAGAAAGATACAATCTTCCAGAAAGGTACAATAATGTCTAACTTTTTTATTTATTAGCCTTATTTGAAATTAAATAAGTTTAAATTTTTGTTTTATTCTAAATTGAAAATATTTGTGAAATTTGAAGATTCAACTCTTACTCGTTTTTTATTATTATAATTAATAATTAATAATTAATTAATAATTATAATTATTATTAATATTATATTATTACTATTATTATTCTTGAGTTAACCATTTTATTATTATTATTATTATTATTATTATATTATTATATTAAGATAATTAGTTAAAATAAAATTAAAAAGTAATTTGTCATGGTAATTAAAATTTCATAGACAGTATTTTTATTGTATTCAAAATTTCATAAATAGTAGATAAATTCAAGATTTAAAACCTAGATATACATAGACAATAGACAATTTATTATATTTAATTACTTTAACAATTGTAATTATAATTATAATTAGAATTAGAATTAGAATTAGAATTACTATAATTTAGAAAGATCATTGTTAATAAAGAAAAATTGACTTCAAATGCTAATAATTCTAATAAAATATAGTAGATTGCAATTTCAGTAGTACAAGAATCAAAAAAAAAAAAAAGAACTAACTATTTGTGTGCATAACTTTTACATTACAATAATTACAATAATCTGCTAATTTGAGATTTCCATAAAAATGACTTATGTATATTCTAATGTTGGCCACCAACTTCATCATGTAGCTATGTCTCCCAGAATATGTTGCAATAATTTCTACAATTAAAAAAAGTAATTTATGTAAAAAGTATAATACACTACATTATATAAGCACAATTAAAGTAAAACTGATAAATGGAAATGTGTGTTTCTTAACAGAAACATGCCTTAGGTGAAACGCATATTAAATTATGCGACAACTTCTTTGATATAAAATGAAATCAAATATGAAAAATAATGACAAATGATCAAATCTATAAACAATACATAAAAATCATATTAATATAGTCACATTGTAGTCATACAAATAAAAATAAATATAAATATTAAAATCCATATGCCAAATGTCAAAATGTATGTCCAAACACGACAAACAATCAAACAATTTACTAAACAATATAACCACAATCACCATTCAATAATATTAAGACAAAATGACTAACAGATAAAAAATAAAGAAAGTTTTATGAGTTCAATGTACTGGGAAGTGTTATAGCGTTAAGCATATTTAACAATGCCAACACATTATAAACACACTAGATAATGAATAAAAATTTGAAGTAATGCATACAACAACTAAAATAATATAAAATCAGATAAACAAACATAATAACCATAAAATAAACATAAACATTAATAACAACAAATTGTTCTAGTTTCCAACAAAGAGAAACCTTTAAAGATAAGAAATAAAATAAAGATAAGAAATAAAATCCTGAAACTAAACACAAAAAGTAAATAGGATTTCCCTTTCAAAACAATAAAAAAGGACTATCCCAAAATATTAAGAAATCTAATCATAGACTTTGTTTAGTCTTTTGTAGTGATTTGTCATGACTGACAAAACCCTAATATTAGAAGAATGGGACATCATTTGACATTCAAAAATAATTTCATTGTCTTCACGGAAGAAATGAAGACTACAAAATTTTTTCCAGCCCTTGCCAAGCTTGATGTTTCTGGTAGGAAACCTTCCTCTTAAGATCCTGCACTGAACCTTGTGTAGTAATCCATGTAGAGTAACTCTTAAAAATCTCGTCTTCCGAAGATATTCCGCAAATTCAGCAGGCAAATCCTTCAACCACATCAAAGTAATTATTGAAGAAAAGGAATTTATGTATATAAACAAAAACATTTAAAACAAAGGATTCTTAAACTCACCAGATAATTTCCATTGATGTTAAAAGAAGTCAACTTCAAATGAAAATGCTCAGAGGGACCATTCATTAGAGGTTCCCTACCTTGAACTTCCTTCAAATACCTATTAACACGATTTTCATAGATCGCTCCCATAAATACAGTTATATGGAAACAGCTTTGACCAACGTAACAGAAGAGTATAGAGTGGTCGGCTTTAAAGCCATAAAAGGCACTCAAAGTCGCCCAACCATCCACAATTTTTGAAGACACGATATCCTGGTTATAATATACGGCATGCACATTCCCTAAACTATCTGCAAGGGTCCACTCCCTAGCAAGTTCTCCTTGAAACTTAATCGCGAATGCACGATCAACATAAACATTCTGTCCATTATCAAAAATAAAAAGAAGTAAACACAAAATATAGGTATTCTAGAAAATAAACGTAAACATAAAAGTACATACTTCCCCACAAATATGCATTGATGAAAAAAGACCTCGTAAGTCAAGTTGACGAATTTCTTCAGCAGAATAACCCATCAAAGTGAATAATAGACAGTGAAGGATGAAGGAAGAAGGCAACATTAATATAGAAAAGAAGAGTGAAGAAAAGATTTTGATTCTGAGTAATAGAAATCCAAGTACTTATAGCCAAATATCAGTCGTGACCCTTCGATATCCATTGTTTCAAACAATATGTCTTTTCACTTCTAGAACATTATTAAATAATATGAAATGGAATATAGAATTAATAATCAATCAATAAAAATAATAAATAAGAAAATAGTTAATTATTAATAAAAGATAAAATGAGTATTTTGACAATAAAGGATAAAATGAGTATTTTATGACCTTTCCATTTTCCAATGCCCTTTACAGGGTTTTAATCCACACTTTATTCTTATTTAAGATTATTTAGTATTATATTAATATAAAAAAGAAAATAATTAACAATAAACTAAAATAAACAATAATAACGTTACGAATTAATAATTCCTAATTAGTAATTTAATAATTATTAATAAAAGATATAGTCTTTTAATTTTTACCTATTATCTATACATCTATTTATTATCAGAGAAATGCATTGGAAGAAGAAAATGACGACATTGAAAAGAGAGAAATGCATTGGAAGAAGAAACGACAACATTGAAAAGACTGTAAATTGAACAATAAAAATAAAAAAAAAAAGTAAGAAACAAATCGTCACATACCTGTAACAATTGGTCCTTTGAAAGAAAAATATTATTTAAAAAGGCTTCAAAAAAAATGGAAGAACGGATGAGTTATAGAACTTGATAAGTAAATTGTGAAATAATTATAACATAATTGACATACCTGTAAGTTCATGTGCCTAACAATCTTCTAACAAAAAAAAAACATTATATTAATTACAAAAAAACAAAGTGACATAGTTAAGTAGAAGGACAAAATTAAATATATGAAAACTGCGTACCTGAAAGATAACGTCTAATGAAGAAATCAACAATGAAGAAATCAACAGTATTAAATAAACAGAGTTTAAAATATATTTGTATTCATACATCATAATATGTTCTAAATAGAAATATAAGAAGTCAACAAAATTACAAATCATAATATGTTCTAAATAGAAATATAAGAAGTCAACAAAATTACAAATCATAATATGTTCTAAATAGAAATATAAGAAGTCAACAAAATTACAAATACAAAATAAAAAATGTCCAATAGTGCCACGAATACAGAAAAATTCATCATTCTTCATTAACTTCACTATAAAATTATAGTACTCCCTTTTCGATCTTGATATTTTTCCTTAATATCCTCAATGGGACATCATCATCCATGGTCTGGGCAGGTGAATCAAGATCTCTTTTAAGCCCTGGAACAACTACTTCAGCACTTAACTGACTGTCACTCGCTAAGTCAATAGTTTCAGAACCCAATTCAGCAACTTCATTAGAAAATCTATTAAACAAATCCTGCAACATTAAGTACACATATTAGTAAGTTTAAGTTATTTAAAATAATCAATTACATATAATATACCTGAGGGAGTGCCACAGAGCAATCATCCTGTTCAACATCTTTTATACTGCAAAGTTTTTTCTTCTGAGAATGAAGTTCCTTGATAATATTACAATAAAATTAATAAAATTAAAAGATACACATAATTAGTTTGGAACTAAATATAACACAAAATATAATAAAATAAAAATTAAATAAATAAAAATTAAATAAAATATAAAATATGAAAACACATACCAGACTTTCAAGACCACCATCAGAAAATCTTTGGATAATACTCTCATCAATACAAAGTTTTTTGACAAAGGTTGTGTTATATTGATGTTTAACACAACCAACTTTAAACCGCACAACTTTGTCTATCAAAAGACAAAATTCTTTTGGTAGTACACCAGAGGCACAGTTCTAAAAATAAACAAATATATATATATATATATATATATATATATATATATATATATAAATTTATAGACAAACCCCTTGTTATATACATCAATAGACATATGCACTATTGAAAAATTACCTTCTCATGACTTTCAAATAATTCCGCACAAGATTTATTGATCAATGTAGTTGCGTCCCTATCAAAAAGAACAAAAGTGGTGGAGTCTGTCTCATCCATTACTTTCACCTTCAGCTTATACCTGAAAAATAAAATTAAAAAAATAGATTAACAAATAAAATATAATATATAATATAATCTTTACATGTTTGTTTAGGGCGTTTATCAAGAATACCTTGGTTGAACTTTCATAACATGTTTGTTACACTTCTCACAAAAAAACATTTTGGAATTCGGGTAAACGGCTTTATTGCATAAGCAAGCCGTGTACCACCATTCGTCATCATGTACAATATGTTTTATAGTAGCTAAAACAACAAAAGTGCTTTCGTGAAAAACATAAAAACTTAGAACTCCTTGCAATCTTTCAGGCCTTGAATAGTGTTTCTTGGAATCAAGTGGATAAACTCATCATCAACATTCTGTTTTCCAGACTCACACAACTGACTCAGAACTTGAGTAGGAGAATCTGTATTTTCCATCATCCTACACATGTTAAATTTGTGGTTAAAAGCTGTCATAAGTTTCAAGTATAGAATGACAAATTATGTATTAAAGTAACCTTTTTTTAAGTTCGGTTGCCTCTTTAGACTGTATGTTATACACTATTTTTGTACAGTCCTTGCAGTTTTGTAAACAAACCTTGTCTACAATAAAAATAAAATGAATTATGTTATTATGTTATAAAAAATAAATCAAAATAAAATAATCAAAAAATAAGTAACAGTTTCATGAGATAACATACCCTGGAAAATCTTAACTTTAGCTAATTGCACACTGATGATCACATTTTACAACTCACCACATGACAAAAATGCATTGAGCTCATCAACATAATTGCCAAATAACGTACACTCCATGCGCAAGCTGTTGCAAGTTAAAATTACAATTGTAACAAAACACATTTTCGATTACTTCTAGTAAAAAATATTGGCTTACCCATTAGCTTCGATAGAAATCACATTTAACTTAGTTGATGAGTCTGTTTTATTAATCTCCCTCTCAGTGCCAACACCGGTAAGTAAACCAACTACATCTGGAATAACAAAATTATGTAAGCACATATGGAAAGAAACATATTCAACCAAGACCATAATAAGTAAATTTACCAACTAAATAATCATTATCAAAACCAGGAGCTCTTATGACAGACATTGGAGTGTACTGAGGTATTGCACATGATACCAGATCATTACCTACACAACTTACTTTAGTTCCAAATTGGAAGTTAATTTTGTACTTGTGACGGGTTGTTCTATAACTTCCTGAATTAGTTGCCACGCTAAAGTAATTGAAGGAATAAACCTTATCCTCAAAAATATGATTCTAGAATTTATAAATTAGTGTTTTCCTAATAGAAACATGAATTCTATCACCCTGAAAGAGAACATTCAAGATTAACCATGGTTAGAATAATTGATATTGTTAATATTTACTGTAAAACTATAAGGGAAAGGAAATGATAAAATAGTTCACCTCCTTATCTTGAATCACCATTTCCATTGAGAATGGAAACTTGCTTTTCTTGAAGTCCGACACAAACCACAATCGAATTACTCTTGCTATCAGAATCCAATTTTCATTTTCTGGATTCACATCTTTGACTGAATTTGTGTTTTGTCTTGACAAAGACATTGTAAGACTGACTTTTTAAGGTCAATGCAGAGTGCAAGTGCTAATGCTAAATGTGATTGCAAAGAACATACCAGGTATCTATTTATATAGAAGATGCGGTACTTATTTATTTTTAAAAAGTAGGAATTAATAATAAAATTAAAATATTAGAAAGAGCAACATGCAGGGAAATATTATATACTTCTCAGGTTGTATTCGTAAGAGACTTTAACAAACATCTATCTATAAACAATTAAACAATCATAAACCCTAAATCCAACCAATATCTTTTAGACTGTGGAAACAATTTTGCTTTTCCACAACAGAGAACATAGTTCCACTTTAAGCATTACCATTAATGAAATTGTTGTTTGACTTTAGAAAGAGAAACATGTAGCGAAATATTCTTGTCAGATTGTATACAAAAGAAACTTTGACAGCGATCTATCTATAAAATATTGTTTTGCAGAATTGCAAAAGAGTCTTCTGCTTGAAAAAAAAAAAAGGAACCCTTACTTTGGAAACCTATATGCAGATTGCAAGAATACAAACTTTACCTAATGAATTGCCTTTTCAAACGACGAATCAAGGACAAACCTGATGACTACAAAGTGTGCAGAAAGTAAAGATGATGAAAAAGGAAAAATCTGATAAATATGCACAAAAAGATTTAAAACAATTTGGGAAAAAATGAAATGCTAAGCAGGACATTGTGAATAACACATAAAGAAAAGGTAATGTAGTGTTTCGAAATGTTAAAACCCTAACACAATACATAATAATGACTCTGAAAACATATCAAACAACAAAATCGGAAATCGCAAAGTTCTTACCAATTTCATGTAATAATGCAGTGTTGCTTTCCCATGCGTACAAAAGAAGGGAAGAATCTTACCTTGGTAGTTGATATATCGTGGATTCAGTTTGACAAACATGAAAATGAAGGTAAACCTATGAAAGTAGCGGTGATTGAGGCAGAGCAAATATGCGAAACAAAAAACGGAGAGCCATATTCATCAGGAAAGGTAATTAGGTGTAGGTTTAGATACAGTAGAAAATGGCACATATCACAGAGTAAGGACTCTGAAAGACAACACAATAACAAATCCCTAAGAAGACATAGAAGTAAATGCATATTTTAAGAAAGATTATTATTCTATGGAAAAATATAAGTTTCCTTCAATTCAATGTTGATGGAATTAAAAAAATACATTGATTTGACACTGCATCTACAAACCAAGTACATCTACAGACCAACTACTCCATTTTTTCTGATCAAGTAGTCCATTTTCTTTATCAAGAAAGTTCCCGACACAAAAATACAATCTTTTGTACTTGAATTCATTTTCAAGACTAATGTTCTTATGTTTATATTCATATTGATGTAATATTATTATTATTATATTACTACACTTAATTTTTCTTTATTTCAAAAAATAAACCTTGTTCTTTTCAAAGTTGTTAAATAATTATTTATGTTATTTAACATTTTTTAATTTGTCCTGTTTTTTATTAAAATATATAAATTATAAATGTTTATGGAATCTTTTCTATTTGTATTTAAATTTTAAGATTACTGTTATTTTCTTGATATTAATGAAATTTAATTATAGTTGATTTTTCATTATTTCAAAAAGTGCAACCTTGCTTTTTTAAAGTTGTTAAACAATTTTTTTTATGCTATTTAAGATGAATAAAAGGAGCTTATTTGCATGGAAATAAAGGAAATAGCATCCTACAAACGAAAATAGTTTATATTATTAAATAATAATATAAACAATAAACAATAATGAAATAAACATCAATGGAAATTTCATGGAGAATGCAAACGGCAATGACAGACTGCATGGGAAATGAAAAATTAAACAATTGGTGATGAGTGAAGGAAGATTATTGAAATGGGTGAAGGATGTGATGATTTTAAAAATATTTAAAATTATTTTTAATGGTGTAAATTGTAAAATTCCAAAATTTACCCTTATATATAAAAAAATACTTAAATTAATTTATTCTATATTTTAAATAAATTTTAATTAACACTCTCAAAATTCATTAAATTATTTTTAAATAATATAATATATAATATAATATCATTACTATCTTAATATTTCTATTTTAAAATTAAAATAATGTATATAATTAGTTTTCATAAAAAAAAACCCAAAAATCATTTGTATTAATAATAATATTTAAAAAAAACATATTCACATATTTAATTTAAATTTAAAATAAAAACTTATATTTCATCAAATTTCCAATATTCATCTAACAATATTAAACCTTCAATTTTCTTCTCTTAACTTTTTTGTTTTTATTCATTACGTAAAATGTAAGAAATAAAATATAAGATTAAAACTTTTATATTTCCATTCTGTCAAAATATTAATTTTAAATATAAAAGTTTTTTTTTAAAGAAAATTAAATGTTCCAAAAAGAATTTTGTAAACAAAACAATTAAAAAATTAAAAAATATAGGAATAATTTTAAGTCTTGCGGGCAGCCAATTTCTTCTTCTCCCGCAAATCAGCGCCTTTAGTCCTTCACAATTGAATTGAAACAACCGTGAATTTTCATTACAAACCAAGGTCTTTCAAACCATATAAGTTTTGTCCAGACACTGGACATTCAATAAAAGCTACATAACAAATACAATAAAATAAACCAACAAAAAGCAACACAAAAAAGTTCTCCGCCTTATCTAACATAATTAAACATTTGTCATCAGCAACAAAACCCTTATATGAAAAGAAGGATTCCTGCTATCACATTCAAAAATAATTTTGTCGTCTTTACGAAAAGAATGAAGACGACAAAAAAGCTTCCAGCCGCTACCAAGCTTAATGGTTCTATAAGGCCACCTTCCTCTTAAAACCTTGCATTCGACCTCTTTCAGTAGTCCATGCAGTATAACCGTTCTGTATCTACCTTTGCGAAGATATTCAACAAATGGAGCAGGTATATCCTTCAACAAAATCCAAATAATAATTAAAAAAAAAATAGAATATAAGGCATAAAATTTTACTAACAATGAATCGTAAACTCACCAGAAAACTTGCATTGACGTTTAGCTGAGACAACTTCTTGGAAAAATGATGAAAAGGACCAATGGTCAGCGGTTCCCTACCTTCGACTTCATCCAAATAATGATTTAGATCACTTTCAGAAACATCTTCCATATGAACAGTTATATGGAAAGCGTTTTGACCAACGTAACGAAATAACATATTGTGGACCCCTTGGAAGCCATAAAAATCACTCAAACTCCACCACCCTTTAAAAATTTCTGGAGACAATAAATCTTGGTTATAACTCACTCTATGTACATTCCCAGCATTATCTGCAAGGGTCCACTCATCACCGAGTTCTTTTTGAAACTCTATCGCAAATGCATGATCAACACACCTTAACTATAATTTTTTAAATAAAGAATAAAAGTCAGCAACTGTAGAAATTGTGTATACAAATTTAACAAAATAAAATAATAAAAGAATAGAAATTGAATAGAATGCATACCTCACCGGGGATGTTCATGCAATAAAATAGACCTCGTGTGTCAAGTGTAAGAATTTCTTCAGCGATGGGCGCCATGAAAGTGAATAATAGAACACCAACAATAAGAAAATAAGAAAGAGAGTATTAGTCAGGAATATCAATAAGAAAGAAAGTAAGAAAGCAAGAAAGAAATGTCACCTTATTTATTTATATCGAACTATCAATCAGGACTCGTGGTGTTTTGTGTGCCTCAAACAACATGTCCATTTAGTTGAAAGAGTATTTATTAATTAAATTAAATGAAATCATTAAATAAAGATGAAAAGAAATATAGAATTAAATAATTAATGGTCTGATAATGATTACTTCCTGCACTAAATATATATCTAATAAATGTGCATTGGAAAAAAAATGAATATGTTCAAACCCCAATAGTTTAATGCTATGATAAATAATTAAAGTAAAGAAATCAAGATATATTCAGATATACAGATTATCAACATGTCAATGTAGATTTCTTGGAGAATGCAAATGGCGAAGTCAGAGTTCATCGAAAATGAAGAAATAAATAAATGCAAATATGTTGAAATGATTACTTCCCGTACTAAATATGTAATAAATGTGCATTGAAAAAAAATGAATGGCGAAGTCAGAGTGCATCGAAAATGAAAAAATAAATAAATGCAAATATGTTGAAATGATTACTTCCTGTACTAAATATCTAACAAATGTGCATTGGAAAAAAAATGAATATGTTGATACCCCAATAGTTTAATGCTATGATAAATAATTAAAGTAAAGAAATCAAGATATCAAGATATATTCAGATACGGATTATCAAGATGTCAATGTAGATTTCTTGGAGAATGCAAACGGCGAAGTCAGAGTTCATCGAAAATGAAAAGATAAATAAATGCAAATATGTTGAAATGATTACTTCCTGTACTAAATATCTAATAAATGTGCCATTGAAAAAAATATGAATATGTTTAAACATTATCAAGATGTCAATGTAGATTTCTTGGAGAATGCAAGCGGCGAAGTCAGAGTTCATCGAAAATGAAAAGATAAATAAATGAAAATATGTTGAAATGATTACTTCCTGTACTAAATATGTAATAAATGTGCATTGAAAAAAATATAAATATGTTGAAAGCAATGTATAATAAAGAATTCAAAATGGCCACAGTATAAATAAATACTAAAATAAGTAATAATTTTGAAATTTTTTGGAACCCGAATAGTTTAATGCTATGATAATGATTACTTACTGCACCAAATATGTAAGAAAATCCGCTTTGCTGCACCAAACAACTCAGATATTCAAATTAGGAATAATAACGCGACAAAAAAATACCAAACATTAAACAAAGACATTAACCAAAGAAACAAAATCAACAATCAGAGCTGAATATGAAATGAATCAACAAATGCAATGAGAAGAATCCGAAAACAGAATGACATCAATATGAAAGGCATAGAATAATGGAATGAGAATAACACACTTTTAAGAATCGAATGAGAAACATATACCAAACATTAAACAAAGACATGAACCAAAGACACAAAATAAGCAATCAGAGCTGAAAATCTAAAGAACTACATGACTTGGAAAAAAAAGTAACAAACACAGAACTAAAAATATATAAAGAAATGGGGTTAAGAATTAAGAATAGCATAAAATCTTGAAAACAATGTAGTTACCTCACTTTTGATTCTCGTCATTGTTCAATTCGCTTCTCAGACATTTTACTTCAGGTCCAACTTTGCGAGTTCTGATTCAAAAAATTTAAAGCACATGAACAAAAAAAATAAATGCAAATACCTGTTGTTTCAAAAGCTTAAAAATGTTCAGAGTTTTCCTAAGAACAGTGAAGAAGAACAAACACAAATAAAAAAAACATCATAATAACGCGAAAAAAAAAATACCAAACATTAAATAAAGACATTAACCAAAGAAACAAAATTAACAATCAGAGCTGAATATGAAATGAATCAACAAATGCAATGAGAAGAATCCGAAAACAGAATGACATCAATATGAAAGGCACAGAATAATGGAATGAGAATAGCACACTTTTAAGAATCGAATGAGAAGCAGAAAAAAAAAATATTCAGTGCAGTGCAAAATCAATCCCAGAAGAGGAGGTATATGTAGTCCGAAAAAGGTGCCACAATTCATCGAATATCAAATTTGAATTTGAAAAAACATTACCTTGTTTGTGATTTATGGGTCTTCTGCAAACACAGATGCGGAATAAAAACCCCAATTTAAGCTATTGGGAGAAGAACGAAACCCTAATCCTCCATTCTGAAGACATTGCTTTTGGGCAAACTGTGAACTGTTCAGAAGTTCCATATCAATGACACAGTTGCCAAAACGGTGAAAATGAGTGAAGGAAAAGGAGAGAAGGGAGGGGCGGAAGGCTTGCGATTAGGGTTTCAGAGAAAAGAGAGTTTGAGAGAGAGAATGAAGAAAACGGAATGAGAGAGAATGAAGAAAACGGAATGAGAGAGGAAGAAAAGTGAATTTTAAAGAGTGCTACGTGGCATGTTTTGATTGGTCCAGATGTATTGTACTGATTGGTAGAATTTTTCCTACTTTTGGCATTAACTGTTTTGAATTTTTTTTTTGAAAATTTTCTGGAGAGGACACGTGTTTAAACTTTCCTTGAGAGTCCTCTCCATTTGTAATATCTATAGATAATCTATTGAAATTAATTTTGAAATTTAATTCTTAAGATTTGTTACTATTAACCTCAAATGTTGTTTTACAATGCTTAAGATATAACATAACATACAATCATAAAAGATAAGATGATTTAGAAGGATTTGTCATATTGAAAGTATTAGACAATTTGGTCTTAGTGCTCATGGACACACTAGACGATCACTGAAGTTTGTATAGAATATACAATAAATTTGTCTTCTATTCATTAGACAATCCAACATATTAGGGAGTGTCTACACTTGAATTTTACATTCTTAGAATCCTTTATGGCATTACATTTATGTTTTTGAACCTTAATTGATAATATTAATTTATATGAAACAAATTTTTCAAATAAGTTAATTGACTGAATTAGTATGGAAAGCTTTTGTAATTAATAACATAAAACAGAGCATAATGAAAATTTTATATATCTTATTTCTTGAGCTTATATTTGATCAAGTATATTCTATGAGTGAAATAAAATTTATCCAAATATAGGATATGCAATAATATTTTGAAATATTCAAGAAGGAAAGTTTTTGATAATATTGTGATAAACTAACAAGTTTTTGAAAAAAACATAGTGCATATTGATTTACTGCATTAAAGTGTTTTTCGAAAAACATATTAAAGAAATATATCTAGGTTAAAGTGTGATTTATCAATGTCTAAATCTTGAACAAACTTGGAAAGTTTTTGAAATTACAATACAAATCTTGAAATAAAAAGTCTTTAATGCATATGATTCTAATCTCATACTTAATATGATTATGATTGACCTAAGTGTTTTAAAGCATACTAATATTGTCAATCATGTTTAAATTGTTTACAACACATGAGACACATAAAAGAAATCAAAGTCAAAGTTTCCTATTCGAACATCTAATATGAAAACAAAGATGATGCAATACATGATTTGCATAATCAATTAGAAGTTTTCTTTTGTAGTGTCTCATAACAGAAAGATGAAGCTACAATATGAGATTTACACGAATGAAGTTTACTGTAATTTCAAGGTTTTAGGTACGAAGAAATACAAAGGGAAAAATGTTTCAAAGTGCAAACAAATGACACAATATATTAAAGGCTCATATCAGAACATTGTATATCAAGTGACACAGTACATTAAAGGCTCATATCAAAACATTCCATATCAAATGTGCAATAGAAGGAAGAAAATGAACAACACTAGAAATTAAGATTCAAGTCCAAAAATGTTAAATCCTCAACGTTAAAAATTATACAGTTAAAGAAACTATTTAAAATGCAAATAATTATTTAAGGGTGCGAAGAATTCATCATAGCTAAAGTTTGCACTTTAAGTATCTACTGCATTGAAGATGAATAGCAACATGACAAATTTTATCAGATATTTGAGTTAAGAGAGTTAAAGCTACAAGGATCATATATGAGGAATAAATAGAAATAATTTGAATTGTCTCACATGCTCAAGATGAGAAAATCATTCATATTAGAACTTACCATATCTAGTGTCTACTACGTAGAAGATGATGAACAATACAAGTTTATTTTGAAAGTTCAGATACACATGTCAAAGCTTCAACGCTTAATTTCTACAATTAAATAAACCTTTTGAAAGTGAAAATACATGGTTAAGATGCACATATTTCATCAAAGCAGAAGTAGTCATATAAAACGTTTAATGGCAAAAAAAGACCGTTTACAACGTGATTAATGACAGTTTCAAAAATACATTTCAACGTTCACATAAACACAAGTAAGGAAGGAATTTGAAATGAAATAATTGATTAGGATGCACAAGATACTATAAAAGCTAAAGTTATCTTATAAAGCATTTAAATAATAATGCTGCAACGCAAAATTCATGCAGATAGTGATTAAAGCATTAAGCTACAACATTCAAGCCATATACAACAATTGAACATTTTCAAATGGATTAAAGACATGAAATGTTCATTGGTGCATAAGTTTATACTTCAAGCATCTAACAGATATTCAAGCTTCAAACAGTCACATTCCAAAGGCTATAAAAAAACCTTGAAGACAAAGAACAAAATACAGGAAAAGAGAACGAAAAATGGAATGCATTAGAAAAAGAGAAATACTTTGAGAGAATTTCATTGTACATATTTGCTTTTTAAAACATTTCGAAAAGGGGTGTGTGCTAACCATTGTAAATCCTTCATGCATTATAAAGAATACCTTATGAGCTTTCATTGTTCTCTCAGTAGAGAAGTTTCTTATTGTAAAGAGGTCATGATCCTAAGTGGAGATTAGGACTAATTGCCTGGAGAGGTAGAAAATACTGGTATACCTGTAAAGGAGTAAGAACACTGGTGTACCTACAGGGGTGTAAGAATATTGTTGTACCTATAAAGGTTTAGAATATTGGGTGTACCTGAAGAGGTATAAGAATAATTGTGTACCTGGAGAGGTGGAGAATACTTAGTGAAAAGCTCTTGTGGGGGTTGCTTAAGGGACTGGACGTAGCCCTAGTTGTGGGGTGAACCATTATAATTTGTATTTACTTATCTCTATATTTTATTAATTGCTACTTTGTTTTAATTTGTGAATTGAGTTTAGGCTCTATTCAAGTCCCCTTTTGGAGCCAACTACACCTTCATGTTTAACATGGTTTCGAGTTCTCTATTACCTCATTCCAGAATTCAATTCACTTCCAAAGGTAAATTGCATAATGTAAAACAATGTGAAAAGTAAAAAGAAGAAGAAATTCGAGAGAACAAAAAAAATAAATGAAAAACAAGCATAGAACTAGAAATGACAAAAAATGTTATCAAGAAACAAAAAATTGAAAACTAAACTAACTACTGTCGTGTTTCTACCTCAACATTTCTACAACTAATCTCTATTTATAGAGTTCTAAATCCTTACAAAGGGGTTGACCTTTGCTCTAACAAAAATCGGGCCCACAAAAACTAAGTTAGTTGTCTTTAGCTTCTTTAACTGTCAAGATTTTGTTGACTGTTTAATGCTCTTTTTTTTTTTTAACTCTTTAAGCTCAACTTTTTCGAGTCTTTATGGTTAAAGTATCTTCATTAAAGTTCCACATGTCAAAGTCCAATTAAAAAATGTTCCAACAAAAATTATGAGACAGTTTATGCAAAATTTAACTTGAAAAGGATAACTTTTATTTCGTTAAATATGAGAAATTGAGAGTTATCATTAAGCCAGAAGTGGTTTAATGAAAAAAATACTTAGTTTAGCCATAAATGGTTTGTGAAAAGAACACTTGAACGGGATCAACCAGAAGTGATTGGGATTCGAAAGAATATTTGAGTGTACTTCACAATGGTATTCTACCTAGTAGAACTTGATTGGTTGGTCAAGAACTAGACATCGTCTATTGAATAGAAAAACCGTTATAAAATACTATGTAATCACCTTTTTCCTTTGATCTCTCACGTTGTATGTTATTTAGTCTGTACTAACTAAAGGAAGCTGAGTTCTTTAAATCATTTTGTGAAAATCCTTATTGGTTCATCTAACCAAATACAAAACATATTGGCTGACTACGAAGTATTAGACAAAACTTGTGAAAAACTGCAAAAAATTACAAAACATAATTTAACCATCCCTTCTTGTGTTCTTCCTATTTTTCACAGTTGGTATCAGAGCCCAACCTCTAGAGGGTTGAGCAACTGACAATGTTAGTGGTAAAAGATCCATCATGGTAGGAAAGAAGCCACACTTGATAGTTGAAGTAGTTTCTCTTGCCAAACCGTCTGAGTTCTTAGGAGAAGACTTTCCATACTATAAGGATCAAATATAAATGTATATTAAGTCCACACCTTATCAGACGTGGGAAATCATCACCTATAGTGACATAAAATTACATCCATAAAAGTAGAATGGGAAGAAGAAGAGTTCAACAAAATGCAGTTGAACAAAAAGGCTATGTGTAGTCTTATCTATGCATTTTCAAAAAAAAAATATATATAAGAAGGTGTGTAGACTAAAGACTATCAGAAAGATCTAGAACTCCTTAATTATAAAGCATGAGATAAGTGAAGACATTCAACTCACAAAAACTAGGACCCTCACAAGATAATATGAGTTTTCACCATGAAGATGCCAAAGAACACTTGTGTTTTATCTCAAAAGGAGACAAAGGGATAGTTAGAAGTGACCTTGTCTACTTGGTGTAAGTCATAACTGTTGAAGCTAATGATGTTGCTATGTTTGACGAATCCACTTCTAAAGAAAAAAGAAGATTTGAGTATTGAAGATTTGGTTTTGTAGAGTGAGTGTGTGTTGTGTTCTTTCTTGATTTGTATGTCTTTCCTCTTAGTGATTAGGTTGATCTTCATAAATACTTAAAAAAGTAGATTTATTTTCTATTGTTAGACCTTTTGTGGTTATAGGATAATTTTACTGAATAAAAGATAGTTTAATCCATTAAAAGGATTTTATCTAAAGTCCTAAAAGATTGTAGTGGATATTTTAATTGATTACATTATCGATTCAATTATTTAATATTACTTAAAACCATAAGTAGTTATGGGAGGATATTTGAATTTGTTTAAACAATTTTTTAATAGATTGAAATTTCTAGTGTTTCCATAACGATTTTATCAATCTATTTTAACACAAATAGTGATTTAATCCATTCTTTTAACCAATAAGTGAAAAATCAATAGATTAAAACACATTTTTAATCCATGAAAAACAGACATGATAAATTTTATATAATTCTGTTTTACATATTTTTATGAGTATGTTTTGAAGTCTGAGTTTTTTAAAAATATGACATTTTGAGAGAGTTATTCTGCTGAATCAAAAAATATTTCTTGGAACTTTATTTTGGTGTTTTTGAGATCAATCTCTTCGGTTAAGAGGTTCTTCACCTATGTTATTTTGGATTAAGTCTAATATTGTTGTAATCTTGTGATATTGTTCCTTTTACTTTTGAAAAGTATATACTTTTATAACTATGTATAATTTTATTGTTTAATTTAGTATAATTTATATAATTTCTAATTTATGTAATCACTACAAAAAAAAGTGTATATTGTGGCGGTTTTTTTGTGTGTGTATAAAGTGGCGTTTATAACCGCCACAATATATGCTTGTGGCGGTTTCCCAAACCGCTATAGAACTGGCCGCGACAAAGTTAATGTGACGATTTTACGTTACCCGCCGCAACACCCGCCACTTTAAACATAGTGTAAGTAGTGGCGGTTTTTATATGTAAGTAGTGTCAGTTATAACTGTCGCAATTTACATTCATTGAAGAAGATTCTGGCACCATAATATATGTAAGTAGTGGCGTTTTTAACTGACGTAATTTTAATGAATAAATAAAATTTAACCACCACTTTTTTGTAATCTTTTTTATAATCTGTTTTATACAGTTAACCTAAACATAATATATTTTCATAATAAAATATAATAATGTATAAAGTTATAATCATTCATTCATTTCATTGAAAATTAAAACACACATAATAATGTTCAAAAGTTTATACATAATTGAAAATTAAAACACATAAAAAGTTCATACATCCCTAATCAAGTTTAAAATTACAACACATAATTGTTCAAAAGTTCATACATCCCTATTCAAGTTTAAAATTACAACACATAATTGTTCAAAAGTTCATACATCCCTAATCAAGTTTAAAATTGAAACACACATCCCTAATCAGTTTTGCTTCCAACACTTGATCCTATTACTTGATTAGGTGATGGAGCACCACTTCTATTATCTGATGCCTGAAATAATCAAGGCTATTCATTGCACTGGGTTTTCTTCCAACATATCTTCATCACAGTTGTGGGGATGAATAAAATCTGGCACCTCCTCAATATCGTCTACAAGCTAATAATGAGAGATATACAAGCAATATGGTTACCAAAATGGAAATCAAAACGAAAATAAGCACAGGTAGAAGTAACTCCTTAGGTCATTACAACAAGTATGCTTTAAAATGGAAATCTTAGAATTATTATAATCAGATTCATATTCCTCCTTCTATTTGAACTACTACTTCTATAAAAGAATTTCCATGGTAGCGGCTGAATGAAGATCCAAAAATACATTTTTGTATGTTATCTGAAGATGAAATAGTGTCCTGCCGAACACACATATTGATGATTTCATCCACTTCCTGCCTCGACAGTTCATTTATATCTTGGATCTGCAAATGTGCGAATAAGGTGTTCCTTATACATCCATATTTAAAAAGCAATAATGTAAACAAAATTAGGCACAAAAGATAAAGAGACAAGTTTCGTTGCATTTTCACCTTATTCAGTAATATGGATTTCTCCTCAGCAGCCCTTTCAAGAGCATTTGTAACAGAAGAAAGAAGAAAATTAAGCAAGCTCAGGGTAGGTTGTTGAAGTTCAACAGAAGTAGGGTAACTGGATGAGGCATCAGAAGGCTGGGACATAAAATTACAAGAGAAAAAATATTTTTGTTTAACTAGAAGGGAGAAAAAAATGCACATACACTAGATGGATGCGGAAAACAACTCAACGTAAAAAAAAATGTTTGTTGAATGTATAATATACCTGCAATCTCAAGGATTTCTTTATGACTAGAAAATATAAGTAAGAGCTCAAGCTGTAGCATAAATTAAACAGTCGTAGTTCTGAATTCCTCTGATTCTGATAATTAATCAAGGCAATATCACCATAAGATTAGGATCAATAATGCCAGATGCCAGATCAATTATGCACACATAATGCCAGATGATCTTTCCCATAACCTAACATGAATTAAGAAAAATACAAACTCACCTCAGGTGATACTCTTGATTGAGCAAAACTAGGACTCTTCGAATCACGTGACAAAAGAGCACGCATCATACCAAAAAGCCCTTGAACAAAACCATACTCGTCACCCTTTCCGTAAGGCCAAACCTAATAAAAATAGAAAATGTAAAGCAACAAAGAGAAACAACCATAGCTCCCTAAGTAGAATTCTGAAGGCTCTTGAAGCTAGAACTAGGATGATTTCACCATTGTGCATTGAATAAAAGATCATGCTTTACTTGATACGTGAAAGGTATAGTTCTCAAAGAATTTGATTACACAGTTACTTATGTAAATATAATATCTTTTGGCTTCACCTACACTAAGTTTGACAAGCAACCATCACAAATCCAGTAAAAGGTTTTTAAATGTAGAGAAATAATTCAACAATACCTTGCTAAGAATACCAACAACTAAATTGATCTGCCCCATCCTTAGTTCATCTGCTTCAGCAATGTCTAAACTGAGAACCTGATCAAAGAGTGATTGATGCCCTTTGACAAAATCTATTACCTTATGAACAATTTTATTCTTCACCTATATTATACACGAGACAAAATGATACATCATCTTCATGAATGCAACAAAAATTGGATTTCCTTTTAAATACAATTCAATCACAATTGAAATGATCATAAAACCAATAGGGAATGTGCTAAAATGATTGATTCACTAACAGAGGAGAGCAAAGAAAATTCATAGAAACCATCATTTTGAAAATATTGTAAATGGCCCACAAAAGCCAACCTCTAAAAAGTTATATGTATCATCCAAGGAAGTTAGTGAAAACACTAATCTCATGATTGGAGTTATAATCATTCGTTGTCTATCAACATCCACAGCTACATCTCTTCTGAGTTTTGTCTCAACCCACCTTAAACTTCCCTGCAGATTCTTTACTATTCAGTAAGTTAGCCGAATTAGAGTGGATGTGGCATTAACATGGAAAATTTCCCTCACCTGTAAATTCATTGCCCTACCAGATGAAAGATTGTCCAATATGCCCATGGAAAACAGTACTTGTGCTCCAGACTTTCCATACTTGTGGCTGATTCTTAGTAGTAAAGCAAGTTCAACCTCAAAAGTGCAAGCCCTCTATAAAGAGTCCAGTGAAAGACTGCCACCATCCTTGAATCAGATATAAATGAATCAGTACTATTCTTTTCAAAGTAGTTCAAAAGCCCAAGGCCTTCTATGAATCCCACATAAAAACCATTTTTCTCATCCTCTTGCGTTTGAATTTATCATTTCTTTCTAAAAGAAAAATTCTTGGTGCAGACTGTTGTTTGGTAGTAGTAATTTTATTCATAAAAAAGAAAAGTACAAAAATAATTAAAAAACCAAGTCCTATTTAAAGAACCGTGCAAGATTTTATTCATAAAAAAAATAAATTAAAACACTCCATTGCACTAAAAACTCAAATAAAAGTCACAACAACAAAACACTGGTTTAAACGGGACCAACCCCAAACAAAAACACTCCCTAAAAAGAGAGAAGAAAAATCATAAAGTTCAATTAGACAACAGAAAAGAGAAGAGAAGGGAGAAAATGAAATCAACTAGGCACCGACCAAATCGCCTAGGGGCAAAATCACTTTGATCAAATGAATTAGTTCTTCACCAGATCAATTTTCTCCAAATTTACTTCACTGAAACTCAGCATCACTTGTTGTAGATTATAAATAATAGAGATTAAGATATGAAATCATAGGACAATTGGACAAGGCAGAATGCAAGGCAAACTAAAAAATAGTTATCAATCGGTGTTACTATTCATTTACAATAGGATTTAAATCCAACCAGGGCCAATAATAGCTTGTATTCAAACTTGAGTAAGGATAAAATGGTAATTGTTAGATTGCTGATGATATTCACGCATTACCTGAAGTTAGTAGGGATATGGACATTGCTTTATACTCTCATTAAGCATCTGTTCAGACACCAAAAATAAGCAGGTTAAATAAGAAAAAAACTAATCAACTTGTAATAATATACTCCCAACTCAAGTAATAGGTGAAATCCTACACAAGGTTTAGGTTATTTCATTATTTGATGGTCTCTGAAAAGCAAAATTATAGAATTTTTTTATTCTTTTCAACAGCTAGTATGCTAATCTAGAACTAAAAATGAACTTAGTCTCCTTGACCAAAAATCGCTATATTAAAAAAATAAATATCCATATTTTGGTTTGCTATTTCCTTTTACCAAGTATTACTTTAGTAACTTTCCTTTAAAACCAATCAAATCCAACATTTGCCTTAGTGTGTATTGGTGAAATTTGCCGACTCTATCTAGTGTATGGCCAGCCAATATGAGCTTTTCCTAGGCCTAGAGGTCCTAGGAAGTTATCTCCCAATTGTGAATCATTATGGGATAAGTGGACAACATATGATGGATGATTGTAAAGTCCACTAGGTCCATATCAAGCTCGAATTAGTTTAGTACCTTCAACATTTAACTTGAAGAATTGAATTGTAGCAGTCATACAGAAAAGAATAGGTCATCAGTGTTACATGCCGTATGGATATGTGTTAAACATAAATGCTTAAATGCAACACATAACAAGTGATAGGAGTTGGATTGAGCTTTAGTAAACAATTGTATAGCAATTTTTAATTTGTAGAGCTTCCTAAAGTGTGAATATTTAGTGTCAAATATCATCATTGACATTCCACACAATTCCACTATTCAGCATAATGAATCAATCCGTTAAAATTTGAGTAAACTAACTGCATGCATAACTTAACTTCAAAAATTGATGATAGCAATCTGGCCCTTCACAAAATACTTCCATTTGAAGCACAAGTATCATCAATGCTATATTGCAGCAAAGATACAGTAGTAACGTTATGCTCTTACTTCTTAGCTTGATTACCAATTCAGTTCCTATAGTTTAATTACCAATACAATAGTAACTCTCTGTCTACTGAGTTTCCAACACAGAGAGGGCCTTCTTAAAATAAAAATAAAAAACCATTTGTTTGGAAGAAATGAAAAGGAAAGTAAAGTAAAAGAAGAAAACAACATTGTGATTTTTTCTTTTTATTTAATAATTATCTCACTTTCCTTTTATTTTTTTTGTCTTTTGATTGAGATTGATGGCATATTAATCATAAATTTCTCTCACACATGACGTGATATGAGCAAAGAAAGACGGGAGAGAGAAGAAGTTTTCGAACCAATAGAGGAAGAAAAGAACAAAAAAAAGAGAAACATTGAAAGGAGCAATTTTGGCATTTTCTGGTTGATGCTCTGGCATACAGTGAATGCTCCCTCGCTCCCAAAACTCTCATTACAAAACATGCAATAAAAAATAGAGATACCTTCGTCCGTCGCATAACCTCGAATCCATCGAACCCCTCTCTCCTCTTTCTCTTCTTCTCTTCTGCTTCCATCAATTTCCACCCTCTTAAGCCAACCTTTCTCTTCTGCAATTCGTCCCTCGCTACTTTATCTTCTTCCTTCTAAACCATGAGAATCAAGTCCTGGCTACACACATGCTCTTCCTCCTCCACCTCCACTCACAACTCCACAATCTCACTCCTTAAACAAAAGCCACATGCATACGACACCTCAACCATTGTATCAGAGGAAGACAGGAGTAACATAAGTGACAAATATAGATTGACAAATATAGATTCAATGCAACATTACTTTTAACGACTCGTGCTCTCCAAATTTAAGTTTTCACGTGTGCTACCATCATGATGTAAATCCATTATCCATCCACTTCCATTTTTTTCAAGGAAAAAAGTGATGACATGACAACGGAAGTTCCAATTTGTTGGCCTAATCCATAGAACCTTACCAAAGTGAAAATGACTAAAACACAACCCTAAATTGATAAATAGCCACTTCCAGTGTACGTTTTCTTCAGATAAGCTGTTTTAGCGTTGTCATATATTAAAACCATAAGAAGAAATTATTAAATCATTAAGAAAGCAAACCGGAAAATCAACAGAAGAAAACCAAACCAATCTAATCAAATCAAATCAGAGAAAAATGGATAAATCGAACTCAGAAAGAAAGTGATGAAAGAAGTAGAAACAAGACGCGGAGGCTATTTCAAATAATCAAGGGTTTCATGAAGCACAAAGGATGTCGCCAGTACAGCTTCATGACTTCACGACAAGGAGGGTTCGTGAGTAGCGCTTCGCGATTAGGGCTTCGTTAGGGTTTGAGTGTTTAGGCAGAGAGAGCTTTGAGTGTTTAGGCAGAGAGAGGGAAGAGAGGGAAGAAACTTTCGTTTCCCAATAGTCAAACCAGATTTTCAAAAATATTTGAAAATAAAATAATTTTGGGTTTTCAAAAATAATTAAAAATAATGACGGGACAATTGTGACAGTTAAAAATAACATATTGTGAAGGATAATTGTGACAGTTAAAAATGACATATTTTGAAAGATAATTGTGGCGGTTAATGAAATGACGTATTATACTGAAATTTGTGACGATTATTAATAACTGCCATATTAAAATCGTAACTTTTTACACAATTTTTTTTAGTGAATTTATATATACTTTATTATATATTATATTGATCATTTTATAACTTTTTATATATAAATTATATAAATTAATATTTTTTTAATATAATTTATAGTAAATGATATATGAATTTATTTTGTAATTTTTTAAATTTAAATTCTGTAAAGGCGTTTTTTTTATATGAAAGGATAGTGAGTGACAATTATATCGTTCTAATAAAAAAGATTTAACCAAATTTCATGCTCTTAAACACATCCTCACATTAAAGTTTAGTCTTTTATTTATTTGTTTATATAATTATTTTTGGGTTAAAGAATGAACCTTAGTATTTAAGTTATTCTATGAGATATAATAAATATCTTGTGGAGTAATAAAAGGATAATAGTTTTCTTACTTTGGTTTCAATTATTAGTGGTTTTTGTTTCACATTTAAATATTTTTATGATAAAAGATAGTGACTAATAATTATGTAAAAGTAGTGAATATATATATATATATGTATATATATTTAAGTTTATTAACTCATAATATTTTTTTGAATTATTAGTTTTATCTTTAATTAATAGAAAATAAATAAATTTTGGACATGAAAGGTTACAGAAGAAAGATATTTTCTGAATAAATAAAAGAAAGATAGATAAAATTCATTTTTATTTAGTGTGAACTAAATCCAAATATAAATCATGTTGAAACACAAATCTTAAAAATATGAATTCTTCTTCATCAAGAAAACATCCAAGAGTTCTTATGTTTCTTTTGTATTTTAATACTTTAATATATTTTTTAAAGATTTAGTTTGAGCAGTATTGTTATATATCAAAAGCAGAAACCATGTCATTTAGAAGAGAAAACTTTTTTTTTTTCAATATCTTAAAATCTACTTATTGATGTGATAAAAACTTCTAAACATCTCAAAAAGTCTCCAACACCTCAATTTGAGGACCCATTAAACACAACCTAATTGATTAGGATTATGAAAGTATCAAATAATAATATTCATTTTTCGTATTTATGTGTATCTTTTAACAAATATTTTCATCAACTGTATAAGATAATAGAGAATTTATTAATGTAATTCACGAGACCAACTATTGATCTTTTTGTCAATACATTATGAAATTGTTTTCTGTTTTCTTGATTTCAAACCATATGTATAGGCCTAAATTTGCATTGGAGCCAAATTGCAAGTAAAAGATATTGGCAATTGACATGATTGAATATAAGATTTTAAGTAAAAGTAAAATTGGTCATATACTTTTTATTTTAGTAATTATTTAAATTTCAAAATAAGACAATTTTCTTTAATTATATATTTTATATGATAATAAATAAATTATATTATTCTTCATCTTATTTAAGAATTTATTTACTTGCATTTGTATTTAAAAAACAGTTAAAAACACGAAAAAGACTTTGGATAATATGTCATAGGAAAAAGATATTTAAAAAATTACAGTAATTATGTATTAAATATAACTTATAACATTAATTTTATATTTTATCATATTATTATTATTATTATTATTATTTATTTACAAAGTGAGAAACAATGTTAACACAGTACAAAGTGGAAAAGGTTGTCGAGTTGGAGAATCGGACACGTGGCACCGCGTTTTCTGTCCCTTTTCTACATGGGCGTTTACCAGCTCTTATAGTATCTTCCTCTGCCCCGCATTCACAAAAAACTATTCATTTTGTTTTCTTCACCTCTGGGAAAAGCTGAACACACTAAACATCGCGTTTCCCCAGTCCGACGACGTTTTAGATGGATTTGGCGAGTCATGAATCACCTACCTCGACTATTCGGCAATAGAAAAAAGCCCCCGACCATGGACCCCAAGAAGAGCAAGATGCGAGGCAAGAAGCAGCAGCCCAAGCTCGAGCGCCGCAACGCCGCCAAGCACTTCGAATACGACGCCGGATCCTCCTCCTCGTTGCGGGGTGACTCCGCCTCCGTCTCGACGTCGTCTTCCTCGTCGTCTTCGCTCTACATTCGATCCATGGACTTCTACGACCGCAGGAGCTTCCGAATCGAGGGTGTGGAGGGCGAGTTCGACCAGATTTGTCGCAGCCTCGGCCTCTCCGGTCCGGAGGACTTCTCCATTCCGGCCGCCACCTGGGAGGCTATGAAGCTCCGCTCCTCCTCCGACATCCCGTCGCGCCGGAACCACGACGGGAAGGCGTTAAACGAGGAGGCGAAGGAGAAGGAGAAGGAGGAAATTGAAGCGGTTGAGAACGAGGATGGGGCTAGGGTTTTGGATGAGTGTGTTGTTCCTGCTGAGAGTAGTGGTTGCTGCTCCGCTGGCGGCGGCGGAATTAAGGGTTTTCGTCCTCCGATGCTGAAGCCGCCGCCGGGTGATAGGGTTTCGGTGGTGGACGAAACGTGTTCCACGTGGGATTTGTTGCGGGATTTTGCGCCGAAAGGGGAGGGAGGGAAGGAGAGTTACGTGGGGTTGAGTGGTTCTGATGAAGATGAAGATGAGGACCGAGAAGAAAAGCAGGACGAGGATGAGGAAGAAGGGGAAGTTGGTGGAGTGAGGGTGGAGAGAGAAGAGGAGGAAAACGCGGCGAGGATTGCGGATATTGTGGATGAGTTTTCAGGGTTTTCTACTTCGAACGAAGATGATTCCTCTAGCACTACCACGGGCCCTAATTCTAATAATATATCTCCTAATGGGAGAATCAAGCGTGTGATTTCCGCGGGTAACTGGCAGAAGGGTGATCTTTTGGGGCGTGGCTCGTTTGGCTATGTCTATGAAGGGATTTCTGAGTAAGTGCTTTCGTACCCTTCACTTCACTTTTCCTCGCTCAAAGTTATTGTTAGAAATGAAAGATAAGACTTATTGTTTATTTAATTTTTGACTGTGGTGTTGGTGTAAGAGAATAGGGATCCAGATGGTTTGGTGGTAGTAAGAAACATTACAATGTTGTGTTAAGAGAAAGAGAAACAATTATAGTAGGGCCCAGAACAGTTTTAGGGATTCGGTTCATCTATTTTATGCCCCTCTCTCTACTCAAATCTTCATAGGATACAATGTTATGTAATGCTAGTTTTAGAATTAGGAGATGGGAAGGTTAGTTCTAGAATACCACTGGATATGTTTGGAGATGAGAATATGTCAAAAAACTATCCACCCATGTATGAATGTCAATTTTGTTGGACGGAACACGAATTGCTAGGTCAAAAGTTATAGTTGATAGTCAGTGCAACTCTTCTTTCTATTTAAGAGTGTACAATTCGGTTGTGACTTACCCATCTAGCCTCCGCCACAGGATAATTGATGCTACCCGTAACAAATTTATTTGTTTAATTAAAGAAGATGAAGAAATGTTTTTTTTCATGTTTTACTAACAGTTATTGTTTCCAGTTTTGTTTTCAACATTAATACTACTTGTTATGGTGGGTAGATTAGGAAATGGAATGAGCCTTGAGTTCATTTGGTCAATGTTTATCCTCGTTTTCAGTTTGTGTACTGAAGCAGGTAGTTGGGAAAATGTATTGCTCATTAAATAATATGCTCAATCATTTCCTTTCTTTTCAAAACAGTGTAAATTTTTTGACAGTGGAGGAGTGATAGGATTTATTGAGATAAAAGGAAAAATGATTTCTTGTGTTTTTCTGAATGATATCTATACATTAATATTCAGGAATTATGACCAAGCTATCTAAGGAAACTAAATAAATTAAGGAAATAAGGAAACATGCAAATAAGGAAACGTGCATCCCTTTGTTGCATGTGTTGGCTCGTGCCATTACACCCTGGGCTGTTGATTTTAAGCAATGGATATCATACTATTGGTTTAACTTTTTTTCTTTGCCAAATATTCTAGATTCTACTATTTTATGTTTGTTGTTTTTATGGTTTAGGTTTATTTAGGTTTTCCTCTAATATGGGGCCCCTACTGGGCTTTCCTGAACTGTTATAACTCTTTGATGATAAAGTATATTTGTTCTGTTGCTCTTCTGTATTGGGAAATGCACATAAGCATTATATGAGCAATTCTTTGTCATAGGATGGTGAAATTAAGTTCATTTGGCCACTTAGTTAAATTATCATATTTTATCTTCTATATATCTTGTATTCAAAATGCTTCATTGTATGGATTAGTCTCCCTGCAAAGCCCCTAGAGCAAAACTCTAAATAAATTGAAGTTCATAGGTTTTGATATTTGATCCTGTTATGGTGTTTTTTACCGGTTACTTAAGTGCTAACAGCCAGTGCTTTCCTTTTGTTAATTTTTTTATATGTTCTGATTTCCACTGTAGAGATGGGTTCTTTTTTGCTGTAAAACAAGTTTCACTACTTGATCAAGGGAATCAGGCAAGGCAAAGTGTATATCAACTGGAACAGGTGATGGGATTACTCTCTTCTCTCTATTGCTTTGGTTTTAGAAGAATGTTTCTTATTTTTGTTTAGTGCTTTCACTTTTAATTACACAGTAACACCTTGTTTTCATTTTGTTTCTTCTTTCCAAAATTTTGTATAGGAAAGTGGAAACAACTTTTTATTGTTATCTGTTTCCTGTACCAATTTTGACAATAGAAAAGAAAATGAAAAGATAAAACATTTTGTTGAACCAAATGGCCTCAATCATTTTCCATTAGTGGAAATCCTTTGAAAGGTTCTCTTACCCAAATATAGTGCTAGCTTTTTTGAAGTATCGTACAATATATTTTTGAAAGTTGATTAACTGTATCTGTTTATTTACCTTATTGTCAATATTTTTCTTCTAGATTTCTTCCTAAACTTACTTATTTGTTCCTCTCAGGAAATTGCACTTTTGAGTCAATTTGAACATGAGAATATAGTTCAATACTTTGGCACTGAAATGGTACTTTTTCTTACCCTTTCCTTTCTGTTCAGTTTGATATTTTCTTGTTGAGAATCATTGTTGAATCTATGCTGATAGTTTGCATCAATTGTATTAAATGTTTCGCACGTAGGATACATTTTACTGGTTGCTTTCAGTTTAATGGAGAAATTGTAGCTTGGGTCAGGAATACATGACAGTTTCTACCCATCTGATTGAAAAATGAGAGTATTTGCATGAATTAAATGATGTCATTGTAGGCAATAAAATGTCTGATATTGATATTACCGAGGATCCAAAAAACTGTAGTAACTAAGAATGAGTTTGATTAGTGGAAGCTTCTCCATAAGCACTTATAGTAGGGAAAAAAAAAACAAGAGAAGAGTAGATTAGCTTGGAGAAGTTTGTTATGATTATAGAAATAAGGTGCATATCCTTTAAAATAAGAAATATCTAGATTATATATGTATTATCAAGAACAATTTTTTTTATTCCCGTATCATATTTTTGTTATTAAAGGATATCTAATCTCCTCTATTGTATTGATTTCGTTTTCTCAATATAAACAAAGCACTCATGCTATCTCGGATACATACGGTTTCAACTCAATTTCTCTTTCTTTCCTATAGTTTAACCAAGTTAATAGGAAGTAACACTTACAAATAAGCTCATGTATAAACTACTTTTAATTTGTGGAGAAACTGATTTAATTTTTCCCTATTTTTCTCTTCTAAAAGTGCTTATGGGGAAATTTTTCCAAATAGACCTAATATAAAAAAACAGACCACTTGAAAGTCCGGAAGTAAATCATATCTGTAATATTATGGGCTTTTCCGATGATAAAATTAATATCATTGCCAACTTTTTATTTTGGTTTAGTGAGGTTTATCATCTTTGTATTAGTATAGCATATAATTAAATGGAGTTCACTTTTCTTGCATTTGGTTCAACTACTAGGGTGTTGTCAGCCTTTGTGCAATACAAGGTGACAAATAACTGAACTTTATGTGGAGCACCAGATTTCAATTTATTTATTTTATGTAAAAAATTAGGAACAACATTAGTTTTTTTTTTTGCATGCCAAAACTTTGGATACTGTGGAATTCTTTCAATTATTTTTACTAGTTATGCTACAATATTTTGACTGTATTCAGATTTTGTCAGCTATAAACAAGTTTAGCTCCAATCGATCTATTTGTTTTGAAGGCTTGTAATTTCATGCTGTATTATAACTGATGCATAGTAAAATCTGTATTTTGTAATTTACACTCTGCACGTTGTTTATTGCAGGATGCGTCAAATCTGTATATCTTTATTGAGCTTGTAACTAAAGGTTCTCTTAGAGACCTCTACCAGAGATATACTCTTCGAGATTCTCAAGTATCTGCATATACAAGGCAGATTTTGCATGGTTTAAAGTATCTCCATGATCGAAACATTGTTCACAGGTGGACCTATTCATTCAATTATTTTTTCTTTCCTCTGTGATATTGACCTCTTCTGGTTTTCGGATAGTCAGACAAGAATGAAGTTTATGGCTCTTGTTTACCTTGCCTAGGAGAAATTTCCATTTGCTGTCTTATAATTTCTATATAAATATTAAAAGGACTTTTGTTGTATTTGTGTTTCTTTTTCTTGTTTTTAGACTCTTGTTTTTGCCATAGATATCTTGTTATTACATGTTTTTCACGTGATAAGGTATTGCAGAAATTTCAATTGAAATCATTTCCCTGTTAGTACTTTTAATGGGTCCATATATTGAGTAATGAAACAGATAGACTAGAGAGGAGTGGAACAGAAGTATACAACGGAGAAACTGGTTTCTCACCCAGTTATTTTCATGGTTATCCTTTTCTTGTCTTAAATAAACACCATTTAGTGCCAGTATGTATCCTGATATTTCCATTGTGGAGGTGTGGAGGCGCTTTTAATGTTGGATGTTTATTTATTATGTCGGAATTGTTGGATGTAATTATTCTCAAAAAGTAAAATCGATATTGGACCAGGTTAAGATTGAGAGGCTGAATGATTCACTATATCCAATACGAAGGAAGAGAATTACCCTAAGAAAAATAGTAATTGAGTTCTAGGTGTAGAGTATGGAACATTTCCTTTTGCTTTGAAACTGGAACTGGAACCTTATAAGTGATATCCTTGTGTTTGTTTGGATGGAATGATTTCTGAGGGAGTGATTATTTGTGCAATTATAGTTCTTTATGTGGAAATGGAGAGAGAGGTAAGTTATTTATAAAATTATATCATTTTTAAATGTAATCTTCAACAGAAATAAATTTAACATAAATAGTATATTATATGTAAATAAATTTTAAGAAAAGCATATAGTTGCCTTTTATCATTATCTCTCAGTAGCCTTTTACTTACTCGTCTAACCAAACAACTGAAAATAAATATCTTTATCTCATTTCTTTTAAATTCTATCCATCCAAATTTCTTCTGAAAAATCACATATTTCTTTCCTTTCCATTTTTTTTCTTCAAATTGCAATTCTCATCCAATCAGAGTGTACCTGTCACATGAGGGTTTGGCATTGGAAATTTAACGATTAGTGTTTTCTTTTCTGGGTTGTGCAGTATGCTAATTTTTTCTGTATTTCTGTTTCATTAATGTAATGTCATGAAAATTTTTTTGTATATATTACCTAATTATTTCCAATCAATTATAGGGATATTAAATGTGCAAATATATTGGTGGATGCAAATGGATCTGTTAAGCTTTCAGATTTTGGATTGGCAAAGGTGGCTCTTAGTTCATGCCTTTCTTTTGTTCCTGCCAAACTTTTATTTCTGAACAATCTTCAGTTGTTTATCTTTCCATTTTCTAATATTGCGTTATTCTTATTGTTTTTCAGGCAATCAAATTAAATGATGTTAAATCATGCAAGGGAACAGCATTCTGGATGGCCCCAGAGGTTTGCCTTTCAATATTCTCTTCTAATTAAAGTTATTAAAAAATGGGTATGAACCATCATATGTATTAATGGAGTGTAGACATGGTTGTTATTAAGTAACTGTTAATAATTACGTTTGTTGCTGGATCCATGGTTCTAGATTGAGTTTATACTTTTTTTCAGCCATGGACCTGACAGCTACTAAATGAAAGTGATTTGTCATACATTTACCAAAAACAGTATGGATTTAAAATCTCACTGGTCTAAATGCTTGCTTTCTCATTTTGTGAAGTTCTTAGCTGTCCTGCTTAGGATAGAAGGTTATTATTGGTTCATTTGGAAATTCTACCATACAAAATTAATTATGAAACATTTTATGTTCTACTTTTTAAAATAGGTTTATTTGAAAAGGTGAAACAATGAAACTTTTGAGTG
The DNA here is from genome assembly GCA_013389735.1 of Phaseolus lunatus. Classification (NCBI taxonomy): domain Eukaryota; kingdom Viridiplantae; phylum Streptophyta; class Magnoliopsida; order Fabales; family Fabaceae; genus Phaseolus; species Phaseolus lunatus. The sequence goes on along the minus strand of CM023864.1, from coordinate 43,434,632 downwards.
TTGCATGGACATCAAGTGTAATATAGTAATAGGACCGAACCTGAGGATGAGAGAAATGGACGAAAAGTTTGGAGAGTATGCAGTGTGGGGAAATAAATAAATGAATTAGGAAGGGAGCACATGACTTTTTGTTTTAGGTTTTCCTTTTTTCTGCATGATGGTTATTATGGAAAAGGGTTGTGGTTATGGAGGGACGGGTTGAAAGTAGAGGGCACCTCATGGTGTTCTCATTGTTTTTCTCTTTTAGGATAGGCTTTCGGAAGAGGATTTCTTCTCTCTTGAACATTTGCTCTATAAGGGGAGGCTATATAGTCTTTCTACAGTACTCTTGTATTTATCTTTGTTCAACAATAGAAGTTACACATTCTATCCATGGTTTATCGGTCTGACTTGCCAATGTTCACAACTTCAGCCTCAAGGACAGGGCTGCCTTTATAGCAGATGACAATGATAAGGCCCAAGTTGTGGTTTTGGGAAGTGGGCCTAAGGTTTAAGGAGTATACTCTAGAGGAAATATGATGGTAAATTAAGTAGAAGGAAGGGACTGTCTGACTTATTCTGTCAAGTGTTTTTTTTCCTGCTTGATTAGAAAAGGTGGGAGTTATTAAGAGGCATGGCAAGAGAGTACCTCTTGGCATTCTCATTGTTTTTATCTTTTGGCTTAGATTTGGGCAGAGAGTTCCTTCTCTTTAGCATTTGGTCTGTGAGTGGAGATTATAGCCTTGTTACTTGTAATTATCTCTTATTTCTCTATTTTTCATGGATACAAATTACGTGTTTCTGATCCTTGTTTTCTATTATAATACAATGTTCTTCGCTTAGTGGCAAAACAGAAATTAATAATCATCTAGTTTCTGAATTATTAGGCCATCTTCTAGGTCTGCCTAAATTATTGGCATTGAAACTAAACACCTTTTCTCTTTTCCCTTTACACCTTAAATCTTGATCAATTCTAAGGGAATACTTCATCATTTTTAGTGAATTTAAAATGTTATTTGGATAGGAAATTTAGAAAGAAATTGAAATTCTAAAAATTTATAAAAATATTTTGATTAATCGAAATTGTAGAATTTCAAATTCTACAAAAAAAATAGTTTGAAATTCTTCATGTTCTCTCTTTTTTTTAACCTTTATGTCTTCTCTATCCTTTGTTGCCTTCCTCTCTTTGCCATCTCACTCTTTCTTTCTTTTCTGTTCTTTCTATCAATATTGATGTAAAAAAGATCAATATTAGTATTTTTTGAATAATTATATATTATTTAATATTATTTTTTGAATTATTAAACATTACTGATTTTTTTTCATAAAGTTTAATATTAAAATTTCAATTTTTAAAGATATATTATAAAAAATAAATTTTGAATATAAAATAATGCTAAATTGTCCTATCCAAATTAAGAGTTTGAAGTTAAACCCTACCCTAAACAAAATATTTAAACAATGAAAGAAATTTAAATCAAAGCCATCCAAATTTTAAACATTTGAAATTTCTTGAAGTTTAAAAATTCCTCATCCAAACTTGAGCTCACAGGACTTCATCAGCCTCCTTAGTACCCAATACATGCGAAGAAAAGAAACTTTTATATAGCAAAAAATCCATCTTTTTGGATATATAGTCTGATTTCTTAATTGCATAGTTGGAGGTTATTAAGCTGTATTGCTCTAACATGCAGGTTGTAAGAGGTAAACAAAAAGGTTATGGGCTTCCAGCCGATATATGGAGTTTGGGATGTACTGTGTTAGAGATGTTAACTGGCCAATTTCCATACTATCACTTTGAATGTGTATGTATTATTACTACTTTCATCATCACCATTTCCTGTATAACCTGACTTTGTTTCTTCAGTTTACCACGTGTTTCTTCATTTGTCAAGTTTTCATCAGTTTTCACAATTTTTCAGATTTTAATGCCAATTCTCTTTCTCTAAATGAGAGAATATTTATGAGAGTACACGAAATATTTGACCATTAAATCTTATCGTGAATAGTGTGGATTAAAATAAATGGTGATTTGAGTTTTTAAAAAGTCATTTTATTAAGCAACAATATAATTTTTTTTTTTAATCTTGACCATTCATGTATGGTTGTATATCTTATATTTGTTTCTCACTCTTACATAAAAATTACTTTATCATTATGACATCCCCTATATGTGTGAGTGTCATTTCATTTCTGCTGGTTTTGACTTTTGATGAATCTCTCTGGACAACAGATGCAGGCATTGTTTAGAATTGGAAGAGGCGAGCTCCCCATTGTGCCAGAATCCCTTTCACGAGATGCACAGGATTTTATCCTGCAGTGTCTCAAAGTTAATCCAGATGAACGTTCCACTGCTGCTAAACTCTTAAATCATACCTTTGTCCAAAGGCCGCTACTTTCCCAGTCCTCTGGTTCTGCATCTCCTTATATTCGAAGGAGTTAAAATTGTCACCTCCAACTATGAAACATAATGAAGGTACATATTTCTACATAGCATACTGTCGTACATTAAATAGTCAGATTAAATTAGATTAAATAAGATTAAATAGTCAAAATTAGATTAAATAGTCAGATTAAATTATATTAAATAGTCAAGTTTCATAGTGATGCCTAACATGAATTTTATTAAAAAAATAGATTATATTAAATAGTCTTAAATAGAATTGATTTCATTTCAGATTCTCTTCTCTTTCCTCTCATACATTGTATCTAGTCTATGTCTATCTAAAGTAGTTATAAATATGAGATCCCAAGAGAGGGAAAGACGCACTCCCTAAATTTCAAATTCCTTTGTATTATTCTCAAGTTGGTATTAGAGGGTCGATCCTGCTTTTCTTGTATCTGTTCGGCACGGTCACCGTCCACCGTTGGAGTTTTGTCCTCTAATACTTGGGTTCAGTGCACCTCGAGAAGTGCGACTTAATCTTGATGGTCGCTCATCCAAATTCTGGCCAACCCGTTGCCATGCAATTGTCCAACCACTGCCGTTGCCTTAACATGTGTTTCTCACGGGCTGCCTTCTAGTAGTTGGAATCTTCTCGGACCACCACGATTTGTGTCATCAAAGCATTCTCAGTTCATTTTCACCCTCGGTTCTTTGTTCCAGGACCATTTGGTGATATTCTACTGATGAACACAATTTCTCTCAGTTGAAACCCTAAGTTTCTCTCTCTTGAAACCCTAGGTAAGCTATTTGCCTCTACCTTGTTCAACTTGTCTTCAGGGACCATTTCCTTTTTGTTTGGGGACTCATTCTATAACTTCTAAAACATGAAATGGGAAAAATGATGTCCTATGTCTCTATGATTTGGCTAATCGATTGCCTTCTCTCAAGCAAGGTTGTCAAACTCGCGAGTCAACTCGTTGACTCGTCCGAGTTTACGTGTCTACATGCCCTTACCGAGTTAACTCGGTTGTAGACTTGCTCTTTGAGTAAACTCGGCAGACTCAGAGTGAACTCGGTGAAATCGGAGTGAAATCGCGAGTTTGGTCCGAGTTAGCGAGTTCAACTGGGTTTTTTTAAAAACCCCAAAACTGTGTCGTTCTGATTGGGGAAAACTAAATGGGAGAAGCTAACCTTAGGGTTTCACATTTCTGATTGGGTTTGCGTCTTCTGTGGAGTGCGGTAGTCGAGTGGAGTGCTCGCGGTGATCGAGCGGAGCAGTCGCGCGATTCCAGCGGTGCAGGCGGGCGCAGTGGTGGCTGTTAGGTCGTAGGGTCGTGTCGTGGTGGTTCCTGTGGTTAGTGCCGTTCACCTTACAAGGTTAGAGATGGGTGGGGTGAAATTAGGGTTCATTTTTATGTAGTGTGATTTAGGAGATTAGGGTTCTGTTTTTTTTTTTTTATTGGGCTGCATAATAGAATATGGGTTTCAAATTGGATTTTTTTTTTATTTAATTAAGCTGCTGAATGATGTCCTATTTTTTTTAATTGGGAAAAGTTGCTGTAATTTTTTTTTTTTTTTGGGCCAGAAATTGAATTGGGAGCAGTATATTTTCTGAGGAATGTTTGGGAGGGGATCAAATTCAAGTGAGGTCAATCCAAGTGTATCTTCTATTTTTAATAGAAGTAGAAATGCTCTAGGAAATAGATCTGATATTGGATGGAAGCATGGGATGGATATTAATGGAAATGGTAAAAAGGTGAAGTGTAATTATTGTTCAAAGATTGTGAGTGGAGGAATATTTAGATTGAAGCATCATCTTGCTGGAACTAGGGAGGATTCTGAACCTTTTTGTTCTGTTCCAGAAGAAATAAGAGATTTGATGATAAAAGTTATTGCAGAAGCTAAGCAAGTCTCATTGAAGAAAAGAAAGTTAAATATAATTGATGAAGACAATGAAGAATGTGAGGGGCTTGAAGAAAGACAAAATATATTTGGTTCTAAAGGAAAAGAAAAAGTTGGTAGTAGGGGGGGAGTTCAAGCTACCATAAATCAAATGATGAAAAAAGGTTATAAAGAAGAAGTGGATGCTCAAGTTGCTGAATTCTTTTACACAAGTGCCCTTCCATTTAATGTAATTAGAAATCCAGCTTTTGCCAAGATGTGTGAAATGATTGGAAAATATGGAGTTGGCTATAAACCCCCATCTTATCATGATATTAGAGAAAAACTCTTGAAGCAAGCAGTTGACAAAACTGATTTAATGCTTCAAGAATACAAGAATGAGTGGAAGAAAACAGGTTGCACAATTATGTCTGATGGGTGGACAGATAAAAAGAGACGTTCTATTTGTAACTTCTTGGTGAATAGTCCTAAAGGGACTGTTTTTATGTATTCATTAGACACCTCAGACATATCAAAAACAGCAGATAAAGTTTTTAAGATGTTGGACGACGTTGTTGAATTGGTTGGAGAAGAAAATGTAGTGCAAGTGGTGACTGATAATGCTGCAAATTTCAAGGCAGCTGGAGAGTTGTTGATGCAAAAAAGGGAGCATTTGTATTGGACCCCATGTGCTGCACACTGCATTGATTTGATTTTTGAAGATTTTGGAAAGAATTTGAAGGTCCATGAACTTACTATCAAGAAAGGAAGAAATATCACCACTTATATTTATGGTAGATCAATGTTAATTAGTATGTTGAAGAAGTTCACAAAAGGAAGAGACTTGATAAGACCGGGTGTCACTAGATTTGCCACGACTTATTTGACTCTAGGTTCTCTTCATGAATTGAAAGCCTCATTATTGACCATGTTCAACTTTGAAGAATGGAAACTAAGCAAGTTTGGAACTTCACAAGATGGGAGAAAGGTTGAAAATGTGATATTAGACAACCGGTTTTGGAAGAATGTCTCCATGTGCCTCAAAGTTGCTGCCCCTCTTATAGTGGTCCTAAGATTGGTGGACTCAGATATGAAACCTGCAATGGGTTTCATATACGAAGAGATGGATCGTGCAAAGGAAAAGATTAAGAGTAATGTTAATCATATTAAGAATAGGTAAAAATTTTATAACTTTTCTCTTTCAAAATTTAATTACTTAGTGAAATTACTTCTTCTATTACTTATATGATAGTTGGTTGGTATTGAATGTAGCTATGAAGAGGTTTGGAAAATAATTGATGCAAGATGGGATAATCAACTTCATAGACCTTTGCATGCAGCTGCATATTATCTCAATCCCCAATTCCATTTTGAACCTGAGTTTAGATCTGATGATCCTGAGGTGAAAGAAGGGTTGTATTCATCCATGAAAAGATTGGTTAAGGATGTTGCAGAAAGAAGGAAAATTAATATGCAACTTCTTGAGTTTCATTTTAGTAGAGGACTTTTTGCAATGGAAGATGCAATGGAAAATAGAAAAACAATGCTTCCTGGAGAATGGTGGGAGATGTTTGGGGATCGAACTCCAGAGTTGAAGAAGTTTGCTATCCGAGTTCTAAGCTTGACTTGTAGCTCTTCTGGATGTGAGCGAAATTGGAGCTCATTTGAAATGGTAATTTAAGTTATTTATAATTTCTTTATTTAGTTTATATAGTTAGTTACTAAATTTCCTATTTAATTATAGGTTCATACAAAGAGAAGAAACCGTTTGCATCAGAAAAGGATGAATGATTTGGTGTATGTCATGTACAACTTGAAGTTGAACAATAAGCACATTAGAAAAACAGTTGCTCTTCCCTTTGATGACATTCAATCAGATGATGAATGCATAACTGAAGAGGGAGATGATATTGATGAGATTGATCAAGTTCATGGTGCAAATGTTCACTTAAATCCGGCAATAAGAGTTCCAACTTTAGATGCATTTGATCTAGAAAATATGACTTTTGATGTCAATGTGGATGTGGATGAAGATGAAAATGAAGATGAAGATGAAGATGAAGATGGAGATGACGATGGACTTGATGGAGGAGAGGATATCATTAGAGGATTGGGCATAGAAACCTAATTATTTAATTTCTATGATTTGAACAATTTAACTTTTCTAATATTTGTATGAACTTCTTTATTCGAGACTTTGAAGTTATATAATTTTCATTCAGGACTAAATGTAGTTATTCACTATTTTTTTTTTAATACGAAAGTAAACTCTTACGAGTCTACGAGTCGAGTCTACGGAGCTCCCACGAGTCTACGTAGACTCTAGAGTTTGACAACCTTGCTCTTAAGGAGTCTGATAATGACATAATGTATTTTATTGCTGAAGCCCAATCAGCACTAGAGGAATTGAAGATGTTCTTGGAAGTTGACTCGTTAGAAGAGATAAAATAACTTAGATAAGTTTTATATGATTATGAATTTGCGCGCAATTAAAAAATTTTGATCATGCTAGAGATCAAATTTTGACTGGTCAAGAAGTTCCTTTTGTGGAAAACTTGACAACACGACTCCTCCATGTCCCAACTCTTATGAATAGAAATATTCAAGAATCTGCTGAGTCTTTTGCAATGGTTTATGCTCGTGGAAAAGGAAGCCATGGAACTAGAGGAGGGTGTGCTGGTGGAAGATGTCCTCAATGCACATATTGTAAAAGAATGGGACACACCTAGGAGAACTATTACATTTTACATGACTTTCCTAACAAGACAACTAATATTTCCAAATTTGAAGGTTCCAAGGTGATGGAAATGTGCCTTCATCCAAATTGAGTTTTCTTGGTGGAGAGTGCGGAAGCTTCATGGATTGGAATGGACAAGGAACTCACGTAGAGCTTGTGGATTCCTTGAAGGTGAAGGTTAAGTATGGAGAGTGATAGGTGAGGCCTAATGACTTGAGCTAGTGGAAATTTGAAGACTAAGTGTCTATCCTAGAGAGGTAGGAGACAAGAGTGAGAATTGGCTCAATAATTTGGCAGCAATTTCACTCATTCATTAATCTTCTAAATTCATGAACCAAGCACCCCAATTTATAGGAGAGAGGGCTGAACATTTTGGAGCCAAAATTTGAAAATTCAAAATAAAACTCTCCAATGAGAAGATGCCATGTGGAGTCATGCTTTCCATGTTTAGCTCACACCTTCCATGCTAAATCCTCTCCACTCCTAGGCTGCCATGTGGACGTCCATGTGCTCCATGCCAAGGTGATTTTCGTCCTCCAAAACACCCTAGACGTTTTAGGGTTACATTGGGTTCAAAGAAGCCCAATTGTTACCCTAACTAGTGACTTTTAACCCTAACTAGTCATATTTTACTATTGGCCCAATTACAAGCCCAAAAACCTATGCTACTTGGCCCAAATATTTGGTTCAATTATTTTATATTACTAGGTCCAATACATGGCCCATGAAATCCTAAACAGCTTTATACAATTTATTCAAGCTAAAGCTTGACCCAAAAATAATGTTGACTAGTCAGCAGGAACTCAGTCTTCTTGTGTTTTTCTGACCAAAGCTTTAGTTTATGTTTTGATGACTTGGAGGTCTTCTTGGATATGATTGGACATTCCTTCACCCTAGAGTTATCCTCTTGATTGGGCCTACAAAAGGAAACAAAAGCCCAATTAAACCCATATTTGCAAATAAATCCATAAACAACCTCTAGGTCTTCATCCTCCTTATTATGTGGTTGTGTGGCTGGACGGTTTCCATCACAAGGCAAAGTTCATTGATGAAAAATATCTAGAATATTTAAGGTTGAAATCCAACAGCCTAACCCAATCATCTACAACTCCCAGTTTGTCAACAACTTACATTTCACAATTTGTGGAGAGTTAAAATCCATGGACAATTGACTCAGGTGCATCTGATCATATTTATGGTAATATCTTTTTGTTCTCCTCTCTCCTTTCTTAAGACACCTCATTTCATAACTTTAGCCAACAAATCTAAAGTAACCTCTTAAGGAATTGGTCAAGTTTCTCTTTCTCCCTCTTTAAACCTAAAATCTGTTCTTTTTTTACTGTCCCTTTACTCTCTTTTAATCTGTTCTTTTTTTACTGTCCCTTTACTCTCTTTTCTTTAAACCAATTAACTAAATCATTTAATTGTTCAGCAACCTTTTGATGCCAATTCTTTTGTTACACAAAAATGTGGTACGTGTCAGATGGTTGGCACAGGACATGAATTTAGAGGCCTACACTACCTTGGTACAACCTCATTGTATCTTGTGTTGCATTTGCATTTCCTAAATTGCTACATTAATGCTTAGGACATCCTCATTTGACAAAATTAAAAAAAAATTGTTCTTAAACTTAGTGATCTTTTGGAACCTTGGAATGTGAATCGTGTCAATTAGGAAAACATGTCAGGTCTTCTTTTCCTAAGCTTTATGAATCTAGATGTAATTATGCTTTTTCTATCATCCAATCTAACATTTGAGGGCCCATTACCATTCACAAAGGTTCCAAGTGTCATCTTTTGGTTTTAGATATTTTGTAACATTCATTGATGAGTTTTCTAGATGTACTTGAATTTATCTAATGAAAGATCATTATGAACTTTTGTCTATTTTTATATCTTTAATGAAGTTAGAAATCAATTTGGAAAAGTCATCAAAGTCTTTTGAAGCGATAATGCCAAAGAATATTAGTTAGGCAAAAATGGTATAGTAGAAAGGAAAAATAGACATATGGTTGAAACTACTCGTACTTTATTGCTTGGTGCAATTATGCCTGTTCATTATTGGGGTGATGCTATCCTAACTGATTGTTTTCTCATTAACATAATGCCTTCTTCACTTGAAATTAAAGTACCATACTCCATTCTATTTCCAAAAGAACCCATCTTTCATATCACTCCACATGTTTTTGGTTTTGTATATTTTTTCCATGATATGTCCCCAGGTTTAGAAATATTCTCAGCTAAAGCCATCAAATGTGTCTTCTTGGGCTCTTCTTGACGTCAAAAGGTATATTGATATTACGCTCCAAAGACCAAGAAATACTATATGTTTCTCAATGTCACATTTTTTGAACCAACTCCCTTGTTTCCTCCTTGTACACAAGATTCATCCATTTTTTGAACACATTTTTCTTAATGCCAACAACATATCCTTCCTATGCCCTTAGTTGAGTTTTCCATTCGTTCTTCTCCCTGCACCCATAATACCTTACAAAATGCTCCCGAACCATCGTCACCACCTCTTATTTATCTATCAACATAGGAACCACATAGCTAGTCCAGTATCCCAAGGTGAGTCCTCTTCAGTAGGTCCTTCTCAATCATTACCTAATACCATGACTTTGATCATGATGACTCAAGTTGGCCCATTACCATTCACAAAGGTACTCGATCTACTCGTAATCCTCATCCTATTTATAATTTTCTTAGATACCATAGGTTGTCTCCTTCCTATTTTTTGTTTATTTCTTCTGTCTCTTCTATTAATATTCCTAAAAATGTGACATAAGCATTTGATCATCTTGGGTGGTAACAAACCATGATCACTAAAATGAAGACTCTTGAACATAGAAAAACATGGAAGTTAGTTCCTCTTTCGTTTGGGTAGAAGATAATAGGTTGCTGTTGGGTCTATGTCGTTAAGGTTGGACCTAATGGTGAAGTTGATTGCCTTAAAACTGGACTAGTGGTTGAAGGATATACTCAGATCTATGGGCTTGACTGCAATAATACTTCTTCTCTGGTGGCCAAAATTATACTATTTGACTTTTCCTTGTCTTGAGAGTCATTCGTCAGTGGCCACTTCATCAATTAGACATTAAAAATATTTTTTTGCATGGAGATTACATGGAGCTACCTACTGAGTTTGTTGCTAAAGGGGAGTTTGGTTTGGTTTGTAAGTTGTGTCGCTCTCTTTATTGTCTCAAGCAATATCCTTGTGCTTGGTTTGGAAAATTTAGCTTGATTGTTCAATCCTTTGGGCAGAAACGAAGTGAGGCAAACCATTGTTTTCTATTGTCACACCTCGCTTGGAAATGTGTACTTAATTGTGTATATTGATGATATGGTAATTATAGGGAATGATGTTGAATGATGTTAAAATCTCACTTAAGAAACACCTATGCAATCATTTTTAGACCAAGGATCTTGGAAATCTCAAATATTTTTTTGCATAGAAGTAGCTCAATCAAAGGAAGGAGTTGTAATCTCTCAAAGGAAATTTACTCTTGACATCCTAAAAGAGACAGGCATGATATTGCAAATCAGTGGATTGTCCCATGGATCCCAATCAGAAATTAATGACAAAAAGGACAAGTTTTCTTTGATTAAAAAATATATAAAATATCTCATTATTACTAGAAAATATTTTCTTTTGCAGTTGGTGGAGTCAATTCATGCATAATCCTTGTATTGATCACTGGAATGTTATTGGTATTCTAAGATATCTCAAAAAAGCTCCAAGACAAGTACTACTTTATGCAAATAAAGGGACTATCCAAATTCTTTGGTTATTGTGAAAATAATTGGGCTGCTTTTCCTATGGATAAACGTTCTACCACAAGTTGTTGTGTTTTGCTCAAGAGAAAATATTATTTCTTGGAAGAATAAGAAACAAAATGTTATTATTTATGTTTATCTTATTTTACCATGATATGTGAAATCATATTGAAAATCATGGTTATGGTTGTCTATCCTTTCACTACATAACCCCATGGTTCTCCTCCTACTCCCAACCTTTTAGTCCCCTACCACTTCATCATCAATGTTGTCAAGCTCGTAACTCGGAGGCAGATTGGGAAGGGTCCAACTCGTAACTCGACTCGGAAGAGTTACTATTCGAGTTAGTACTATATATAAGATAATTAAAAATAGATTCATAATTCATGAAATAGTCTCAGTGTTATTGAGATTAGATAATTATGGTGGAAGGTGTTGTGGCAGAGATAAAAAAATGTGTTGTGAATTACAATACTGTAATGTTTTAAATGGGCCAAGAATAGGTCCAACAAAATCTAATTTTAAGTAGGTTTTGAACTCTTAATTAGTTTTAACTACTAATGCAACTACAACACATTCAAATTTTATTTGACTAATTAGAGGTTTTGGATTTTATTACTTAAAAGTTAGAATGGACCAAAGGCCCAAACTTATTAGGTTTTTTCAAAATTAGGTTTAGAGTCTTCATCTTCTTCATGCGCCGCACAATCCCTTCATTTTCTGCCCCTGTGCGCAGTGGCGGAGGTTGCGCGAAGGCGGAGGCAGCATGTGCGTTGGTGCGCAGTGGCGTAGGCAGCGAATTACGCGAGCGGCGGCAGCGAAACGCAGCGCGGGCAGCGACAGCGAAATGGTGAGCACAAGCGGCGGCAAAATGGCGCAACAGAGGCACAAGTTAGGGTTCAATTTTCAAAATTAGGGTTTTATTGGATTTAGGGTTTTCTTTTTGGGCTGCGTTATGGATCGCGGGGGGCCATGGATCGTTCGATCTGTCCTTGGGTCGTTGGATCGCTCCGATCCAGAAAAGGTCCAATCCCATCTCCGATCTAACGCGATTTTGCCTAACATTGTTCATCATAGTTGCCATTGCCACAATGTTAGTCACAACCAGTGTTGTCAAGATCGCGATCTAGATCGTTGATCTTCCGATCTTACGATTTTATGAGAAGAACACGAGTTGGATCGTGGGATGGATCGAAATCTGTCTAGATTAGAGCGATCCAGCGATTCATGGGTTGGATCAGACGATCTCTGGGCCTCCACGATCCATGACTCGGCCCAAAAAAAACCAAATAAAACCATAAACCCTAATTTGAAAACCTAGAACCCTAATTTGAAAACCCAAAACCCTAACTTTAGAATCTTTGCAGCTTGTGACTCCGTCACTGCTCGTGCCTCTGTTCGCGTCGCCACTCACACAATCGTCGTGTCGTCGCACCACTGCTCGTGCACGCGTTTCGACGCCATTCGAGCGTCCTGCCTCTGCCACTGCACCACCGCGCATGCCTCCTCCACAGCCAGTGCTTTCTGTAATTGCTGCCACACACTTCTCTTCATTGCATTTGGGTGATTTTCTTGGATAGTTTATCTGTATTAAACATTATCTTGAATATACTTTTAATTATGTTATGTATTTGGACAATTTAATGAATTATGAATCTATGTTTAATTATGTTATGTATTTTGACCATTTCATGAATTATGAATCTATTTTTAATTGTTATAAATAGTAGTAACTTGAATAGTAACTCTTCCGAATCGAGTTACGATCCTCGGGTTACGAGTTTTCATACCCTTTCTGATCTACTTCCAGAGTTACAAGTTTAACAACATTGGTCACAATTGAGTTTCCATTTGTACCCATATGGGTTTCCCCTACTCCATTGGACTCTGAAAAATGGGTTTTGAACCCGTATGCTTTAATCCCCTCTTCCCCTTTCCATGTTTATCTATTAGTTTTTGCTTCAACCACCTACCACAATACCCATTGTAATACCTTTTACAACCCATACCCTGGTGTAGATAAATCTCACAGAAAAAGAATGGTTAGTTGGAAAAGCTCTAAGAGAAACAAAGTTGATGGAAGCAAAGATTTCACTAGAACCCAAATAAGTATTGGAGATACCCAAATAAGTATTTTGACGGAGATCCACCCCCAATATCTAATAGTGAGTAATATTTGCTAAGGTATTTCCCTATCAATTCTTATCTTTAACACTTTCCCTCAAGTTTGAACATTTGAAAGATATGAGACAAACTTGTTACAAATGTGATCAACACTAAACCCATTGAGAGACTTTCTAAAACATGTCAGCCGCCCCTTGGTTGCCAAAGTCGACAAAGTAAATAATAACATAGCTAGTATATATTTTTCAAACATAACTTTCTCTCCGTCAAAGTGACATTATATGTTCATCCTTTCAAATCATATTATTTACGTTCCCCCTTGAGTTGAGACATATGCATCTTGAGTCAAACTCGTTAAAAATGCTCAAAGGATATGATGATTGTCGAAGAGCAAAAATGGGTAGTTGACTTGATGATTGTTGGAAAGAAAAAATTATTAGAGGACGTAGTAGCGGTTGGATGGAAAAATTATCAGAGGATCGGTAGCTGTTGGAAAGCAACTAGAGAACATGGCGGCTTTTGGAAAACAAAAGTGTTAAGAGGGCACAATGGTTGTCGAACAACAAAAATGCTCATAGGTAATGACAGTTAGAGAGCAAGAAATGGTCATTGCACAACAAGGCAATGTAAATGGTGTAATTGCCAGTTGAAAAAAAATTGGTCAAAAGAAAAGAAAGGAACACATAAAGAAAATGTCGGCATTGAATAGTTATGTTGACTAGAGAAAGCTTGATGGTTAAGGAAACTCACTGCTGGAAAAATATGGTAATAAACAAATTGGAAAAATATTGGAAATAAATAGTACTTGTTGGAATAAGTCAGGGGTAAACAAATTCTGTTGGAAAAATGGTGGTAAAGAGTAGTCGCTAGAAAAATGTTGGCAATAAACATTACTTGTAAGATGTATGGGGTAAATAGTAATTGTCGTAAAAAATGTCCATGGTTAACATCTAGAAGAAGCACGTCCAAAAGTTGTTTGCAGTGAATGGCAATGCGAGCAGTGAACTGGGATACATGTATCCGGTGTGAACAATGACAACTAGGAAGGAAACATGAACCAGAAAGCATACATAGTAATAAATTGGACTTTAAGCACAATTTAATCTTATAAACCGTCTCATAAGGTGAGGTTTGCACCCACTTAGATACTATGTAATATCTTTATCTTTAGTCGATGTGAAATCTCTAACACACCTCCTCACACTGAGATCTGTCAACTCATGTGAGACTATATTTATGGGTGGTTTGGTAGCAATCTGAGATGACCTCATAAACTTAACAAATTTTTGCTAGAATAGACTCTAAATAGTTTTGATAACATAGTAAGAAGTAGACTTTAAACCTAACTCAACTTTACAAAATCGGCTTATAAGGTGAGATTTGCACTACTTATATACTATGAAATGTTTTTATCTCTAGTTGATGAGGGATCTCTCCAACACCATTTTCTACAAATTCACTCCTATGAGCAGGTGACCCTGGATTTGATTTTTCTTCTCGTTAGGTTCTTAATACCATGTTGAGAAGAGAGAAACCCATAAGAAATACAATGAATTTTGTGTTGGGTAGGTAGATGGATATTCTTATTTATAATGAAGAAGAAATATCAAATCATATCATATTTATTTAATGTAATCAAATTGTCAACATCCTTGAATCTCCACCCTTAGCCAAAGGCACAATATGTGTGCTTAACCAAAATTGTCCCAGCTCACATCACACTACATTTTTTCAATCACAATTGTTGGACAACTCTTCACACGACCGCCTATTCGGCAACTTCATGCAATTTTCAAGGACATGGAGAACAAGGTCCAATGTGAATGGGTGGATAATGATAGGATGGGCCAAAAGAGGCCCAAAAGAAATAATTAAGGGGCTTAAAGATTTTATATTACGGTCTTATGATATTAAAAATAATATTATTAGTTTATATTTTGATTCCCTAAATTATGATGATGACACTACTGGTCATAATTTAGTTGTCCGCCGTATATTTTAGGTTGTCCGTATAGATGGATTATTCCTTCCTACGTATTATATCATCTGAGAAGTATCAATGTTTAATTTTATTTCTGTATAACTTCAATGGTAGATTCTAGGTACTTACCGTACCTTTGTTATTTGCTTCCTGTCACATCTTATTTGATGAACAAATTTTCATGCAAATAATTAATTTGTGAAATAAGAGGGGGTAGAGGAACGTTTCTTACCGGTTTAATGCAAATTTTCATTGCAGCATGGTTTGATTTTTCTTCACTGCCTTATTTGATTTTTTTTTATGACAGATCTGTCGCTCATTGGAATATAAGATATCTCCAAATGTTCAGTCTTCAAGTTGCTAGAGTTGGTCAGGGTGCATTGTTGTTACAATAGTTGGTTGTATTATGCCTTCAGAATTCACAGTTTGCTGCTTGTATTTTTACTCAATTTTTAAAGCACTGCTTTGGATCTAGCAATTGATATGGCACTCCAGAGAGATAATTTAACCTTTGGCTTGAAGAATACCATACTTAAGAATTATGGTCCTCGTGTTATTAATTACTGTGATGATTTGTCTGCTGTGTACGTCTAAAATACCAACGTCATGCTGTAAACGGTTGTCCGAGTCTAACCCTTTTGTTTAGTTAGCTAATGAAACAATTCTTAGGCTAAACCACCGGAAGCACTACTTGTAAGGATTGGATACAATGCCACTTTGTACATATCTCCTTTATTTGTAAGCAATTATCTGTATACATCTTTATTTTGTTCCCAAAATTATTCCCATTTTAATCTGTTTCATTTATCCTTATTTATCCTTTTATGTTTAACACTTACGCATTTAAATTTTATACAAGAGATGTTTAAATGTGGTGTTTTTTTTCTTTCTTTCTGTTATTGGGGTCATAAATTGAGTAGTAGATTGTGTGGAATATTACAATTTGCAAGGACACATCCTTATGGCTCTTTCTTCCTGCATCCCAATGGTTTCCTCATACCTCCATAATGTGTGGAAAATATCAAAAGCACTCCTCCAAGCAATTTTATTTGAAAAATTTCGGTTTGAGTACGAATTACAGTCCTAAATGTTAAATAATATTGAAAATAATAATACGGGGAATTGTTAAGTAATACGGAAAATAATAATATTGGAAGACCAAAATTTTTAATTTCTAGATTGTTAAAGAGTATTGCAGCACCACATTAGCAGACAAACTCAAAGCCCTTCCATTCTAACACAGTGCATATCACATAGCACTGCACAATTCGCCCGAACATTCGAAACTTAACCTTGACCATTTCTAGCAATTTCTCTAATTACACAATTTCTTTACTTGGAGTGAACTTGAAAACATTCTTGCTTTTGAACCCTTAAAAACTTCTATTAAAATGATTTCTGTGTGAAAACTCTTTCATTATTCTTGTTGAACTACGAAAATATTTGTGAAAACCTTTTTAAGTTTTAAGTTCAACAATGAATATTCATGTCTAACAATTTCACATGCCTAATAATTTTAGAAATAGAAGGGACGAAGAGCTTAAGAGAGAGTTCCAAGATACTAGAAAGGAAATATTTGATCTTAAAAATATGTTAGAAGAAAAAAAAGAAGTTAAAGACAAAGTACAAGCTCTTACAAACAAAAGAGAAGAAAAAAAAAAGAGAATAACAATATCTTGGTCTAGAACAGAAGCAGATAATGACATGAATTTCTCTATAAAAAAAACCCTTGTGAGAATGGACTTAAAGAATATATTTTTCCTGGAACACTAGGCATTAATATAAATTCTTCCTCTATAAAAAAATCTTGTGAAAATTTGTTTGAAATAAAACAACTAAATCAAATTATTAAACAAATTCATAAGGTAGAAAAATAGATAAATAAAGATAAAGATCAAAATATCCCTTAGATCAGATATATTTATCTTAAGGAGTACGTTGAACTTGAAAGGAAGGTCATGTTTAACTTTTCTTTTTATTTCTTTTGTACAAATATCACTTATTTTATTATTTAATTATTTTTACAAGATGATATTTGAAACTGGAGGAAAATCTACACAAATAAAGGTAGCAGCTATGGAGCATATCAAAGATTTGAGAACAAATCTTTTCTAAGAAGGAGGTTCTGATGAAGGTCCATCTAGCCATCGCTAACTCAGACTAAGAGAAATGAAGAAAAGGAAGTATAAAAATATAAATCTCATTTTCTTAAGCTTTGTATATACATGTATAAAGTAGTTTAGGTTTTACAACCTTGTATTTCAGGTTGAACTATTTTCTTGTTTTGTATTCCGAGTTAAGTAAAGTAGGTTTTTTTGAGTTAGTGCCATAGAGGAAGACTTGCCACTTTAGGAAAGAATGCTACACCCCGATTTAGTTGAAGCTTGAGCTCCAAGCTAAAACTAGAGAGGATGGGTCAACAAGACTACTTTAGCTTGCCAAGCTAAAGTAGAAATTTGGCTTTCAAGTTTCATGAAACTTGGACTACAAGCTACACTCCTTTATAAATAGGCAGTTTAACATTGTATTTTCTAGACTTGAATCAAATATTGAATTCTTTCTAAATTGTGTCTAGCTTATTCCTTTTGAGTCTCCCTTCTCTTGCTTTCACTCTACATAGTGAATTAGCCTAGAGATTTCAGGTTGAGGTTGGCCTAACCTCCTTAAGCTACCTATTCTCCTTTTCCTACACACCTCATGCTCAATCACTAAATCCAAATCCACTTTCAATGCATCTTTCTCCATCAAATCTTCATCCAAATTGAAGAATAAGAATGGAGCTAAGAAGAACTCCATCCTTTGCCTTCCTTAATTATTTATGTACTGAAGTTCTTCTGTCGCTATGGGGTCATAGGAACATTGACCAGGGAGTGAGTTTATCCACAAATATCGCATGTCGTTGGCTAGTTTTGAGATTGAGGAGGATTGATGGCATGTAATTGAGAAGGCAACTTTGACATTTGCTTTTTCAAGGCTTCAATCTGTTGGGTCAAAATTTTATTCTGTGCTAGGAGTACGCTGATAATGCTTAATTCTAGTGTTCCTTTCTTCTGACCAATTTATCTATCATGCTGTATTTGATAGTCCGTTGAAGCCAAAAAATCTATTATTCCGATTACTTGCTCTGCATTTACTGCCATCATAGTTCCTCCAATTGCTGCATCTAATATCATTTTAACGTCAGGGATTAAACCATTATGAAATATACTTAGTTGGGCTATGTCTTCACTTTCGTGGTTATGGCATCTTTTTAATAACATCTTGAAGCATTCCTAAGCTTCACATAAGGGCTCATCAGTACTTGCTTTAATGTGGAAATGTCAGATTTAGCTTTTCTAAAAGCAAGAGAATGGAAACACTTGTTTAAGAATTTTTCTTCAATATCATTTTAGTTGTTTAACCTATGGTTGGGCTAGAATTTAAGCCATTCATTTGCTTTGCCAGCTAGTGAGAAAGTAAATAATCTTAAGTAGACTTATTTTAGGTCCTTTTCTTGAAATCCTATGGTTCCAACTAATTCATAGAAAATGGATAAATGAGTGTATGGCTTCTCATGATCCATTCCTGTGAACCGATGGCTACTAATTAAGCTTAAGAATGCTGGTTCCATTTCCAATAATCGGGTTGTAATAGACATAACTATGCTTGAAAAGTATCTTGGTCCTTTTTGCATAGCTTAGTCTCCTAAGATTTTTTTCGAGGATTAACAATCTCCATCTTTTATTATTTTTGTTTTCAACCATGTTCTCTAGTTGGGTTGTATGAGATTGAGAGTTAGGTGTGGTTTCATCTGATCCATTTTTATCTCCTAGGTCTTGTTTGAGCTTTCTTCTTTCTTTTCTGAAGAGATTTTCAATATTCTACTCAAGCAAAAAATCTTTTGAAGAAGTCTTGTCTCTTGTTAGCATAAAAGTATGATCTTTTACAAAAAGATAAAAATCAAACAAAAGAGAATAAAAGCAAAAATAAAATGGTTAAAGTGTTAAAAGAAGTTAGACTAAATTAAACAGTTAAATTTAGATATGCAATTAAAAAGTTAGCTATTCACAAATATTATAATATGCATTTCTTCAAATTAAAAGATATAACTACTAATAAATCAATTAATTCTCTAACAACGATGTCAGACAGACTTGATGGGGTGGATTTAAAATCCTTTTCTTGGCAAGCAGACTAACTTAATTGTAGACAACTCAGATTTTTCGTATCCACAAGGATTTAAAGTTTACCAAAGTAGAGATATCATTCAAAGTGAAGTGAGAAATTGACAAAAGTTGGTTGCGTATCTTTTTGTAAATAACTATAATAATCCCGATATAATATTTAGCAAGGTTGAAAATTTGACAAAATAATAAAGTGGGAAGATAACAATACAACACATGTGTTGGGATTGAAATAGATTTGTGAATCCCTTTCGTTAATGCTACTTATAAATGCTATGTTTATTCAAATTCATAGTTCCTTATGGTCAAATCAAGTCATTCCCTTTCATCGAAGTTATCTAGAACCATAAACTGTCATAATTAATTCCTTGATGATAATAGCTTATTTCTATATTAAGATGGTTAACTAAAGCCACATACTCAACTCCATTCCTAACAATTGACATATATGATTGATTTGATAGGGTTCAAATACATGAAATCACCTTCTGGTCTTATTGATGTTCCATAGGCATCAATGGTTGTTTCTTGCTAAAAGCATTAAGTATATTATGAAACCAATATAACTTAAATTTTAAATAGAAACATGCATTCATAAATAATAATAACTCAAGAAATATCACATTGTCTTTCAGTGAAGCAAAAGAATGAGAAACTAAGAACAACAAACATGAATCCTTGAATGTTGTTGGCCAGCTTAGCCTCAAATCTTCCACCTTAAGATTCTTATTTCTTTCAACCTTTAGGCTCTGGTCTTTATAACCTGATGTATATATGTTTTCATCTATTTGAGCTTTATTGCTCTAAACCTTCCAAATGAGGTGCCAAAACCTCTTTATTTATAGATTTTAATGAGGAGCTTAAGCAGATTCAAATCCCACTCAGCATAGAACTAATCCACTCTACGAATTGACTTTCTTCATCTTGAAGAAACCTTTTGGCTTCAAGCTTCTTTTTGGTTTCAGCAGATTTAGAGGTATTTGGTTTTTTAGGGATTTTCTTCAAGCTATGCCCAATGAAATTCTTTCTTAATAATGAAGTCTTCTTAGGCTTAAGATTGGCTTCAAACATGACTAAAGCAAACCTTAAACCTCCATTATTTAGTTCAAGTTAGCTCCAGGCCTTTTCTAAGCAAATATGTGATTTCTTCATTACAAATGAGTCTTTTTGTTTAACTTATTGGAATTCACTCAACCTTCTAAAATCTGTAAATTTGTGATCCATTTAGCCTCAATCTGCTCAACGCATGCCTTCAATGCTCAACAATTTTCAATGCTTGTTCTCTGGAGACAATCCACTTAGCCTTTTTTCATGCGCTGGGTGGATTGGTCATTTTTGTTTGTTTGCTATTTTCCCTTTTTTTTTTTGCAATATTCCTAAGATTATTCTTTTACTCTTTGTTTTTTGAGTCAAGCTTTGCTTTGTGGAGAATTGCATGCTTTCTAGATGGTTTTTGCATGTTTTCCATTCATTATGCATGCCTAATTTGCTATGATTTTTACAACAATTTTACTTTTATCAAGCATTAAATGAAACAATCATGTTGAAGTTTGTTAAACAAAAGGTAGACAAAAAGAATTGAAGCTATTCAACAACTATAAGCAATCTGTGAACATTGTCTTGTCTCAGCAACTATACAAAGATCAAGAAGAAGAAAAAAATAATAAAGGAGATATGATACCAAATTGTTGTTAAGATAAAGAGTATTTCTCAAGGCTTTAAAAGGATAATCACAAAGCTCAAAGCAGGAATGTTGCTATCTTTATGGATTAAAAGAAGTTATAAGAAGAACATTAAAAATGTTTATTCCATCACCTAGGAGAGGGAGTGCTTACCCATTGTACACGTTGAAATATGCAACCTCTTCCTAGAATACGAGAACAACTGAACTAGGAAAGAAAACAAAAATCTTGTACTCATCATTAGACATAATCCACTCTAGTTGATGGTAGAGACCTCAGCTCGGGACCAACTACTAGAGCAATGGTAAGGAGGATACAAAAAGATTGAGACTTTGCTACTGATGGTAGAGGCACTCTTTTATACATGTTCAAAAAGGTCATAACCTAGTGTAATTTCCTAAAGTAGGATTTGATATTTTTTACTTAAAAGTGGAGTACAAAATTTACTTGTAATTTTCTTTAATTCAATTATGGTTAGGATTATACATCTAAAACCTACCTAGGGTATAATTGGACTTAATTGCACACATTAAACCCTAGGCCGGTCATTAGACCTAATTAGGTCACATGGTGCACACTTGATCATACTTGCCTTGTGACTCCTAAATTAGGCGCGTACTTCAAACTAAATAACAATTGAATTTTCCTTTCTATTTGTAACACATGGACGACCTCCTACACCTATATAAGGAGATGTGTGGTTTATGTTTTTCAAGATCAATTTTATGAGTGTTATGCTGCTAAATTGCAAGCCTAAGCACTTCTTTGTGTAAACCTTTCTAGGATAGACACCTTGGTTTTCTTCTTCACATTTTTCAAGTGATATGGCCGAACCAATCACTCTCCCTACTCTTCATGCAACTCCAAAGAACCCATAGCTCCAATGGAGTCATCCTTAACACATTTCCTCCACAAAGCTTCCGCCAATCTCCTTCAAGAGCTTTGGTTCTTCAAGAGCTAAGTGTCTTCTTTCCTAATTTTTGACTTATCATTTTCGTGTTATATTCATATGATGTTCTTGATTTTTTTGTTGCTTCAATTTCATTTTACTAATCATTCTATGATGTTTGTGCTAATTTCAATTGGTTCAAATTAATTGTGTTCTTGAACCGTTCATTTTATGTTTTTGTAGGATTCAATTTGAGTATACTGTGTGCTTTTCATTTTATTTGAGTCTTCTTGCAATTTCATTTGATGCATTTAAATTTTGGTTTAGTGATTTTGATTTTTGAATCAAGTTCAAGTAATGTCTAAGTCATGTTCATCCAAATTGTCATTAAATCCATGTGGTGCCTATTGTTGTTGATTTTGGTTGTTTGCTTTAATTTGAATCTAAATACTATTATGAATTTGAGCTTTGGTGCATATTAATTTTCTATAATTGTGTTCTATAATTGTTGTTAGTTCTATACAAGTTCCAATTTTCATTAATTTCTATTGTGTCTGAGTTTTCAATTATGTTTTTAATTCCAATTAGGTTTTCTCTATTTTCCAACTTTCTATGCTGACTGAAAAAGTTTATTATAATTTGATGTCTTGGTAAAAAATATGAAACTATGGATTTAAGTACCTTGAGGTGTTGAGAAAACGTAAAAAATAAAAAGAATTACATCAAAATTTAAAATATAAAAAAAATGACAAATGAAAAACAAACAGAGTGTAAAAAAATTTGGCTATGAAAATTTGAATTGAGCAGCGAAATTAAAAATATTATTGCAATTAATTGGCGCACTGTTTTTGTGAGTTTTCAACGCCAATATTCAGATTATACATTGAAATTTAAGTGGTTAAAATTTGAAAGTCTAATTTCAAATATTCTATTAAGCATAAATTCAGCAAGTTAAGAAAATTTTCATACAAAATTCTGTAGTGCATTTTTGGTTTTCTTCATGTACTCTAGTTCCTTTCTTTAGGATTCAATTTGTGCAATATCTTTTCTTGTGAACCTTCAATTTTTTCTTGTCAATTTCTTTTCTACTCTTTGAAGTCATGTCTATTATAAAATCTCTTTGGAGTTGTCCTTATTCTAAATTGAGCTTTTGTTGTTTTAAAATTGTTTGATTTCTATTTTGTGGAAGTGTTCAAATTGCCTTTGGTGAGTTGTGGAGTTGAAAATTTTTGTTGTAAACTACATCACTAAAGAGGTGAAGACTGAACACCCTACGTTGAGTTACAGAAAAGCAACCTAAAAAGTTACACAAAAGCAAGGAAGTAGGAACAACTTTGTGGAGTGCATAGAAAAGGGAATTTATATTTTAGTGCATAAAATTGTTGACCTAAATTTCATTGTATTTTATTTGAGTTGTATTTGTCAAAACTTATTTAATTAGTGGATTAACATCACGCCTAGTCGGTGAGTGTGTCTTCAAGGTCCAAGTGCCAAGAAGCCTCATCTAGGAACCTTATAACTTTAAAACTTTCTAGATAGAAATTTCAATTGTTCTTTTGCTTTTCATATTTGCTAAGTGTTTTCATCTTTGGTTGTGCTCTTAGTAATTTGCTTAGAGAAAGGTTTGTGAAGTGTTGTGGGATAGTCTCTGGCTAGGGAAGGCTTAATACTTAAGCAGTCCTAGTGATGCACCTTCCTTTCCTTGAAATTACCTGTTTCACTAAGCCTATTTTTCTCTTTGAGAATTACTTCTAACACAAACTTTAACATGTCTAAACATACTTCCAATCTTAGTAAAATTGTTTTGAGCTCTACTAAATCTATTTTGAAATAAATGGCAAGATCTCCAATCACTTACACTAAGACAATTACAACAAGAGAATCAAATTATTGAAGAAAAGAAAGAAAAATATTTTTATCTTGCAATTCTGGAGGAAGAGTTGAAAATTGTTAAAGAAAGAGATGAATACATAAGAAATCATAAAAAGTCTCACCCATCCAGTTCTAGGTCTAGTGACTCTCATGTTGAGGAAGAGAGTGTTGGAATTAATGATTACTATCAACCTACACCTAGGAGAACTAGAAGAGAAAGATAACCAATAGAGGCCAAGGTTGACCTACCTTATTTTTATGGTAAGGAAAATGTTGAGGTATACTTAGATTGGGAAATGAAAGTAAAACAACTTTTTACTTGTGAGTGAGTGAGGAAAGGAAGGTACCCCTAGGTACCTTAAGCTTTTGATAAAATGCAATGTATTGGTGGATTGCCCTAGAGAGAGAGACGTCTCCACAAGGACCCTCCGATTACCTATTGGAATGACCTTAGGGGAGCCTTGAGACGCCGTCATATTCCCTCATACTACAATAGGGAGTTGATGGACAAGCTCCAAAGATTCCAACAAAAGAATATGAGTGTAGAGGAGTATAGGCAAAAGATGGAACTTTACCTGATGTGAGCCTCTATTAGGGAGGGAGAAACCACTACCATTTCTAGGTTCCTTAGTGGACTCAGTCTCGAGATAAGAGACAAAGTAGAACTTTTGTCCTACAGGGGCTTGAATGACTTGATCCAACTTTGCACAAAAGTTGAGCAATAAATTTTGAGAAAAGGATCAAGTCACAAGGAGATTTTTTACTCTAGCTCCTATCCCAACAAGAAGTATAAAATAAAAAGGGAGGAGAGTTTTTCTAACGATAAATCTAAGTTAGAAACTTCCAAAATCTAGAAAAAGGAAAAGATATGCAAACCTTGCACCCACACTAGAGATATCCAATGTTTTGAATGTCTTGGTAGGGGCCACATAGTATCTCAATGTTCCAATAGGAGAACCATGATCCTAGGGGGTAAAGATGAGTATAGCAGCCAAGATGATGAGTCTAATGAGGAGGAGGAGAAAGAAAAGAGTGAGAGGGGATATCCTTTTGAGGGGAAATTAGTGATGATTAGAAGAACCTTCAACAATCAACCTAGCTTGAAGCATGAGACACAAAGCGAGAACATCTTTCATACAAGATGTAAAATTTTAGAAAATACTTGTTCTATCAATATGAATAGTGGTTTTTGCTGCAATTGTTGTAGCACTAGGTTTGTTGAGAAACTTGATTTACAAGTTATAGTGATGTGAGTTGATTTTAGGATTGCACCATTTTAACAGAAAATGGTGAAAAATCCATAGAAGATTCCCACTGGACACGAACTTAACCCAGTGGTTAAGTAAGTGCGAAGGTTCAATTCTAGAGGGCAAAGAGAAAAACACAATTATATGGTGTGATGATGATGAGGTGTGAAAAAAAAAAAAAGAAATGGAAAAGATGATCGAATGGAAAAGAAATGATGAAGAGATAAGAGATGCTTATGGTGTAAGGAATCACGCCACTTGGATGGGGAGGAGACTCTAAGATGAGTGGTGAAGAGCTGCCATTTGAAGTGCACAAACACCTAAGATAAGACCCAAGAACTTTAGGAGAACAAAGCTCACTAAACACTCAAGCATATTTTCTTTTCTATTCAATTTCAATGTTTGAAATACATGAGGCAAGACACTCTATTTATAGAAGAGAGTGTCTTGGAGAACACGATAAAGGAGTAGGGGTGTAATTTATGAGGAGCCTTCTAGAAGGTAGGTTAAAGAAACCCTAAACCTAGAAGCACTTGTCATGAAAGGTGGACTTGGCACAAGCCCAAATTACTAAGCACACCCTACTCAAATTACTAAGCACATACTCAAATTACTAAGCATACCCTACTTTAGTTTATTATTCTATTTGGAACCCCTAAAGTGAGCCCATTTTATTTACAAACATTTTTGTCTTGTAAGAAGACTAGAAGAAAGAACATCTATTGCTTTGGTATATGCCCAATTCTTCTTTTACTGAGGTCCTTTCGATATTTGGTGGGGCCTTGTCTTGTAAGCTGAGATGAATGATTAAAGTGTGAAATGCCTCTTGTGTCCTTGGTCATCTACTTCGCTAATTAGGTTGTATCATGTACCCCACCCTAAACCTTATAAGTTGCAATGATTGAATGAAGATGGGATTTTAATTGTAGACAAATAGGTAAAAGTCAATCTTTCTATGGGGAACTACATAGAGAATGTTTTATGTGATGTAGTACCCATGGAAGCCTACCACATCTTATTAGGAAGACCATGACAATTTGATAAGAAAACCTCCATAATCTTACCAACGAGATTACTTTTACCATAAAGAGAAAAAGTTTGTATTTTATCCTTTAACACCTTCACAAGTGGTAGAAGACCAAGTACAAATGAGAATAAAAGGAGAAAATGAGGAAAAAGTCAAAGGATAGTCCTTAGGGACAATGTTGTGGCTTGTGAGAAGAGTGCTCCTTCCCACAAGGTCATTCAGATAAAACAAATTTTGGAGAAAAATGAAGTTAAAAAAATCCTTCTATCTGAACAACCTGCAAGCTTCCTTCTTTGTAAAGGAACACTTACATGCACTGTCGTACTTTCAGAACCCCATGTTCTACCTCCTAAAGTCTAGAGTCTTATAAAAGAATTTGATGATGTGTTCCCTAAGGAAGGACCAATTGGACTTCCGGTTTTTAGGGGCATAGAACATCAAATTGATTTAGTATCTGGAGCTAGTGTGCCAAATAGATCGACATAAAAAACTAATCCTGAAGAGACTAAGAAGATAGAGTCCCAGGTTCAAAAATTATTGGAGAAGGGCTGAGTCCAAAAGAGCCTAAGTCCTTGTGTTGTGCCGGTTTTGTTGGTGCCTAAGAAAGATGAAAAGTGGAGAATGTTTTGTGATTGTAGGGCCATCAATAATATCACCATCAAATACAGGCATCCAATTCCTAGACTTGATAATATGCTTGATGAATTGTATGGGTCCACAATATTTTTCAAGATTGATCTCAGAAGTGGTTATCACCAAATAAGAATCAAAGAAGGTGATGAGTGGAAAACTGCTTTTAAGACCAAGTTTAGACAATATGAGTGGTTAGTGTTGCCTTTTGGTCTCACTAATGCACCTAGCACTTTCATGAGGCTTATGAATCATGTCCTTAGGGATTGTATAGGTAAATACGTATTAGTTTACTTTGATAATATTTTAGTATATAGTCAAAGTCTAAAGTCTCACTTAGGACATCTTAGGGAAGTCTTGTTAGTTCTTAGGAATAATAATTTGTTTGTTAATGTAGATAAGTGCACTTTTTGTGTTGATAGTGTAGTGTTTTTAGGTTTTATAGTTAACAAAAATGGGGTTCATGTTGACCCTGAGAAAATCAAAGCCATCCAAAAGTGGCCAACTCCACAAATGTAGGAGATGTTAGGAGCTTTCATGGTTTAGCTATATTTTATAGAAGATTTTTTTCCCAACTTCTCAAGTCTAGCTTCACCACTCAATTAGTTAGTGAAGAAAGACACTCCATTATGTTGGATAGAGAAACATGAGCAAGCCTTTCAAAGGTTGAAGGCTCAACTCACTAATGCACCCATTATAGCTTTACCAAATTTTTCAAAAACTTTTGAGCTAGAGTGTGATGCATCATGAGTATGCATAGGTGCAGTGTTATTGTAGTGTGGGCACCTAATTATGCAACCCTTAATTACCCTACCTATGATAAAGAGCTCTATGCACTTGTGAGGGCCTTGCAGACTTGGGAACACTATTTGTTTTCAAAAGAATTTTTTATTCATAGTGATCATGAGTCTTTGAAATATCTTAAGGGTTAATATAAGTTGAACAAAAGACATGCAAAGTGGATGAAATTTCTAGAGAAATTTCCATATGTTATCAAATATAAGAAGGGCAGTACAAATATTGTGGCAGATACTCTATCTCGGAGACATGCCCTCTTTTCTAAACTTAGAACCCAAATTCTTGGATTTGAAAACATACTTGAACTTTATGAAAAGGATCCGGATTTTACACCCACTTTTGCTAATTGCAAACATAAAGCACAAGGAGGATTTTATGTTTCTGAGGGGTGTTTATTTAAAGAAGGAAAAATTTGTATACTTGAAGGAACACATAGAAAACTCCTTGTTAAAGAGTCACATGAAGGAGGTCTCGTGGGCCATTTTGGAGTTGATAAAACTCTTGAGCTTTGAAAAGGAAAATTCTTCTAGCCTCACATGAGAAAAGAAGTTCAAAGACATTATAAATGCATCTCATGTTTAAAAGCTAAATCTAAGACAATGTCTCATGGACTTTATACTCCTTTGCCTCTTGCTTGTGCTCCATAGGAAAAAATTATCATGGATTTCATTTTAGGGCTTCCTAGGACACAAAGAGGTTTCAATTCCATCTTTGTGGTAGTGGATAGGTTTAGCAAGATGACTCATTTTATATCCTGACTTGCCATAAAGTGGATGATGCTAACAACATGTCCAAAGTCTTGTTTAAAGAAGTGGTAAGACTTCATAGTCTACCTAAAATCATAGTTTTGGATAGAAATCCTAAATTTATTAGCCATTTATGGAGAACTCTTTGGAAAAGGCTAGGAACTAAGTTGAATTTTTCAACCTCTTGTCATCCTCAAATGGATGGACAAACAAAGGTAGTAAATAGATCTCTATCAACTATGCTTAGGTCGGTCCTGAAAACAAACCACAAATCTTGGGATGAGTATCTTCCTCATATTGAGTTTGCATACAATAGAGTGGTCCATAAGACTACTAATATTTCTCCATTTGAGGCTATATATGGTTTTAATCCTCACACTCCTTTGAATTTGTTACCTTTTCCTAATCCACATAAATTTGTGCATGAGGAACGGGTAACAAAAGTCAAGTTTGTTAAGAAATTACATGAGAGGATTAAAAATCAAATATAGAATCAAACTGAGAAATATATAAAACACAACACTAAGGGGAAGAAGGAGGTGGTTTTTGAAGAGGGAGACTGGGTTTGGCTACACCTTAGAAAAGATAGATTCCCTAATAAGAGGAAGTCTAAACTTAGTCCCCATGGAGATGGTCTTTTCCAAGTCCTCAAGAGAATTAATAACAATGAATATTAGTTGGATTTGCCTGAGGAATATGGAGTACATGCTATTTTTAATGTTATAGATCTAACACCTTTTGCAGGTAGCACAAATGATGGGGTAGAGACTTTTGATTTGAGGACAAATCCTCTTTAAAAGGGAGGGGATGATGGTAGAGGCCTCATCTTAGGACCAACCACCAGAGCTATGGTAAGGAGGATACAAGAAGATTGAGGCTTTACTGTTGAAGATGGTTGCTGCCCCTTCAAGATTGTGTTTGATGAAGACTTCTATGTACATTTCATTTTGCTTTGCTTTAAGTGTGTCTTAGGTAGTGCTTAGAGGTTGTCTAAGAGTGGGCTTTTGCTGAGTATCTCACCTCATAACCACTGGCCATGTGATAAGAACAAGCATAAGTTTTCTTAAACTGTTTTTCACATATTTTACAAAAAACACGTTTACTGCATAAAAATAAATCTGTTCTTTTCTAAATAAACAGATTCATTTTTTACTGATGCCTTGGCTAAGTCTTGTAAAAATTAGATTTTGTGCATCAGGTATTTTGACTAAGTCTTCTTCTTTTCAAAACGACTGAGTTTCAAACAGTCAAGCTTTTCTGTTTTCGTTTTGAAAAATAAATCTGTTCATCTGTAAATGAATACATTCTTTTTGACTTTGGTGCCATGTCAAGCTTAAACGTTTTTCAACTGTATCTCTGCACCAGAATGGTTGACTAAGTCTCTTCTCTTAACAAATTCTCTAACTGCTTTTGAAAATAAATCTGTTCATTTTATTTTCAATCTGTTCATTTTATAACAGCTTTAACTGTTTTTCAAAAATCTGTTATAAGTTGGTTTTCTATAAAATACAAACTTGTTTCTGAGTTTATTATTGATTCATACATTTGCAAAAACAAGTTTTGACAGCAGAGAGTTAAGTGTTTACAAAGGATTAGCATTTGTTCTTCAAAGATTTCAAAAATCACAAAGTGCTTGTTCTTGGTTTGGTTCCAAAAAGCTTGGTGTGAGGTGCTGCTACTGTTCTAGCAATCTTGCCTACTGGTTTAAGGCAGATCTTTGTATCCTCAATCAGGTGTAGTCGTTTCACTTCTCATTTCTTGTAATAGTTTGGTTGAACACTCTTCTTGATAGGTTTTCTTGGAGAATGTGTGTGTGTGTGAGCTGAAATAGGTTTTTTTCAGCAAGAGTACCTAAGTTCTTGTAGGTTTCAAGAACAGTGGGAATTGTACTTGGTTGTACTGTGTTTTAGTGATTTCCACCTGGTTTTGGTGAAGACTGGATGTAGCTCAGTTGAGTGAACCAGTATAACTGCTTGTGCTCATTCTCTCTCACTCTCTGCAATTTCGTTTATGCATAATTGATAAAACAGCGAAGAAATAAATCTGTTCAATTGAAAATAAATCTGTTCTTTCTGGGCACTGTGCATACTGTTCTTAATTTCTGGAAAAATTGTTTGAATCTGATAAGAACATATAAAATCTGCTAAAAGCCACTGGAACAGATTGGCTGTGATAGGTTGCTCAAGAAATTGTTAAAACTATTAATTGAACCTTAAACAATTGCTTAAAGTTGAAGCTTGTTGTTCTGTGATTCATTGTTCTTAATTTCTGGAAAACTGTCTGGTTTCAATAAGAACATTGATAATCTGTTAAAGACTAATAAAATAGGTTGTGTGTAATAGATTGTCTCACTAATTGTCAAGCCCTTAACTGAACCTGAATCACAAGAATTGGAATTAAGGTTTGCTGTTTTTGAGTTACACTGTTTTTCAATCTGATATCTGTGTGTGTACATCTTGAAATTCTATCTGCATAATCTTGTGATTAACCTTGCTGAATTAAAAGCTTTTCAAATAAAAACAGTGCTGAAATAAATCTGTTCATTTTCACATAAATCGATTTATTTTTCTGTAAAACTCTGTTAAACACTGTTTCTGCGAGAAAGTTTTAAAAGGTCAATTCACCCTCCCTCTTGAACTTTGGCACTATTAAACCCAACAATTGGTATCAAGAGCTAGGACTTGTATTTTAATCAAGTTTGTTTGTAATAATGTCTGAGTTTAATGTGCTTTTTGCTGAGGGTTCTGCTGTTAATAGACCACCTATGTTCAATGGAATGAATTATGCATTTTGGAAAGTTAGAATGAGAATTTTCATGGAATCCATTGATGCATTAATTTGGGAAGCTGTGGTCAATGGACCTTATGTGCCAATGCAGGTTGTCAAGGATGAAGAAAAGGTAAAGCCAAGATCAGAATGGAATGAAACTGAAAGGAGGAAGGCTCAACATGATCTTGTGGCCAAGAACATCATAACCTCTGCATTGACAATGGATGAGTTCTTTAGGATATCTCAATGTAAGTCAGCTAAGGAGATGTGGGAAGTCTTAGAAGTGACTCATGAGGGGACTGAAGATGTGAAAAGGTCAAGGAAACATGCGCTCATCCAAGAATATGAGCTGTTCAGAATGCAACCCGAGGAGAGCATTGCTGATGTGCAGAAAAGATTCACCCATATTGTGAATCACCTCACTGGCTTGGGAAAAGAATTTGACAGAGAGGAGCTCAACATAAAGATATTGAAGTGCCTCGACAGAAGCTGGCAACCAAAGGTGACAGCTATCTCTGAAAGCCGTGATCTGTCAAAGTTGGGAACTGCTGCACTGTTTGGAAAGCTGATGGAGCATGAGCTAGAGCTTAAAAGACTTAAAGAGCAGGAAACAACAGAGAGAAAACCCAAAGGTCTTGCACTGAAAGCAACTGAACTAAATGAGATCAAGGAAGAAAAAGAAGATGCTGAAGATGATGATACAATCAGTCTTCTTACAAAAAGATTCAGTAAATTCCTGAGGAAGAAAAGCAAAAATAGAAACCAGCAGAAAAGGAGGTATCCTAAACTCAATGATGCAAATTCCTCTAAATATACTTGCTTTGGATGTGGCAAAACAGGGCATATCAAAACAGATTGTCCAGACAATCAAACTAAGGACAAATCTGCCAGCAAGAAATTTGAAAGGAACAAAGGAAGAAGAGCCTACATCTCATGGGAGGAAAATGAAGCATCCTCAACCAGCAGCTCTTCAACAGAAGATGAGGAGAACAATTTGTGTTTCATGATGAAGGATGAGGAGTCAAGCTCTGATTCAGTAAGTAATTTTTCTGCTGATTCTGATAACTATGATGATTTGCTTGCTGCCTTCAAGGAAACACATGATGAAGCAAATAGGCTAGCTGTAATATGCAATAAGCTGCAAAAGGTAAATAATGTGTTGGCACCTAAAGTAAAAACACTTGAGGAAGAATTGCATAAGGCCAAAACAGATTTAGTAAGCCTTGAACTAACTTGCTTGCATGCCTCTATTAAATCCTGTGAAAACTGCAAAAAATTGGAAAAACAAGTGGAGTATTTGCTGAAAACCCTTTCCAATTTCACCAAGGGAAGAGAAAACCTTGAGTCTCTCCTTGGATCACAGAATGCTGTTTTCAATAAGAATGGACTTGGTTATACCCCTGGAAATGTAACCAATGTCAAAAAGCTTTCAAGTTTTTTTGTTCCAGCAAAATCAGTTTTTTCAGCTTTTAACAGTGGCAAAAAGGCATCTCATGTAACCTGTTTTTACTGCATGAAATCTGGTCATACCTCTAGGTCTTGCATTGCTAGAAAGCATCTTGTGCCTAAGAACTTAGCAAAATGGCTACCAAAGGGAAGGTTTTAATCTGTGCTGGACCCTATACTGAAAAGGGTACCATTTGTATCATTTTTATTCTGTTTTGCAGATTGGCAGCAAGAAAAATCAGTGGTACTTGGACAGTGGCTGTTCCAAGCATATGACTGGAGATCTTACAAAGTTTACCAGCTTAAAGCTCAAAGCAGAAGGACATGTAACCTATGGTGATAATAACCAAGGGAGGATTTTGGGCAGAGGAACTGTTGGAACAGGGAACTCAACAACCATTGAGAATGTGCTGTATGTAGAAGGACTTAAGCATAGTCTTCTCAGCATAAGTCAGCTTTGTGACAAAGGATACAAAGTGAATTTTGAGTCAAAAGGCTGCACAATATCAAGTAATTCATCTAGTAAGGTACTGTTTACTGGTAAGAGAGTGAATAACATATATCTGCTGAATATCATGGAAACTAACTCTTCAAATGAGTGTTTGCTGTCCAGAAGTGATGAGTCTTGGTTGTGGCACAGGAGGTTGGCTCACATACACACAAATCACTTGAATAAATTGAAATCTAAAGATTTAGTTTCTGGTTTACCTAACATTAAATTTCAGGATAACAGGCTTTGTGATGCTTGTGTGAAAGGTAAACAAATCAAATCCTCTTTTAAGTTAAAGGATGTTGTCTCTACAAAAAATCCATTGGATGTGTTACATATGGACTTATTTGGTCCATCTAGAGTTGCTAGCTTGGCTGGAAATTTGTATGCCTTAGTTGTTGTGGATGATTACTCTAGATTTACATGGACTTTATTTCTTGCGCATAAACATGATGCTTACACTGCCTTTAAGAAATTAGCAAAAATTCTGCAAAATGAAAATGGTTGCTGCATTAAATCAATTCGAAGTGATCATGGGGGAGAGTTTCAAAATGCTAAGTTTGAGAGGTTCTGTGAGAAGCATGGGATAGCTCATACCTTTTCAGCCCCTAGGACACCCCAACAAAATGGTGTAGTTGAAAGGAAAAATAGATCACTAGAGGAACTAGCTAGAACTATGTTAAATGAATCTAAGCTACCTAAGTATTTTTGGGCTGATGCTGTTTATACTGCAGGTTATGTCTTAAATAGGACCTTAATAAGACCAATTCTTAAGAAAACCCCATATGAATTGTATAAGGGCAGAAAACCTAGTGTAAGCCACCTTAGAGTATTTGGGTGTAAATGCTTTGTATTGAATAATGGCAAAGAAAATCTTGGTAAATTTGATGCTAAATCTGATGAAGGTGTGCACATTGGTTATGCTTTGAATGGTCATGCATATAGAGTCTTCAATAAAAGGTTGCTTATAGTAGAAGAATCAATGCATGTTGTTTTTGATGAAACTGATCATAGCATATCTAAAACTGCTGCTGATGACCCTGACAGTAATGAATTTAAATCTGTTTTAAATCAAAATGAATCGATTCATTTTGATACTGTTGATACACATGCTGTACAAGAATCTACTGCAGCTGCAGGTTTGCCAAAAGAGTGGAAAACCCCAAGAGATTTAACTCTTGATAATGTCATTGGGAACATTGAGAAAGGAGTGTCAACTAGAAAATCCTTGAACAATTTCTGTGAAGCAATGGCCTTTGTATCTCAAGTTGAACCCAAGAATTTGAAGGAAGCTCTCAATGACAGCAACTGGATTTTAGCTATGCAAGAGGAACTGAATCAATTTGCTCTTAATGAGGTCTGGACTCTTGTTCCTAGAATACCTGAGATGAATGTAATTGGAACAAAATGGGTATTTAGAAACAAGATGGATGAGCATGGAGTGATCACCAGAAACAAGGCTAGACTTGTAGCTAAAGGGTACAATCAAGAAGAAGGAATAGACTATGATGAGACATATGCACCAGTGGCTCGGTTAGAAGCTGTTAGACTGCTGCTTGCCTTCTCCTGCATCAAAGGGTTCAAGCTATTTCAAATGGATGTGAAAAGTGCCTTTCTAAATGGCTATATAAATGAAGAGGTATTTGTCTCACAACCACCAGGTTTTGAAGACCATCAACATCCAGAATATGTGTTCAAACTCCAAAAGGCTCTCTATGGACTCAAGCAAGCTCCTAGGCAATGGTATGAGAGGCTAAGTGATTTTCTCATCTCACAAGGCTATGATAGAGGCACATCAGATAAGACCTTGTTCATTAAGAAGAAAGGAGATGACTCAATTCTAGTCCAAGTATATGTGGATGACATCATTTTTGGATCAAACAATGGAGAATTGTGTGAAGCTTTCGTGAAAGTCATGAAGAGTGAGTTTGAAATGTCAATGATGGGTGAGTTGAACTATTTTCTAGGCTTGCAGATCAAACAACTCAAGGATGGCATTTTCTTAAGTCAAGCTAAGTATTGCAAGGATTTGCTGAAGAAATTTGAAATGGAGAAGTGTAAACCAATTAGCACACCCTTCTCAACAAGCTGTCATTTGGATCATGATGAAGCTGGAATTTCTGTTGATGAAACCAAATACAGAGGACTCATAGGATCACTACTGTATCTCACTGCTAGCAGGCCAGATATAATGTTTGCAGTGTGCATGTGTGCAAGGTTGCAAAATTGATAGGAAGAGCACAAGTGGAACCTGTCATTTGCTTGGATCAAGCTTGATCTCATGGCAATGCAAAAAGCAGGCTTGTGTAGCTCTTTCCACTGCTGAAGCAGAATACATTGCAGCAGGAAGTTGCTGTGCTCAAACTATATGGCTAAGACAACAATTGAATGATTTTGGTATCTTACTTAACCATATACCTCTGCTGTGTGATAATACAAGTGCAATCAACTTAACCAAAAATCCTGTCATGCATTCAAGAACCAAACACATTGAAATTAGGCATCATTTTCTAAGGGAACACATATCTAATGGAACATGTGATATTAAGTTCATTGGTACTGATTTACAACTTGCTGATTTGTTTACAAAACCATTAGCCAAAGATAGGTTTAATTTTCTGCTTAATGAATTGGGTATTATAAATGTCAATTGTGCCTAGCAGTAAAACATTAAATCTGTTTATTCATAATTGTATGTGTTTATTTTCTGCACTGATATGCATTAATGACTAGGAAAGAGAATTTCTGATCTTTGACTGCTTGACTGACTTAGTGGGCATTAACCTCTGTACCTTTGACGGTTTTGGTCATGGTTATGTAACCGATTTGATGGTTTGGGTGCTCAATAAGAGTTTGAGTGTATGCCTCGTGACCCTAAATATTTGGTGCATATTTTCAAAGATTCTCTGCACAAATTCAGAGCATAAAATCTTCATGCATATCCACTCATAACTGCCATATCAATCCATTTATTCTGCTATAAATCTGTGTGAATATTTGTTACCCACATTGGTCATTCTCTTTCTGTTCTCACCATTTGAAACCAAGAAAAGAATTCAGGTTCAACCATGGCTTCTTCTTTCAAGAAACAGAAAAATAAGGGGAAGCAAACCACATTTCAAGGTGTGTTAGAAGGATGGTTCGTTGGAAATGAAGAGGGCATCAATGCCTACATTCATGAGACAAGCAGGAAGCAGATCAACATACCCAAGGTGCTGGATTTCAACTGGCTGAAATCTGAAAAACTGGTAGAAACAAGGGCTGTGTTGAAGCACCAGAAACTGAAAAAGCTGTTGGAATTAACGGGTAATGTTTATCCTGACTTGGTTAAGGTGTTTTATACTAACCTCACATTGGATGGGAAGAATGTTGTCTCTTATGTGAAAGGGATCAAGATGAAGATCACAAGTGAGGTGTGGAATTCTGTGGCTGGAATAAAATATGCTGGATTGAAAGTAGGAAAGGGAAACACCAGTGGAATCCAAGAATTCAACAAGCTGCAATATTATAAGAGTTGCATGAGGAATCCTACTGAGAGTATAAAC
This sequence comes from Phaseolus lunatus, assembly GCA_013389735.1. Lineage (NCBI taxonomy): Eukaryota > Viridiplantae > Streptophyta > Magnoliopsida > Fabales > Fabaceae > Phaseolus > Phaseolus lunatus. The sequence goes on along the minus strand of CM023864.1, from coordinate 43,398,463 downwards.
AGGTTCCATGCAGGACATTTGAACCTCACTCCACGCCTAGTTGCATACATCATAGCATGGCAACTGATTCCAAGAGGGACAAACCATGCTGTCTTACATGAAGAGGATCTCATTCTCCTATATTGCATCATGAACCAGATTAAGGTAAACTGGGTGTTCATTGTCAATGAACACATGCTCAAGTCAAAAAGGTTGGCTGATTACCGATTTCCCTATGCTATTCTTGTTTCCAAATTAATTGATTACTTTGGTGTTGATGTTACAAATGAGAGAAATGACCCTATCAAGGCTGTAAGTGAGATTGATACTTCAACTCTCACCAAAATGGGTTTTCACAAAATTGAAGACAAGTGGGTGGTTCTCAAGGAGAAGGACCCTCAAGCAGAACATGAGGATGAGGATGAAGCTGTTCCTATGGATGATGACTCACCTGCTACCCAATCTGAACATGAGGAAGTTGCTGCAAATGCCATAGTTGCCTATCAATGTCCAGAATACCGAGGAGAACCAATGTCTATGTTTGAGAGGCAAGTGTTGTATCGTCTTGATGTAATGTCAGCAGAACAAAGGGCATACTTTGAGACTACTCATGCAAGGTTTCAACACCTTGATGATCAGATTGAAGGGGTTCAGGTACAGCTTGCAGAGCTTTACTACAAGGATCAGTAGTCTTCTGTTTTTAATGTTGTTTTTATCATTTTTCAAATGTCTGTAATGCTGAACAATATGGTTTTACTTTTCTGGACTATTATGGTTATGGTTTCTGTTTCATATTTGCTTTCCCTATGTTTATATGCTGTTTGATGAATCCAAAGGGGGAGAAAAATAGCTGCTGAAAACTGAAACAAACAGGGAGTTCATTCTGCACCTTAAAACCATGTCTTATGCTATGCAATACTTCTATTTTTTTCTGGTTTAAAATCTGGTGCAGTGCAGGTGCTTAAAGCAACAAAGCTATAAGGTTAGCTATGGGGATTTGTCTCCATCAAACAGGGGGAGATTGTTGAAGATGGTTGCTGCCCCTTCAAGATTGTGTTTGATGAAGACTTCTATGTACATTTCATTTTGCTTTGCTTTAAGTGTGTCTTAGGTAGTGCTTAGAGGTTGTCTAAGAGTGGGCTTTTGCTGAGTATCTCACCTCATAACCACTGGCCATGTGATAAGAACAAGCATAAGTTTTCTTAAACTGTTTTTCACATATTTTACAAAAAACACGTTTACTGCATAAAAATAAATCTGTTCTTTTCTAAATAAACAGATTCATTTTTTACTGATGCCTTGGCTAAGTCTTGTAAAAATTAGATGTTGTGCATCAGGTATTTTGACTAAGTCTTCTTCTTTTCAAAACGACTGAGTTTCAAACAGTCAAGCTTTTCTGTTTTCGTTTTGAAAAATAAATCTGTTCATCTGTAAATGAATACATTCTTTTTGACTTTGGTGCCATGTCAAGCTTAAACGTTTTTCAACTGTATCTCTGCACCAGAATGGTTGACTAAGTCTCTTCTCTTAACAAATTCTCTAACTGCTTTTGAAAATAAATCTGTTCATTTTATTTTCAATCTGTTCATTTTATAACAGCTTTAACTGTTTTTCAAAAATCTGTTAGTCGTTTCACTTCTCATTTCTTGTAATAGTTTGGTTGAACACTCTTCTTGATAGGTTTTCTTGGAGAATGTGTGTGTGTGTGAGCTGAAATAGGTTTTTTTCAGCAAGAGTACCTAAGTTCTTGTAGGTTTCAAGAACAGTGGGAATTGTACTTGGTTGTACTGTGTTTTAGTGATTTCCACCTGGTTTTGGTGAAGACTGGATGTAGCTCAGTTGAGTGAACCAGTATAACTGCTTGTGCTCATTCTCTCTCACTCTCTGCAATTTCGTTTATGCATAATTGATAAAACAGCGAAGAAATAAATCTGTTCAATTGAAAATAAATCTGTTCTTTCTGGGCACTGTGCATACTGTTCTTAATTTCTGGAAAAATTGTTTGAATCTGATAAGAACATATAAAATCTGCTAAAAGCCACTGGAACAGATTGGCTGTGATAGGTTGCTCAAGAAATTGTTAAAACTATTAATTGAACCTTAAACAATTGCTTAAAGTTGAAGCTTGTTGTTCTGTGATTCATTGTTCTTAATTTCTGGAAAACTGTCTGGTTTCAATAAGAACATTGATAATCTGTTAAAGGCTAATAAAATAGGTTGTGTGTAATAGATTGTCTCACTAATTGTCAAGCCCTTAACTGAACCTGAATCACAAGAATTGGAATTAAGGTTTGCTGTTTTTGAGTTACACTGTTTTTCAATCTGATATCTGTGTGTGTACATCTTGAAATTCTATCTGCATAATCTTGTGATTAACCTTGCTGAATTAAAAGCTTTTCAAATAAAAACAGTGCTGAAATAAATCTGTTCATTTTCACATAAATCGATTTATTTTTCTGTAAAACTCTGTTAAACACTGTTTCTGCGAGAAAGTTTTAAAAGGTCAATTCACCCCCCCTCTTGAACTTTGGCACTATTAAACCCAACATTTACTACTGATGGCAAAGACACTCTTTTATACATGTTCAAAAATGCCATAACCTAGTGTAATTTCCTAGAGTAGGATTTTATTTTTCTTGCTTAAAAGTAGAGTAGGAAATTTACTTGTAATTTTTTTATGTTAATTAGGGTAAGGATTAGGCATCTAAAACTACCTAGGGTATAATTGGGCTTAATTGCAACTCACATTAAACCCTAGGCCAGTCATTAGACCTAATTAGGTCACATGGTGCACACTTGATCATGCTTGCCTTGTGACTCCTAAATTAGGTGCCTAATTCAAACTAAATAGCATTTTCATTTCCCTCTCTTTTTGTAACACATGGTCGGCCTCCTACACCAATATAAGGAGATGCTTGGTTCATGTTTTTCAAGTTCAATTTTATGAGTGTTATGCTGCCAAATTGCAAGCCTAAGCACTTCTTTGTCTAAACCTCTCTAGGATAGACACCTTGGTCTTCTTTTTCACCTTTTCCAAGTGATATGGCCGAACCAATCACTGTCTCTACTCTTCATGCAAATCCAAGGAATCCATAGCTTCAATGGAGCCATCCTTGACACATTTCCTCCACAAAGCTTCCGCCAATCTCCTTCAAAATTCAAGAAAAACCAAACCGGATGAGAGGATGCTATCACTAGTGATCAAACATAATGATTTGTTGATTATTGAAACACCAAACCTTTAGACTTTATCCAGGAGAGGATATTTAGAAAAAATACTCAAGGAAGTATCCAAGAGTGGCTAGGTGCCTAAAGAATACTCATTAATCTAGGAATGGCTTGGCAAAGAATACTATTAAGGCCCTAGACAGTCTAGTCTCTGCTAGACAGTTTTATACCCGCTAGACAATCTCATGATAAGAGAGTCTATATGTTTTGGTGATAACAAACACTATAAGATGTGTTAAGTTTGATAACAAAACTACCTGATGTGTAGACTCAAATATAAACACAATAGATGATCTATTGAGATTATATCTATTAGACAGTCTTGAACTGCTATACTTGTTAGACGATCTCTCAGAGTTTAGCTCGTTAGACGATTATTGTGTTCAAAGGAGTTAAGTCAAAGTTTACAATATTAACCTATTAGACGATCTCACATTGTTAAACCTATTAGACGATCTTACAGTTCAACAACATAATGGATGGTCTCATGAAGCTAGACTTGCAAGATGATTCTAGTGGATTGCTTCATACTAGAAGATCTCTAAATGTGAAACACGTTAGAAATTCTAGTTATCATAATCACGTCGTCGATCCAGTCCGTTCTCGAGATAAATGGTCTATCGTATAAGGAATTTTCTAAACTAAATCTATGTGTTCTTAAATTTTTTTCTAATCTTGCTTAAATGATTTTGAACCTCTTCTTGATAGTATTTAACCATTCGAATAAAAGATTTCACTTAAACATATCAGCTGAACTAATATGCAACGTTTTGAAATATGAACGTAAAATAAAGCATTTTGAAAACTTCATATATTCATTGTCTTGATGATATTTGAAAGAAATATATCTTTTGAAATTATTATAATCTATTTTATGTACTAATATGCTTCAAACGATCAAAAGTTATACTAGTATTGGAAAGTTTTCGAAAAACCAATGTTAAAAATGAAATTTTTGCAAAATAGATACATAATTGATTATAGATTCAATTTGATTTCAAAATTAAGTCTTGAAGAATTAAATCTAATTTAAAGTCTGATTTACTTCAACGTTTATAATATATACAAAGTTAGAAATTTTTTAAATTTAAGTTACCAGTAAGGTTTTGGTATAAAATTTCTTTTGAAATGAGATTCTGAAATTAAATGCATATGATTTTGATGTCACCCATTCGTTTTAATGATGATTATTAATGATTATAAGATTCAAATTGTTTCCAGAAAATATTTACAGTAGTAAAGATGTGTAGAAAGATTAAATTCAAAGTTTCCTTATAGAAAGTCTAACGGGAAATGAAGGTGGTACAATATAAGATTCGAGCAAAATTCAAGTGTAGAAGATTCAAGCTTCAACGTTGAAATATTTACAAGAAATATTTCAAAGTCCAACAGTGTGATATTAATTGGTTAAGAAGTGCAAGATCTCATCAAAGTAGAAGTTTCCTTATAAAGCGTCCAATGACAAAATGAAGATACTATAGTACAAGATTTATGCTGAGTCTTCATGTATTGGAGATTCAAGAGTCAACATACATAAATACTCATTTACAGAAAGATTTTGAAGATCAACATCAATATAAAACTGCTTAAGATATGCAAGTAATATTCGTAGTAGATGTTTCCTTTTGGAGCGTTTAATGCCAAAGTAATGAAGTGCATAATGAGATGTGTGTTGTATTTAAGACTTGCTATTTACAAGCTTTAACAATGATAAATATTGAAGAGTATATAAAGGACTCCGATTGAAGAAGAAAGATATATAAGAGAAGTGAAGAACGTTGAAGAAAGAAAAATTTTGACAAGACGAAAGATTTACATCTACTGCAAACAGATCTAGTATGTTGGGTTGTGAGCTATCCATTGTACATTCTTCACTTTGTGAAGTACACCCAATGAGATTTTATTTTTCTCTCTTTCGAGAGTGTTTTTCTGATATCTTGAGAGGTCTTAGTCTCAAGGGGAGATTAAGACTAGTTTACCTGGAGAGGTGTAGAATACTTGTACTTGGAGAGGTGAGAATACTTGTGCCTAGAGAGGTGTAAAATACTTGGTGTACTTGGAGAGTTTAAAATACTTATACTTAGAAAGGTGTAGAATACTTGATGTACTTGGAGATATCATAATACTTGTACTTGGAGAGATGTAGAATACTTGGTGTACCTAGAGATGTTAGAATACTTGGTGTACCTTGAAAGGTTAGTAGAATATTTGTTCCTAGAGAGGTGTTGAAACTCATTGTAACATAAGTTTTGGTTAGTGAAAGCTCTTAAGTGGTTTGCTTAAGGGGATTGGATGTAGCCCAAGTGGTAGGGTGAACCAGTATAAAATTTGTGTTTACTTTTCTCTTCTTTTTGCTTGTTAGACATGATTTTGTATAGTATTTTAATTTACAATTTGAGTTCATGCTCCATTCAACCCCTCCTTTCTAGAGCCAGATGCATCTTCAAGTATTCATTAAGCCAAGAATGACTTGGGATAAAATACTCATTGAGTTAGGAAGGGCTTCGAAAGGATTACTCAGTTGAGCCAAGAATGAATTGGGAAATAATACATAGTTAAGCCAAGAGTGAATTGGGAGAGAATATTCAAGGGACTAGTTATGAGTGACTACAAGCCCCAATAATACTCTATTATACTTCGCAACATTATCCTGCCTAGTTAAACTTAACTTGTTGGTTAAGAACTAGATATAGTCTGTTCCGATAGACAAACTAGTATAAATCGCTATGCGTATTTTCTCTAACTTATTTGCTCTACTTTGCATGTTATTATTGACTTGGGTATGGATTTAAAATCCTTTTTCTCAGCAAGCAGACCGAGTCAACTGTAGTACAATTGAGGGTTGTCGTATCTACAGGAAATTAATGATTATCACAATAGATATATCTTTCAAGATGAAGGGATGTGAAAATAGAGGTTGATTACATATATTTTAAAAATAACTAACTATAATAATAGTACGATAATATATAGATCGAAAGATGAAGCTTTGACAAAACACTAAGTAAAAGAATTGGGATTGAAAGAGCTTTGTGAATCTCCCTTGTTATTGTTATTTATAAATGTTATGTTTATTTAAATTCTTTGTTCCTTATGGCCAAACTAAGTCGATTCCTCACACGTGGTTGTCTAGAACCATAAACTATCCCAATCAATTCCTTGCATTGTTATAGCTTATTTCTGCAATAAGATGGAATCATTCACTGTAGCCTCAACTCCAAGCATTGTGACCATTGAGAACTATTATTGACTGGTTAGGGTTCAGATACATGAATGCGCCTTCCGACCTCATTCATGCTCCAAGGACAATCAATGATCGTCCCTCACCATTGAGCATTAAGCATACAACCAAACCCAAGAAATTTGAATCTCAATATAAAAACAAGCATTCATAAACAACAATAACTTCAGAAACATATTGCTTTTCAATCCCAATAGGGTAAGTTTAGCAACTCATAATAAAGTCTTACAGTGAATACTCAAGATAAGAAGCTAAAGAACAACAAACATGGATCCTTTGAATGTTGTTGGCTAGCATAGGCTCTTGATCCTTTCCTCCAGAGTCTTGGCTAAACTTTAGCCTCTAGGCTTTCTACTTCTTGATTTCTCTCTACGTCTCTCATTGCCTCTTGTCTTTCTTGATTTCTCTTGAGAACCCTTGATAGTTTGAAATGAAGTCTTGAAGTCCCTATTTATATAATTTTAGAATGAAGTTCTAAGGGATTCATGATATTAGGTGTTCACTCAGCGCAGGCCAATATGCCTAACGAATTGGCTTTCTTCAAGCTAAAGTAATCTTTGGGCTTCAAGCCCAATTTTTTGGCTTTATGAGATTCTTATGTTTAAGATCTGCCAGGGATTCGCTCCAAGTTGAGCCCAACGCTTTGCCTTTCTTAGCCATGAAGTAATTTTTTCTTGGGTTTAGTTTAAAGTGAAATTCCTTTCTTTCTAAGTTTTGTGCATGATGGCTTTAAGCCTTTTTTGGGCGAATTTGGGTTTTTTTCATGGTGAAGGACTCTCTATGCTCCACTCTTATGGATTCGCTCAACCCTTTGAACTCTTGATCTCTTTAATTGTTTTAGCATGTGATAGAATCGCTCAATATTTTGAGTGTTTCCTTGAAGCTTGTTATCTGCACTCAATCCACTAAGCCTTTCTTCATTCGATGAGCAGATTGACTCTTTTTGCTTTGTCCCAAGTTTGTTATTTTTTTGCCCTTTTTTGCAAGATTTATGCAAATTCTTTAATACTATTATTCCTCTTTGAGTGCAACTAGCTTTGAGGAAATTTGCATGCTTTTCCACTCATTCTTATACATTTTCTATGAAAATTTCATGCCTAATACACTATGAAATTTACCACATTTTGAACTCTATCAATTATCATATGCATCAACCCAAAAAAGAGAGTTATTGTGATAATATGAAATGAAAAATGCTTTCAATAAGAACTTCTTCTGACCCCTTTTTAAGTTGTTCTTCTGATGTTTGATTAGATGCAAAAACCTTGACCTTATAACTTGAGAATCATTGATAAGTGACTCAGACGAGTTGCATGTATGTCTTAACCTCTCAAACAAAGAAGCTAAGTTCAAAATAAGTTTTTGGAAATATCTTAATTTGACTAAGTTTGCCACTAATTGTAAAGACTATACCATTTGTTTTACATAAGATGAAATATGTTGAAAATCTTTTATGAAAATTTACTTCATCATGGCAATCTGTTGATATAGAAGTGTGCTGCTAAAATTGCCTTATTTTGTGATATATCAAATGAAAAAAAAATCATAATTTGATGATGTGTTTAAGCCAACAAATAAATATCACAAGAAAAATGATTTAATAGACTTATTAGTTGCCTCTGACATGATACATCCGATGAAGGAGGTCACAGTCTACTGGTGTGATAAACTGAACTATCATCATAATACCATCATGCAAATGTTATCCACAACTTTTTTTTAAAATTAAACTAAATCACAATTCATCCCTACCTTCTTATGACTTTCCTATCTTTTACAAATCTTATCTGCTTTGAATGTTTAGTGTTCTTGGGTGTGTTCTAAACCTTTATAATTCTTCACTTTGTGAAGTTAACCCTATGAGCTTGAATTGTGCTTTTTGTGAGTGTGTTTCTATATGTTTAGAGTTCTTAATAATTGATAGATTAAGAAGGTATAGCCTGAAGAAGTCTGCTTACTTAGTATAACATGGAGAGGTTTGTGTAGTCATTATAACTTGGAGAGGTTTGTGTATTCATTGTAACATAAAAAGGTTTATGTTCTCCTTGTAATCAATTGATTTGATTATTGGAACCTCTTAAGTATTTTTCTTAAGGGAGGTCTAGATGTAGCCCAAGAGGTGGGCTGTGGTATGATCCTCTCTATTGAGCAAACTGTACGATCTATTGATCACCACTTATACAACTTCTATAAATTAACCAAGAGTGATTGTTTGGAAAACAATACTTGGTTATTAGCCAGTAGTTGTTGTTGTTCAAAGAATACTCAATTAAGTCAGGAACGACTTGTGAAAAAATACTTGGTTAAGCGAGTGACTTGTGCAACAGGGTCAACTAAAAGTGGCTATGAGCTGAAAGAATACTCATTAATGCAAGAGTGATTTGTACAATGGCATAAGCTAGTAAGACCCATCTTTTGAGCTTCTTCAATGGCATGTATTATTGAACTTAAAGCTTTGATGTCTCCAAATCCATGAAGATTGCTTGAAGGCTGGGCTGCTACTTGTGGGCATGGATTTTGGGTAGATTAGAATTTGTCAATCCACTCTTAGCTTAATCCAAAACTGAATCAATCAAGTTCTTTCAAAAGAAAAATGTTTTTCAAAGTCAAGACCAATTCAATCGGTTGAATCAAGTTTTCAATCGATTATTTTTTGAAAAAGCTTAACAAATTTGGTTAAGTTTGGTAAATCTGTTTTCCCTGATTTTAAACTGTTTTATCCCTTGATTAAAAGTCTTAAATGACTATTTTTTAGGCTATATAACTGGTGTTTACATCTCTGAATAGTAAGAGATCAGATTAGCAAAAAGATTAAGAAATATTTTCAAGATTGCAAGATTGCTTACGACTTTGCTTTGGTGAAGAGTGGAATAGGAACTGTTGTAATTCTTCTATGTCAGGTGTGATCTTTCCTTTTCTTACTTGTATTAGTTTTCATTTTTATTAAACTGGTAAGGTGTTGGTGTATATAGTTAGAGGGTGTTCTGACTTGTAGTGTTTGTGTATCAAAAAGGGTGAGTGTTCTTGACAGGTTCAAGACCATCTCTTTGGTGTTTGTAATCTAGGGTTGATTACATAGTGGAATCTCAGTGGTTTGTTGAGAACTGGATGTAGCTTTGATTAAGAGTGAAACAATATAATTTCTTGTGTGATTTTCTCTATCTCTCACTCTTTAAAATTGTTTGAATTGTGTTTTCATAAACTGCTGATAAAAACAATTGGTTGATTCGCATAAATAATCGATTGATTTTCTGGAATCAATTAAAAATAGTTTTGTTTCTTGGCTAGTTTGATTGCTTCTTCATTGTTTCTTCATTAATCTTCATTCCACACCAGTATTTGCAAAAATCTTCCAATAAACAATTCACCTCCCTCTTGTTTAAATCCATTAATAACTAACATGTATAACTCCATAAAACTCAGCAACCAAAGCAGTTTGAATATCAAGGAAAGCAGAGAAACTACCAATAAACTCCTCTATACTCCCACAGAAACTACTAGCAAAAGTAGCAAGACCAGGAGAACCCCTTGCAGCACCCTTAGTGTTAATTTTAACCCAACATGGTGAAGGCAACTCCCATCTAACAGGAAAAGGATGAAGAACTTTGTCACTACGAGTATTAATATCAAAGAATTAAGCACATTTAAATCAAACATATCATTCCTCATTGAGCTTTTAGACGAATTACCCACTAGGAAAGTGAAATCTTTAATGGTAAAAAATGGCCCTGGATAAATCAATCTTAACCTGAAATCTAACATAATTTCTCATACGCAATATCATCCAAATAGAAAAGGTTATCATAGCAAGTTTAATCAAATTAACCAAAGGACTACCATTGTTCTTAATAAAAGAAAGGAGATCATCCACATTAGAGAAATGAGAATTAAGAAAAATTTGTCGAACCCAACCCCAAATATTGAATGCAGTAGGACATTCAAAAAATAAATGTTGAATAGATTCTTCCTGCTTTTCACAAAAGGTACTCATAGAACATATATGTAAACCTCTATGATGAATGTGTTGATCTGTAGCAAGCTGTCCATGAAAAAAATTCCAAAGTACTAGAATTTTGGAAGGAGGAATATATGGAGACGAAATGATTTTACCCCAACCACAGGGAACTCCTGGATCCAAGAAAAATTTCCCAGTAGATTTGAAAGTGAAATGACCAGAGTCATCCAAAAACTAATTAGGAGTATCCTGTTCCTGCCTAATCACGATATGTTCAAAAAAATGATTCATCCATTCTAAAAGCAAGGGAATATCCAATCATGACCACTCCAGAATTGGGAAACTGTAGTCACCAGGAATCTAAAACCATCAGGTACCTTGCAATGTTTGATAAACAAATAGAAGAATACCATTTATCATTCCAGAAATTAATAACAGTACATGTACCAACATTCCAAGAGGTATGTTAAAGAATAATGTCATAAAACTGTTTAATCTCAGGACAAATAGAAGAGGATCTATAAGGCAATCTAAACTGGTACTTAGATTTAAGAACTCTGGCTTTCAAGAGAAGAGACCATGGCTTATTACTATAAGCAAAATTCCAAGTAAGCATAATAAGGTAAGCATTATTTTCGTGCTAGAGGTTATTAATCTTCAATCCTCCATTCTCAAGAGGAGAATAAATATTAGCCCAATTAACTGTAGCTATGCCTTTCTTCATAATATCACTAGTCCAAATAAAATTTCTGCTTCACTGCTCAATTGCTTAAGAATAGAAATGGGCCATTTATACACATTAAAACTATAAGCTAGGAAAGCAATAACCACAATTTTAACCAACTAGGTCCGACCCATCATGCTAAGAGATTTTCCTTTCCAAGACGCCAACTTCAATTTGATTTTATCAACCAAAGATTGAAGAAACCTGTGCTTTGGAGCACCAACAAATATAGGTACCCCTAAATAGTTAAAAGGTAAAAGACCATGACTGCAAGAAAGATAACGTTGAATTTTTGTAACGAATTTTGCAGAAGTATCCATGGTGAAAAAACTACTTTTAGAATTGCTATTACACTGAATAGAAAAATCACCATATTTTAGAAGAAAAATACTCAAATTTTTAAGAGACTTATTATCTATCCTACAAAAAACAAATATATCATCAGCATATAAAATGTGAGAAGGAGTGATATAACCTTTTGGGCTAGTCATATGTAAAATCCTCTTATCATTCACAAATTAGAAATTGCCTCTGCTTATAACCTCCTCTTTTTAGAAAGCATGTTAATAACTTCATAAGCAATACCAATACAATCATGAATCTGTCTGCCTGCACAAACTCATATTGATTAGGAGAAATGATTCCAAAAGCCACCATAGCAAGCCTATCTACCAGTATTTTGGAAATGATCTTAAATTTGAAATTGGCAACAACAATGGGTCTGAAATCTTTAATGGAATCAGCACCTGGAATCTTAAAAACGAGGGAAACCACATTACTATTCATCCCAAGAAGAATCTAGTTTTGTTTAAAAAACTGTTGAATAGCTTAGCAAACATCTGTCCCAATAATATCTCAGCAAGAATGATAGAAAACACCACCAAAACCATAAGAACTAGGAGCACTATTACCATTAAGATTAAAAAAAACATTCTTGATTTCCAAATAATCAGGGTATTTAATCAACATAATATTCTCCTTAGAGGAAACCATGACAGGAATATAAGTACTAATAAAATCTTCCATATTACCCGTAATCTGAGCATTAGAATTAGAATCAGCATAAAGATTTCTATAAAAATTCAAAATATGATCCTCAATGAGCTTAGGATCCTTAATAACACCATTATCAGTTCATAATCTATGAATCCCACTAGAATTATTTCTTTTTTTTACCACAGCATGGAAAAAAGCAGTATTTCTATCCCCATCTTTAAACTAGAGCATCTTGGCCTTCTCTTTCTGAAACAAGTATTGACAATGAAGGGCATGATCAAACTCCTCTTTAGCAATCTTTTCTTGAAAAATAAGCATATCAAGAACTAGTGAACTAGTTGTCTCTAAACTTTGTTGAATAGCAAGTAAGGAAGTCTGCTTAAGAATCACTTCATTCTCAACATTACCAAAAGAATTTTTATTCCAACTCCTGAGCTCAATTTTCAACCTTTTCAATTTATGTTACAAATAAACATAGGACAACCAACAATAGTATAGCATTCCTATGAGCTCTTCTTTGGATTTTGGAGTTCCTTGGTGATGATGGATGCGGAAGCTTATGGAGGAGATGAGCAAGGCCTTCCTAGGAAGCATGGGTGCCTTGAAGGTGCATGAAGAGTGAGGAAATGGGGAGGTTTGTCAGCCCCTTTGGTAGTGATGAATTGAAGACTAAAACCTAAGTGTTAGGCAAGGAGTAGTGTATGGCACAATTTGGGCAGCATAACAATACTCTATTTAATCTTTCTAGATTCCTCTTCTTCTTTTTCAAACAACCCCTCACTTGGCTTTTCTGTGGAGGAAAGGTTTATATCTATATCTGGTTCAGCTCCAGACACAGATTTATCTTCAAGCATATTCTCACAAGGGTTTTTTGTGGAAGAAGAATTTAAGTCAATGCCTGGTTCAACTCCAAACAAAGGATTTTCCTTTAATTCTTTTTTCTTTTTCTCATTTTCTCTTTTTATTTTCATTTGTACTTGGTCCTTTACCACTTGTGAAGGTGTTAAAAGATAGAGTACAAACTTTTTCTCCCTATGGGTAAAAGTTATCTCGTTGGTAAGACCATTATGCATAGTTTTCTTGTCAAATTGCCATGGTCTTCCCAATAAGATGTGGCAGGCTTCCATGGGTACTACATCACATAAAATCTCATCTTTATAGTTCCCCACAGAAAGACTGATTTTTACCCGCTTATCTACAGTTAATTCCCCATCTTCATTTATCCACTGAAGTTTGTAAGGTTTTGGATGAGGTATTAATTGTAGATTAAGCTTTTCAACCATCCTAGTGCTACAACAATTGCAGCAAGAGCCACTATCCACAATGAGAAAACAAATGTTTTCTGAAACTTTACATCTTGTATGAAAGATGTTCTCTCTCTGTGTTTCATGGTTCACACTAGGTTGATTGTTGAGGGTTCTTCTGATCATCATTAATTCTCCCTCACAAGGATATGCCCCCTCACTACTTTCCTTCTCTTCTTCCCCACTAGACTCTTCATCTTGGCTGCTATACTCATCCCTCCCTCTTAAGATCATGGTTCTCCTATTTGGGCACTGGGATGTTATATGGCCTCTACCAAGACACTTGAAGCACTGGGTGTCTCTACTGCGGGGTTGTGAGGTAGACACATCTTTTCCTACACTCTTGGGAGTTTCTTTGGATTTATCCTTTGAAAAACTATCCTCCCTTTCTCTTCTATACTCTCTCGTGGGATAAGAGTTAGAGTAGATTCCCACCCTTTGACTTGAAGTTTTGCGCAAATTTTGTTGTTCAACTTTAATGCAAAGTTGAACCAAATCATTCAAGTCTTGGTAGGGAAGAAGCTCTACTTTATCTCTTATCTCAAGGTTGAGTCCACTTAAAAACCGAGATATGGTGGTGACCTCTTCCTCTCTAATAGAGGCTCTCATCATGTATAGCTCCATCTTTTGCCTATACTCTTCCACACTCATGTTCTTTTGTTGGAGCCTTTGGAGCTTGTCCATTAGCTCCCTATGGTAGTAGGAAGGTATGTGGCGACGTCTTAGGGCTCCCCTAAGGTCATTCCAATACTCTATGGGAGGGCCCCTATGAAGACGTCTATCTCTCTCTAGAGAGGTCCACCAATACATGGCATTTCCTTGAAAACTAAGGGTGGCTAAGGGTACCTTTCTCTCTTCACTCACCCTATGACAAGCAAAGAGTTGTTCCACTTTCATTTCCCAATCTAGGTAAACTTCTACATTGTCCTTACCATAGAAATATGGTAGGTCTACCCTTACTTCCCTTGGGGCTTCTTCCTCTCTTTGCCTAAGTCTTCTAGGTGGTGGTTGGTAATACTCATGGTTTCTAATGCTTACCTCTCCTAGAGACTCTTGGAGTTGAGAATGAGATGCATGTGAATGAGATTTTTTTGAATTTTGTGATTTCTCTTTCCTTACTCTAGCCAATTCATTGATTTTAGATTCATTTTCCAATTGTCTATATGAAAGATGTTGTACATCCTTGGCAAGTTGTTTCAAAAGAGATTTTATGGACCTTACATCACTTTCAATGGACTTGGAAGAGTGAGTAGACATGACTAGAACTTTGAGTATAGAAATGTTTTACTTTTAAGAAAGAAGAGGAAAGTTAATGAAGGTAGCTTTCCAGGTAAGAGAGGTGAGTCACAATGGACTACTTAAATACCAAGTCTTGCCTTAGCCAAAAACTATCCCTCCAAAACCTTTACACAAGTCCTTCTTTAGGTAAAACACTTAGAACACAATGAGGATGAAGAAATCAAATTTTTAATGCAAGAAAACAATGCAAGCTATCAAAGCCTTAAACAAGATTAAACAAGAAATTAACGAAGTGATTAAAGCAAGTTGGTTCGATTAAAGCAATTAATAAAAACAAAATTAAGCTAGACGGCCTTAGGTGAGGCTTCTTGGACACTTGGAGCCCTTGAAGACACACTCACCGACTAATTGCGTGATTAACAAGTAATTAACACAAGCAAGATTGTAAAGAAATTAAATGACACTCCCTTTGTTGCTTTTACTATTTGCACCCCTTTTGTTGTTCTTCTAGTTGCACCCCTTTTGTTGCTTTTCTACTTGTTGGGCCTTCCAAAGTGTGTGGTGTATTTGTAGTATGGTGTTTGTTGCTGCCCTTTGCCTTTATTCCTCTTGGAACTAGGTCAATAAAATCTTCAATCCAGCACCTATTAAGCAAGCTAGACTCCCCTCAAGTCAAATTCTCACTCAACAAGTACCAATTGATATTTAATCCACCAACAAGCTTAGAGGCCAAAGAAAGAAAGCAAGAAACAAATTAATTTGAAAAACAGTACCACACAAATGGAATTTAAAAGTGACACAACTAGAAAGAGTTCAAATGAAATTAGACAAGCAAATAAAAGGTACTCAAATAATGGATGGCACACAAAAAGGAACCTAGGAATAGCACTAGATTTGATTTAAAAACCAAAAAACAGCACCACAGAAAAGCACAAATTGTTGTGGTCCAGAAAGCGTATCTTTAAAAGATTTATGCTGAGCTGACCCTTTTGTATTTGCTTCTGAAAATTGACACACAATCAGAACAAGATCTTAAAAAACTTTTGGCTTTGGTTTCACTCCAAACCCATGTACCAATTAATTTTGGTAAATTTTATAAAATCAGTGCTCAGAGCTGCCAGCTGGAACGTCAGGATTGCACACTTTTTTTGTAATATTTATCTTTTTTTTTCTATTTCTTCTTTTCAGATGGTTCTTTTTTTGTCCTTTTGCTAACACCTCAAATTTGTGAAATCCAGAGGCTCAGAAATTGTTGATGATGTATGTGATTTTCATAAATCAAAACAGTCAGCACAGAAAAGTGAAAAACATGGGGTTCTGAAAACTGGAATGAAAAACAGAATGATATACCTTAAAAACACAATGGAGTTAATATGATGGAATTTGTGTGGATCTAACACACAAATAAGAACTCAAACTAAAATTAAAAATGCACCAAAGGATCAACACAAAACAGATTTCAGATCAAACATTCAGACCAAAAACAAGAAACAAATAAATCAAAAAGAGTACTACTAGGATTTGATGACAAATATGGAAACACATGACTTAAACAAAACTTATGGATTCATAAAATGAAAAGACACAAGAACATCATATGACCCAAATGAAATTTCAAGCAAGACTCAAATACCTAAAAATAAAAACAGCAACACAAATATATCAAGAATCCTACACAAAATTGAAAATAGATGTTCAAGCACAAGTTTGAACAAACCCACCAAATGAAATGAATAAACAAGCATTCAAATCATATTAAAACACAAAAAATAGCAAGACAACTTGGAATAAAGATGAACAACTTGGAGAAAAGAAGAACTCAAAAAGAAAATGAAAAGAGATACTCATCTTTGAAGAACCATAGCTCTAGATACCAAATGATAGCATTACTATGAGCTCTTCTTTGGATTTTGGAGTTCCTTGGTGATGATGGATGCGGAAGCTTATGGAGGAGGTGAGCAAGGCCTTCCTAGGAAGCATGGGTGCCTTGAAGGTGCATGAAGAGTGAGGAAATGGGGAGGTTTGGCCAGCCCCTTTGGTAGTGATGAATTGAAGACTAAAACCTAAGTGTTAGGCAAGGAGTAGTGTATGGCACAATTTGGGCAGCATAACAATACTCTATTTAATCTTGAAAATACATGAGGTAGGCCTCCTTATTTATAGATTTAGGAGCCTTGTGAGCAAGCTTAAAGGGTAGGGATGGAAATACAAAAAGTGGGGCTGCCTAGGGTATTGACTTTAGTCAAACCACACCATCATCCTAATATTCTAGAAGATAGGTAAAAAATGCAACATTTGATAGTACACCCCTCCTTCTTTTGCTAAAGGCACCTATTTGCTAGCACACCCCTCCTTCTATTGCTAAGGGCACCTTTTTGATAGCACACCCCTAAGTGAGCAAGTTTTGCTTTCTACACTACACTAATCTACTAAGCTACCCCTAATGGGCCTCTAAGTAGCATGTACAAGGTCTTCTCCCTCTCATCCGTGGCTTGACTCATTTGGGCGTGAATGTGCTTGGCCATGGACCTTGTGTTGGGCCTGAACTTGGGTTGGAGCTTGGGCCTCTTCCATCATCAAGAATAAGCTTCATACACGATCTATCCTCCAACCACATATTAAAGAATAGAAAAGTGCTAACCTTATGTAAATAATTACTAGAAAGACTAGCTAGAATAGGGGAGTGATTAGAACAATTTTTAACAAGAACTTGATAAGTACAAGAGACCCATTCATCCAGACACTCTTCATTACAGAAAGCTCTATCAAGTTTTCTGTTAATTCTCTGTAATCCTCTCCTCCCATTACTCCAAGTATAACAAGGACCAGATAAAGGCATATTAGTAAGATTATTATTATTAATCCAATCAAGGAATTCATTACAAGAAAGCTTATTTGGAGCAACCCCACCTTTGCAATCATCAACCAAGAGAACAACATTGAAATCACCCAAAAATGCACCAAGGGCTAGTGAAGAAGCTAAGATCCCTCCGTAAAAGTCTTCTAATCGAGTAAGTGTTAGCTCCATAAACCCCTGCAAAGCTAAAACATTTATCATGCAAAAAGCAATTTACAGAAATAAACTAAGAATTAACCAAGGAATTTTGAACAAGATTTGGGACCACCAAACACCAAAGCTTAGCAGCTTTATTAACGATAGAAGAATTAGCAACCAAATGGAGATTAACAGTTTTGAAAATAACATACAAAGCATCAGTGTAAGGTACCACGGGTTCAACAATAAAAACAAGAAGAGGTTATGTTGTTTAAGTAAATTAAACAACATCTCCATAGTTTTTTAATTTGCCAGACCTCTAGCATTCCAAAAAAAGCAAGAAACCTTCATTGCAAATTTTTGGATTGAACTGCCTTAGCAGTTTTTTTTAGATTTACCAGCCCCTTTAGGCGGTCTCCCTAGTTTTCTAGTGGTGCGTACAATATCCTCACCATTATCACTAGCATTCTCCTCAACGTCAATATGATCAACCCAAAATTTAGATGTCACATGATTTTCTATAGTATTTGCTCATTAAGATGAACAATTGGAGTTGGGATAATTGGCTCATCAGTATTAGGATCACCAGTTGCATCTGCAATTTCTAAACCAACAAGGGATGAAAAAGGATTTTGCAGAGCCAATATACTGTTATCAGGAAGTAGTGCTTTGGCAACAACAAGTGATTGTTCATTCATAGGAGAACTCGTCCTTGGCGGAGATGGAACAATAGTAGTATCAGAACACTCCAACACATGATTGTCATCACTAGATTGGGAAGCAGTAACCTTATCAATAACATCCGTAGGCAAGGATCTAGCCTGATCTAATGCATCCTCTAGGGGAGGCATGTAAGAAAATATATCCTCCTTGCCATCTGTTTTATCTGAATCAAGTTGTCCCAGCAGTGTCCCAGCTTCAGTGCCACCAAAAACTGTGGTTATCAAATTATTGGTAGAGCTATCAAAGATCTTATTCTGCGGAGCAATCACTTCAATAGGATTTTTCTTCCTATACTCTTTATGTTGTTTAGAAACCACTGAATCCCCCACAGATTTCCCCTACTATGTGTTATCTTCAGTAAATTTCTTGTTCTAAGAAGACTTATGCTGAGGACCAACAACAACAAGATTCTAAGCATTAAACACACAACACCGAGCAAGATCATGCCTAATCATCTTACAATGAGAGCGAAATAGAGGGAGCCATTCATATTCTACATCAGTTATAAAAGCAAACCCTGAATGTTCAACCAAGAGCTGATTAGGAGGAGAGGATAAAAGATCAGTATCAACAAGCACTCTCGCAAAAAAAAGCCTATTTTTTTTCATAGTATGATCATTCAAAGACAAAGGGACCATGTGCCAACCCCAAGAACCCACCTCATATCCTTTAAATAAGAAAAATCAAACTTATAGAAGCCTTTGTCAGGAGGTATAACTTTCCATGGTCCGAAAACTTTCCACACAAGCTGTAGTTTCCATGTAGGTGATTCTTGCAATCGTCAAGACCCACCAACTAATCTTCCTCCTTAACCCGAACAACAACCATGTCTCCCTTGATATAGGGTGTAGGCAACTGGGACAAAAGGGATGTCACAGGTATTGCCAAGGCCTGGGCAAAGGTTTTGCGTTGGCCTTGTGTAACATAGGCCTTCTTAATTGGAGTTACTTCTTGCTAACCCCAAGGTATCAAGAAACTTGTTGAAGCCTCTGCCATTCTTGAACTTCCAAGACTCTCACACACGTTGAGCTCCAAGAAAAGAGACACACCTCCTGCGTTCTTTAAGAACGCACAACCTAACCTCCTGCACAACAGACCTACACCGCAAGCAATCAAGAACGTACCTTGTTGGTTACACCTATTGGACCACTACTGCAAAGCACACCCCTGTGCAACTGGCCTGCATAAGAAGCAATCAAGAACACTTCTTGCCTGATGTAGCCTCCACCACTGGCACGTAGAATTTATTTAAACTCCAAACTACATACACTGCCCTTGGAAAAATATTACACATTCAAAAATTAATTTTTATAGCTTCAATGTTTATTCTAACTGGTTCTGGGTTCAAATCCTAACTCCAAGAGAAATAATAATAAAACACAATTCAACCCTCCCTTCTTATTTTTTCTTGTTTTTCACATTTGGTATTAGAGCTCAGACTCTTAAAGGGTTGAGAACCTGACAACAACTAGAGGAAAAGATCCAACACAACAAACATGACTCATCTAATGACAATAGAGAGAGAATCCATTACAAGTCCTCCAATATTCTCAATAGAAGACTACCCATACTAGAGAGACAGGTTGGAGATGTCCATCAAATCTACTCAGTATAGGTTATCATAACAAGAGAATATATAGAGATCAAGATTCCAAGAGAAAACTACATGCAAGTTAAGTCAAATTAGATGCAACTAAATGACAAAGCCAGGAATGTTCTAACTTATGCTCTATCATAAGATAGATATAAGAATATTCATAGAGTTAAATCAACGAGAAGATGAGACTCCTTAGAGATAATGATTAAAGAGATCATAGAGGACGAGTCAGACTTGAATTCTGACATTGACTCAGACGAAGAGAAGACGAGTCAGAATTGAATTCTGACATTGACTCAGACGAAGAGAAGACTAATATATGTCTAATGGCCGACATGGATCAAGAAGAAAATTCTAAGTCTATATCCAACCCCACTTCGAACTTTAATTCCTACTATTTGATGATGAAGATGCAAGTGATCTCCTCTCTGAGGAACATCTAAATAGTCGCAACTCAATATCTAGGAAATATTTAAAACTAAAGCATAATTTCAAAGTTTTAATTTTAGAACACAACATGACTAAGGAAGATAAAATTGCATCTGATAAAAAAAGTATGTACTTTAGAACAGACAGTATAATTAGATGTAGTAAAACTTAAGAACTTGAATGAAAAGATATCTTGTTATAAGCATAACTTTAAAATATTTTTGAAATTTGTAAAATTGTAGATAGACTATCTTCTATATGCAAACATGCATATGATACATCAAGTTTAGGGTCTGATCGAAAAGTAGGAGAAAATATAATTTAGGTATGAGTGCAAAACAAACAAACTTTTACCCTTACCCTTTTATAGTAAAACTAAAAAAGTTAAGGATAAGTATAAACTTAATAGGAAGTCGTCACAAACTAACAAGAAAGAACCAAGAAGTTTTGAGTACTAAAAGAGTTCTTATTTCTGTTGCAGTGATATTAAACCAAAAACAAACAATGGATTAAACCTAAGTCTCATCAATGGATAATAGACACACACAAAGGTCAAAAGGTTTATTTTCCTATCGTTGAATGAGAATACAATGATGATTATTTATTTAATCATGATTAAAAGGGATAAACAACGACAACTCTCATATAATCATGTTGTAAGTCATCTACAATTCTAAACAAATTTAAAACGGCCATATAATAATGGCCGTGAAAAGATGTGGTATAGAGAAAGTTTTTACACTTTTAAGAATACATAAATTACGCTACAAATAATATTGAAGAATAATGTTACTCAATTTGAGTAACAATGGAACCTGGTAAGTTTTATAAAAACCCTAAACCCTAAATGGTAGATGGCAATACTATAAAATCATTGTGCTTGACTTTTGTTTTTTATTTTTCAAAAGGTTTTTGAAAACTAAGCTTATAAACGAAATTGTTTTCAAAGCACAATTTTTTTTTTTTTTTGAAACACTATTAAATAGGCCCTACACATTGAATTTTAATTTGCGTTGAGAAAGAAACCAAATAAGGACCATTATGTTTCTGAATTTTATGAAGGGCTCCCTCGTCTTCTAGTAAAAAAATTGTAATGCACACTTGAAAGTAGAATATATCTATTTTCCGTATTTAGTTCGACTTTTTTTATTTTTTATTGTTGCTTGCAATAATCATGACAGGAAGTAGACGTAAACTTCCACATTATATTTTTAAGTTTTAAATATATTTTTCGTGTATTTAGTACGAAATTGATTTTTGTTTCTAATTAAAATTTTAAATTTTTTCAATACTTATAGTAAGAAAATTATTGGAATCAGTTTTTTTTATGTGACAAATAAATTTTTAGTGTGGACTAGAATATTAACATATTTAATGCGGACTCATCGCTGATGTGAACGTTATAATATTATAATATAATTCACGCTGAAAATTTATTTATTATGTAAAAAAAATTGGTAAAGACTCATTCTAATAATTTTCTCACTACAAATATAAAAAAAATTTAAAGTTTAAATTAAAGACAAAAATCAATTTTGTGTTATAGTAAAAAATATCAAACATATTTAACCCTTGTTTTTTCTATATTTATAAGAATTCACATTTACTCTTACTTTTGTATAGGTCAATGAATATAATTAATCTAGTACTCACAATGGAGTATAGGATACTTAATAAAATTTTATAAAAAGATAATCATATATGAGTTTGAAACAATTTCCCATTGTTAAAAAAACCTATTAACTTTTCACAAAGCAGATAAATCAATAAACAGTTATACTTATCCAAACAAACATAACAATGTCGTTTCTACCACTTATATGTAAGATCACAGATTATAGAATAAACATCATAATACATTTAGAATTAACGGTTCAGGAAGAAAAATGACAATTTAGGACCATTTAGGGTACAGCTACGGCATTCTCTTATGGACCAAGTTTCTCATTGTTCAACTTGTAAAAGTCTTCGTTCTCGTGATTTATCTTTTTCTCCACACGCAAGTGCTTTTCAAGAATCGGAATACCAAAATCCAAACAGATATTTTAAATGGCAACAGATAGAGAAAATGGACATAAAGAAGAAGAAAAAAAAAAGGCAAATGTAGTCTTTTTAAGAACAATCATTGAAACTTGGGAGCAATCGAATAACATCGCAAACTAGTGAACTTTTTCCTTTATGTTCTCAAATATGCAAGAAAAACCAAGCAATCTTAATTTCCACAAAGGGATGATATCAAATATTTCGGACACAAATCTACTTTAGGCACGCTTGCCTTGGTTGCATGTAATGCCCTATATATCATTGAGAAAGTTGATTAATCTTCTTCAATAATGGTCCATAATTTTCATTCAGACATTAATTGAAACCTATGAAAAATAATTACTTCAATTGATGCAACACACTCACCCAACGGGAGTGACATGTGAACATGAGTGGCCAGAAACAGCATTGAAGGACAAGGGTAGGAAAAAATATCTCACGCTTACATGTATAGTGATGAAGATTGATTGCTATTGTGTTACACAGTTTTCAAATTCTAAAGTAATGAAATTGACTTTTAATATTAATTGGTACCTTGAATAATGGAGTCACGTCAACCTACAGTATTAAAAAAAATCATTAAATTAAATTAATTTTAAAAATTAAAATAATTAATTACTATTTAATTAAATTAGATATCTTTTTATAAACTAAAAAACTATTAGCATTTAAAATAATTTTTATTATTAATAAAAAATTATGAAATAGTTTTTAAATTGTTATTTAATAATTAACTATTAAGGTTTTAACTATTTATTACTTTATATTCTAAATTAGTTTCTATTAGTCTTTTATAGACTAATTTAAAATTTAAAATATTAATTAGTAAAATTTAAATATTAATTTAGATAAAAATTTAAAAATTATTTTATAAATTTTTATTAATAATAGAAAACATTTTAAATATGAATAATTTTTTAGTCTCTAAATTAATATTTAATTTAATTAATATAGTGAGTAATTATTTTTTTTTCTAATTTTGATTACTATTTAATATATTTTAGTGTAGAGTTTAATTCATTTGCTTTTAATGAGTTTGAAGATTGTAGTATCTGGGAATAATAATTAATACAAATTCATTTAAAATTAAAATTAATAGTAACCATTATAATTTAATAAAAAGTACAATATAATTTAAATTTTAATATAGTAATATGTTTATAATGTTCTATTTAAAATTTGAAGAAAATCTGAAACCTAAAAGAACTATTACCAGTTTCTACAGACAAAAATATTCAAAACTAGTTAATTGAGAGATTGAGAAGAAAGAGAGTTTCAATCTCTTGAGTACTCAAATTCACAATGTAAGAATAAGTTATATATTGTTTAGCGTTATATTAGTTATAAACTTATTCTTTAAAAAACTTCTATCACATCAAAATATCTTATCCCGAGTATATTGTTTTTCTCTTTCTGTCTTTTCTGTAAAAGAAATTGTACAAATTTATTGGAAGAGAATAAATGTCTAAATTCGTTTTGATTTCATTGAAATTCATAAATAAAAATTCAATAAAAAATAGAAATTAAAACGAACCCAATGTCCCCTAAGAACTCATCTAAACCTAACGCATTCATACAATTAAAACTTTATGACAATTTATTAAAATAATCATAATCCTCATTAATAGGAACTGAACCAATATCCCTCATTACTCATCTCAAAATAATTTACTCATAAAATTATGATTATGACAACATAGTATAATAATTATAAGGTATAATTAACCTAGTCCCTTAGTAGCGATGACAATGTGAGACCCGCAATGTGGATCGGCTCGCAGTCTGCTATTAAAAAGTGTAGGATCAACATCGGAACAGAATGAGTTGGTCTGCTAACTCACATAAATAAAAAAATAATTATTTTATTTTTAAAAAAATAATTATTTTATTTTTAAAAAAATAATTATTTTATTTTTAAAAAAATTATTTTATTTTTAAAAAAATAATTATTTTATTTTTAAAAAAATAATTATTTTATTTTAAAAAAAAAAAAATCATACTCTATCTATCCATTATTGCAGTGTGACATTTATTTTATTTTATTTAAAAATTGAATTTAATATACTAAGAAATGAATGTTTTATTATAATCATCTAAAGGGATTAATATTAAAAGTGACAGTGAATTTAATTTTAAATAAACTCTTATATTTAAAATTTGTTAATAAAAAAAATATAAATAAGAGATTTCAATAAGATACTCGTTAAAAAAATAGTCATCTTCATTAAAATATTTTGTAGCAAAACTTTGATAAGATACTCTAATACATTTACATACATATATAGAGAAAATAGATGCAAAACAAAACTTTAATTATTTTTAATCAAGCCTTCTAACAACACTTATACTTGGATTCATGTTTTAACTTAATTGAATGAATTGAAACATGGATAAAATTTTAATTTTTCAGGAGCAAAAATAGGTTTTAATTATAAGTAATAATTTTTTTTAGAAAAAAAAATTCCTTATGCGGGCTAGCTCACAGGCCCGCGAGCTACCACTTATGCAGGAAGGGTCAATGAATTGAGCTCGCAATCCTTGCACGGGGTGGGCCAAACACGGGGCGAACCTATGTGAGACGAGCCAACCCGCATTGCCACCCGTAGTCCATAAGACCAATATTCAATTTATTACACGATTTAAAAAAAAAATCAATTTGGTCTTAAGTTTTTTTAAAAGGTATTCAATTTGATCCATTCTGTTAACTGCTAATGATGTGACACACATAGTGACACAATATGCATAGGTGGACTCCACATGTAATCCAACACCCTTCTTTTCCCTTCATTCATTCTTCTCCGGTAGACTCTCTTCTTCCCCTTCACCTAAACTATTGTGAAACCCACCTACATTGTCGTACCCGCCACCGCATTCTCCATCAGTTTCCTCCACCCTTCCCCCATTGATTAAAATATGTGCTCTGTGTTGGTGCACGTTAATTTTTATTCTGTAATTCTTTAATTTATTTTGGTGGAAAGTGAAATTGGGAGAAAATAAAGGAAAAGGAAATTGAGAAACCTTAAAAAGAGAGGGAAAAGGAAAAAAAATAAAAAAGAAACTCAAATGAATTTTCAATTAAATCGTATATAACGACATGCCTTACTTGTAGCACCTCCAAATGTCCAACATTCCCAATGCCGACTAAGACACCCTCGTCAACGCCACCTCTACCACTCCATCGACCACCAGCTCCCCTGGTTTGATTTCTACTTTTTTCGCCACAACCCCATCGTCGTGTTCAACCAAACCCTCAATGACCGAACCATGCTTTGTGTTTTGGTCGTTATCATGTTGTTGCGCTAGTCTCCACTCATGTTGGTCTCAATGTCTTGTTGTAGTTGATCGTTGTTGTGGTGTTTGATGGCTTGCACAATACATTTAAGGTTATATCAATTCTGCGAACACCATCGGGTTTTTGAATTTTTTATTTTTCCAGTTAGAAGTATAAATGTGCAATCAAGAAGGCAAGGCTCAAAATTTGAAACCAGGTCCTTGGTTTTGAAAATTTGTCTCGAATATCAAGTATGTTGATTTTCATTGAGTGGATAGGTTTGTTACCGTGTTTGTGGGGAGGCATTGGTCAACCTTGAATTGGAAATTGGAATTAGGTGCGGTTTTATCTATTTTTGTTACAGAAACACGAGGATTGTCTCAGTAACAAGATTCATTCATCATGGAGCTATTTTCCTTATTTATCAATTCCTTATTTAGATTTTATTCGATAAGTTTGGGTTTATTTCTACATAACCCCATTTTTTTCATCGCAAATCTAAACGAGAATACGGTGGCGGCTATGGCGATGCAGGTGTGTTTCACAAAAGAGGAGAAGAGAGAGTTTGGGAGACGGTGAAAATGAGGCTCTCATGGGTGAGTATGGATGGAGGAAAGTACACTAACACCCCAATGAAGAACACCAAAATCACTGATTGCAAATTTAACCCTTAATTTCCTTTCCCCATTTTCGTTCTGTTTAAGAGTAAAACATAAAGCACAAAATTTCCATGTCAGATAATGACATTAAAAACCTATCACATGGTGTCCCTAACTCTACAGTCCAGTGTGCATAGCAGTGACACTGTATGTGTCACATCATCAACAGTTAATGTCGTTGGTGAAAATTTAACAGAAGAGACCAAATTGCACACTTATTAAAAAGTATTGGGACCAAATTTATTTTTTTTAAAAAACTATTATAGTAAATTGAATATTGACCCTAAATGTAGGACCAAAAAGATAGTTATACCTAATTATAACTAACTTGTTATAGTAAATAACGTGAGATAGTGGAGATTTTGAAATTATGAAATATGTTTTATCTCAATTATAATTAAAACTGGCGTAAAGAAAGTACTTATTTTAACTGTTATAATTACACCTATTATATTAAGCATTTTTTTTTATATTAGTTAAAAATTATAACTGATGTAGAAAAATTCCTTAAATTAAAAATACAAATTCTTTATTCAAGTGAAAACTTTGGTAGCGGTCATACTAGGAGATGTGGAATTTGATCATATTGTTCTTAATAAGGATGATGAAGTTTCACTCTTTGAAAGCAATGATGTGCTAGTCATTAAGCATAGGTTCCTTGAATGTCTCCTTGGACGAGGAGACGAAGTTGATAAACTTATTGATGTCAACTTCATCATTGTCAAAGTGGTCATAATATACAGAATGAATGTGGTGAGTTGTGGCACAATGTCTTCGGGTTCCTAGAGGAAGCTTAGCTATTCATTTTCATTTTGAATAGGGGTGTCAAAATGTGTTCAAAACTATAAGTCAATTGAGCTCATGACGGGTTTGAGTCGAGTTGGGCTGAAATACCTTGTATCATTTTTCCTTGTACATCCCTTTGAGCCTTACAACATTTTCTTTGATTATTTCTTAGTGCAATACAAGCCTTGAATCCTAGAAAAACCATAATTTGGA
Organism: Phaseolus lunatus; assembly: GCA_013389735.1. Taxonomy (NCBI): domain Eukaryota; kingdom Viridiplantae; phylum Streptophyta; class Magnoliopsida; order Fabales; family Fabaceae; genus Phaseolus; species Phaseolus lunatus. The sequence goes on along the minus strand of CM023864.1, from coordinate 43,371,081 downwards.
ACTTTTAGGAGCTATGAAATTGTCTTGGGAATTGGTTAAAAAGATAAGTGTGGGGGTGTTACTTTGAGCTAATTGAGATAAATTTGGAAACATGGAAAAATGAAAGCATAAGTTGAAAATTAGTATGTAAAGGATCAAAATTTGAGAAAATAATAAAAAAGAAAAACAATTATGGTTTGAAAATGACAAAGAAAAGAAAAGAAAAATGAAAAAAGTGGAGGTGAAAAAGAGGGAAGTTTGGTCTTTGAGAAAAAGAGGTAGCTTTCTACTTATTCTTTGAAGTCGGTTCCCCATTCTTTATCAATTATTTAAGGTGTTAAAGCCTTGAGTCCTTTTAACTATCCCACCTTTACCCTAACCAAATTACAAGTTATGATAAAGTCCTTCTGATAGTGAGTTGCATATCCTTCAAGTAGTGGAAATTAGAGGTTTTATGCAAGTGAATGGTAATGTTTTGTTTCATAAAGTGCTAAGAGTAAACAGAAAAACTTAAGCACTTGAGAGAATGAGTGAAATATTTTTGTGTGGGCTTATCAAATTTGATCCATTGTTTAATATGATTGAAATTTTAGTCAGATTTAATGCTTGAAACATGTCCTAATTAGTTTGAGCCTTTGAAACTTTGAATGATGAAACTTTTTCTACTCAGTTTTCACATTTTTTTTTGAATTTTTTGAAGTCTTGTTTTCACATATTTTATATAGTTTCTAGTTTCTGAAAAGTTTTTGAATTTTTTTTGCTAAGTTTTCTTTTCTTATGTTTGCTTAGGAGTGGAAAAGGTTTGAGTATGGGATGTGATAACTCTCGATTTTCCCATATTTTTCTAGACTAATTATATCTCATAAATGTTTCTTTTTTTTTTCTTTTCTATTTTTAGTATAGATTTGAATTTTCTTTAGAAAAATTTTATTTTTACAAAAATGGAATAAAAACCGCATTTTTCATCTTAAATTTTGCATAAATATTCCAAGAGTTGTTTATGATTTTTTGTTGGAAGATTTTCAAATTGGTTACATGTGGAGCTTTAATGAAGATACATAGACCAAGAAGACTGGAAAAAGCTTAGCTTGAAGAGTTAAAATCAACAAAATGAGCATTAGGCAATCAAAGGCTAATGGTTAAAGAAACATTAGACGGTCAACAAAATATTGATGATTGAAGAAGTTGAAGACATTTAACTTTGAAATTTTAGTATTAGAGATTTTATTGGCCCAGTTTTTGTTAGAGAAAAGGCCCACCCATTTGTAAAGATTAGAAATTTGTAAATAAATATTAGTTGTAGAAGTAAATACACTTAAACATTTAGACATGACGATAGTTAGTAGTTTACATTTCAATTTTTACAATTATTAATTTTCTCTTTTTTTATTTCATTTCAGTTTTTGTCTATTAAATTTCTTCAAGTTTTCATCCTTCTCGTGATTCTTCTTTTCTTTACTTTCTCTATTGCTTTACATTTTGCAAATTTATCTTTGAAGTTGAATTGAATTTTGGAAATGGGTAATAACCAATGCGAAATCATGTTAGACGATGTCCTATTTGAATCTTTTTCTTACCTAAAATCATTTTGGAATTCTATTTTCGATTGAAAATAGTTATTCTTTAAACATAAATCGATTAGTTTTGTGTTTTATTCATTAACAGGGAATCCAAATTCGGGTTTTTTGCATTCAAAGTCGAAGATTACTCAACCATGATTTCCATTCCCTATTTCGCTTTTCTAGAGTGGAATTCACTCTTCTTTTTAAAAATCCTTCCAATTCATGTTCGTTTACAATTATGCACTTTACATTTCCATTTTACACACTTAATTTAGTTTAATTCAATTGCACTTTACATTTTCAATCGTGCTCTATTTTTCATTTCTAGCATTTGCGTTTTCATAATTCACAGTTCCTTTCATTTACACTATGCAATTTATAGTTTATGTCTTTTACATTTTTGCAATTTACATTTATGTTGTTTACGTTTTCGCAATTTAAATTTTTGTTGTTTACATTCTGCATTAGACGCTTCATTCAACTTAGTAGAACTATTAGGCATTCTATTAGACGATTATCAACTAGACGATCTAATAGTTGTACTTAGTGTTTCTTTTCTCGGATTCACTTTTACTTTACTTTTATTTGAGAAATAGATTGTAGTACTAGTTTGCTTTACACTTATGCAACCATTTAACAAAGTTTTCTTGTAAGCATCTAACTCATACTCTATTACTAGTTTTTCACTACAATTGTAATTTCTGCTCATGTAATTTCAATTTTTAGTATATTTTTTACCTTTACATTTCTTTTTTTATATATATATTCAGCACTTTGCATTCCTTTGCACTTTAATTATTGGTAGACGAACTATTAGATGATTTTTTCTAGATGACCTACTTTGTGTTCTATTGTACGTTTTCGTTCGTTTACAATTCAAATCCCAATTCAATTCTCCCTAAGTTAATTTGTGAAGGAAAGAATATTAAATAATGAATTCATTCAACACGTTTTCTCTTGGATTTGACCTAGATCGACCCTATATTACATTAGGGGAAAACTTAGTTTTTGTTTGAAAATTGAATGCGACTGAAACAATTACCATTGATATCACTTCTTCGCAAATTGATTGTTTCTTTCAATATATGGATCATATAAAATTTGATATTATAGGGTAGTAGGAAGAAGTGGTGATTTGGTATGGAGATATGTACTGTTATATGCTTAAATTTACTTTATGAATGATTTAAAAGTAGAAGAAACCTTGGAAATGTTGGAAAACCTTTAGAAAACATTATGTAATATGAGTTTGGGTTGCTTTCAAGCTTAATATCGCTTAAACGATGTCTTGTCGCTTAGGCGAGACCTAAACAATATGAATTAATTGCACTGACAATCTTATGTCACTTATAGGATGGGTTGGTTACTCAAGTGATGAGTTGTATAACTCTAGTAATGACTTGCATCTAGAGCGAGAGAGAGGCTAGACAATTCTCTCTCTTATTCAAGTATATCACTCAAACATTGTGTTAGACACTCAAGTAATATGGCTTATGGCTCAAACATTGCATTAAACACTTAAGTGTAGTGTAAGGTGGTGTACACATGTCTTAACCTGTGCTAGTGTATGATGCATGTCTTCAATTCTCAAGCATCTAGATGTAGAAAAGGTGTTTCGATAACTTGCTAGATTTTTTGACAAAGTGGTAGTCGATCAAGTGGTGGCCATAATGCTTAAGCGATGAGATGGTCACTAGAGCGAGGAGGAACCTGAGAGGGTGTTGCTCTTAGATTTCATTTTTCTCAAACAATGAAAATATAATTCAAGCGAAATGGATGATGCCTTTACGTTGAATAGGTTGCTCAAGTGAGAGGAGCTCACTCAAGCAACATTGTGCTAGTATGATGTTGAGTTGTATTTTATAAATGTTGATATGTATGCTTCTATAGATGTTTCTATAGATAGTATGATGTATAAAATGTGATTTATTTATATATGCTCTATAAAGATATATGATTAATGATGAGTGCATGATATGATGTATGCATTACATATGTCCTTTTTTTAGGTGGCCCGTTATGGGTGATGGATTCTAGTTGAATCACTTATATACATGCATGTGTTTTGATATATGAGTATATAAGTTTGGCCTTGGATGAATGACCCTAAATGAGTGATTACATAACCTTTAATGGATGATGTAAGGATATTAGACTTGCAACTATTACTTTCTTGGTCTGGATGATTTGGAGGATGAGAAATCACCTAAGGTTTCAACAAGAAATTACTATTCATATGGCTATTCAAATAATAAAGGTTTATGTTAGACTTTTTGGAAACTATTCTAAGAAATCCATGAACAATGACATATCTAATTTTTCTTTTCTGATTTTTTTTTTGCAGTTAATACAAGGCCAACAAAAATCTTGCATTCGATCCAGGTTGTTTGGAGTTTTTGTCAAGTTGGTTGGATTAAAGTCAATACAGATGGTGCTGCCAAAGGTTCTTCCAGTCTTGCTGCATGTGTTGGGGTTTTTAGAGGCAATATGTGAGAGTTTTTTGGTGGATTTTCTTCCTTCCTTGGTGTTCAATCGTCCATTTTTGTTGAATTCATGGTAGCTATCATTACTATTGAACAAGCTCAATAGGTTGGATATTGTTGTTTATGGCTAGAGAATGACTTTATCCTGGTATGTCTTGCTTTCTCTTCTATGCACTTACATATTGTTCCTTGGACTATATATAGTAGGTGAAATAAATGTTTATTTCTATAAAAAGATTGAGTTTAAAGTTTCTCATATTTTTAGGAAGGATAATTATTATGTTGATAAGCTTGCCTCTATAGGTTTGCTTAACCAGCTTGAGTTTGTTTGGTATTCTAGTTTTCCTTCTAGTATTTACGTAGACTTTTTTCATAATAGGTATAAACTCTCTATGTATTGTTTTGTATATGTTCTAGGGAGTGGTTTTGTATCTCTTTGTATGAGTTTGGTTTAGTCCCCTTATGTTTGCTTATTTCTTTTTTTTGTTTGATGAATTGTTTCATGTGATGTCAAATGGTTATTGAGATCTCGACTGTCAACCTAGTTGAGATGTTAAGTTTCATAATGATGCCTAATATAAATTTTAATATAAAAAAAAATTGTAAATTCATTAGTGTACATAATTTGCATGATAATTATGTTTTATGATGATATATTCTATTATATATTAACTCAGCTTTACATGTGATCCAGTAAATTGAAGTAAATTGATGGTGTGGTTAAGATTTAAAAAGATTTAGTGGGTTTTATAATATGACTCTATTGTGGCAACTAGTTTTGAATGGCTAAGTGATTTAAAGTTTTTTTTTTTTTAAATGAAAAAGTTAGGGAATTAGGGTCAAACCGCAACAAAGTCCCATAATTAGTGAGCATTATCTAAATAAATGATGAAAAATTGTAAGTTAAAATGCCCACTCAGTAGGTGCATGTTAATTATTTATAAGAACAATTAATCACTATTACATATTTTTATACTTTGGTGGAAAGAGAATCCATAATTTTTTTATTTGAATAAATTATTTATCTTAATTTTGTGGACTTTACATATTAGATAGTTTTAAGTACACACCCAACAATGCACTCTAATGCTAAACTTATTAGTGTTTAATTTTATTTTATGAGTCTTATATAGTTAACATAAATATTAGTACTTAAAGTACTTTTTCATTAATGTCTCTCCTTATAACAGAAATTTTAAACAATTTCTATTTATATAAACAACCATGTATGCATAAACAATTTTAATATGCTTCAATAATAAATTTTGTAATAAAAACTGTTATAATTAACCATGTTATACTTCTAACGATGCTTGCCTTGAAATAACTTTTATTTATATGTTGTTTTTAAAATTAAAAATAAAATTGATTACTTAATATCTTTATGTTTATTTAATATTTAGTTAAAATTTAAAGTTATAAATTTATTGAAAAGTAAAAAATAAAAAATAACGAGATAGAAAGTCTCATAACTATTTTTTTATAAGAGAGATGAGACAGAGAATGTGTTTTTTTAAAGCTAATAAGCTAGTACTAATTTATTTGAATGATTTATAAACAAGTTTGACTAACATAAAATTGTTTAATAAAATATTTTAAAATAATTTATGTCGACAGTTTTTAGTTTATAAGCTACAAATGACTTTAAATAGTTGATAGCTTCTAACTTTTTTATCTTTTTTCATTAGCATCTTTATATTTTAATTTACTTTTTTATAATTTATAATTTTTTTAACTATTTTCAAATCTACAGAGACAACTAATTTGTACACTACTTTTAGTAATTATTCGATTACGTTTAGTTTTTCTATATGTAGTTTAAATTAAAAAAATTAACATTACAAATTGAAAGAGCTTACCCACAATAAAAATTGTAAGAAAAAACTCTATTAGTTAATACTCATATAGTTTAAATAAAATGACCTTGTCCAAATTAAAAAAAAAAATCAATAGAAGTAGTATATTTAATAAGAATTTGATTATAATTAATTTTATCAAATATTTATGATCTAATAAAGACTTTCAAAATTATAAATACTACAAGGAAATAATTTAATAGTAACTAAAAACCAAAATAATTAATTATTATGGTGATTAAGTTAGATATTATTTTATAAATAAAAAATTATTAATATTTAAAATAATTTTTAAATTATTATTAAACATTAATTATCAATATTCCAGTTACTAATTTTTTCATATTTTAAATCAATTTCTAATTCTATATTAAAAAATAATTTAAAAGAATTAATAATTTAAATCTTAATAGTTAACGTTGGATAACAATTTAAAAATTCTCTTATAAATTTTTATTAATAATAAAAATTATTTTAGATATTAATAATTTTTTAATTTATAAAATAATATCTATTTTAGGTATAGTAATAATTAATTATTTTTTACCTTTAAAATTAATTATTATTAAATTACTTTTTTATAATGAAAAAGTAGATCTTCGTTAATAAGTTACTTATCATTTATTCACTATGGTATAAACTAGTTTTTTGAAATCGAAATACCCTAAACAAATGATAGGACTAAATAAAGAATTGGTAAGGACAAGATCATCATTACTTTGAAATGCATATATACATATATATATATATATATATATATATGTATATATATTTATTTATTTATTTAACCATGTTAGTGGTACAAAGTATTTAGTGATTTTGGTTTTGTTTTTGTGATTAATTTCTGTGAAAGTATTTGATTAATAATTTTCAACAGAATCTCTTTCCGAATCACTTTCTTTTTACATTTACAAGATTTAAATTCGAAATTTATTTTGAGAAAATTGAGTGGTGTGGCACTAAGACCAATAATTTTGTAGTAAATGCATAAATGTGATTGGGCACTAATGGAGAAGCAATGGTAAAAGTCCAAAAAAGGAGGCAAAAACAACCGGGCTGGATAATGAGTGAAGCTTGCATATTTTTTGAAGGTTGGAGAAGAAGCAGTTGGAAGATAATTGGGGGCAATTCTGTAGTGTGAAGTGGCGCATCGGTGGCACCAATAGCCAAAGAACCGAAGCCAAACCAAGTGAGGTAGGTAGGTTGTGGTTTACAATTTGGCAACAATTTGGAAAAAAAAGAGAGACATAATAACCAACTGGGGGAGGCAACTTGGTTAATGCTTGGCTCTTAGGTGAAGCCTGGAGTCACCTTGGTATGTGTGGTGTTGCCTCTTTTCATCTGTCACTCACTTTTTCTTCTTTTGTTTTCTAGCCATCTTCGTTTTCCCTACCCTTTTCTAATTTCCTTCTCTTCCCAAACTTTTTTCTTCACCACAAACATTTTAATTCTTCATATAAAATCACCCCAAGTTTCTCTCTCACACGGTTATGGCCGTTCAAAAACAATTCAACTAAATTAAATTGGTATTTTTAATTGAATTTGATAACCAACGTAATTAAATTACTTTAATGCAAACTCTTTTTTTTAAAATTCAATTACTTCTGAATAAAACTGTTTAAACTGAATTATTAAAAAATACTTTAGAATAAGATTTTAATTAATGATAATTTAAACGATAGTTGTGTTCCTTTAATTTGGTTTGGATTGTAGTAAACCATTTGTATGAAGTTGGAAATTCAGGGGTACGAGGATGTAAAACGTTTCACCCGTTTCCTCGTTTTCCATTTGTTAATACGAGACTTTTCAATCTCTTATCTTCTTTACTCAAATCGATATATATTTAGATAATATAAAAAATATCTGATTTTTTTAAATGGATTTTAACATAAATATAAGTGAATTTTTATTTTTATGTTGATCATTTTAAAGTTCGATATAATAAAACTCAGTCTCAAATCATTTCAATTTCTATGATACTTCTTTCACGTTACAATAATTTCCTTACCCATTCTTCTTCTCATCTCCCCCTCTTCCCCATTCTCTTAAAAAATGTGCTATCTAAATGACAACAAAAACATAAAAAACTAAAGGTGTTAAAGGGAGCAAGTTTCATTTTTACCCATTTTAAAATATTGTTTTAAGGCAATTTGACTAAGTAGTTGAAATAAAAAAATATAAAAAAACCTAAATCTTCTCAAGAGTGCATAAAAATCAAATAGTTCAAAAGAAATTAATGTAAGGTCTGGCACATTTGTAAACATAGGTGAATAAAAAAAAATCAAATCTCACATTGGGTTAGTTCTATAAAATCTGATCCAAAGTCAATTTTATAAAAAAAACTACCTAAACTCTATGTATGACATTTCAATTAGTTTGAAGACTAGTAACTATGACCAATGAAGTCAAAACTACTCACATTAAAACTTTTTTTAAAAAACAAAACTAACACAAAACAAGAAAATGGTGACTGCCTAAAGAAAAGAAATACCTAAAACCAACAAAGACTACAAGGTAAAAGCAACATATCTACGAAAAGAAAACCGACTCACTAGACGATTACATTCTTAAATGACCCTCTAGACGCTTATGGTCTAATCTACAAGATAAGACCGCTTAGAGTAAAAAGCTTTAAAAAAATTTACAAGTTGAAAACAACAAAGAAAAACTCTATTCTAATAAAACGTAAGTTTCTTTTCAACAAAAATAACCTACTAAACGTTTACCATCTAATCTACACAAACAAAATTGAAATGTCTCATTAGATTGTCTATTACACGAAATAGTTTCAAAAACATCAAAACAATTTCAAAATGGTAAAAACTTAGAAAAGAAAACAAGAAAATATAAAATTAACATGTTAGTGAAAAACAATTTAAACTAAACTCAGAAAATCAAAACATAAAACAATATTAGTAAAACAAAACAAAATAGTGAATAGTAAAGCTAAAAGGAACTGAAATGAAACTAAAACTCTCATCCCACACTTAATCAAACATTGTCCTAAATGTGGTAGGGAGTAAAAATAAAAAATATATAAGAAAATTGTTCGAAATGTTCTATTGAAATTTTTTTTGACTTGTGTAATTCCTTCTTCTTCAATCACTGGTTCTAAAAGATCCAAAAATCTATTGTGTCTGATGTTTTTGCAACTTTTGAATGTTTATTTTTGTGAAAAATTTTACATCTATGTCCATTGACTTTGAATGTTCTTTTGGTAGCTTCATTTGCATTTTCAATGTACAATAAGGTAAAATATTAGTAACAACAAAAGGTCTATCCCATCTAGACTTGATCTTACTAGCAATGAGTTTTGATCTTAAATTAAATAGGAGTACTTGTTGGCCTACAAATAATTTTTTTTTCAAAAATTTTTATGTCATGACATTTCTTCACTTTTTCTTTATACATTTTTAAATTTTCATAGGCTTGTAGTTTGATTTCTTCCCACTCATACAGCTGCAATTTTCTCTTCTTTCCAACTTCCTCTAGTTCCAAGTAACATTTCTTCATAACCCAATATGATTTGTGTTCTACTACTGGAAAATGGTATGACTTACTGAAACTGCCCTATATGGAGACATTCCTAATGGTGTCTTGTATGCAGTTCTTTGAGCCCATAATGCTTCCTCTAGTAGTTAGATCTAGTTCTTCCTATGGTTGTACTAGTTTCTGTTTGACCTCCCTATTAAAAATATCATCTAGTCCATTTGTTTGTGGATGATTGGGAGTACAAACTTTATAGTTGACCTCGAATTTCTGGAACATAGTTGCAAGGATATTATTGCATAAATGATTTCCTTGGTCACCAATTATAGCTTTAGGCACACCAAAACTACTGAAAATATTGGTCCTACGAAATGCTACAACAGTTTTGGAATCATTAGTTTTAATGACCTTAGCTTCCACCCATTTGGACCCATAATCAATAACAATAAAGAATGCAAGAAAAGATAACAAAATTAGGAAAAAGCCCATGAAAATGCCCCAAACATAAAATTGTCATAGTAAATTATGGGTTGTTGTGGCATCTCATTCTTTCTGATAATGGTAATGTCTACTCTTTCTCATTTCTCACACTGATTCACAAACCTGTATGCATCTCTAAAGATTGTGGGAAAAAATTTATTATCTAATACTCATAGATCAATAGGCATGTGTTTTGTATAGAAAATGTGTAAAAAACAAGTGAAAAGCATGCCAAAAGTTCTCTAACTCCAGCTGCACCTAAAGACAAGGAAGAAAAGAAGAATTCTACAGGAATCTTGCAAAAAAGGGAAGAAAAACAAGCAAAAACAAGAAGGGCTCAGTGAATAGAGTATAGAGAACAAGTCTCATGACAAACACTCAAAATGTTGAGCGCTTCCACATACGTTGAGCGGATTGGGGCCAAAATAATTAAAATCCAGAGAATAAATGGTTGAGCAAATTCTAAAGGGTTGAGTGTAGAGCATCCTTCACCAGGAAGAAAGCTTAATTTTGCTCAGGAGGGGCCTGAAGCCATCATGCACCAAAGTTGGAAGGAAGGGGATTTCGCTTGAAGCCAAAGCCAAGCCAAATTTGTTTCTGGTTAAAAAATGTTAGTGTTGAGCTTAGCTTAGAGCGAATAATTGGAAAATTTCTAACTTTGAAGATCCCAATAAGCCTTAGAAATGAGCTTGAAGCCCAAAGATTACTTAAAGATAAAGAAAGTCAATCCACTAAGCTAATTGGCCTATGCTGAGCGAATGATGAATCTCATGAATCCCTTTGAATTTCATTCTAAAATGTAATAAATAGGGACCTTGGGTTAGCATTCCAAACCATTGAGGAAGAGATGAATTGAGAGGTATAAGAGGGAAATCATAAGAAAGCCTCAAGGTTGAAGCCTAAACAAGACTCTAGAGGTAAGGATCAAGAACCTGAGTTAGACAACAACATTCAAAGGATCCATATTTGTTGTTCTTTAGCTTCTCATACTTAAGCATTCATTGTAAGATTTTATTATGGGTTGCTAAATCTACCCTGTTGGGATTGAATAACAATGTGATATTCCTTAAGTTATTTTTGTTTATGAATGTTTTGTTTTTCTTTGAGATTCAAATTCATTGGGTTTAGTAGTGTTCTTAATGTTCATTGGTGAGGAATGACCATTGATTGTCCTTAGAATATCAATGAGGCCGGAAGGTGATTTCATGTATTTGAGACTATGGTAAAATATTACATCTTAATGCAAAAATAAGCTATAACATTGACTTATTGTTCTAGATAACCATATATGTTCTTTCAATCTCAGGGTCCAAAGGGTATAATACAACTAATTAAAGTATGAAAGAAAGCAAAGTAATGAAAGTGTATACGAAAATGAAATGTAAACATAAAACATAAACTAAAAATTTAAATTAAATAGGAAAAAATACAATTCTAGTGAAAAACTACTAAAAGAGTATGAATTAAATGCTTAATGGAAAAATTTTGTTAATTGGCTGCATATATGTAATGCAAATTAATACTACAATCTATTTCTAAAATAAATGTAAAGTAAAAGTGAATGCATGTAAAGAAACACTAAGTACAATTGTTAGACTCTCTAGTCGACAATCATCTACAAGACTATCTAATAGTTTTACTAAGAAAATGGAGTGTCTAATGGAGAATGTAAATTGCAAAAAAGTAGACCGGAAAAATGTAAATTGAAAAATAATAAAAGATAGAAACTGTAAATTGCACAATGTAAATGATAAAGACTGTAAATTGTAGAAACATAAATACTAAAAATGAAAAATAGAGCATGATTGGAAATGTAAAGTGCAATCGAATTGAACTGAAACTAAAACTAATTAGGCGCATAAACTGGAAATATAAATTGCAGAATTGTAAACGAACATGAATTGAACAAATTTTTAGAAAACAAGAGCAAATTTTATTCTAGAAAAGCAAAACAAGGAATGAAAATCATGGTCGAGTAATCTTCAACTTCGAATGCAAAGAACCCAAATTTGAATTCCTTTTTAATAAAGAAAAAAGAAAACCAATCGGTTTATGTTTGAAGAAAAACTATTTTCAATCGAAAATAGAATTCCAAAATGATTTTAATGAAGAAAAAGACTCAAACAGAACATTGTCTAACATGATTTCACATTGGTTGTTACCCATTTCCAAAACTCAATTCAACTTTAAAGATAAATTTTCAAAATGTAAAGTAATAAAGAAAGTAAAGGGAGAAAAAATCATGAGAAAAAGAAGAATTTAAAGAACTTGAATAAAGAAAAACTAAAATGAACTAAAAATAGGGAAAACTAACAACTCTAAAACATGAAATATAAACTACTAACTATTGTCATGTCTAAATGTCTAGGTGTCTTTACTTCTACAACTAATATTAATTTATAGAGTTGATGGAAGCATCCTCCAAGAGACAATAGAAGACTTGATCAAAGAACTTTAAACTTTTTCTCAAGTTTCTTGAATGAAACTAGAAAGGTACTCTCCCAAAGAAGGTCCCTTGATTTTGAGAACCTAGGAGAAAATTAGTCTCATTTTTAAGACATTGAAGGAATAAGAAGATATGAAAAAATGCAATTTAATTATGATTCACACGGTTCAAAGTGATTAAAAGCGGGGTAGGCCTCTTATTTATAGCTAGAGGTGTTAAGACATAAGACGATCTAGTTAGTCTTAGACAATCTCTTGATAAGAGACTCCAAACATGTTTTGATGATAACAGAAAAATATAAAAGATTATCTCTAGCAACAATGTTAAGAATGTAGAAGTTACTAAAACACATAAGATAATAATGTTGAATGAACAAGATCGTGCTAGACGAAGTCTTAGCTGAAAGTGACAAATGATGCCTTAAGGAACTCACCAAACAATGCTCAACATGTGAAAGAGCTATACAAAGGTCTCGATAAGACAGTAGACAATGTTTATAAAAGAAATCAATGGACCAAGCTAAATATAAAGTGTTAGAGAAAGCTAACACAGTTGACAAACGATAAAAGTTCAGCAATGTATTAAACGATTATTAAGTCATGTGTGACAATTGATGATGCGCGTTGGATGATCTTCAAAGGGAAGTTTCAAAACTTAACACTTCCACTTTATATATATATATATATATATATATATATATATATATATATATATATATATATATATATATATATATATATATATATATATATATATATATATATATATATATATATATATATATATATATATTCAAATGATTAAAAATTCACTATACTCCTTTTTTATATTAAGAATTCATTAAAAAAGAATTAAATCAAAACGAATAGCTAAAACCAAGAATAAAACGTGTTTGCGTAATTAATTTGAAATACAGTGCAAACTATTTCTTTACATATCCTTAAATGTTTCAGGGAAGAAATATATTTTCCCAACTAATTACAAATTGATTTCTAATATAGTTATGCTTGATTGATCAAATTCAGTTTTGTATAAGAAAGATTTCGAAAAACAGAGTATATGATTGGTAATATATTAAAAAAAATTAAAATGGTATATAAACCAAATTAAATCTATTTTTGTTTAAATGTTTAATTTAAGTTAATATGGAAAGCCTTGATAATATGTTCTAAATTAATATTTGAGAATAGAAAAACTTGATAATTCATAGATATTAGAAGATATTGCTTTTAGGGATACCCATGCTTTAATATGGTGATTATATTGATTGCTGAAATTCATAAAAGGTTTCTAAATGTGTTTTAGGAACATCAAGACACACACAATATTCATAGTTTCCATACTCAGCGTCTCACTAAAGAAATCATGAAGACTAATGAATGAGATTTGAGAAAATAAAGTATTAAAGTGTCATTCAGTCATTTTTTAGAGGACGCACGTGCAACAAATTAATTTTAAAAGTAAACATATGACAAAGACATATTTAGAGCTTATATAAGAACATTCCTAATTCAGCGTTTGATACATGAAGATTCAGTTTCGATCGGATCAAGTACAATGTTCTTATTTAGTTGGTTAAGGAAACTATTTGAAAGAATGAGTACACAATGAAGAAGTGGAGAATTTGATTCAAGCTTTGCCAGATAGATCTTCAACATTCATACAAACCGCTAGTATAGAAAGAAATTCAAAATGCAAAGACGCGAAGATATCAACAAAGCTAAAGTTTCTTTATCAATCTTGTACTAAATTCATAGAGATACAACGTGAAAAATATAATTGTAGAAAAAGTCATAAAGTATTAATGGGTTAACATTCACATCAAAAGATTTAAGAGGAAACAATTCAAATTGTTTCACACACTCAAAGATGTGCAAAATTAAATCAAAGAAGAAGTTGCCATATTTAGCATATGATGAGAAAAAGATGATGAACAATAGACATTAATGAAGGATATGAATAAAGATACTCAAGATTACAATAAAGAAGTATCACATTTGGACAAAGAAAGAAACAATTCAAATTACATTTAAAGACCAAGACGCAGAAGGAGCAATCATATTAAAGAACTTCCATATCTAGCTTCTAACGACTATGTGAACAAGAGAAGAATTCAAAGCTTCAACGATCACTATCTAAAATTTGTATAAAGACCTTGAAGATGAAGAATACACACACAAAATACATAAGAGACTATGAATATACAAAGCAATAAAATGTTGTAGTGTGCATAGTCTTACTCTGTTTGTATTTGATATTTGTTATTTAGAGCATCCATACTTAGCGCATTGAGCCAAACATTGTAAATCCTTCACTATGTAAAGATAACCATGTGCGCTTTCATTTTTGCTCTCTATTTGACAGTGCTTTTCACTTTTTGAGAGGTCTTGGTCTTAGGGGGATATTAAGACTGGTTACTTGGAGAGGTGTAATACTTGTTACTTGGAGAGGTGTATAACACTTGTTACCTAGAGAGTTGTAGATACTTGCTACCTTGAGAGGTGTAGAATAATTTTGACCTGGAGAGGTGGAGAATATTTGTATTAGTAGAGACTTTTAAGCAAGTTGCTTGAAAAGACTAGACGTAACCCAAGTCTTGCATGAACCAGTATAAACTAAAGAGAAAAAATTAGCTGGGAAGGGTCCAAATACAAAATTGGGAAATTAGGATAAAAGTGAAAACTTGTGTTTAGTCTAGAATTTGGTGGGATAAAAATGCATGTGTACTTTATGTTTGAACATTTAGAGAGTTGGAAAAGTCTTGTGTTGTAGTTGATTGCATTGATTTAATTTTTTTCTCAATTCCAAACTAACTCTTAAGTTTCAAACTATGGTTCTTCCACATGCATTGTTTTTCATTACCAAATAAAATTTGCAAGATCCTTTGCTTGAGGGCAAACAAAGAGACAAGTTGGGGGGTATTTGATAATTGTCAAATGTTCCTAAAATTTATATCAAATGAGGCATGTGTAATGAATGATTTTCATGAAATATATCATAAAAAGAATGCATTTTCCTTCAATTCTTGCTTGACCCAAAAGAAGACAAAGAAAAGCGAAAAAAATTAATGGACACTTGTAGAAAAAAAGAGGAAAATAGCAAACAAAACAAAGGGCCAGGAAAATTAATCAATCCTTCCACCACATGTATCCAAGGCTAAGAGGACTAGCATTAGAGAGCAAAGATAAGAAAGCCTCAAGAATTTTTAGCGACAAGTCATATGCTGAGCGAATTAAGAGCAGAGATGGATTAGATTAACAAAGTGTAGATGGATGAGCGAATCTATGATAAGTTGAACAAAAGGAGTCCTCAATGATGAAGAAAGCCCAAATTCGCTCAGAATAGGCTTGGAGTTGACCATAGCCAAAAAGGTTTCTTCATGGCTAAGAAAAAACTCATTGCACTAAGCTTGGCTTGGAGCGAATCAAAAGCCTAAGATTACTTCATGTTGAAGAAAGGATTTTGCTGGGTCAGGCTTGAAGCGAATCTTTGCCAAGCCACACATCTCATATTTTGCTAAAGCTTGAGAAAGGTTTTGAGCTAAAAGGTTCATTCATGGTGAAAAAAGTCAATCCGCTGAGTGAATTGGCTTTGCATTAAGCGAATGTCGAATCTAATGGAGCTTCTCACTAAAATTCTAATAAAGAAGAACAACAACCTCAAGTGGCCTACAACATCAGGGATCCATGTTTGTTATTGTTACTCACTCATCTTTGAGCTTATTTGTAAGATCTATCATGAGTAGGTAAATCTATCTTGTTGGGATTGGAGAGCAATGTAATAATTCATAAGTTGTTGTTATTTATGAATGTTTGTTCTTAAAAAATTAGTTTCTTTGATTTGATTGAATTGAATGCTTTATGTTTGATATGCGAGGAATCATCATTCATGATTTCAAAACTTGAAATGATCTTGAGAGACACGTTCATTTTCTGAACTCTTTCTAATCAACCAAGTATGTGAATGTCTGGGAACAAAATTGAGTACTTGGCTTGAATTGTTCCATCTTAATGTAGAAGCAAACTATTGTAATTTAAGGAATTGATTATGATAGTTTGTTGTTCTAGATAACCATGATCAAGGGATTGACTTGATTTGGTCATAAGGAACAATGAACTAGAATAACAAGCTTTTATAAATAACAACAACAAAAAGAGAGTTACAAAGTTACTTCAATCCCAACACTTGTTTTGAATTGTCAATCTTC
This sequence comes from Phaseolus lunatus, assembly GCA_013389735.1. Lineage (NCBI taxonomy): Eukaryota > Viridiplantae > Streptophyta > Magnoliopsida > Fabales > Fabaceae > Phaseolus > Phaseolus lunatus. The sequence goes on along the minus strand of CM023864.1, from coordinate 43,354,579 downwards.
TACTTTGTTTTTATCAAGTATCAATCTCACTAAATATATTAGTTATTATTAAATTATCATATTTATTCTACACCATATATGCACTCAAATTTTACTGTGTTTTCACTTCATCTTGAAAGAAATTACTATTTTGCTATTCTTTAGTCCTTGTGGATATGACAACCTCCTTATCAACTATACTACATTGACTCGGTCCGCTTGTCGAGAATAGATTTAAATAGTCCCACCATCATATATGTGTGTATCATCTGATCTTATATGCACCTTTTAAGTCATAAGAGAATATTGCAGAATGTTTTATACACATATTGTCTAATGTTTTATGCATATTTCACCTTATCTTATATGTGTTTTCTCATAAATAAGAAAATACTTATTGTTTCGTCTGTTATACACAACACTTCCATTTTTCATGATATGAGTGAATTTGGGTGTCTTCAACACTTAATAAAAAATAGGGTATTTGGATTTTTTTTTCTCAACTAAGAGTGTTGACATGAAGAACAATTTATTTAGGATTTAACGTTTAGAGATTTTATTTTTTCTTTTTTTATTTAAGATTGTGATCTTTGTACTATAACTATTCAAAAGTTTTTTTTTTTTTACCAAAGTTAAAAATATATCCTATAAAATTATACCATATTTTGTATTTTGGAGATAAACAATGAGTATTTGTTTTATGTAAACAATTAACGAGTCTCATGTAACATTTAAGAATAAAAAAAAAAAAGTCAAGTTTTGAAATATAAGTACTTGTTTTAAGTCTAGGGAGAAATAAGTGAGAGAGTTTAAATTAAATGAAAAATAAATATTTTATTTATTTAAAATATTTCATCTATCTAAACTTTATAAAACTCTTTTAACTTCTCTCTAGAATTCTAAAGTCATTTTCTTTTCTTTCTATAATTGAAACACTGAAGGTTTAGAAATACAAACCAATTAGATTTTGGTTGAGTAAGTTTTTCTTTTCCTTCATGTTCTTGATTTTCTTTATGCATGCATGTGTGGTTTAGTTGGTCGCATGTGTGATTTGGACTGAAAAGATAAATCTCAGTAAGTCTATGTTCATAATGATGTGGTTGGTTTCTTAATAAGGTTTTTTGGAGTAAGTTAGGACTTCCTTAACTTCTCTCTTGTTTTCTTAAGTGTTTTCTTGAATAGCACATAATTACAAAGTAAGGGAAACTATTTTAGTTTAGTTAATGTGAACTAATGTGAGTAAAATCCTAGGTTGGATAATGATGATGTTTATAGCCTTGGTGAATATGTAATTATTTTAGATGTGGATGGGTTTTTATTCCAAAACATCTGGTTGTTTAAGATGTTGAGTGTGTAGTTTTAGTAGAATTAGAGGTTTTGAATCAATTAGAATAAAACTAAATTATTTTGATTTGAATTTTAAGTAAAGAAAACATTAGAAGTACCTAAGTCACTCCACCTCTTAAAGTTGTATGGAAGTTTCCTCCTTTTAGTTTGGTTAAGATTAAAATAGATGGGGCGTCAATGGGTTCTCTTGGTCTAACTTCTTGTGGTGGGATTTTTCGTGGTACCATAGAGGAATTTATTGGTGATTTCTTTGCTTTCCTGAAGGTTCAATCTGCTTTGGTTGTTGAATTCATGGGTGTGATTATTTCTCTTAAGCAAACTGAGAAACTAGAATGTACTAGACTTTGACTTGAGTGTGATTCCTCTTTGGTCTGTGCAACTTTTCAAACTAGGAATCATGTGCCTTGATTTCTAAAATAGATAGAATAAATGTCTTGATTATTGTGGTAGAATTTCTTTTAAAGTTTTCTGTCTTTAGATAAGACAATGGTACATTAACTTCTAGCTTATTTTTGGAGTTTTTTCATAATAGATACAAGTTACCTACATTTCATTAACTTGTAGTTTGTATGGTACATCTAAATATATTTAATTATAATATCATTATAATTAAATTTTATAATTATAACGTAACTATATCTAATTAATATATACATATATATATATACAAATATAATAATAAAAAATAAAGTAAGATCTTTCGTAAAAATAAAATTTTGTGTGGAACATCTATTTCTGAGTAAGAAAGATTTTCATACTATTTTTTCTTATATTAAAATAATTATTAAATAAATAAAAAGGATAGATAATCTGAAGAAGAAATATTAATAATTCTTTAAGAAAAAATTTACAGAAGAAATATGAATGATTTTTTAAGAAAAAAATTAAGTATACCTATTATCTACTTAATATGAACAATCAATTTAAATAAGATAAAAGATTAGGATTAGGCCTTTCAACTTACCTATACAAAATAAGTGGATTCCTAATTTTAATTATAATATTACTTTAACATTTATTATATTAGAGGGTGATAATACTATTCTACTAGATAATGGTGTCGATTAAAACTATGACATTGGCTTATAAAGATTTGACATTTGATAATGAAAAGTTAGATGAGATTAAATGTAAAAACGCGCATGCTTCGTATTTGTGATGCCAATGCCAATTTTGGTTAGTCCTGAAAGCTTTTCACCACTAACTCACCAAAATCTGTATATTATTTATATTTATGCTTAAGTTAATACGTTAAAACTCTCTCATCTCTGTTTTTTAAAATGTAAGTTCGTTTATTATTATTATTATTATTATTATTATTATTATTATTATTATTATTATTATTATTATTATTTTTCTTTTTCTTTTTTTATTCTTTCTCTCTCCCTTTTCTCTTCTCTCTCTTCTCTCTTTAATTTCTCTCTCACACCTCATCTATTCCAAAATCTGATTACATCATGCTGTAGCTGAGGACTCAGGCTACATTTCTACCGATCAGATTTTCAAACAGAGTAAGTTCATTTTTACTTTAAAGTTTCCTTATTATCTGTTTTTCTTTATGATTTAGTCATCAATCTTAGTGGGGCCAGTTGAGAAAAGTGTTTCTCTCAACTTGATTAAATTCATACTAAAATTTGGTAATATTTGGATAACTTGCATTAGGTCCGCAAATCTTAAAGCTTATCTAGACTATGGGGAATAAAATTCTAGAAGTTGCTTGAAAAGCAAACAATTAAAGTAAGGGAAGCTAAATTTAATTTTTAATAGCACCCTAGGTTAGAAGATTTGAATGTGGAGGGGACGTAGTCCCAATATTCAATTTCTCTTACAGAAATGTTGTGTGTTTATGTATTGTGTTGTTTGTCTATATATTATTTAAACTTGTAGAAATAATTAGATTTTGATGGTTTAGTATTTAAGTGTTATTTTTTTTTATGTTAAATAAACTTTTGAATATTGTGGATTATATTTTGAATGATATTGTATGATGAAAATGATATGGAATTGAATTCATACATTTGGGATAATGTATGGACTGATGTTTGTTGTGTATTAAGTATTGATACCTATGTGGTAACAGAGATCTCCGAGCTTCACTGATGATCTAAGTCACATAGACTAGGATATCAGGTGGTGAGAAGCTGATGGAGGAGTTCATGCACACCGTGACATATGAGATGCACGACTTGGGTTGTATTGAACTTTTCCTGACCCTTTATGTTAGATTCGCTGGTAATCTTTGGATCAGGTGTTAGTCTCTGGTAGAACTTACTTAATACGAGTCTTCCGGAAGATGTTGTTTGTTGAATATCTTGGATGTGTAGATCTGTGTGAGATCTATGTGATTGTTTTATTATTGAAATTTGAAGAAGATTGAATAATTAAGAAATTGATCATGTAAATTGGTTTTCTCTTTTTATTTAATTGTGTATATTCTAAAATTTTATTTTTACTAGGTTACCCTTGCTTTTCTTGTTGTATTTGAACTGCGATGACTGTATTACGTATACGAGCAGATGATCATATAGGTGTAGGAGGTCTTGGAAGGTTTTAGGATATTTTAAACCTTATATTGAAAATAATTATATTTTTATAAGCCATAATCTTGTAATAGGAATATTTTGAAAAACTTCAAGTAGATATGGAAACCGGTAAAACTTCTATTGTAATAATTAAATGTATTTTCTGGGGTTACACATAACATTCAAACTATTAATTAAAATGTATAGATTAATTAACTTTATAGTATCTTATTATAAAAATGCCGATCACTCGTCATAACTATTTCAAACACAATTATGTATAATTAATTAGTTATTCCATTATAGTTGTATAAAATTGTGTTTTAGAATTTATATTTTATTAACTTTTTATTTTTTATGAGTTAAGATAATAGAGAGATGGACGAATCTATTTTAGTGGTTTAGAATTACACGTGATAACGAAATGTGTAACAAATTAATGGCTCTTCAAATTAAACAAAAGTAATGACTAAAAAGAATAATAAAATATTTTTTTATGTTACTTAATAAATTAAATTTGTTTTTGTAATTTAAAATAGAGATAAGGTTGGAATAAATCTGACGAAAATATATCCATATTTATTATTTCATCCTAATATTCAGATTGAAAAAAATCAACAATTTTAAATTTCTGTTTTGGCGTGTTTTTTTATAAAAAAAAACATAATATCATTTGTCATAGTTTGTTTTATGTGTCTTATAATTTCTTATGATATATTTGGGACTTTGCATGTATTTCAATATTAGTCCTACTACAAATTATATATTAGGTCGTGTACGTCAAATATATATATAAAAAGTCAACAATTTTTTAATATTCCATTTCATCAATTTTTTTCTTTCTCTAGTACTAAACTACACATAGTAGCTATTAAATTAGAGTTCAACATAATGAATCTCTTTAACGCCTCCATTGCATACCTCTTTTGGTGCATCATCATTCATTTCTTTACTTTTATGAATTCAAAACCCAAAACATACCTCAACTTTGTAGATTTATTATTTCAAATTCATTCATCAACCCCCTCTTAATGACATCAATCTCACCTACATGATTTTGATTGACTTTTCTGATTTTTTTTAACTATAAAATTAATAAATATTTATAGTAATTTTATATTTATAATTTTAACTTTCTCTTATATTTATAAATAAATTACTTAATTTTATATTTAAAAATTATAATATAAATTTGTTATTATATTCTGAAACATATAATTATATCCTACGTAAAATATAATCAACTTATAAAACAGTATTTAAGACATATATTATATTTATTAGTTATTAATTAATCCTAGATATGTACTACTATATTTAAATAAAATAAATAATTCAATTTTATTTTATTTTTCTATAATTAATTCAACATATAAATTTGTTGAGAGAAAAGTAAAAAAAAAACTAAAGAAAAATTGATTTGGATGGATTTTCAATTTTTTTATTGATTTTTTTTTTTGTACGAGTTCTATTTTGAGTACTTTTATGAATTTGAATTTTAGCCTGAATAAATTGCTTTAAAACTTAAAACACGAAATAAAAAAAATAGTGGAATATTTTGACTATTAAAAGTGAAATTTTTGTTCATAAAATAATTTTTTAATTTAGTTCATATAATAATGGAAAATCTGACAACTATATTTTACTATATAACCTAATGAAATAATCTATAAATTTTACATGTCAAATTAATTACAGAAAACACACTTTAGTGTTAAATTGATTCAAACAATATAGTTTGGTGATGCAACACAGTATATTAATATATTTAAAATTAATATTAAGTATATATAACTAGTTGACAATTACTTTTTTCATTATTTTTCCATATAGCATAAGATACATTATTATTATTATTATTACTATTATATAAACTCATAAAACTTCACCCTCAAAACATAATAGATAAATATAGTCGGTTTAGCATCATAAATATTACAGTCTTAGCATATAAAAATTTTAATTTTGTTAATGATTACGTGTATTTATTGAATGGAGAATTAACGTTAATATGTCTTTATCAAACAACCAGTAACCACTAAATATTTTAAATCCAGAAAATAAATAAACAAAGGAGTAAAAGGATAATTGCATATTAAAATTAATATTTCTTAAATAGACCAAATGCGTGTTAAATCATTTTAACGATTTCAAACAAAATTTATAGTGGTATTTTTCTTATTTTACTTTAAAAATAATGTGTTGTACCCAATATTTATACAAATTGGGGCGAGTTCATGTGAGCCGTCTCGTGATCCGACAGCAAGAAATGCAGTACACACTAGTTATTTTAAATACTGACGTAACCCAGATAACTCATAATTCAATAACCCGTTTATCTTAAAATTTTAATTCTTAACTTATAACATCTTTATTAAATTTGGTAAAATTCAATAATTTTATTTTTATATTTATTAATGACTTTTTGTCTTTCTTAAATTAATAGATTAGTAAGGTTTCAATCCTATCTAATAGTTAATCTAAGTTATTTTTATAATAAAATTTAAATATAATATTATATATATATATATATTATATTAGAGATATTATTTTATATTTTTTTTAATTAGATTAACAATAATATATATATATATATATATTTAATAAAATATTTTATTAGTATAATTAAAATCTATACTTCAGTGAAAACTAGAATATGAATATAATTTTTTTACACGTATCTTGTTATGTGTATCATGAGAATAATAATATGAAATTAATTATCAAATTTATCTAAATAAAAAAATTAATTTAATAAAAAGAATTATTCAAAATTTTTATTTAAAATTTTATTTTTAATAACTTTTTAAAAAAGATATTTCTTATGTAGCTGGCACACAGTCCGTATTAATATCCCTACCAAGCATAATTATCTCTTTTCGGACATTTATAAACCGAATGGATTTTTGACTTAAAAAACTAAATACTTGATTTTAAAAAATATTTTTAGTGAAGAAAAAGATATGAAGTCAGGGATGACTCTTCTGTCTCGTGGCTCTTCCACTCTGTATAAATACCCCAATCCACACGCTTAGAAGACCACTTTCCTTTTCTCTTCCACCAGAGTCACACTAAAGAAGGACAACAACAAAAACTCCGTAATTTCCTTCCTTTCTCACAATGGCGGCTTCCGTTGGCAACCGTCAATTCGCCACTCATATAAACGGCGTCGTTCGCAGTTGCGGGCAGGAACTAAAGCCCTCTCTGCCGTTGGATTTTGACTTCGACTCCTCCAGCAGCGACGACGATGAAAACGACGACGCTTCGTATCTGAAAGAGCTCGTACGAAAAGCAAACGCGGAAACGGAAGCATCAGTTATGGACCCGCGCGACGAGGGAACGGCGGATCAGTGGGTCGCACGGAACGCCTCCATGGTCCGCCTCACTGGGAAGCATCCCTTCAACGCGGAGTCCCCCTTGCAGCGCCTCATGCACCACGGCTTCATCACTCCAGTCCCACTCCACTACGTCCGCAACCACGGTCCAGTTCCCAAGGCCAACTGGGAAGACTGGACCGTCGAAATAACTGGTCTTGTCAAGCGCCCAACCCGGTTCACCATGGACCGCCTCGTGCGCGACTTTCCCCACCGCGAGTTCCCCGCCACGCTCGTCTGCGCCGGTAACCGCCGCAAGGAGCAGAACATGGTCAAGAAGACCATCGGCTTCAACTGGGGCTCTGCCGGCACCTCCACCTCCGTGTGGCGCGGCGTGCCGCTGCGCCACGTGCTGCGCCGTTGCGGGATCCTGACACGTGGGAAGGGAGCTCTGCACGTGTCCTTCGAGGGCGCCGAGAATCTCCCCGGCGGCGGCGGGTCCAAGTACGGAACGAGCATCTCGAGGGAGATGGCCATGGACCCTTCGCGCGACATCATCCTGGCGTACATGCAAAACGGCGAGCCTCTGGCACCGGATCACGGCTTCCCCATTCGCATGATTATTCCGGGGTTTATCGGTGGCAGAATGGTGAAGTGGCTAAAACGCATTGTGGTTACTGAACATGAGTGCGAAAGTCATTATCATTACAAGGATAACAGAGTTCTTCCTTCCCATGTTGATCCAGAACTTGCCAATGAAGAAGGTATCTTTCTTCCCACTTCTACTGCTTCTAATTTTTTCACTTACTTTGTTCATGTACGAGGGATACTGAAAACGTTTTTCTGCGAAGCACTCCACTGAAACTCTTTTTCTCTCTCTTTTCCCGTCACATGCTTCACTTAACATAACTTTTTTTTGTAATTTTTGTTATACAAATACAAGTTGGAATTATGAACAGATAAAAATAGTTTAAGATCAGGTAATAGTTTCTAAGCATGTAATATTAAAGTATACTTTGGTTTTTCTCCTTCGAAGTTATATATACACTTTTAATGAGTTATGCACATCTATGTATGGTTTCCTTATTTTTTTCATTTCTTGACTCATTTTATTTTTTTTTATCTTCTTGTTAGAAAAATAATATTCAGACTTGCACAAAATATTTTTGTCTCTAAAATTCCACTTTTTAATCGGAATATTCTAACGCTTTGGACAAGGTTCTTGATAAATAAATACTTAATAAGACGGAACAAAAAGACCAAAATTAATTATTTTTTTGAAAACTTTTGAAAAAGTTGAATCAGAGAATTTCTATAAAAGTTTGAATGTGCAAGTTGATATTAACTTTAAGTGAGAAATTTAATTCATTTTATGTTATTTTTTCTTCTTCTTTATAACTACGTTCACATACAGCCTAATTTGAATTTGAGGAATTACGTTTACTATTCAATTTGGTTTTTAAAGTCAAACTGTTGTTATTTTATATTTTTAATTTAATGACTAAAATAATATTTTTACAATTTTAAAAATCTTCCTCGTAATTGGGAGATATAACAGTGAACTACTCCAACTTTACACGAGGTTGACGTAAGACATGTTTGTTCCTATGAATTTTTTTATGGACACAAATAATTTACGTATTTGTTTCTTTTTCTCTATTATTTGTTTGCATCCCTGCAGGTTGGTGGTACAAACCAGAGTACATAATCAACGAGTTGAATATAAACTCAGTGATAACGACTCCTTGTCACGATGAGATATTGCCCATCAACTCATGGACAACGCAGAGGCCTTACGTAGTCAGAGGCTACGCATATTCTGGTTAGTTTTGCTGTTTTTCATTTCATGTTCCTGAGTACAGTAACATTAGCACCATTAACATCAGTGAATTATCTTCACAGTATAAGATAATACGAAAAAAAACACTTGTTAAAATTTTGACAGAGCAAGGCTAACATGGAAGGAGAAAGGGGAAAATTGGTCGTACAGTTATTAACCAAATAATAATAAGAATAATAATTACAAGTGCGAAAGTATGATAATATGTGTGGGATATCTTTTAAGTTGGTAGGACTGAATAAAACCTCAAATTTTGGATTGGTGTTGCTGCTGCAACATGTGATTGGTAGTGGAATTGTGGCTGTAACTTGCAATTGGTAGACAGTGACTTGAAGAAAGAAAACTGTGTTATGGCTGGATGTGAAGTGAGGGAGTGTGTTTGTACGTGCAGGTGGTGGGAGGAAAGTGACACGTGTGGAGGTAACACTGGACGGTGGAGAAACATGGCACGTGTGCACACTGGATCATCCTGAGAAACCTAACAAATATGGAAAGTATTGGTGCTGGTGCTTCTGGTCTTTGGAGGTGGAGGTGCTGGACCTGCTTGGGACCAAAGAGATTGCAGTTCGAGCTTGGGATGAAGGCCTCAACACGCAGCCAGAAAACCTAATTTGGAATCTTATGGTACGTTTTCATACCTAACAAACTTATCAAAATGTTTTTGGTTTCTCTTTTACCTTGTTAAATAATCAAATGGTGAAAAGTGTTTGGTGCTTTTGGAGGATATTCTAGAGGAGTCTTCTTTTAGCTTTTATTTTAATAGTACTTTTATATGATACATACTCATTGGCAGCAGCAAGACAAATTCATTGTTAATTACATAGAAAACGACAAATGAGATGGTAGTTACTACTGCATTATAATTGGCAAATCACCATCTGTTCCTCAGAAACTTGGACTTCAGTTGACGTCATCACCTGTCGTTTTCATGGCCTTCTTGTTAATCATTAATATTCTAGACCCCATACTTATTAATGCTGAATTTGGTTTTAGGGTCATAATATAAATTTGAACTGATACAATTTCTTTTGTTTAAATAAATTTTAATTGCTAATATGTGATCATTCTTATTTTACTTAATACTCTTTTTAAATTAAACAGCTGATAAATTAATATTTTAATTCAAGTATACTTTATTATCTGCATCAATTTTACTAATATCGTATTAATTAAGTTAAAACGCATCAGAAATCCTTTAGAGTGTTAAAATAATATGTATTGAATTATTTATTGATATAGTATATATTATAATACGATATATATATATATATATATTGATTTTTATTATAAAAAAATTGAATTGACAAAAGGTGAAATTTAAAATATTTTAAGAACCACTTAAAAAAATAATATTGGAGATAATACAACTATATATATGTTTTTTTAAAGAACTTACTCAAATTTTTAGAATTTATTAAATACTCAATGTAAAACATAATTAATTTGAGTAAACAAATGAGTAATATATTGAGGATTTAAAATTTATTTAAGCCTAAATTTTATAAAAAGTTTATTTATACAATGATTTGATGTTTTTTTTTGGATGAAAAGAGAGATTAAAATAAAATAGAGAAAATATAGCATCAGATCAATGATTTGACGGAGGAAAATAATTTTACTATATAGATAAATTATTATATAATTTAATTGTATGAATACAACATTTCATTTATATAGTACTGTCAAATTATAAGATTTTCTTGGTTGATGCCCTGATTTTTACAAAAAAATATAAAAGTAAAGTTCCATCATTCCAAAACAAATTCATGATCATTCCAAAACAAATTCATTGTGTCTCAACAGAGACTTAACTATATAATTTCATGTACAGTGATGGAGAAAATGGCCCACAAAACTAATACCATTGATTTTTGTAATTTTGTGGCATATCCTAATAAACTTACTTACCTGTACACACACACAGTTTACAACAATCCTTTTCACTTGAGTTTCTTGACTTTTTATATCATATTTAAAAGTCATGGTAAATGGAACATTATAACAATTATTATAGAAGTTAAAAATTTATTACTGAATAAGGGTGCGAAATCTTTTTACATTATTGTTAGAGTATGATGGATTATTCTATCAAGATCTTCAATAAAATGCATAATGCATTGATAGTATATAATGTGACATTATTTCTGTGTATAAAGCCCTTGTTGATTTTTTAAACAGGTAAAGGAAGTCTAATAAAGCTGTTTTTTCTTGGTATGTTTTGTGTATGCAATGATGTAGGGCATGATGAACAACTGTTGGTTTAGAGTGAAAACAAATGTGTGCAAGCCCCACAAGGGTGAGATTGGCATAGTGTTTGAACACCCAACCCAACCAGGGAACCAACCTGGTGGGTGGATGGCGAAGGAAAAGCATTTGGAGCAATCACAGGAGCCGAAACCAAGCCTTAAAAAGAGTGTGTCTACGCCATTCATGAACACTGCCTCAAAAATGTTCTCCATCTCCGAAGTAAAAAAACATAGCAGCCCTGACTCAGCTTGGATCATTGTCCATGGTCACGTCTACGACTGCTCCCGCTTCCTCAAAGATCACCCTGGTGGCACCGACAGCATCCTCATCAATGCCGGCACTGACTGCACGGAAGAGTTTGACGCCATCCACTCTGACAAAGCAAAGAAGATGCTCGAAGACTATCGTATTGGCGAGCTCATCACTACAGGTAATATACATATACCTTCCATGCCTCTATATATTACTGTTTGAGAAATGTTCCATTTCTTTATTAACACTTTTTTCTATTGTTAATTAAAATTTCACAGATTATAGTGTATGAGTTGTCAAACAGAGTGATATTCACGTCGTTTTGAAGAATTCTGTGTTTCTTAATCATCGTCAAATACATAAAATGTGATAAAAAAAATGTAATCAAAAGTTTTTAATTTCTTCAATTTGGGAAATAGAATTAGTATTTGAGGTTATTTTGTTGAATTTTGCATGAATTTTTTTTATACCATCAATAAATCAAAATTCAATTTTGGTATGAGTTTAGGATACTGATATAATTATCATATATATATAAAATTATTTGAAGTATAATGCATGTTTTTTTATTGACACTAATGTAAAAATGTATAACTTTATCCTTGTGACTAGACTGATCCTAATAGGTTATACTTTTATGCATGTATTATTTAACTTATTGGTTGACAATTTATTCCATTTCATTATTGGAAATTTTATATGGTTTGTTACTCCTGCATGAGTAGGTTACACCTCTGCAGACTCATCGCCGAACAACTCCGTGCATGGCAATTCCGAATTCACCCATTTGGCTCCTATCAATGAAATCACTACAACACCACCGCTACCACCACGTAGTGTGGCTCTCAACCCACGCCAGAAAATCCCATGCAAACTCGTGTCAAAGACCTCCATTTCCCACGATGTGAGGCTTTTCCGTTTCGAAATGCCGTCAAAGAATCAACTCTTAGGTTTACCAGTGGGTAAGCACATTTTCTTGTGCGCCACCATAGATGGCAAGCTATGCATGCGAGCCTACACTCCAACAAGTAGCGTGGAGGAAGTGGGGTTCTTCGATTTGCTCATCAAGGTTTACTTCAAAGACGTGCACCCTAAGTTCCCAAACGGAGGACTTATGTCACAGTATTTAGAATCTCTCTCCATAGGATCCATGTTAGACGTGAAGGGTCCATTGGGTCACATAGAGTACACTGGAAGAGGCAATTTCACTGTTCATGGGAAATCCAGATTCGCAAAGAGGTTAGCCATGCTGGCCGGTGGAACTGGCATCACACCAATTTACCAAGTGGCGCAAGCGATTCTGAAGGACCCAGAGGACCTCACCGAAATGCATGTGGTGTATGCAAACCGCACAGAGGATGATATTCTGCTGAGAGAGGAGTTGGATGCATGGGCGAAAGAACATTGTGAGCGGTTCAAGGTGTGGTACGTTGTGGAAACCGCGAAGGAAGGGTGGGGATACAGTGTGGGGTTCATCACAGAAACCATCATGAGGGAGCACCTTCCAGAAGCTTCAAGCGATTCCTTGGCTATGACGTGTGGACCACCACCCATGATTCAGTTCGCGGTGCAGCCTAATTTGGAGAAGATGGGTTACGATATCAAGAACGATTTGCTCGTGTTTTAGGGTTTTAAGTAGATCACTGGATTATGTTGTGTATGAGTATTGTTAGTGTTGCTTCTGTATCATATGTACGTTCTTGGAGTATTGTTGGTTTCATTCTTTGTAAGAGTAAGAAATCAAGAAAATGAAAAACTGTATATGACCGTGCCATGATCACTCTGTAACGTAGACAGGCATGTCAAGATTTTTTGACTACCTTAGTGTAAATAGACTAAAGTTATGTATGCTTATTTACTCTCTTCGTTTCACCATCTATTCTATTTCCCTAAACCTTTCGGATTGCATATATGTTTATTCTCTAAGACCGAAGATAAAACAAAAAAAAGTCTGATAAGGAGCAGAACAAGTCAAAGAATTTTAAAATGACACCCTTTATTGATAAATTGTATGGTTATCGTTGTTACAACCCAAATATTACTATTCGACTATTATCCATTTAGTTCAGTCACGAAACAATTCATGAAACCTGTAAATATTAATGTATTCTCTGAATAATGCAATTGGAAAAACCCAAATGTTCTGAAACTACAAAGTTGCTGTCTGTACAGGTAATGCTATCAAAGATCTATATTTAAATACTTCATTTCTTAAATATTTTAGGACATTTTTAGCATCAACTCATTTATTATCTGCAGAATCATTATGTTAAAAGCAACATGTTTACAGTAGTTAGTTACTCAGATCTTAATATGTACGATAATATAGTGATCAGGTTCGGTGCACGATACTGTGACTGTGAAGCAGCGAAAGAGCGATGCATGGCCTTACCCTTCACGTTAGCATAGGTCAAGAAAACTTAAGTGTTGTTTGGCACACGGAAAGGTCACCTTACTATGTTTAAATGAACCAGTATCCACGCACCCCAATGCGTCCTTTCTCACTTAACTCGCTTTTGTCCTATTGAGGAATCTAGCTCGAATATCTTATTCTCAAGAATAGTAAATATAATAATTTCCATTGCTTTTCAAGAAAAGAATCTTTGAATGTACATGCATGTGACTATGAGCTATCTATGTTCATAAAATTAACCATTTTCTTCTTTCTTTCTTTCAGGACCATTGGTATTGTTTCTCGGTAGTTTTAAATGCAGATTTTTTTTTGGATATTTTACATGCTATCTGACATATACGTGTGATAGATGTATGATATATGATAGAAAGATAAAAATAGAAATAAATATTAAATGTTGGAGTGTTTGCATAACCATTAATTTTAAAAGAACAATTATATTTATACACTCTTTATTTTCAAACACTATAGTTTGTAAACAGATGCAATTAAATTTAATATTTTTTACCATAACTACTTTAAATTTTATTTTGGATGCAAGCCTAAAATTATTTTGATAGTACATAATTATTTAACTATTTTTATGCTCAACATTCTCTTTATAAATTAATAGTCAGTACAAGTTTAAATTTACTATTAACATAACATTCTTAAATAAATAAAGTAGTTTTTTTAACTAGACGTGAAAAATAAATAAAAAACTGTCTGCATCAATGAATTTGCGGATATTTTTTATTAATGAATGAAAAATTGATCTATTACGTCAGGAAATCTAACTAAAACTCTATGCATGCTAATATATCATTAATCAAGGAAATAATAATAATAAAATCCACACAATTTGGAAATGATCTCCAAGGAAGTTGGGAGGAAATAGTCAAATATTGCAGATCAAACGCTACTTGCGTCCTATTTTGCTGTCAGGGGCGAAAGCAGATCCTTTTTTTTAAAACATTGAAATCAATTTGATTTGTTTTTGCTGATCAATGACGAAAGCAAGTCACTAATTATAAAGCATTTTCTCAAAGCATATTTCTTATGTTTTGTCAAAGGCGGCTACTTTAAACGTTAACGCTAGAGAAACCAAAAAAAGATGTTCTTAGTAGATTCATTGTTGTTAATTGCACAATGAATCCTTCAGTAATCATTATGTTATTTTAATTTTTTTCTTTCTATTTATAAGTTGATTTTTTTTTATACTGCTTTTATGTTTTTTTCAGTTTTTCTTACTTTTCTTTCCTTTCTGTTTAAAATGTTTGGATGCAATCAAAAAAAAAAGTGACAAAGTATATTGTATAAAATTGAAAGATAATCTATTTTATAATTTCCATTCATATCATTTGTATATGGATGCATTCCATCCCTACAATTCACGAGTTAAGTAAAGAATTCTATAAACAAATATCACTACAAGAAAATACGGACGTCATTTACTATAAAAAATAATGATGATAGAGTTTTAAAAGAACGACGCAAACACGCAAAGAGTAAAAGAGAGATGTTACATGGAATTAGTGTGGACTTAGCGTCCCAATAGAAATAAAAACTAATATTTTGTTAGCTATGTATTAGAGATGATCTCTAATGGGACACAAATTTATAAGGTAGTGTTAGCTAAACTTACATAAAGAAAAATATATTATTTAACTATACGGTAGGTTTAGGGGACACTAAAATGGATATAAAATTAAATAATTATTAAAAAGTAAACTTTAAGTCTAACTCAATCTCATTTAGCGTAGGTGGGAAACAAATATTAGTGTCGCTTAGACCTACGCTAAATATAATAAAATATTAACTTGCACCACTTTTTGTCCCCATTCTCGACGTAGTATCATTCTGCAACTTAGTTTTTGATTGCATATACTTTGTGTCTTCATTCTAGACGCTAACTTACTATTATTATTTTAATAATTTTTAACTTGCATCCACTTTGTGTCCTCATTCTAAACTCAATACTATTCTGTCACTTAATTTTTTTCATTGCATCTACTTTGTGTCCTCATTCTAGACGCTAACTTATTATTATTATTTTAATAATTTTTAGTGTGATTTAAAGGACTCCATTATGGACACAATATTTGACATTTATTTTTGTGTCCAACTTGAATAGACTTCATCTTTACTAGTGGCTTCTTTGTTATAGCCCTCGCTTTTTGTTGGCAACTAAAATTGATTTTTCTTGTAGTGATTTTCGTTGGCCAAACTCACGCAAAATCGTTTTTTCATGGACACTCTGACACATATGAGATGTACAAAAAGAATAAGAAAAGAAAAATAATATTGCGCCGGCCTAGACCGACGATAAATTTTGAAAAACGTACATTTATATGATGCGTCGGCTAGGCCGACACATTGGTATATTTAAATTTTTTTATTTTTTGTAAAGATTATTTATTTTAATTGTATAGTGATGCATAACATGAAAGTTTTTATAAAAAAATATTATTTATTTTAAATTTATTTAATTTATAATATTTTAATAAATTTTAATTTTGAATAGTTTATTGTATGTATATTTTTATTACATGTATAGATATTTTTTTTTAATATTGTAATAAATATTTTAGTTTTGAATTGTTTTTTGGAGTAAAATTTAAATTTTGATATAAATTAGTTAAATTAAATTTATTTAGTTGATTAAGTGTTTAATATTAAAATTATTTAAAGAAATTATCATAAAAAGTTTAGAAAGAACTGAAAATCATGTATTTAAATTTTTAAAATGTTATATAAAATATAAAATATACATAAACTTAGGAATATTAATTTAACATGAAGATTAATTAATGCAAAATTTAATAGATGTATTTAAAAATAAAGAATCAATTATTATCATAAAATCTGAAAGTAAACTTAAGAAAAGAAAAAGTGAGCATAAAACTTTTGATTGGTAACTTAAATAAATTTGAATCTCATATCTCTGTAATGGATGAAGGAACAATTTATTTTGAACTGGAGATTTTGTTTTTATTTCCATTATGATTTAAAAGAGGTTACTTCTTATAAATGAAACATAAGATCATCTTAAAGATTATCGACAAAGTATATATAATACAAACAATAAGAGTGTGAGTGAGTAACTTATTCCTAATTGTTAGATTACTACAATACCCAAAGTGTCCCAAACTTCACCACATGTTCTATAAATGCAAATTGAATGTATAACAAAATTATTCTTTAATTATTGGACCTCTTTTACATTTTCTTATGGAGGAAGATGTGACTAATCCAAGATATGAGTGTATTTTTACAAGCAACCATTTAGGACATACCATGCAATAATGGAAATATTTAATTTAATTATAGTAATAGTAATAAAATAAATAAACAAAAAGAAAACATGAATTCTTATACTTACTGAATATGACCTCCAAATGAAGCACATAATAATGTAGTAAATTTTGACACATGTGTAATATTCCATATAAATGCATTAATACAGTTCCCCAATGCACTGAAAAATAGATTCATAGATTTAGCTTCTTTACTGTATGTCATTGACTTTCTATGTCATTGACTTTCTATTAAGCAACATAGATGTTGTACCAACGTAAAAAAATCCTCATTGGATGAATAATAGGTCTTTGAAATGTAGTAATCTTCTTCTTCTATTCTTCTTCGGAGGAGGAGGAGGAGGGGAGGAGGAGGAGGAGGAGGAGGAGGAGGAGGGAGGAGGAGGAGGAGGAGGAGGAGGAGGAGGAGGAGGAGGAGGAGGAGGAGGAGGAGGAGGAGGAGGGAGGAGAGGAGGAGGAGGAGGAGGAGGAGGAGGAGGGGAGGAGGAGGAGGAGGGGAGGAGGAGGAGGAGGAGGAGGAGGAGGAGGGAGGAGGAGGAGGAGGAGGAGGAGGAGGAGAGAGGAGGAGAGGAGGAGGAGGGAGGAGGAGGAGGAGGAGGAGGAGGAGGGAGGAGGAGGAGGAGGAGGAGGAGGAGGAGGAGGAGGAGGAGGAGGAGGAGGAGGAGGGGAGGAGGAGGAGGAGGAGAGGAGGAGGAGGAGGAGGAGGAGGAGGAGGAGGAGGAGGAGGAGGAGGAGGGGAGGAGGCGGAGGAGGAGGAGGGGGGAGGAGGAGGAGGAGGAGGAGGAGGAGGAGGAGGAGGAGGAGGAGGAGGAGGAGGAGGAGGAGGAGGAGGAGGAGGAGGAGGAGGAGGAGGGAGGAGGAGGAGGAGGAGGAGAGGAGGAGGAGGAGGGGAGGAGGAGGAGGAGGAGGAGGAGGAGGAGGAGAGAGGAGGAGGAGGAGGAGGAGGAGGAGGAGGAGGAGGAGGAGGAGGGGAGGAGGAGGGAGGAGGAGGAGGAGGAGGAGGAGGAGGAGGAGGAGGCGGAGGAGGAGAGGAGGAGGAGGAGGAGGAGGAGGAGGAGGAGGAGGAGGAGGAGGAGGAGGAGGAGGAGGAGGAGGAGGAGGAGGAGGAGGAGGAGGATGAGGAGGATGAGGATTCTTCTTCTTGGAGGAGGAGGAGGTTCTTCTTCTTAGGATTCTCTTCTTATTATTCTTCGGAGTCTTGATTCTCTCTTCTTCTTCTTCTATTCTTTCTTCTTCTTCTTTCTTCTTATTCTTCTTCTTCTTCGTCTTCTTCTTCTTCTTCTTCTTCTTCTTCTTCTTCTTCTTCTTCTTCATCATCATAGGCCCATGTTTTTCAAGAATATGTTGCAAATAGTGAAGTGATGGGTGTAAAATGAAGGACAATCAAAAGGCGAGAATGGATTTTGTTAAATTGTGTGTCCATGGAGACTTGAAGTTGGTTCAATTAAAAAATGGAAAGTTAGCAAAGCCAAAGGCCAACTAGACATTCTCAAAGAAAGATGCTAAGTCAATTTATAAATGGATCACCGAGTTGAAAATGTCAAATGGTTATGCCTCTAACATTGCAAGGTGTGCAAACCAAGACAAGGGAAGTATACATGGCATGAAAAGTCATGACTCTCACGTTTCCATGGAGTATTTACTCTCAATATGTTTTCGGTCATTGCCAGAATTTATGTGGAGTGCCCTTGCTGACTTAAGCCGATTCTTTAAAGACTTATTAATGTGAGTTGATTTTAAGATTGCACATTTTAGGGGTTCCACTTTGTTTATGAGTTTTTGTTTTAAGCAGAATATGGTGAGAAACCCAAAGAAGATTATCCCTAGACACGAACTTAATAAAGTGGTTAAGTAAGTGTGAAGGTTCACTTCTAGAGGGCAAAGAGAAAACACAATTATGATGAGATGATGAATAGGGGCCGAATTAAAGAGCATATAAAGGAACGAAAGAAGATAGAAGTTGAATAGAAAAAGATGAACACAAGAACATAAATGAATGGAAAAAATAAAAAAGATGAAAGGAAAGAAAAGCTTAGGATGATGAAGGTGTGGTCACACTCCTTGGAGGGGGAGGAGACTCCGAGATGAGTGGTGAAGAGCTGCCACTTGAAGTGTAGAGCACTCAAGATAAGACCCAAATTCTAGGAGACTCAACTCACTAAACACTTTGACAAAGTTTCTTTTTTATTCAAAATTCAATGTGTAAATTACATGAGGCAAGACACCCTTTATATAGGAGAGAGTGACTTGGGGAGCAAGAGTGAGAGGGGTAGGGGCGTCATTTGTGAGAAACCTTCTAGAAGGTAGGTCAACAAACCCTGAAATGACTTTGTGAGAATCCTCTTAAAAGGTGAGAACCTTTAGGAGGTCTTTGAATATCATCCCTAAACGTCTTTATCAAATATGTCAAGTATTTAGAATGATTACATAATGAAAAATGATATCAAACAAATATGAGATAATTCTCTTTATTAAAAGAAAATTAAAACAAAAGAAAACAGAACAAAAACAAGGCCCTTTATTTTTCTAAAATTTTTAAATGAAAAACACAAGGCCTTTCTCAAAAATATTTTTATTCACTTTGTGTTGTTTATTGCCCAAGCTAGGGAACAACATCACAAAGTTTTTTTTTTTTTTTTTAGATTTTGTGAAGAAGAATGGGCATTATATAATTGAAAAGAAGAGTTCAAAGTAATGCAATCTCCCTTTAAGAATTATTTCTCAGCTATTGATGAAGACTTGAGAGATAGAGCATTCCCTGACCAAGCCCAACCTTCCAGAAGGATGACCTAGAGTATAACCCAGGATCTAGGGCTAGGTTAGAACCACCCACTAGCTAGTGCCTCAGAGCCCATCATTCCTCAAGGATCACCTAGAGTAGAGCCCAAGCCATGGGAATTGAGCACCAGCTAGTCTCTCTGTTTTTAAGTTCAGTAGAATAGGGTCCATATAGCATAAAAGAGGGGTGTACTTATCAAATTGGGCTTGTGCCAAGTCCATTAGGTTAGGAAGGTAGCCTAGCTTCTAGAAGCTAGGACTAAGGGGCGACATTGACCAAGGTCAAACCCTAGGCCACCCCCTTCAAGTTCCTTTTCTACCCCTCCCCCATCTTGCCCACCAAGGCACTCCTCCTTATAAATAGGGTGTCTTGTCTCATGTATTTTCACTTGATTTTGAATATAGTAAAGAAACTCTGCAAGAGTGATTTTGTAAGACTTGTGAGCTCTCAATTTTAGGTCTTATCTTGGGTGGGTAACATCTCAAGTGGCGGCTCTTTGCACCACTCATCTTGGAGTCCTCCCTTCTCCCAGTGGCGTGACAACCTTCTTAATCCATAAGCTCTCTTCATCTCTTTCCCTTTTTTGATTTCCATTTATGCCTTCCAATCCCTTCCTTTATATTCATTCATGTTTGCCATTTAATATTTTGGTTCTCTTTATCTTGTTATCTCCATTTACGCCTCTTATCTTCATCAAACATTCATCTGTAATGTGGAGGAACAATTTATATCTATATCTGGTTCAACTACAGACATAAATTTTTCTTCAGGCACCTCCTCACAAGGTTATGTAATTGAAGGGAAAATGGTATCAATATCTGGCTTAGCTCCAGAAAAAGACTTTTCTATTTTTCTTTCCTTTTCATTCTCTTATGACCCTTCATACCTGGATTTGGAGGGGTAACCCTCCCTCTTAAACTCTCTCCTGAAATATGATGTATTAAGATAGTCTTCTAGAGGTAGTCCTTCTTGTAATTCGTTGTTCTATCCTAGCACATTGTTGAACTATTTCCTTTAAATCTTTAAAGTAATTAAAGGAGAAAAGTTCAACCCTATCTCGAATTTCAAGGTTTAGACAACTTTTGAATTTATCAATGGTTTTTCTAGGCTTTTCTCTTATTCCTGCCATCAACATAAGTAACTCCATTTTCTGTCTATATTCTTCTATAGTCCTATCTCTCTGTTGAAGTCTGTGGAGCTCATACAAAAACTCTCTCTCAGATTGCTCATCAAAGTTAGGATTTCTTCTACTTGAATAAAACTACAATCTCACAAAATACAACTCACATATTTCTATTTTAATAAAATAGAGAAAGCAAAATTATATGTTTCATTTATATATTATATTAGCTTATATTCCTAAATTAACCCAAATCAATATCAAACAAATTTTGCCTATAAGGTACTTAATGATACAATCATATATTCTCATGTCCAACGATTTCAACTAAATTTTAGGCTAAAATTTGGATCAATTACAAATGTATAGAAATAATAATTTTATCGCAACCCTTAAGTTGATGCTTCTAGATTATAGATGTCTAACTTGACCATTAACGAAAGAAACTATTATCCACCAAGAGCTTTAGTAAAAATGTAAACCAACTCTGTAAAGGTTGAGATATAAGTTGGATGGATATTCCCATTAGTTATCCCATCTTGAAAACAAAGTGACAATTATCCTTTATATATTGTGTGCACTCATGAAAGACTGAGATTTTAGCAATATGGAGGATTGCTTTAGTATTACAAAAGACATGCATTGGTTAAGGATGTGAGACACTGAGGTACGATAAAAGGACTTTTAGTCATTTCACTAGATATTGTATGTTTTTCTTTGCTTTCCCAAGAGATCAGTGACTATCCTAATAAGACAAACCACCATTTAAGAGATCATCATGTTATGCAGCAACTAGCCGAGCCAAAGTCGCCCTAAACCATATAATATAATTCACTTTCTCTAGGTTAAATAATTCCTTGATTGGGGTTACCTTTCAAATATTGAACAACTTGCAATTCTACCTCCGAATGCTCTTGTCTAGGTTGCGGCATAAATTGAGAAAGAGTTCCATATAATATAAAAGTTCTAGTCCTATAAAGCAAAGATAGAAAAGTCATCTTACCAATCATCTATAATGATTAGGAACATCAAGCAAATGACCATCAACAAAAGTCAAATGATAATTTTTTCACATTGTATGTTTGCTAGTTTAGCTCGAAGCAAACCAATTTCAACAATTATATCCAATGTATATTTTCATTGACAAAGAAAAACACTAGTTGAGGAATGAGCTTCCTCAACTCCAAGAAAAATATTTGAGAGCTTCTAGACCCTTCTCGTGAAAAGAAGTGTTCAAGTAGTTCTTAAATTGATGGATAATTTAATGGTTGTTCCCACAATAGTAAGGTTGTAGAAGTAGATAATAACTATAAGATGAAGATCTAATTTTTGCTACACAAATAGAGAATAATTACAGAAAGATTGAGTAAAACCATAACACATAAGGATGGTGGACAACTTGACAAACCAACATTTAGGAGCTTGTTTCAATTTGTAAAGAGATTTTATGAGTTTGCACATCATTCCATCTTGTGGAACAACAAAACTAGGTTGTAATTTCATGAACACTTCCTCTTAGAGCTCCTGTAAGAAAACATTATGCATCTCCATTTATGTAATTCCCATTTTCTCATTGCTGCAACAACTAATATTATTCTAATAATCAATGGGAGAAAAAGTCTTTGCATAATTTATCCCTTTTTGTTGGTTATTTCCAAGAAGAAGAAAAATAATAGTAATCATAATATAACAACAGAATTTGTCTGGTGTAGTAGTTATAAGTTTCATGTTTACTTGGCACCTAGGTCTGATTCCCTCTAACAAAAAAATTGTTAATAATAATAATAATAATGATAATAAGAAATGCAATTTCCACATTTAAACAAATATTCCCTAAGCGTTAATGCAACAATTAAAAAATCATTGCCTACAGAAAAGACAACAATTAAAATGTGTTGTATAGAATTACGATAAAAGGTGTTGACTAAATGTCGGTTGAAATGTTGTGGAAGCTTATGGCTGAGTTGTGGTGGAGATATATTGCATCAAAAGGAATTGGTGAATGGATGAAGGTGATGCAAGTTTATAGGAAAGAATGGAAGGTTGCTATAGTGGTGATTGGTGGAGGAAGAGAGATTTGGCCAACTCTTCAATCTAAAAGAGGAGGCCAACACTTGGGAGGTTCTAAGCTGAATTCTCAAAGAAGAATGAACCTAGAGGGAGCTAAGAACAAGCAATAGATGTGCACTCATTGGCATCAAATCTGAATTGTATTCAAAGCTATTTTAGAAGTACATGGATGGTGTATTTATAGGGGAAGGTAGCTTGTAGTCCAAGCTACCTAACCCTGACCTTGGATCAACCCTACACTAACCTTAGGCTAACTTTGGATGGTCATATGTAAGGAGGAAGAATAACCTGCGCCACAAGCTAGGATAAATACCCTAACTTGGAATGCACCACACTTCTTTCTCTTAGGGTTAGGTTTTATGACCTATTCAAGGTTTTGGCCCAAATAAAACCTATATAATTTATGGCTTAGAATACAAAGCCCTAAAAACTCTATTCTATGTATTTACAAGTCTTTGGAAGCATAATTCTTTATTTAGATAGTTATTTTCCTTATTCTTGTTATTCGTGGTTCTTGGTGGTTAGCATGATTGCATAAATCGTTGTCTAAAGTTTAGGCCACGACTTTTATGCTTTAGGCCACAATTTTATGTTGTTTCCTAAAATGATATTTGTTGTGGTGATTTTATAAACAACTCCTGAATTATGTTATTGGGTCATCAACCCTGGTAACATAACATATAGACTCATACAAAATAAATAGACTCTCACACATACACACTACGTAAACTAAGTCTTCTTTCTTTAAAACTTCAAAATTGGATTCATCAAATATAACATCTCTAGTTGCATCAACATAGTCCTGCATAACACACAATATGTTAACGAACTATAAAGTGCAATTGGATTCATCTATTAATTGTGAGATAAATATTAAGTTGCAATTTAGCTTTGTGTGAAAGTACAATGGGCTCTAAACAGGGGGCTTGAACGGAGCCTGAACTCAAATCCCGTAGGTGAAAAGCAAAGAAATTACAACATCTAGCATGTAAAGGATAGAGAGAAAGTAAACAAAAGATTTATACTGGCTCAAGCAACAACTTGAGCTACATTCAACCCCCTCAAGCAACCTATTTAAGATCCTTCACTATCATGAGTATTTAACACCTCTCGAGGTAACACGAATATTCGACACATCCCTAGGTAACACGTGTATTCGACATCTCTCCAAGTAACATGATTATTCAACACCTCTCTAGGTACACAAGTATTCTACACCTCTCTAGGTGCACAAGTATTCTACACCTCTCTAGGAAAACCAGTCCCAATCTCCCCTTGACATCAAGACCTCTCAAAGATATGACAAAACTCTTTAAAGAGATAATAATGAAAGCTCAAAGGGTATGCTTCACCGAGTGAAGGATTTACAATGGTTAAGAACACAACCCAACTCTCAAAAGGCTCTACTAGAGTAGATGGAAACTGTATAACCATAACTTTTTCACACAATTATATATCACTTGACAATGGCATTTCTATCTCGTTCTATGTATGTTGGTTGTTGTGTTTTTCATCTTCAAGGTCTTTAAATAACCTTCTGAAATGCGAACCTTAAAGCTTTGTGTGAGGCAATTCTTCTTATAGCTAGTAGACACTCAAAATGGTAACTCTTGCTCCAATTGACTTTTCCGCATCTTGAACATGTGGACTAATTCAATTTTTTTTTTATTCTTCGAATATGAACGTTGTAGCTTTAATCTTCTTAAATCAATTTGCTGATCAAATCTACCACATTTTTTCTTCATCAATGCAGTGAATGCTCAAATAGGAAACATTTGCTCTGATGTAATCTGTGCATCTTCAACATATATTTGCACTTTCAAATTATTTCTTTATCTGTATAAATTCTAAACTTTGAGGCTTTAATATTTTTGGGCTAAAACTTTAATTCATTGTCTCCCTCGTGCTAGACACTCAAATAGGAATGTTCTTATATGAGCCTTTAATGCTTTGTATCACTTGTTTACACTTTGAATCGTCTTTTTCTTTATAAGTCTTCATTCACAGCGGCTTGATAATGCTTTAAACTTCATTCGTGCAAATCTCACACAATGGCTTCATCTTTCTGCCATAAGATGCTTGATAAGAAAACTTCAACTTTGACAATATTCTATGTGTCTTGACCGATTAATATTACATGATTTAATCTTTGAATTGTTTCCATATTTATATATAATTTGAACGTTGAAGCTTGTTCGTGGAAACTCTTTGGGTTTGTACAAATATCATTCAACACTTCATCTTTTCATCATCATACACTCGAAGAAGAAACTTCTGATATAAATATTTCTACGTATCTTGAGCGTTTATTTGTTGATGTTGCACTTTGAAATCCTTCCTCATTTGTATATCTTTAATATTGAAGCTTCATTCTACTTTAGTCTTAATCTATGCAAATCATGCATTGTAGCACTTTAATTTTTCCGTTAGATGCTCAAATAGAAAACTTCATACTTGATCTTCATACTGTTGAAATAAGGGGAAAGCTAAGTTCAAGAGGGGGTGAATTGTACTTAAAAAGATTTTCGCAAATAATTGTTTACAACAATTTAGAAAGAATTTTAACAGATTATTTTCCAAAACAACAGATTGATTTTGTCATTGAAATATACTAACACAAAAAATGAATCTATTTTATTAAAAAACAATTGATTAAACTTTTTAATACACAAATCTTAGAACACATTCTTGTAAATTAGAAATACAGTTCGAAAAGATCTAAATATTTTTAAGAGAAACAAATATCTAAAAAATTAATTTCAACATGTTATTTTTGGAATTAATAGATTGTTTTTGTGATCAAGAATTACTAGAAAGAGATTTTTACAGATTATGTGATAACTGCGTAATTTAGAAGTATCAATCAATGCTTTTAGGCAAACCTTTGATTATATCAGAATTAATGAAAACTTTTTAAGTCATGAATTGTTTCAATTTATATTGTTAATCAACAACTAATACAAATTGATACAAAATATATCAATATTCAATGTAACACCCAATATCGGTTATCACAACAGTTTCAGTTATTTTTTAGAATCAAACAAGTCAACGGAGAACAAAAACAACAGATTGATTTTTGAAAACAACCAATTGATTATATTAGTACATATTATTATGCAAGCATATTATAAAGCAAGGTAAAGAACACATAAAAGACACCAAAATTTTATATTGGTTCACTCACAACAGAGCTACATTTAGTCTCGCCTCACACAAGGTGGATTTCACTAAAACAACACAATTTCTTTACAAGAGATACAAAACAGTTCTTGAACACTATAAGAACATAAACCACTCACTGCAACACCCTGTCACAACAATGATACAAACCAAGAAACGCTATCTTGGCCCCAAGAATTATAGAAATACAAAACAAAATAGAAGAGAACGAATTAACTTGGACCGTGAACTAATAAATATAATAGGATCTCTCAAATTCACGACTACAATGAAATATCTTTGACCTCAACCTAGATGATGAAGGTTTTGCTCCAAGAAAACTCAAAGATCTTTCAAAGACTATTTCTTTCAAAAACTTTTATCACAAAGGCTCTCACAAATGTAAAATTGTAAATTATATGAATAACCTTTTTCTGAAATAATGCAGACCCTTTTGTAGAGATTTAACTGAAACAATTTTTAGTCAAAGGGTGCAGTTAAGTAAAATCAACCTGTTAAAAATTTGAAACAATCTATTGATTTCACTTTAAAATGTAATATGCATGAAAATTGATTTTTCTCAAATAGAAATTACTCAAATTGAAAACATTTCTTATGTTACATATTAAAATATGATTTTCAGTATATAAAACATATTTCAAAAAAATCTAAAAACTTTTCAGTATTTTCAATCAATTGATTTAAAAGATAACAGATTGAAAAACTTTAACTTTCCAGAAAACAAATTAAAACAGTTGAAAAACTTTTTAACTAGTTAAAATATTTTTTCTTGGATTCATCATCATTTCTTAAGGCAAAAGATAAATCAAGGCACAAAAAAAAAAAAATTAAACTACCTAGACACTTAAGGCAACATATCTTCAACATGGCTTCATCAAACACCAAAGTTGGATCCTTGAGATGTCCAACGCATACGTGTCTTTAAGTTCCTTCAAGAATTTTTGGAAACATTACGAGTATCAGAAATAATAATAATAATGATCATAATAATGCATTAATGTTTCCAATTATCTAAACCTTCCATTCCAGAAACTCTACTCTAATTGTATTTTCAAAAACTTTCCAAGTCTATTCAAGATTTGAACTTCTTATTTCAAAAACTTTGGTTTATATGAATTAAGATCATCAAATAAGGAGATCATCAAATAAGGTTCAAAAACATTAATTTCAGAAAGCATTTTAAGATTATAAAGATGAAGTATATACAATCCCTTAAATGGTAGATCGTCTAACGTGTAGAAGACGAAGTGATTGTATGTCATGTACAAGCTCTAGTGATCGTCTAGTGTGTCCATGAGCTCTATCTTATTTAGCTTTCCCTGAGCTTTTAAGTCTTCTGACTTCATATAGCCTTAGGGATTGTTTGACAAGACTATTTGGTATAATCTTCTACTGTTGGATCGTCTAGTCAATTTATTGCAATGAGACCTTCAATCAGATTGACATTGTGGACTGACTAACATGTTAATTCTCCGGTGGTGTCTTACGAGACCGTCTAGAGTACCTTTATACCCTTCATATTGTAAGATTGCCTGATTAGTCTATACGTAGTAAGATCATCTGAAACATGATCGTCTAATAGGTTCAATAAACCTATAATGTCTAATGAGTCTTTATCTAAATCTACACATAAGTGAACTTTATTATAATTCTTAACACATCTATATTAAAACTCAGATTATTTTCACAAAATTGTCTAATGGATGTTAGACCGTCTAGCAGGCTGGACCATCTAGTGTATAGACTATCTAGTGTCTTGTGAACATAGAAAGTATTTGAGTTTTAGACCCCATCTCTCCTTCTTTGGTTGCATAGTGCTTTTTCCATTTGGGAGCCACACTGGACATTGTTAAATATCACGCAACTCATACATACTCTTTAAATTTTCTATCATATGATTAGATGTTCCATTTCAATTATCACATAGTGCCACACTTACTTGTCATCTTCTCCTTCGGGTTTTCCTATTGAGTATTCAAAATTTCCGTCAATACTTGTTATTATTCAAAATTGTGTTTATGCTCCTAACTATGACAGTTTGTACAGCATTAGCACAAACACTTCCTCCTCTTTTGCATCCTACTCTGCCTTATTATTCTACCTTGCTTCATGTACCACTTTTTGTTGCAGCTTGGCAAAATGATCTGGAAAATCACTCAAAGTGATTTTTGTCTTATGATTACTACAGTGAAGATCCTCACGATCAAAGTGGTAGGGCGTTTTGAAGACTAGCTATCGTTTCTCTAACCTGCACAAACTTTCTCACCAGATGACTTCACCACTATATTCCTTCAGGAACTGACTTTGCTTTCTAGCAAATGGTTCCAATATACCAGGTGGTGTCACTGGTCATTATAATCTACACAAGTCCTCTTTTGTTAAAATCAAGCCTTTTCTGGAAGAGATGTTAAGGATGTTGTTGCTCATAGATGCTTGAGGGAGTTGTTGCTAAAAGAGAATTATGGATTTGTTCTGGAATGACATATGGCCAATAAAGAGTTTTTTCCTTAACGCAAGGCTGAGTTAGACACTATTAGACGAGAAGCTGAGAAGGTTCTAGATATGCATATGAAGGCTTCTTTTGAGCCACCTGAGCCAGTTATTGTTCATGAGCAGGTGGCTGAAGTTGTTGATGATCAGTCTCTTGTGGAAGATCTTGAAGATGTTCCGGATCATGAATCTCCTCAGCAAGAGTCTGAAGAACCTGCAGAGGTCTCTCAGTGCTTGGAGTTGGTGCTTTCTTTGAGACCATCTTCACCTATTAGTGCTGATCAAGATGTTCCACTGCAATGATGATTTCTTTGTGAACCCTTTTCATGATATCAAAAGAGGGGAGAAAATGGCTTAGTTGTTTCACAATACTCTTTATATATATATATATATATATATATATATATATATATATATATATATATATATATATATATATATATATATATATATATATATATATATATATATATATATATATATATATATATATATATATATATATATATATATATATATATATATATATATATATATATCACATTATCAAATAATTCAGTCAATTTGTATATTATACACAACCTACATAAATGATCTCTACTTGATATGCATATTTGATAGAAGAACCATGCTATTTTAACATCAATAATTTTTTACACATATTTTATATTCACTACTTTATCCTTCATATTTTCTTTTCTTTTACAAATGCAAAAGTTCATTTTTTAATAACCATATTATGCTTCAGAGTGGATTATCAACTTGTTGATGAAGTTTCAAAACATTATTTCCAAATACAATTCAACACTTCTCTTTCTTCTAAAACCTCTCTCCAAAACTATAAATTTATTATATATACGATGAGTAGCATTATCCTATAAGATATCATGCACTAGATTTGCAAACTAAGTTGCATCTCACAAGTGCTTATTTAATTCCTTAACCTTTACCTTTTTCATGCAGATACATTAACCTCTTCAAACCTAGCTATACGTAAACATATGATCATTGATCACATATACCACATACACAGAATGTATTCTCAGAGGAGGGAATCAACAATGAGTCTGAATTCATCCAAGCTCACAGCTCCATCTCCGTCTGCATCAAGAGAAGCAACAAGATGCAGACAGTTCTCTAGTGACAAGTCTAGACCCAAGTTTTGCATGACTCCATGAAGGTCTTCCCCGGTCAGAATCTCGTTCCCATCTTCATCCAACACTTCAAACGCTGTGCTGAGGGTGCTCGCGAGACTCCCACCCTCCAAGTCCCTGGTGTTCATCTCCAAGAACTCGTGTATGCTCAGTAACCCATCTTTGTTCTTGTCACCTTCTTGCATCATTGCAGTCACTTCTTGCTCGCTAGCGTTGTACCCTAGTGACCCGAAGATTCCTCCTAGCTCTGCCTTCGTGATTCGCCCATCGTTGTCCACGTCGAATGCTCTGAATGCCTCCACTAGGGAAAGAACATGGTTCAGGGTCTCCATTTCGGCACAGAGAGAACCCACTTGAGCCATCTTCACGATTAGAGAGTGGCGTTGTGTGGTGCTGTGTGATTGTCCATTGTTATTCAGCACTGTAAATATTTGGAAAGAGGGAACAAGAATTTATGCTGCTTTTGCTTTTGTGGTGGTGAAGATTATGAAGATTATGGGAATAGGATCTACCATGGTTGTAAAGTTTATTCTTTCTTATCTTCACACCCTAGGTATGGGTGTAAAGTTTGGAAAGTTCTTCGTTATAAAGAATAATTTATGTGAAACTAAACGCGTATATTCGTACTTTTAAAAAGAAAAATGCAACTAAGGTTGCTGTATACAGAATGTGAATTGAGGGTGATGTTCAATAAAATAGGCTGATTTACGTGGAACTCGTTCCCAATGTGAGTTGAAAATGCGAAACCGAACAAGGAAGAAAAAACAGATAATTTAATTTGTGTTATACAATGCTAACGAGTAATATAGACGTAGACATACTTAGATTGTAGTTATTTAAATTAGTTGTAAAAATCCTTTTAAATATATACCTATCCCTACCGGTCTAGCCGGTCTCGGTCTGGTGACTGGACTGATCGACCTAGTCAAAGAATACTTCTAATTAGACAATAAATAACAGTAACGATAATTACAATAATATATAATAAGTCTCATTTATATTCCGAAATACACAAAAAAAAATATATCTGACAAATTAACTAAATACTAATTAACCGAAAGATGGTAAGGTTTGGTCTGGTTAATCCAGTACTTAGTGAGTAGAGTAAAGGTGGATTGGTAGGAGTTTGTAAGGCTGAATTATGTTATCAACTCTACTCGTTTGTCTTAATTTGCGCTCTGAGAGGTGGTGGTAGGATTTGTGCAGAGGAGCTCTATAAGCTTAGAGCATCACAGTAACTTCTTTAATACATATAGCAGCGTAAGAGCTTGCAGAGATATGCAGATGTGCGATGATTCAAGCAGAGATATGCACAGGTGCGAAGCTGCTGTATAATTATGCAGAGTTGTCGGCAGTTCAGTATGTGCACATGCAGAAGCTGAACAATCTCATGTGAAGTGGTTATTATAGGTGCAGCAGAATCTGGGTTTTTCTGGTTTTACAATTCTGCATAATTATGCAGAAGAACTGTGGTCTACAGGTGTTTTCCTTCCCAAGTACTTAATTGGGAATTAGCAACTTTTAAGCCTATGCCAGCGCCACATGCAGTACAGGGGAGTTTGTTGTTGCTGCATAATTATCCTTTTTCAAAGAGGGGTGATGGTTCTGCAAGTATAGAAAGAGTGATTCAATTTTGGAGTTGGAAGATGGGAGTAGCAGGAGCGGAAGGTACGGTTGCAGCAGTTCAGAAGGCTCTTTTTATTTGTTTTACAGTTGTGCTACTGTGATGGGTTGGATTGGTGTAGCAGAAAACTCTTTTGATGCATGCCAAGTCTGTGATACATTAGATACTAGGATTAGGGACAGAATATGCTGGGACTGTAATACAATAGAGCACAGGAGCTGATAAGTGGTGTAGAAGCTCAATGGCAGGGGTTTATTCTGCTATACTATGCTCTTAATCCTCCATAGTTTTCTGCAGTTTGAGCCATCAGTTGTTGGTCTATTTTCTGCAGAAGAGGTTTGTGTGCTGGCAGTGGGTTGTAAAGCTATCTAGGAAACTTAAGCTTCTTACCTATTGTGCTATAATTTTAGTTTAAGCTAGCTAATAAACTCTCTAGTTGGAATTTGTAAAAGGGTGGCAACACCCCTAAAGTTCCTTTTAATTTAATTATTTTTTGCCAATAAAAAAAATTATTCTTAAGATATTTCAACATATCTATATATTAATATATCTCTTTATTAATCAGGAATCACGAAGCACATCAGTAAATAACTGATACCCAACCCATCACAACAAAGGTCCATAACCAACACTATAAATAAACTCTATGCAAAGTTGTAAGTTACGCTTTTATCAATTACTAATATACACCCTTTACATAGAGTACTTACTTGATCATCGAAGTACCTTTTTTTAGGTCACTCCTAACCAAACATCAACATTTGTTGAAGGAGACTCGAAGGAAGGAACCAAAGGATCACCGACACGTTACCAACTATATAACCAGTCTCAGATACTATTTAGGCCTTCTTTACCTATACAAGTACAGTGTAAATAATTTTCCTTACCAACACATATATAATCTTTAATTTTTAAAAAATCAACGTACATGATATGATCCTTAATTTTAAAAAACCTTTTTCAACGTACAAGACGCTAATAATCAAATTACAGCTATGTTCTTACATCTTTATTTCATTGCCTAAGCAAAAGCCAATAGGGTTGATGGTTATCAAATGAAAATAACTCAACCATCTAATGTATGCAAAATGTTGTTACAGGACTGAGTTACAAGACGACATCTCTTAAATCGATGAAAAAATTATGAATGTGAGGTACTTGTAATTTATTGGTTATACTAACCTGTATTTTAGGTGTTGGTTAGGGAATGTTTGTAGGGTATCAAAAGCCTATTGGAGGCTGCATATTGGTTCCGTGGCTGCTAAGAAGTGAAGAACAGATGCAGATATGTTAGCACCAGACGCAGGGGCACTGGGGAAAAGCTGTTGCATGGGAATAATATGGATCAATAGCAAAATATGGAATGGGGTTAGCATATTAGTGTACAGGATAAGCAAACTTGCATCAAAGGTGTGCTATCTGGCCCGTAGCAGCTGTTTCAGGATTGCTAATTACTTCACTTGAGGACGAGATACAAGGACACAATTTGGTGCGTTAGAATAGGTGACCTAAAATAGGAGGGGTGAATTGTTTTCAAAAATTTTTTGCAAATACTAAGTCTGGTTGAAAACTTAGGAAAATCAACTAATTGATTTATCCATTCAATTGGTTATAAAAAGCACGACAAACATGTATTCAAAATATAAAACTAGTTGTCACGTGAAGTTAACTAATTGATTTAAACACAAAACTGTGAGGCAACAAATAAAATAGATATCAAAGTAAAATAGACATTGCACAGGGGATTTATATTAGTTCTCTCTTATACCAAGATTTATATTGTCACATGAAGTTAACTAATTGATTTAAACGCAAAACTGTAAGGCAACAAATAAAATAGATATCAAAGTCAAATAGAGATTGCACAGGAGATTTATATTGGTTTTCTCTTATACCAAGAGTTACATCCAGTCCTCAGCAAGTCACTGAGAATTCACTAAACCAAACACAAAGGTTTACACAAGAAACATTCAAGAGTGTTGATCTTGACCCTTACAAGAACACACAACACTCTTAACCATACACAAAATTCATAAACCCTATTTGAATCTACTTACAACAAAATACAATGAAAGTATAAGGTTTAAATATACCTGGATTGTTACAAACACTATAAAAAAAAAAGGATTTTAACAAAAGTTATTTAGCGGAGGTTAATAAAATTCTAGGAATTGATTTAATTAACGGAAGTTTTTTAAACTTCGTTAAGTTCCAAAGGTTATTCTAAAACCTCAGCAAAATAACATAGGTTTTTTAAACCTTTGTTAAATTCCAAAAAGTTTATTTTAAAACCTTAGAAAAATAACAGAGTTTTTTAACCTTCGTTAAATTCCAAAGGTTTATTCTAAAACCTCAGCAAAATAATGGAGGTTTTTTTAACTTTCAGTAAGGTCCAGAGGTTTATCCTACAAATACAGTAAATTAATGGAAGTCTTTTTTTAACCTTTTTTAAGTTTCAAAGGTTTATTCTAAACTTTCAACAAAATAATGGAATTTTTTAACCTTCGTTAAATTCCAAAGATTTATTGTAGAATTTCAATAAAACACTCCATATTTTTCAAACTTCAATATAATTAAATTATTTATAAATAAATAGTTAAAAACTATATAGTTTTAGTATATTTTATATACTTTATAACTAATTTCTCTAAAATTTTGAAAGTGTAACTTTACATTACAAATAAGTTTTCTAAAGTTTCAAAATTTTATTTTAAAAACTCAACAAAATAACCTTAGATAATAAGTATTTCAACAACTAATCTTAGATAATAAGTATTTCAACAGTATTTGCATATTTCTTATGACTGATGGTAGTTGGTTTATAAAATTCCAAGTTTTTTTTGTTACAAGCTCATATTTCAAAAAACCTGACTTATTTTGTTTTAACTTTTGATGTACTTGTATTTTATGTGCAATTTTAGTTTTAGTTATAATTGTTAATATTTAATTCTCATAATTTTAAAATATTTTAAATTAACGCCTTTATTTTAAAATGCATCTAAAAATTAATTCACTGTGAAAGTGAGAAGTAATAAAGTTAATTTTTCCTCGTAATATATTCTTGCAATCTTTAGCCAATAACACACATGGCTTTGAAGCCCACATTTGACAAATAATGCAATTATTTAGGATATATAAAGCAGTGATAAACACCAGTTATTGTCGAACTAGGTAATAGTGGCTTGTGATCCAAGTTGGGACAATAAGGTGATGGAAGAAGCAATATTAGAGTAAGAAGAAGATAGTGCCTTATTTAATGTTTCTTCTCCTTATATATAATAGACATAAGTGTGGTTGAATTGTGATTCCTTAATAGGACTACCAGCCTGTTCTGGAGAGCAGTGTGTCTACGGTGGAAGAGAGAAATAAGGAGGATCGTTAGAGATGGTGGAAAATGGGGTTGAAGGTTATTTCAAACGACAAGTCATTTTACGGAAATTTTGAAACTCATGGTATTTTATGGAGGTTCTTAAATCCATGGTATTTCACGGAGGTTTTGAAACACATAGTATTTTACAAAGGTTCTTAAACCCATGGTATTTAATAGGGGTTTCGATACAATCCAATTAGCCAAGCAGATGACCAATGACACAAAAGACACTTCACACTTTGATCACTCATCTCAGCATACAAGACAAGGCCCTACCAAATATCGCAAGGACCTCAGCAGAAGAAGAACCGGGCATATATCAAAGCATCAAATGTTTTTTCTTCTAATATCCTTACAAGACCATTGTTTGTAAATAAATTGGACTCACTTTGGGGGTCCAAATAGAAGAATAAGCTCGAGTAGGGTGTGCTTAGTAATTTGAGTAGGGTCTTGCCTCATGTATTTACACATTGAATTTTGAAATAGAAAAGAAACTATGTCAGAGTGTTTTAGTGACTCTTAAGTGCTCTCTGAATTTGAGTCTTATCTTGAGTGCAGTGCACTTCAAGTGGCAGCTCTGCACCACTCATCTTGGAACCCTCTCACCTTCCAAGTGGCATGAATCATCCCCTCCACTCCATAAGCCTCCTTCACTCTTTCTCTTTTCTTTCTATTCATTTGCGCGTTCCTTTTTCATTCATGTTCTCTAATTCCTCCTTTACTTTCGGTCATCATCTTATCATAGCTATCTTATTTTGTTCTTAAATTATGCACCTCATCATCATCACTTTATAATTTATTTTTCTCTTTGCCCTCTAGAACTGCACCTTCACATTTACTTAACCACTTGGTTAAGTTCGTGTCCAGTGGGAATTTACTATGGGTTTCTCACCATATTCGGCCAAAAAATAAAAACTCATAAACAAAGTGTCACCATAAAATGTGCAATCTTAAAATCAACTCACATCAGGTTCAGAAAGACTTTTCTTGAGGTTTAAAAAAACCCCAGGAAAAACATTCCCTAGGGATGGTTTAGCAGGAGAAACTACAACCCTGGGTAAATGACTTAATAGAGGTTTCAACCCTGAATAATGTTAAAATAAACCCCCGTTAAAATCATTTTTTTCTTTTAGTGAAATGAAATGCAATAGAAATGCAAATCCATAAACCTTCTTTAGAGTGCAAGGATGATCCTAGGAGCAAACTCAATCTCCAAGATGATTTTAAAACTTTCTATTTTTCTCTTTCAAGAAAATCATTGTTTGAAATGATAAGGTTTCATCCTTATATAAGGTAATGATGTTGTAAAAACAGTTTGATCATTTAATGGAAATAGTTGTGTCATTTAAAATTTCATTTGTTAATATAACAGAAATTTGTTAAAAATATTTAATTATTTTTTGAAATAATTAACGGTTTTCTTTTACAGAAGAAATCATCAAATTTTAAATCGATTCTCTTATTGAAATAACTAGTTGATTTCACTTAACATAAAAAGACAAATTAGAATACAAATCATTTTTAAATCCTTAAAAGTTTTAAGTGTTTTCAATCGGTTGATATGATAAATCAATCTGTTAAAAATACTTACTATAGTCAACAAATTTGAATAGAAGCAATTTCAATTGATTAAATCATGAATCAATTGATTTTAAAAATATAAAGATTTAGAAAAAAAACCTTTTCATGAAGATAGATTATGAAGTGACTTGGATGAAGAACTCCTAAATCATTTCTCAAGACATTTAGTCTATCTCTAGGAAAAGGTTTGGTAAATATATCAGCGAGTTGTTTCTTACTTTCAACAAACTTGATTTCATAATAACCAATTATAACATGATCACTAATGAAATGATGTTTGATCTCAATGTGCTTTGTTCCATAATGTTGAATCTGATTATTTGTAAGATTGATGGCACTGGTATTATCACACAACAAGGGCACTTTGCTTAGCTTCAAACCATAATCTTCAAATTGTTGTTTAAGCCATAATATTTGCACACAATAGCTTCCAACAAC
Source organism: Phaseolus lunatus (assembly GCA_013389735.1). Lineage (NCBI taxonomy): Eukaryota > Viridiplantae > Streptophyta > Magnoliopsida > Fabales > Fabaceae > Phaseolus > Phaseolus lunatus. The sequence continues at coordinate 43,317,560 of CM023864.1, read as the reverse complement.
TATATATTATGCCTCTGCAAGAGAGAGCCACACAGTCTTGTTTCTTGTTGTTCCGGGAGATGAGACTAGAACCAAGTAGGTGACATGTACCACTTGTGTTTTTTTTTTTTTTGTCTAACTTACACCGAGCAAAATCTAAATCGGAATATGCAATAAGAGTAATGGGAGAGTTAGAAGGATACCATAGACCAACAATGTCTATTCCTTTAAGGTATTTGAGGATTCTTTTAGCAATAGTGAAGTGAGATTCCTTGTGATTTGACTGGAATCTTGCACACAAACATACAACAAACATAATGTCTAATCTACTTGCAGTAAGGTAGAGAAGGGATCCAATTAACCCTCTAAACTTGGTTTGATCTACAGATTTTCCAACCAGATCAGCATCCATGTAACAACTTTGTTACATAGGTGTTGCAACTTCTGTGCAGTTTTTCATGTCAAACTTTTTAGAATGTCTCTGCAGTATTTGGTTTGACTTAAGAAGATGTCATTCTTCATTTGATTGACCTCCAAAGGAACTCTCCCAAGCGAGTTCACTCTAGAGAAATTGGGTTTTTTCTCTTCAAACTCACCCAAGCAAGCAATAACTCACTTAGGCGAAATGTCACTTAGCCCAAGTCTAACTAGGTTAAATAAAAGGTGTGAGGCATAACCCTAGATATCATTGGGAGAATAGAAAGAGATAAAAAAAAAAAACCCTAGAAGAGACAGTCGTCAAGGAGAAACATCCTAGATCTTCTTTTCTTATCTTCCATACTTGTAATGGCCAACATGAGTGGCTAATTCTTGCCTTTAGGATTGAGAGTAATCTATTCAAACTCTTATGTATTGAGGTAATATTTATCTATAATATTCAATTCTTGATTGATGATTGGTATTATCATTTTATTCTCAAAGCTTGAATTATTCATGATTTTGATCCTTAGATTTGACAGGAAAGTATTTCTAAGAATCTGACCTAAATGATAATACTTAACATATTTGAATGCTAGGAATAGATTTGAAATATTAATTCTTTTATAACATCTGTTCATAATGATAAGGAGCTTTCTAAATATGCGAGGAATCGATATTTAGGAGACTTTCTTAATAGTTTTGTATGCAAAGAATCGATATAAATTATTTTTATGTGTATCAATATCAATCAAGACTGAATATTATAATTTCTTGTAAAAATACAGATGAGTGAGAAGGATGAACTCCAATCCCAATTTTCCCAATTGAATTAAACAACTCTTTACTTAGCTTTATTTACATTCTTGCAATCTCATACACAATAAACTTCCAACAAGCTTTTATATATTGCTTTTTATTTAGTGAATATTATACTTGATAATTCAATTGTTCCTTGTGTGTTTGATATTCGTCCTGGCAAATTTATTACTTCTAACACGGTACATTTGTCGTAAAATAGTCATCAAAATCTAACTTCCACCATTTCACCCAAAAATCACAAAAAAAAATTGATTCTTACCTAAAATCACTAACCAAGCGTTCCAAACACCATGACCACCTCCATTGTACCTCACCTGAGCTCAACCGTCCCTGCAACACCTCCAGAAGTCACCAACACAAAACATGCTGCCATGGAAGCATTATGTTTGAAATAAAATTCTCAAGGATAATTTCAAGATTTCAAAGAATGATAGGGGTGCAGGTTCTAATTGATGGGGTGCTGAAACCAAAATCCTTATGTATATTTGTATGAATCAACGCTTTCTTTACACATTTTTTTGTCGTTGGATTCATTCAAAAAGTTTGATATTTTGATAATTTTCACTTCGGCAATTTTTATTAATATTTGTTCTCGCCGAGGTGAGCTCGGTCAGATTCAAAGATAGGCTCCGAGTAGGATCCTTCCAAGCTTTGTAAATTGGCTCCAAGGAGTGAAGGGGCTCCACCTGCAGAAGATAGTCCGACGCTCAAGTCAATAAGAGCATAACATTCAATGTATATAGTGAGTTTAGTCTAAAATATAAGTTGAAATTACTCCCTATGAGTGGTCATCTATTTATAAGCCTTCATGGGCTTGGATCTTTGACACTAGTTTTTCCAAGTTTTAATGTGACATATCATAGTATCATGTCATAAAATATGAATATCATGTATATAAATTGGATTTATATAAATCGGAGTATTCTGTAATATAATCAGAGTATTTATGTAATATAATCAGGGATATTGTATGATTAAATCAACGTATTAATGGAGTTGGGATATTACATATATCAGAGATATTATATGATAAAATCAGTGTATTTAAAGAAATCGGGATATTGTGCCCTAAAACCAAATTACGTGAAATCATATTAATTGTGTGTTAATAAGATTGATTCCCATAATATATTTGTCCAAATTAATGTTTTTAAATGATGATAATTATGTGGGGGTTCATTAAAAATAGTCCTATAAATCTTGGTTAATTTTATTTCATTATGGGCCTTCTCGCAATTTAAACCGAAATGGAACACATTCGACTTGGAATTGATCGGTATATGTTCGATTTGGACTTGGACGGTACAATATTATATGAGAGATTATTATTATAATGGAGATTAAATTCTTTTTATATAAAATGACATCTAACAGAAGAATAATTATAGAAAATTGAGAAGGAGTTCTTAAGGATGTTAAGCAATAAGTTTCAATAATATTAAAAAAAGGATATTTTGATAAAAAAAATATTGTTAAAGATTAGAAGGCTTTTCTTTTACACTTAATAGTCACATATTGATTAAGAGCTCAAATCAAGGACAATTTAAATACATCTTTCTTCCTTAACCCTCTGAGACGTCTTTTAAGGACAAAATCATGAAGGAGTTCCAAGCTCCAAAGTGGACAATACCTCAGATGAGATGATTGACCTTAACAATGTTATTTCAACGAACTTAAGGTCAAAATATTGGTTTCGTCTATGGGAATAAAAAATAATTCAAAAGACGAATCATCGTTCCCCTTAGCCCTCGAACTGGGGTTTGAACTTGAATAGGACGACCCAATTGTTGTTGCTGCTAACACAACCAATTGGTGGGTTAGAAAAGTCCTCATCGACCAGGGAACATTTGTCAACATGTTGTCACACAAGAAAATCATTAAATAGAAACAAAATTTAGAAACCAAAAATAATTAGTCACTCTATTAACTAAATTAGATATTATTTTAGAGACTAAAAAAATTATTGTTATCTAAAGTAATTTCTATTATTAATAAAATTTATAAACTAGTTTCTAAATTGGTATCTATTTAGCTACCAAGGTTTTAGCTACCAACTAATTTAGATTCTAAAGTTGGTAGCTAATTAGACACCACTTTAAAAATTAATTTATAAATTTTATTAATAATAGAAACTACTTTAGATACCAATAATTTGTTTAGTTTCTAAAATAGTATCTAATTTAGTCAATATAGTAACTAGCTATTTTTTGTCTCTAGAATTGATTTATATTTAATTATTTTCTTGTAATGTGTATTGGTAATTTTAAAAGCTCGATATTCCCACTTCTCTTATCAAGTCTTCCTGGATCCTTTGTTAGGATTTGCGAAAGAACAAGTACACATTAGGGAGAATGTCGATCTGCTTACAACATTTGACGTAAGTATTACCTATTGTACATTGATAATCCACTATATTTTGGTAGAAGTTGACACCTTCGACAACACTCTCAGTGAACACTCAATCTTTTTTATTATTCGTTAAATACTTCTAAAAATTTTTCTAATTTTTACTAATTTGAACATCGAAAAATATTACTTGATACTTTCTCAATAAACTCGGCAACTACTCTTCGAAGAATTCACTTCAATCCCTTGATCGACTTTCTCGAAGGTTATCCAAATCAACCTCAAACATTTTCTCGCTCAATCCCGATAGAAAAAAATATGTATCGAAAAAGGGTTCGAATAATAATTGAATTTCTAATATGCATTAGAAGAAAATAAAGCTTTTGAATAAACAATCGAAATATAAATCCACGGTTTATTATAGGAATCAAAACGGTTTAGAATATTAAAATATGGGCAAGATAAGTGGCAAAATCAAGATGAAAGATTTGAAGAACACGATGCAAGACCTACAAGGATTCTTCGTTAATTTAAGTGTGTTATAAATATGAAAAAAATTGTATTGTTTTATTCGGTTACCAGCATTTGCAAACTTCCTATACCACCTCGGTCTCATCATTGGCTTTGGAAGAATTATGTTCTAATTCATTGTTTTTACTCTTCAATCTAGTATTCATCTCCTTTTACTTTCTGTAACTATTTCTCCTCACAATAACTTTTGTTATGGCTGTGAGTACTTTTTTTGTTTTCTGTAAATATGTGTTATATTTGTTTATGTTGAATCATTTATATATGTTATCATTTACAAAATATTTATATATATTTTTTAAATGTGTTGTATTTGTTTATGTAGAATCATTTATATGTTATCATTTTCTATCAAGGTAATAATAGTTTCTCAACAAATTTTATCTTTAATAAAATAATATGTCGTTATTATTTAAATTCTTATACAATAGTTAGAGTTTAAAACAGAAACTATAATAGATTATTAATGAAATACACTTTCTTAAATGAAAATTATAAATATTGATAATTTAGAAATGAAGAATGTAATAAGTTTATTGGTATTATAATGTGACTTTTCAAATTATAATAATTCATATTTCAATGAATTTTAAGTAATGAAATGTACAAGTCTTTCATGGGTTCTCTGGTAACAAAATTTGGTTTCGAGTTTCACTAATGACGTAAGCTGAGAGCATGGGAACAACGCCAAACGTCTTTTTTTTTTCCTACTTTTCTATAAATTTTGGTGAGAAAAAAATGGGTTTTCTTTTACCAACATGGTGCTATTTTGTTAGTTCTTTATAATAAAGGGGTCAATTCTAAGAAAAAAAATCAAATTTGGATATTCATATAAACAAGTCGGTACAATTTGGCACAATTTTGGTCATGTCTATTTACCTAAAGTGTTAACTTGAAGTCATGCCAACTTGATACGTAATAGAGAGATATTAAACCTAAGGCCTAAGGTATACTCTGAGCTATTAAAACTAGGGTTTACTAAAAACTTATCTCTTTTCTTCATTCAGAGAAATCATGTCACCTAAATAGGTGGGTTTGGGTTTAGGGTTTAGGGTTTAGAGTGTTTTGGTAGTGATGCGGGGGTGCAACAGGAAATTGGGTCACGAGAGGTGTTTTGGGCTTGCTAGGGTTGGTTTGGGGTGCTGCCTGCTCTTGTGCATTAGGGTTTTGGTGTGCCGCTAGCTGATTAGGATTAGGATAGAAGGGCGCTGCTTGGTCATTAGGTTTAGGAGGGGAAGGCGTCGTTGTTGCTGCTTTACTTTTTTCTTAAATGGGAGAAACAATCTTTGGTGCTCTAAAGAGAATGAAGGAGGGGGACGCAAAAATTGGAGTGGATGCGGGGGTGTAGTAGTAGGGGACATTGGGCGGCGCGGCGGGTGGCAGTTGAATGGATCTAGATGCCGGTAGCGGTGTTGCAAAATGGAGCCTGGTGTGCACGGAGGCTAGCAGCATTGGGCAGCGCAGCGGTTGGGGCGCGGGTGGTGTTGCGACATATGACCTGGTGTAAGCAGAGGTTGGCAGCACTAGGCGACGTGGCAGTTGGGGCGCAGGTGGTGTTGCGGCCCGTGACCTGGTGTGCGCCGAGGTTAGCGACACTGGACGACGCAACGGTTGGGGTGCAGGTGGTGTTGCAGGGTGTGACCTAGTGTGCACAGAGGTTGTTCTAGGGTCTGGATGAAGCGGTGCGGCACTGGTGGCGTGGTGCTGGTGTTTGCGTCGCTGGTATGGGTTTTTGACAAGAGGTATAGGGTTTCTTCCATAGCAGATAGACACTTTACAATGGAGATTAGTATTTTAATTAGGTCTTTTGTTTGGATTTTGGGAGGCATGGTAAGGCAATGAAAGCACCAATGATAGAGAGCTATTAGCTATACTATATTAAATCTAAGGCCTAAGGTATACTCTAAGCAATTAAAACTAGGGGTTACTAAAAACTTCTCTTCTTTCCTTCATTCAGAGAAACCATGTCACCTAAATATGTGAGTTTGGGCCTGTCTATTGGGCCTGTTCTAACAATACTATCCGCCCCAGAAAACACTTTGTCCTCAAAGTGGAGTCTTGAGTCGGTTGGGTCGTTGGAGAGTAATTGGGCTGGAGTTGGATCGCTTAAGTATTTGTTTGGTTGTGGGGTAGAGTGTTTTGGTAGTGACGCGGGGGTGCAACAGGAAATTGGGTCGTGAGAGGTGTTTTGGGCTTGCTAGGGTTGGTTTGGGGCGCCACCAACTCTTGTGCATTAGGATTTTGGTGTGCCGCTTGCTGATTAAGGTTTAGAGTGGAGGGCGTCGCTTGGGAATTAGGTTTAGGAAGGAAGGGCGTCGCTTGGTCATTAGGTTTAAGAAGGGAAGGCGTCGTTGCTGCTGCTTTTCTTTTCTTTTTCATTTTTTTAAATGGGAGAAACAATCTTTGGTGCTCTAAAGGGGATAAAGGAGGGGGACGCAAAAATTGAAGTGGATGCAGGCGGTGTAGTTGCAGGCAATATTGGGCGGCGTGGCAGCGCCTAGGGTGCTGGCAGTTTAACGAATCTAGATGCCAGTACGGGTGTTGCTGAATCGAGCCTGGTGTGCGCGAAGGTTGGCAGCACTAGGCGGCACAGCGGTTGGGGCGCGGGCGGTGTTGCGGCGTATGACTTGGTGTGCGCAGAGGCTGGCGGCACGGCGGTTGGGGCGTGGGTGGTGTTGCAGCGTGTGACCTGGTGTGCGTGGATATTGTTCTAGGGTCTGGATGAAGCGATGCGATGTTGGTGGCGTGGTGTCGGTGTTTGTGCCACTAGTGTGGTTTTTTTACGAGAGTTATAAGGATTCTTCCATAGCAAATAGACACTTTACAATGGAGTTTAGTATTTTATTTAGGTCTTTTGTTTGAGTTTTGGGAGGCATGGTAAAAGCAATGAAAGCACCAATGATAGAGAGCTACTAGCTATACTATATTAAATCTAAGGCCTAAGGTATACTTTGAGCTATTAAAACTAGGGTTTACTAAAAACCTCTTTTCTTTCTTCATTCAGAGAAACCATATCACCTAAATAGGTGAGTTTGGGCCTGTCTATTGGACCTGTTCTAACAATTTGGAAATTCATATAAAGAAGTAGGTCCAATTTGGCACAATTTTGATCATGTCTATCTACCTAAAGTGTTAACTTGAAGTCATGCCACCTTGGAATGATTTTGTGTATATCAACATACGACTTCAGTTAAAAAAATATTTTTCTCTCAAATTTTTTTTTTAAAAATATATTTGTTTTCAAATAAATGTATATTATTAATGTGATAGCAGATGATTGTTGTTATTTGATGTGTCAACCTTGCTGAGATGTCAAGTTGCATAGTGATACCTAACATGAAAGCTTTTATTAAAAAAATGTATATAATTAATTATTTAATTATAGTCGAAATTAATTAAAATTGAGTAATGATATGTAATACTTGAAATTAATTTGATAAATAAAAATTTATATTTGTATTTGCATTTGATTTAAAAAAATATTAATAAATAATTTTGGTAAATAGTAATATTAATATATAATATAATCTTATAGAAGTGGTATTTTAATAAAATATTAAAAATGTGTTTAAAACCATTGTTATGAAAAAACATGAAGGTCAACATACAAATTAGCTTGTTAGTTTTATGAAGGAATATTTGTTGTTGGTTAATTTAGGTTGTAGCTAATAACAACAAATGAGAAACACTCTCAATCTGAGAGCAACAATGAAAACGCAGTCTTCTGCATAGTGGAAAACGTAGGTAATCCTACTTACCCTTGAGTAAACAAAAAGCATTTAACCACTACAGAATGAAAGCTTCTCAGAGTAGGAAGAAATTATATGCAAATCAGAGTATAAAGTATTTGGAGTTTGTAGTTGAAGACCATGTGTTCATGAGAGTGACACCAACCAAGGGTGTAGGACGAGCTATCAGATCGAGGAAGTTATCCCCTAAGTTTGTTGGACGATGTCAGATCCTAAGGAAGATAGGTCTAGTGGCTTATGAGATCGCTCTACCTCCTCAGTTAGCAAACTTGTATAATGTCTTTCATGTGTCTCAACTAAGGAAGTATATCCCAGACCCTGGTCACATACTGGAAGTGGATAATGTGCAAATCAAGGATAACTGGTCTTTTGAAGCAAAACCAATTAGGATTGAAGATCATCAGACTAAATAGGTCAAAGGCAAGATCATCAATATGGTGAAGGTGGTGTAGGATGATAGATGTAGTGATTCAACTTGGGAATTGGAAGAAACCACGAGAGAAACTTATCCCTATCTCTTTTCTAATAAGTCAATTTTCAGGACGAAAATTTTTCTTGTTAGGGGAGAATATAAGGATTTAGAAAATAACCTTAGAGTAGAAGTGATATATTTCAAATGACACCTAAATATTTTATTGTTAAAATAAAATGTTTATAAATATAAAATGTAGTTATTCAAGTTTCATTTTAAAAGAATCACCATCTCTATAAAACTTCTCTTTTCCTATTCTTTCACTTCTCTCTAAGATTCTGACTCTTTCGCTCATCGGTTTGATGGTCGAAGTCCGCCATTAAACTCCTGGTAGCAAAGAATGCAAGACTGCCCGATTAAAATCTCTAATAGAGTAAGTTCATATTTGCTCTTCTCTTTAAGTCAAATTTTGAACTTGTTAAGTTTGTCTTACTCTAGGCTTTGCATGTTACTCTTTTAGCTTCGGGATTAATCTTTGTTAGCTCAGAGTCCTTGTGATATAGTTAAATTTTTTATCGGGATTCTACGATGCAGGTCCGTTGAACAATTTTAGGATTTGGAGCTCTTAGTGAGTATTTGATCAAGTTCAAGTAAGGGAAACTAGTTTAAATTTCCAATAGAACCCTAGGTTAGAAGATTTGGATGTGGGGGTGATGTGCTCACCAGTCTCAAAATTTTCTTGTGTGATTTCTTATTTTTTTAGTATATTAGAATTTCATTTATTTTTGAATGTGAAATTGTAGATATGGTAGATGTTGTAAAATGTATATGAGTTTGGAATTGAAGGAATTAATGAATGTATTTGAATAGTTTGTTGAATCACTTCAAATGTAATGTTTGATGAGAATTGGTTGTTTGAATTTAGATCATTTTAGTTCAGAGAGAATATATATGTATAGATTGACATAATAGCTCAATGATAGTGCTTGAATAATTCTGAGTAAGAACTATCATTTTAATGTGTAGATTTATAAAAATATGAGTTGAATGTAATTTTGGTAGAAAAAATAGAAATATAGCAGGTTTATGTAGATTTTTCTGCATATATCGCTCACGCGAGAATAGAGTGAAAAATGGGGTGCTCTCGGGTCCATTTTGCCCCAAACATGAAGAAATCTCACTCAGGCGAGGCTTGGGATGAAATTTTGAGTGTTATCGGGTTCAATCTCGCTCAAGCTTCAAGCTAGCAAATTCTCGCTCAAGCCAGTAAAAAAACCTTATATTTTTATTTTTGCTTTTGAAAGCCTAGTTTATTCTTGTTTATTGTTTTTAAGTGCACATTTTAAATTTTATTTTAAAATATAATTAAAATAACTTAGTTATGTGTTTAAGTGAATTTTGTGAAATATTTGAATTATTTATAAAGTTTAAAATATGATGTGATTGAATGGTCTATTGATGTGTTAAATGAAGTATGCAATGAGGTGAAAGTGTGATCAAGACATAGTATTTTCAGGAAAGGAAATATCGTGTTGAGATTGTTATTAAGGTGTATTGATTTGTGAGTGTCATGTGGATGAGACAATCCTGACTCTATTGAAATAATAGAATCACATAGATGAAGTTATTCAGTTGGTGAAAGTCAAAGGAGGTTCATTTGATTGAGTCTGAGGTTTGAAAGAACTTATCAGAGCAGATCATATGGACTTATCCTATCATATGAGATTATGAGATATTGAGATGATTATGTTCATGGCTGTGTGAATTCACTATGAGTAGTATGACAGGTGCAGGTCTCTAAATGTTAATTTCAATACATGAGTCTTCCGAAAGTAGAGTCAAGTGTTTGAGTATGTGAGTTAGTAGAAATCTGACATGAGTAATGTGGATGATGAATGTTGATAGACACTTGATGATTTTGTGCAAATTATGAGAATTTGATGGATTATGCTTGTTATTAAAAGTTAAATTTATATTAGAATTCTTCAAAATAACTAGCGTACCATGTGCTTTGTTTTGTGTTTGTTTTCTTTAATATGTGATGATCGTGTTAATTTACACGAGAGCAGATGAGGTTGCAGGTGATAGATCTCCTCAGTGAGCAGTCGGAGGATGAGATGTTTTATTTTGAATGTTTTGTTTTTAAACCTTTGTGTATGTATTAAAATCCCTATGAAGAGGGATATATTTTGAGATACAATATGAGATAATTGTATATGTTTATATGTTAATTAGATATTTCATACATATTATTTTATTAGATATGGGTAAAAATGGGGATGTTACACTCTGAGCTAACAAAGACTAATCTTGAAAGTAAAAGAGTCACATGCAAAGCCTAGACCGAGACAAACCTAACAAGTTCAAAATTTGACTCAAAGAGAAGAGAAAAAATGGACTTACTCTATAAGGGATTCTGATCGAGCAATCTTGTAGCATTTGCTGCCAGGAGTCTAATAACGTACTCTGATCGTCAAATTGATGAGCAAGGAGGTTACAATCTTAGATAGAAGGAAAAGAAAAGGAAAAGAGAAGTTTTAGAGAGATAGTGTTTCTTTTAAAATGAAACCTGAATAACTGAATTTTCTATTTATGAACTCTTTTTTATTTTATTAATAAAATATCCAAGTGTCATTTAAAATATAATACTTATACTCTAAGGTTATTTTCTAAATCCTTACAATTAATATCATTAATATCGTTAATGTTATTAATATTATTAATATTAAATTTACCTACGAATTTAAATATGTTGACAATAATCTGTATGTAATGTTGAATTTCCCTATAGATTCAGATCTATAAATAATAATTTGAGAGTGATGTTGAATTTATTTATAGATTCAAATCTGTAAGAAATAATTTGTAGGTAAATCTGATTTTCTTTTGTAGTGTGAGTGAACTTTTATTTCTTTATTTGAAATATGTTTTTCTACTTTTAATTTCATTTACTTTACATCCATGTAGCTTCAACTTTCAAATAAACCAATTTTCAATTTCTATTAAATATATTTTTAAATCTCTCCTTAAATTTTAAATGTTTATCTATAACTTTTATTTTATTCATTCTTTAATTAAATTTTTATCAAGTAAGTTATATATTAAATAGCTATTTCATGCTAATTACATGCTTAGCAATTATAAATAGATTTTATTTTGTTAATTAAGTTTTTATCTTTTAAATTTTAATTTTCCAACTACTTTAATTATTAATAACTCAAATTTTGGAGAACCATGTAAAAAATAAATTATTTCATAATTACTTAAGTTATAATTAATCATCTAGAAAATATTACTCTTTTTAATTTTATCATAATTTATAATGATAGATATTTGATTTTTATTCATATGATTTATTAAAAAATTATTATTTATTACCATAGAAATAAACAATTAAATAATAAGAAGAAGAAGAAGAAGAAAAATAAAACTAATAATAATATTTATTCTATATTTAATTACTCAATCAAAATTCGCTACTACTTATTTCCTTAATTTAATTTAATTTGTTATATTATTTCTTTTATTACTTAATAACCCAAAAGTGATCCCAATTTTTCAAAAAAAAAGGAAGAAATGCTAACTCGAAATTTCCTCTAGAACTGATTTTTGACGCTGGAAATTCCTCTAGCGTGGGTAGGATTCGAAATTCGCTTTATAGCATTTTTAATAATACTTGAAGATGTAAATTAAATATTAAAAATCATTAATTATAAGTTTTAATATTTTAAATATTTATATTAACATAATATTTAAATTTTTATAAAGTATTATCATTATGAATTGCATTCTATATATTTTTTAATATTCCCAAAAACCTAAAATATTAAAAATAATTTCTAATAATTAAAATTTTATACGTTTTTTAAATTATGAAAAAATTATTACATATAATTTTAAGTAGTATTTATATATTATTATATTATAAATATTTTATTAATTAAATTTAGTTAATTTTATCATTTCTATTTAAATATTATTTTAATAAAATTTACTAATACATAAAATATTAAAAAAATATCCTGCATGGAAATCGATATACAATGAGTCTATTTAGGACAAGGAAAAACAACAACTCTAGTTGAAAAATTTGTTTTGGTGGAACACGACTTTTTATATTAATATAGTAATTAGTAATTAGGATTTCCATAAATAAATCCGTGATTTCACATTTTAAGTAAGCAATCTTTATACTAATTAGTAATTAGTAATTGTTTGGCTAGTAAACAATTTTTTATACTAATACAATAACTAAGTTCATTTCAATAAATAAATTTATGGAAGTGTAATTCTTTTAAACTCTGGTTTATTTTAGAGAAATGTTCATTGTTTGTGATGTCCTTCAGGTAAAATCAAAATCGCTTTATAAAAGTCATTATTTGGCTTCAATTAATTTTTGCGGCTTCCCTTTAACATCCGTACCCCCAAATGATTTTCAGTTGTCATTTCTAAAAATAGATCAGCAACTTCACCACAAACAGAGCTTTTTCATACCATCACAAGAGCAGACAAATCGAACCAGAAGTCATTTCTGAAGAATCCAATAAAAATAAAGTGATACCTACCAAGTCCAGTCACTCGCAGAAATCAGTATAGCTTAGGAAATAGGGTAGGAAGAGCTATAAACCAAAACCAACACTCCATAATCTTTCTCACCCTTTCTTCAGCTTTGGATCCTTGCAGCAGTGCTGTCTCCATTACACTGATCTAAACCATTAGTTTTGTAGTTTTGTATATAATTATATTTAAAATTAAGATGGTAAAAATTATTGCTTTAGTAGGTTCTTCTTCTGATATTTATTGTAATTTTTCAATATGATTTAATTTTTTTAACGTAATCTTTATTTTTATTAAAAGGATTTAATGTGAACTCTTTTGCTAATGTTGTTACAATAATTAATCTTAGAGTGAAATATTTGAAAATTTTAAACTTTAATAATTATACTGCGGTCTTTATAGTTATTTGTTGAGGTGGAAAATAGATTATTATGTGAAGATAGAAGAGAAGCAAAATTGAAACGAAAGAGTTTTTTTGTTGTTACTTAAATAGTTGCTAGATTTAGAAATAAGTTTTTTTGTAGTGTAGTTTGAGTGGGTGACAATGCTCTTGTGGTTCTATTGTTATGATTGGCTTCTTGCACCTATAACTACGAAAGAGTAAGGTTGGAGTAACTAGATTGGATTAGCATTTGGAATTGGCAAATTTTGGAGTCCGCTGAGTGATGAATATGAAGGTACGATTGACTCTCTAGACGGGAGATTGAATAGAGCACAAATTCTAATTGAGTATTTGTAAAATTATTAAGGCAAAACAATATCTAATGGTGTGTTCAGATTCTACAACAGATTTGAGAGAGTGGATTTGAAGTGATTTGAGAAGAAAGGGAAGTTGTTTGGATTAAGGTATATTAAAGTATATTTGTGAAAAAAGTTTATTAAAATTTGTAATTAATGTGATATTGTGAAAGATTTTTAAATTTTTTTAAAGTATATCAAATGTAAGTTTACATATTTGTTAAATAAAAATTTTTAAAAAAATTATAAAATAATTTAATATAAAAAATTTAGAAATATAAATTAAAACTAAAATAAATTCAAATAAGATAATTAATATTAAATTTCATAAAAATACGTATTAATAATTAAAATTAATCTTTTATTTAATATTTATTTTATTATAATATGAAAATTTAATATTAATAATTAATAAAGAAATTATAAATGTTATATATATTAAAATATAATTTACATACATAATTAATATATAATTTATCAATTTTTTTAAAAATAAAATAATGTTGTCTTTCTCTGCAAATCTCTTCATGGATGCAAAGAAAGTTTTAACCAAAAATTTATTATCGTTTTTCGTATTTTCATTCATTTCTTTTCTCGTTTTTCCAACTTTCACTCCACTCTCTCTTTCTTTGTTAATCCTCGCCTAGATCCAAACAAGCCGTAAAAGATAAGTGATAGAGTAGTATACACTAAATTTATATATTGATTCACCTCCAACTTAGGTTACATTTAATTCCTTTAAGCAATCCACTTAAGAACTTTTATCAACTCAAGTATGTTTTACTTCTTCAGGTAACAAGTATTTTTCACTTTTTCAGGTAACAAGCATTGAACATCTCTTCAGGCATCAAGTCTTAATCTCTCCCTAGGACTAAGATCTCTCAATAAGTGAGAAAACACTCTTGACGAGAGAGCAAACAATGAAAACTCATTGGATAATCTTCACACAACGAAGGATTTAACACTCCCCAAACCATGAGTGTTCTAAGTAGCAAATATGAAATATTCTTTCAAAAAATACTATACGCACTTAAACGTGTTCAATCGCTTGTAGTAATATTGTATTCTTGTGTATTTCTTCCTCATTTTCAAGGTATTTATATATGTTTCAGATTGTGATTGGTGAAGCTTTGATCTTCTCTTTATTCACTTTGACGTTAGACACTTGATATGGAAATCTTTGCTCTTTATTAATTCTCATGTGTCTTGGACTTTAATTGTATTTGAATTGTTTCTTCTTTCAATCCAAATGTGAACATTAGTTCATTATATAGCAATCTTTGGGTATCCTTCAATCTTGTGTGCTCATTATTTTGCATCTTTAAGCATATGAAAAAAATTGAATTATTTCCTTTATGATCTTTGATGTGAATGTTAACCCTTTTAAGGTATGTGACTAATTCTTCACTTTATCACATTCTCATTCTTCGAATAAATTCTTCAATCAGGCACGAATGTTGTACATACTGACTCTTCATAATATCACACGTTGAATTAGGAAAGTTTTGGATTAAGTCTTTAATGCTCTTTTTCACTTGAATTCTTCTTAATTGTATTCTTCATATATTTTTTTTTCTTTGTTCTTACATATCTTTGAATATCATCAATGACTTTCCATGAATTTTCACACTATGCAATCACTTCATTACACTCTTTGAATTCTCAATAAGAAAATGTGTGCATGCCCTCCTCTAAGTCTTGATTATTTCTAAAATTACATTTAATATGTGTTTAAATAGATAGAAATATTATTTACGTAAAAAGAAAAAACAATAAAAATGAAGCAAATTGAGATATAAATTACAAAATTCTAAAATTACATTTAATATGTGTTTAAATAGATAGAAATATTATTTACGTAAAAAGAAAAAACAATAAAAATGAAGCAAATTGAGATATAAATTACAAAATACTATGCAAACTTTCTCTTGTAATTATTATGCACTCTTTAAAAGATGATTTGCAAAGAAATTCAAGAATACTAATAAAATATTCTATTTTACTACTTTGATGTTTAACAACAGTATATAACTGATAATTTTTTTAACAACTATATTGTTAATATTTTATTTATATATATTTTATATTTTAGTAAAATAAATAATTAAGTTATAAAAATAATAATTTAATATTTATTAATATATGCTTTTATATTATAAATAATTAAAATAATAAATAAATAAATTTATTATTTTATCACATCTATACTACACTCTTTCTCTTCATGAAATAACATGTTTTCTACTCACTTTTTTTCTTTTTTCCATCCCTTTCCAATCTTATCCTCATTCAAACAAAATCATAGAAAACTTCGTGATTATCAGTGATATTAATATTTTCAATATGTTAGAACAAATATATCACTGAATAATATTCTCATAATATCTCTAGAATTATCAACAATTCCATCTTCAGATATTAATCTAAACAATATATTCAAGTTTAAAATAAATCTTTCACAATTTAATTTTTTTTAAATATATTTCACACAATATTTACTAAAAAATTCTTATTATCAACAATTCCATCTTCAGATATTAATCTAAACAATATATTCAAGTTTAAAATAAATCTTTCACAATTTAATTTTTTTTTAAATATATTTGACAAAATATTTACTAAAAAATTCTTTAAACAAATAGGATGTGTGTGTTTTGTTTTTCAAAATCCTTTTCAATCACAAATTTAAATATCTAATTGAGGTACAAATATGCTTGTGCAAAATGTTTTCTATTAAGATATATCAATTTTTCTCACAATATTTTTAATATACCGACAATGTAATCACATGATATATTTCTTGAAGTTTATTTAAAAATATTTAAATCTCAATTAAAACAGTTTTAGTTTAAGATTATGATTTGGCTTAATCAAAATGATTTCAGAAAACATTTGATAATCATTTAAACATATATAAGTGAAATTATTAAGTTTGAAAATTTCTTTGATACTTATTCATCCAGCACATAATCATTGGTGCATAATCATCGTTAGCACGTTTAGCATGCATAAATCTTTGAAGCAGATTGTGTTAATCTTTGTCTAACATTTTAGCACGTTTAGCATGCATAAATCTTTGAAGCAGATTGTGTTAATCTTTGTCTAACATTATAGATAGTGTTTGATCCATTAAGTTCTATTACAAACTTAGCGTGCTACACTTACAAACTTAGTGTGCTACACTTAAATAAATTCTTTAATGACCATTGTCTTGTGCATATAATACATTCAAAAACTCATTGCTTTGTTTTGGTTTTAACATCAAAACAAAATATATTTTGTTATCATCAAAATATATTTTATCAGTTTAACATAACTCACATATCACCAACATATAACTCATATAACACCTTATACTGTTATCAACAAAATAACATAAAAAAAACTATTTAATAAATAAAAAATTAAATAACAGGTAAATCTTTTAAATATTTAATAAATAAAAAATTTAATAAAAACTCTTTTAAAACTTAATTATGTATATAAACAATAAGGTAGAGAATCTATTCACTTACTAAATTAGTGGTCAATATGAAACGAGAAAGGCAGTAAATGAATAGCAGATGAAAAATAAAACGAAAGTAGAAATAAAAGTTAATGAAAGATAAATGTGAATAAAGTAATTTGGTTAAGAGAAGAAATGAAATAAAAACTAAATTATAAAATCTATTTAGGAGATAATTAGTTTACAAGTATACGGATTTAGGAGATAATTAGTTTACAAGTATACATAATAAATTAAGGTAACAACAAGAATGTAATATTTCTGTGCAATATCATACTATGTTGAGCAAGATGTTTCAGGTTCCATCATTATTCTAGGACTTTTTTTAAGATCTTTTTTTTTTTTGGGGAAAGACTATAAATACTCTAAAAACTCTCAAGGCTAATGAGAAATGAAATAGGATGAAGATAGATTTATTATAAATAATTTGTGAAAGGGGAATAATTCTCAACTAGAGTAGAATTTGATTACATCCTTTTAACTTCTAACTTTTTTTTTTTTTAATCTTTGGATCTCTTATAAACCAAATATTTTTGAATCAGCTCTTAAATTTTAGTATTACTTAATAGTATATTTCCATAGTAATACTAATGTTAACAGTATCTTTCATCCTTTACATGATATCCATATCCTTCTTCATCTCTATCTATCACGTAGTCCTTCAACAGTGTAAAGTGCTACAAATTTCTCAAATACATTACCCGGCTATCATTAATGTACAAAATACATAAATATAAGCATAATGTGACCGTAGACTCAGTTCAAACAATGAAATTGACAAAAAAAAAAAACACACACAAATGCATAGTGGCCTGATATATACTTAGTATTAATCTAGAACATGTTCATTAATGTTTCATAGTTGGATGCTGGAGAAAAAAATAAGATGAGAGAACAATCAAAGCCATAAAGCCAAAAAAATAAAAACCAGAAACTGCTTACTAGAGGATTTTAGATGACTGTTATGGTTTCACACCAATATGGAGAGCCTCAAAGGCACATCAGTTACATGACAAATTAACAACAGCTGCAAAATTTAATCTTAGTCTGAAAACCATATACTAGGAAAGTCCTAAAATCACAATCACAGATAAATATAATCAGATAAAAAAAAACACAAAATCATCACTGTTATTTTCCTTTCTTCTGAAGCACTTAGGATTGAACAATTACTACTAAAACAAGAACATCAATTTACATTAGTAAACAAAGCAAGGGAACACAAACTATTTTGGCAGAGAAATTCAGTCTTTTTAAACCCATGTTTCCAATTCACCCAGATGGTAGTAGCATGGAAGAACCCACCATTTCCAGGGGGAGAATGAAAACACAGTAAACTATAAACACCTCTGCCTACTGCCTTGAGGGTAAAAAAAGTCCAAATATACAGACATCTGATCAAACATTCTAGGACCTAGACTATGTGCCGAGAAGGAAACCTAACTAAGCTTAAGAAACCTAAATCCCACAACTACCAATATCTGGGGCTCCAATCACACCTTTTGATCAGAAGCACAGCTTCCTATTTCCCACCCTTGATTCAACGATTTAAGCAGTGACACCTTTTGATCAAAAGCACATTTTCCTATGGTTCTTCTTGGCAGGCCCCAAACATGATTTCCCACATAAGTTCCCTTGATTCCACGATTCAAGCCATGACGACCTTCTGAGAATAGCACAGGCAAAAATTCTCGGCTTGCGCACCGGAATACTTTACTCTGGAAATTCCTCATCAGATTATCTATGCCCTGCATAAGTGAATAGATGTTACACATTATAAATAAAAAATTACCTCTAATGCAGGCTTTTCCTTTAAGCTTGAAAAAGTGTAACATAATTACATTATAACAATCCCACTTTCCCTGATATTCCTAAAAATTCTGTTACTTTTCATCTTAAAACCAAATATTAATCTCTCTCCCAATAATTAAAGTGTAGAGTGCTGACATAAGTGACCTAAATGTCTCCAGCCTTGCAAGTTTCCTTTCATATATATAAGACTGAGGATGGTGAGTGGTTTTAATTTTGTATTCTAAGCCTAAGTGTTAAGATCTATCAAAACAAATATATATCAGAAATTTTCAACCAAACCATTAAGGTAAATAAAAAGACATTCCCTGAAACAACAACAAAACCTGATACTGCGCTACGTTAATTTCGCATATCTTCTTGTTCTTGACAAGATCCCACTTGAGACCTTGGAACTCGCGATAGAATCTGAACGCAGCTTCAGGAGAGGTGAAGTTAACAAAGGCGTATCCCAAATTCGACATCCTACTCTTTATCACGTGTTTCCTGGAAACATGCAAACACGCAATCATTAATCACACACGAGCCTTAACCAAACAAAGGTTCCAGAACCCTACCAATCCATCGGCAAATAAACGAAGTCAAACTTGGACCACTCCTCGGGATCAACAACACTCTTGTTCTGTCGCAAACAATGCTCGTCCAGTATATGTAGCAAGTCATCAAACCTAAAACAAGTTGCAATACAAAAATCTCTTTCAAAACTACACTCTTACACATCACACACTCCATAAAAGGTTAGGGAAGAGAGTGTGGTTACTTGAATTGGTTAGGAACATTACGAATCATGACTGTGGTGATAGAAGAGGTCTCAGCTTCTTTGACGGTGTTAGGAAAAGAAATAACCTTACCGCTTTCTATAATCTTCCCTCCTCTAAGCCTCCATTTATAAAACTTGTGGTGGCAGCGCCAGTTTCCGGTAGGGCATACCTTACTTTTACCTCTGTCTCCGGTAGAGCATACCTTACTTTTACCTCTGTCGGTTTTGGCACTATGACGAGAGGGGTTAGAGGTTGGGACGTGAAAGGAAGGGAAAAAGCCAAAGGTGGAGGGAGGAACGTAGTAGCATATAGGACGAGGAAAATACAGTATTTGATGTTGTTGTTGCGTGGGTTTGAGATAAAAAGGTTGAGCTTTAGGGTTGAGAGTGTGATGAGAAAGCATGGTGCAGTTGAAATGGTGAAAATGATGTGAGGTAGAGAAGAAGGTGGATTTTATAGGGAGGAAAGTAATGATGAAGAGAAGAGGTGGTGGCATGAGTGTGGGATTTGTTAGAGTAATGATGAAAAGTGGCATGATGAGAAGGTTTTTGGGGTGTGGCATTAAATGCTGATTCTGTTACAGGACGAGACCAACTCTTCTTCTTCTGCCATCGCCTACTCTCTGCCGTCGGATGGTGAGGTTCAATCTCTGTACCCGCCATCTACATGTACCCTCTTTTCCTTGCCAACATTTTGCAGACCGTCAACTTTCGTCACAATAAGAAAATGAGTATGGTTGGTAAAATAAATTTATTATTTTCTTTTAAATATGATAAATTTTTAACTAAAATACAAAAGTTAAAACAAATTTCGAGTGGATAATGGTATGTTCTTGGTATTTCTAGTTCGTTTATATGGTATTTCTAGTATTTTAAAAAAACATTGAATACATAGATTTTGTTTATTTTATTAATTATTTGCTGATAAAAAAATATATAATAAATTTTGTAAAAATAATAACTTTTTCTCTGTGTTACTAGTATTAAAGTTTTTCACTCAAATTAATAATTAATAATTAATTATAGTAATAAATATTTTGTTCTAGATGGTTGAGTTAAAATAACTTCAGTTACTCCTTAAATATATCACCTTTATTAAGTTAGAAAAAATAATTAATCCCAACTCAAGACAAATTCTATTCTATCAATGATAATATTGTAGCATATATAAATTGAAAAATTATTCTCTTATACAAGAGACTCATTTACATCTATTATAGTAGAAAGAATCTAGGTCTTTTACAAATTGTGTAATTTATTTTTTATTTATGGAAATATATATACTTTTCTAAAAACTACATAATGATAAGTCGAGTTTAAAATACAAATTCATTATAAAAGAGTTATACTTCCAAACAGGAATTTTATATATAATTTATGTTTTTTCTTTTATTTGTAAAAAATGTCATATCTCCTATCATGAAATTTTATAAAAAGAAAAAAATCATATTTAAGCATAGTTATATTTTTCTTAAAAATATAAAAATGTCTTTATTTATTTTTTAAATTATTGTTGAAATTATGTAAAGTATTTCATGAAGAATAATGATGACAGTACTGAAGTATATAAGCGTGTGGGTGCAAGTTTAGAGTTTTAGGTTATATTCCAAAGAAAAAATATATAAAAAGAAGAGGCCTACGTGAATAAAAACCAGCAGCTCCATCACTTTTCTCCTTATTCTTTTTCATCTTTCTCTCAGTATCAATTTCTCTTCTTTATCTTCATTCTTCTATTTCTCTTCCATTTCTCTTCTATTTCAAAATCTGATCACATCATGGTGTAGCTGAAGATTTAGGATACATTTCTACCCAATCAGATTTTCAAACAGAGGAAGTTCATTTTTACTCTAAAGTTTCCTTATTATTTATTTTTCTCTATGATTTAGTTATTAATCTTAGTGGGGCTAGTTGAGAAAAATGTTTCTATCAACTTGATTAAATTCATACTAAAATTTGGTAATATTTGAATAACTTGAATTATGCCCATAAATCTTGAAGCTTATCCAGACTGTGGGAAATAAAATTCTAGAAGTTGTTTGGAAAGCAAACAATTAAGATAAGAGAAGCTAAATTTAATTTTTTAATAGCACCCTAGGCTAGAAGATTCTGGATGTGGAAGGGACGTGGTCCTAATATTCAATTTCTCTTGCAGGAATGTTGTGTGTTTATATTTTGTGTTGTTTGTTTATATATTATTTAAACTTGTAAAAATATTATATTTTTGATGGTTTAGTATTTAAGTGTTATTTTTTATATTAAATAAGATTTTAAATATTGTGGATTGTCTTTTGGAATGATACTGTATGAGGAAAATGATAAGGAATTGAATTCATACATTTGGGATAATGTATGGACTGATGTTTGTTGTTTTTTAAGTATTGATGTCTATGTGGTAACAGAGATCTCCGAGCTTCACTGATGATCTAAGTCACATAGACTAAGATATCAGGTGGTGAGAAGCTGATGGAGGAGTTCATGCACACCATGACATATGAGATGCATGACTTGGGTTGTATTGAACTTACCTTGACCATTTCTGTTGGATTCGCTGATAATCTTTAGATCAGGTGTTAGTCTCTAGTGGGATTTACTTAATACGAGTCTTCCAGAAGACGTTGTTTGTTGAATATCTTGGATGTGTAGATCCATGTGAGATCTACGTGATTGTTTTATGTCGGCTTTTGAAGAAGATTAAATAATTGAGAAATTGATCCATGTAATTCGGTTTTCTCTTTTAATTTAATTGCATATATTATAAAACTTTATTTTCACTAGTTTACCCTTGCTTTTCTTATTGTGTTTGAACTGCGATGACTGTACTATGTACACGAGCAGATGATCATACAGGTGTAGGAGGTCTTAAAAGACTTTAAAATGTTTTAAATATTATATTGTAAATATTTGTATTTCTATGAGACATAATCTTTTAATAGGAATATTTTGAAAAATTCTAAGTTTATATAAAAACCGATAAAATTTTTATTATAATAATTATCTGTATTTTTTGGGGTGTTAAGTATCAGTCCCACACCAATGTAACGTGTGAAAAGTAAATAAACAAAGTATTATCGTAGTTATAGAAATCTTTTGCATATGTGTGTATATAAAATAATTTTCATATAAAGTATATAATTTAAAAAACACAAAAGATTTTTAAAAGCATATTCTTTATAAATTTGAAGAAAAATAAGAATCATATTTAAAAACACAATTTATCCATTTTCATAATTTTTCTAAAACATACCTATTTTTGTAAAAGAAACACTAAATTTGTGTAAGAAAATCTCAACAAAGAAAAAGAATAAAAGGCAAGCAATGGTTCCTAACGGTGGCTAGTTTCTCTGAATCCTGGTTATGGTACCAATATATTAAAAAAAGAATGTGTGTTGTCAATATCTTTCTTAAATCAAAACCATTGAAATTTATATAATTAATAGATAATTGAGTTTTTTTAAGTACCAATTAATCAACGACTCTACGGTAATGCCTTTATCTAGAAGAAATGTCTCTTATGAATATCCTTGATATAAATAATATATATCGGATCGAAATGATTTGATATTTTATCAAATAGTTTCTATTTTCATATATATATATATATATATATATATATATATATATATATATATATATATATATATATATATATATATATATTGATCTAATTAATTTTCAGATTAAATATAAATTTTCGTTATTGTATAATATAAAATTAGTTATTTTTTTTCAAATTTTAAACTATTTAAATATTTATAATATGAAAATAGTTAAAATAATTTTTTTTATGTCAAATTGATTTAATTTAAAATATTATAAATATTTAGATGATTTTATATTTGAAAAAAACACATAAAAACTAATTTCGTATTAAAATATGAAACTACAAATATATTTAATCCTTAATTTTTTTAAAATAACTCTATTTTAGATTAATATTATAAATATATTGAGTAATACATATTTTAAAACCATTTTATAGACATGAGATTAAGTCGGTGATTTATATATTAATAAATAATTTTTTAAAAATTAGTTAATAATTTATATCGAAAGATGTTTTCTTTTTTTTTTTTCATCTATATTTCCATCCAGTTAATTGTACTGGGAGTGAAAATGAAGAAATTAAAATAATCATTAAAAACACCACTTATAAGTTTCTCTCTATTAATTATTCTTCTATTAGTTATTATTTTTATGTTATTGGTTTAATACAATAATTTTAAATATTTTTAATCCTTATAAATATGGTTGTATTTGTTTTTAGTTCTTATAAAAATATAGTTTAGTTTAAATTTGTTTTTAATATATTTAATGTTTTTTTTTAAATTATTGTAACTAACTATATGTAACATCCCAAAAATTTTCTACACACTCTACTATAAACTCATCAAAAAATCTTTACATTATATTAATTCAAAATACAAATTTATTCATTCACATATATATATAAACTTACAAATATTTATAAAAGAAGGATAAAAAATAAAAAATTTATTCTTTTTCTTATATCGCTTATGCATTTGTCCTTATACATATATACTCGTGTATAAGTTACGGTCATCGTAATTTATAATACTAACAAAGACATACAAAGATAAGTTGTTGAAATAAATTTTTAATATATATTTAAAAAAACAATTAAATTAGCAATTCATAAATAATTTCTTTTTTTTTCAGTTAAACCTAAACATACAAAATTCATGTACCAACCATAACAATTCAATTTCATTCCAGCTCAAATATACAATAATCATATAAACCATATAGATTTATACATAAAAAACATTCAACAACCATATAGATCATAAATGGATCATACATCAAGGATATTGAATAAGTAGGATATCGATTGTCATCTTCTAGAAGACTCGTATTAAGTAGGTCCTACCAGAGATTAATATCTTATCCAATATTTAATACTTAGATTTACAAGCAAACCTAAGAGAAAATATCAGAGTAAGCTCAAGACATCTAATATCGTGTGGATACAGCAGGTCACAATGTGTAATGAACTCCCTCATCAACTTCTCATCACCTTATGTCTTAGTCTATGTAACCTAGATTATAAGTGAAGTTAGAGTAATGAAGTGATCAAGGTAGTCAAGTCTTTTGATTTTGAGATGGCAATAACCTTTGGTTGTCATGATTTGTCCAAACATTTATGTTGTGTTTGGATTGAAGAGGAGATTTGTAAAAAGGAGAGAGAGTGGATTTGTGAGGATTAGAGATGATGTGTGAGGATATGTGAGGTTGTTTGGATTGATGGATGATAGAGTGAAATTGTGAGAATAATTTATTAAAATTTGTGAGTGATGTAATAGTTGGGAGATAATTTGGAAATTATTTTAAAGGTGTAAAAAATAAGTTTACAAATTTATCCATGTTATTAAAAAATATTTGAATAATAAATCATGATTTTCTTTTTTGTGTATGTTTGAGTTAATTAAATTTTTCTAATATATAATATCCATAATTATTTGTATTTTTAATAAAATAATTAAAAACTATAATAGAAAGTATTTTTGTTTTAAATTGAAATAAATTTATTAAATATATTAAAATTTATGAAAATAATATTTATTATTTTATATAACAATATATATTTTGTTGATATTATAATTTTATTTTATTATTTTCATTATTTATAATTATATGTTGTTATTAATAGTATAATTAAATATTTTTGAAATTGTTAAATAAAAAATTATATAGTATTCACTTTTGTATATGTATATTGTAATAAAATGCATGCATAAGGGTATTTGGGTAAAATGCAAGAATCGTACATAGAATTGACACAAATCTCTTCATTTGTGTGAAGAATGAAAAAGGTTTCCCACCATCTCCCTCATCCACTCCCCCACTCTCAAAACCTCTAAAACAAACACAAGAAGCACCCCTTCCCCCTCCCTCCCCATTGCACCAAGGCATGCTTCCTTGCCCTTTTCACGTTTGTTGTTCCTTCATGGGTCACTTCAAGGATGTCCCACATTTTTTTCGCTGAGGCATATTGAGAAACTTTGAAAAACTTTTCAGAATTTAAAGCAGAGGTTATGATATTCTTTGCAATACAGTCATATTAAGCTTTCTTTCCTTGAGTCTCGGTCCACTAAGACCAAGGTTTTTCGATAAAAACATTATTCTTTTCATGCTTAGGAATATAAGGACCATTTGTAATAGCATCCCGGATTTCTCTATCAATTGATTCAACAAAAATTTTCATTCTAACTTTCCATAATTGATTGTTCAATCCACAAAACAATGGTGGTCTGTTTATGGAAACACCTTTCTCAAATTCAGCCATTTTCAAAAAGATTTTGGATTGAAACTTGAGTAAATTTCAAGAACTTAGCTTCTAATGCCAATTGTTAGAATATATGTGATGAAGGCCTAAGAGATAGAGAACCCACTAAGCTATAATTGATTGTTTTATGCGTAGAACACAAATAACATAATATATCACCAATTATCAGAGTAGGAAAGAGAAAAATCACCAAAAGAATTATATTGATTCACTCTTAACCAAGAACTACATCTAGTCCTCAACATACAACTGAGAATTCACTACTGTAAACAAACCAGATTACAAAAACAACTAAGAGTATTGATCTTAAACCCTTCAAGAACACACAACACTCTCAACAACAATACAAATTTCAGAAACACTATCTGAAACTATTTACGACACATAATAGTATAAAAGAATGAATATAGAATACACCTGAACTTTACACAAATGAAGAACAAAAGAAAAGATAACCTAGAATCTATTGAAATCATTTTGATCATTTAATGAAATCTTTTGAAATCATTTAAAAAATAGTTTGAGAATCATAACAACATTCTGTTAAAATTACTTAATTGATTCTTAAAACAAATTGATTGTTTTCATTTTCTGTTAAAAGCACAACATATAAAACCAGTTCATTTATCGAAATAACTGATTATTTTATTTAACAGAAAAGAAAAAAGAAAACAAATCATTTTAAAATTCTTTTAAAAACCTTAAAGTATTTTTCAATGGTTGATACAATAAATCAATCCGTTGAAAAAATTATTGTAGTCATCAGACTCAATCAGAAGTTATTTCAACTAATTTAAAATATGAATCAACTAACTAAAATAACCACAAATTTGAAAAACAAAATTTTCAAAAGAGATTTCAAATCATATGAACTTGGACCATAACTAGATGCAAATTAACAACTCAAAATCTACCTAACTAGACACACACACAACAACAGATTCTTCATGACATATTTGTAAATCATCAAAGTCACTTTGTGATACAACCAATTAGCCAAGCAGATGACCAAGGACACAAGAGACACTTCACACTTTGATCAGTCATCTCAGAATACAAGACAAGGCCCCACCAAATATCGAAAAGACCTCAACAAAAGAAGAACTAGGCATAGACCAAAGCATCAGATGTTCTTTCTTCTGGTCTTATTACAAGACAAATGTTTGTAAATAAATTGGACTCACTTTGGGGGTCTGAATAAAAGAATAAGCTAGAGTAGGATTCACCTAGTATAAATTGGGGTGTACTTAGCATAAATTGTGATTGTGGCAAACCCACCTTTCATGACAAGTGCAGCTAGGTTTAGGGTTTTTTTGACCTACCTTCTAGAAGGTTTCTCACAAATGACACCCCTACCCCTGTCACTATTGCTCCCCAAGTCACTCCTTCCTATATAAAGGGTGCTTCCCCCATGTATTCAGACATTGAAATTGAATAGAAAAGAAACTATGCTTGAGTGTTTAGTGAGCTTTGTTCTCCTAAAGTTCTTGGGTTTTATCTTGGGTGTTTGTGCACTTCAAGTGGCGACTCTTCACAACTCATTTTGGAGTCTCCTCCCCCTCCAAGCGGCGCAATTCCTTACTCCATAAGCATCTCTTATCTCTTCATCTTTTCTTTTCCATTCGGTCATCTTTTCTATTCTTGGTTGCATTTTATGTTCTTTAATTCTGCACCTCATCATCATCACACCTTATAATTGTGTTTTTCTCTTTGTCCTCTAGAAGTGAACCTTCACACTTACTTAACCACTTGGTTAAGTTTGTGTCTAGTGGGAATCTTTTTTGGGTTTCTCACCATTATTCTGCTAATCCAAAAATCATAAACAAAAGAGTAATCTATAAAAATGTGCAATCCTAAAATCAACTCACATCACTTTGTTCAACACTAGAAATCGATTTCGTGAGACCAATTAGACGCATAATCGAATATCATAGGTTTAAAATGGAACCAACATTGATTATGAATTAGTTTCTCTAGGATAATCGATTACCATGTTTCCATAATTGATTATGAGTAAATTTTTAGGAGATAATCGATTATGTACATCCAATAATCGATTATGTGTGTTTTAAATGGCTAATCAATGTTGATATCACTAGTAATCGATTATGCACGCTTGTATGTGGTTGTTTGATTTTAGTTTTGATTTAATGAAGTTTATTTCATTTCTGTGTTGTGCCAAATTTGTTATCCAAGTTCATAGTGCTTACGTGTTGCAAGTGGTTGTCGTTAGACGTTACTCCTATAGATGCTATGAATACAGTAAACGCTCCCTCTAGATACTCACTTGTACACGCTTAAGTTGCAGGTGTTATAGATGCAGTGTTTGTGTTCTAGATGCTCTGTTGTAGACACTTCCTGTAAATGTTACTTATTCTTTAACGGTTGCTTCAATGTTTTTCTCCTCTGGTGTAGCTGTTGACTTGCAAGGTGGTGCAGGTTGGTGATTGTAGGAAAACAAGAATTGGAACGTAATAAAAGTATTTAATAATATTAATAAAAATAAACAATAAAAATAAAAATTTTAAAAATTGTATTAATATATAGGACACTGCATAATTTAATATTTGTATTAATTTAGGATTTTAAATATTTTAGAAATTTTATATTTTTATTTAAATTTTGCATTAAATAATTTAAGATTTGTATTTATTTAGGATTTTAAATATTTTATACATTTTATATTTTAGTTAAATCCTACGTTAAATAATTTAAAATTTGTATTCATTTAGGAATTTTGTATAATTCAGATTTTTATTTAAATAGAAAATTAAGTAATTTAGGATTTTATTTATTTTAAATTTTAATAATTTAGAAGTTTATTTATTTTAGATTTTTATTTAAGTAGGAAATTGAATAATTTAAGATTTGTACTTATATAGGATTTTAAATAATTTTAAAATTTTATTTATTTTTTATTTTGAATAATTTAAGAATTTTATTTATTTTAGTATTTTATTTAAGTAACACATTAAATAATTTAAGATTTATATGTATTTAATATTTTTAATAATTGTTTTAAGCAGTCCCAGCAGTTTAGCTATTTGCCACCCGGTTTTTATATCCGCATCTTTT
Source organism: Phaseolus lunatus (assembly GCA_013389735.1). Taxonomy (NCBI): domain Eukaryota; kingdom Viridiplantae; phylum Streptophyta; class Magnoliopsida; order Fabales; family Fabaceae; genus Phaseolus; species Phaseolus lunatus. Next base: position 43,288,559 of record CM023864.1, on the reverse strand, counting down.
TCTTAGAAAAAGTCTGGACCCATTTGGTTGGTCCAGCATTTGTACTACTTGCACTCCTGATTGTATATCCGCACCATCTTTTTACAGAAACATTGACCCATTCAGCTGCCCAGCATTTTCTCTCTTCGCCACTGCCATATTTTATACTCTCACCCAGGCCCATTCAGTTGGCTCAGCATTTCCACTACTTACCACCGTCGTTTTATATATACAACTTGTTTTTTATTCAAAAGCCTGGGTCCATTTATCTAGGCCAGCGTTTTTTATACTATTTGCCATTCCTTAGTTTAATATATACATCTACCAGTTTTTATTACATTTAAAAAGGTTAGGGCCAGTCTGTTCGGCCCAATACTTCTGCTATTTGCCATCCGTTTATCACTTATGCAATCACCAACTCTTTTGTACAAAAATTAAAATAAAAAATAAATAAAAATATAATTTTGGCGTTACGTCTAAAGAAATTTTAGATATGTGTATGAACGCACGCAATATGTAATATTTAATACAATGAGTTCAGTATTTTGTATGATCATACTATTTCTAACAAAAAATTTTAAAAATTATTGTTTTTTTAATAAAATTTACACAAACTGTCAATAATATGTGTATAGTTTACTCTACCTTCGCTTATTGTATAATTCGTAAAGAATATTAAGCATAGTTGTCTGCACTATTTTATTCTCTAATTAGGGAGAATTATAAAAAATTTAAAATCATAAAAAATATAAAAATTTCAAAAATTATAAATATCAACACCAACCAACATCTTTTTGACCTTTAGAACTACATGATTTTTGCATTATGAATTGAAATGCATAAGAACAAGATCAATCCATGTCAGGTTTACTTTTAAAGAAAACATAAATTCAATTGGCAAAACCTAACTCACACTGGCATAAGCTTCATTTTTACAAAAACATCTTTGACTTTTAGAACTACATAGACCCTAATTTTTCATTGCGAATGGCATTACGTAGGACCAAGCTTTAATCCTTGTCGAGTCCAAATAAAAAATTTCAAAAAACAATTTCTTTATTTTCACATGCGTTTTTTTTTTTTTCGTTTTCTTTTGGGAAAATTAAACATTCTAAAAAACCACATTTGTTTTGCATATTTAATTAACGACATCATCTTAGTACGGGTGTTGTAGGGTTTAGGGGTTTTGCAGACCTTTCTTCCATAATTTTTGAAAAGTATTTTTCCTTTATTCCATTGTGATCCTAGTTGCGACACCTACCAAGTGAGATATGAATAAATCACACAAAACATTTCATTATAACTACCTATGGAAATGAGTATACTTACTTCTTCTTTAACTACTAGCCCACCACCACTTTTAATCTATCGAAGTTTGTAAGGTTTATGATGTGGAGTAGTAATTAGGGCTAACTTGTCTACGAACTTGGAGCTACAACTAAAGCCATTATCCGCATTCATAGAAAATGTATTTTCTAAAACTTGACACCTTATGTAGAATAGGTTCTCCTTGTGAGACTAGTCATCAAGCTCAACAATAACAACTCTCCTTGACAAGGAGGAATTTCTTCCACAAAATCTGGAACTTCTTCTTCACTAGGTGAATAATCAATGTCATCCTGGCTTCCAACGTCTTGGTCTTTAAAAACCATTTTCTATGAGAAATTTTAGAAGAAATATGTCTCTTTCAAGACACTTTAAGAATTGAACACCTCTAGTCCTAGTTTCTTTAGAGGATTCCTCATATTTATAATTTTTATTTTGTTTTTGTTTTTTTCTCTCTCTTTCTTTTCCTTTTTCTCTTTGTTTTTCCCTATCCTTATGTCGTGATTCTTCAAACCTAGATGTGGAATTAGAGGGGTATCTCTCCCTCTTAAGTTCGTGATTAGGTTGTGAAAGGGTAGAGTATTCTTTCCTATGAGCATATTTTCTTTGTAATTGTTGTTCTACCCTTACTTATAGTTGAACTAGTTCATTCAAATCATTATAGGGTAATAATTCAACTATATCCCTAATCTATAGGTTCATACCACTTTGGAACCTAGCTATTATGATTCTAGGTTCTTCTTTAATCTCATTCTCATCATGGTTTTTTTTTTTTTGTCTATTCTTTTTAATATTTGTGTTTCTTTATTGGAGTTTATGGAGCTTCTCCATTAACTCCATTTCATAGTAAGATGACACATGTCTCTTTCTTAAGGCAATCATATGTTCATTCCAATACAGGATTTGGGGATTGTCGTGAATCCTAAGGTCTTTTACTATTGAGGACCACCAATACATAGCATGTCCTTGGAAACTCAAAGTTGCTAAGGACACCCTTTTTTTGTGATCCACCTGGTTACACTCAAAGATTTGTTCTACCTTCATTTCCTAGTTTAAATATTCTTCTACATTTTCTCTGTCATAGAATGAGGGAAGTTCTACCTTAGGTTCTTTAGGGAAAGGTGGGTTTCTAGGCCTATGATGCCTAGAAGGTGGTTGGTAGTTGTCATCATTGTGGTGACTACTAAACACTCATACATTTTGGAAATGAGGGTCATCATGATAATTCTTTCTTCTATTTGATCCCTCTCCATGTTTGCTCTTAGGTTTTTCATGGTTTTGTATGAATTAAGCAGACATTTTCTTAAACTCTACTATGTCTCTTTGTGTTTTTAGTTTCATCTCTTAAATTTTCTTCCTTATGATGGTATCATTCAAAGGTTAAAGACCCAACAAGAACAAGAAGACAAACATTTTAGTAAGTTCAATTCTTATTCAATTCAAAGGTGGTATTACAAGGGGGTAGGACTATATTTATCAGTAAAGAGAATCCCCATCCTCAATACTTTATGTGATGTGGGACTAAAGAGTGATTGAAATTTTCATCACCTTATCTCTCAATTCAAGGCTCCTTCATGTATTTATAAGTTCCAAAGCTCTTTTGAATCTTGCATGGTTGTGTGTGTGTGTGGTGGTTCGTTTTACTCATTCTCTTGGCCTCTTCAATTAGGATTTTCCCTTCTCTAACGAAAACGGTTGTGTATTGGCTCACAAATCAGGGATTTGACTCCCAAATCAAACCCTAATTAGGCCCAAATTAAGCCAATTTATGCTTCTTATTTTTACATAAGAAAAATACTATTTCTATACAATGTTTTACTCCTATACATTTTTACAAGACTAAGAAGAAGAAAAAAATTTCATATTCTTCTTTCAAATGTTAATTCTTCCTCTATGAGACTTCATATTCTTCTATCTTGTTAGAAAATGGTTTTAAGGTTAGATGATTTCCACCAATAATTAATGCAAAATGGTTGTTTCGTAACAAACTACACAAATTTGTTTGTTTGTTGGTTTGTAATTACACACAAATTTAATCATCTACACTAGATTGTGAAAAAATAAAATTCAATATTGGTATAATAAATATCAAATTCTACTCAAACATCAACATTTACTAAAGTATATCAAAACTGTCGAAGTTAAATTATATGTAAACTAACCATAATGAAAAATAAATAAATTATATCAAAATACATTTTCTAAATAACACTATTTTAAACATAGAAAATACTTATTTCTAATACATAAAAAAAATGTGTTTCCTATTCATGAAGAATTTCTTCAATTGTGTTTGCGCTCGGTGATTTATCATTGGTAAAAAACTAAAATCAAGAATAATTACTATTTTTTATAATAGGATATATGAAACTAAAATATGATTTTTTCTAGAATATGCTTTATAACTTTCAAGTTTGTGTTTGAATTTTTATGTAATGAAAAAAATCACATGACAATATTGTCAAGGATTAGATAACCCTTAAATTCAATACTCATACAATATATTACAAACAAAAAGAAGCTACAATAAAAAATAGGTTTAATTACCTTTTTCGTCCCTATATTTAGGGTCAATAGTCAATTTAGTATAGTGATTTTTAAAAAAATCAATTTGGTCTCTATATTTTTTTAAAATGTATTCAAATTGGTCTTTTCCGTTAAATTTTACCTGACGGCATTAGCGGATGCTGATGTGACAGAGAGAGAATGCGTACGTGGCAGAAAGAGTGCTTATGTGGTAGAGAGAGTGTGTTTATGTGGAAGAGAAAGAATATTTATGTAAAAAAAGAGGTAGAATTGAGAGTTATTATTATTATTATTTATTATTACTATTGTTACTATTATTATTATTAATATTATTGCTATTATTATTATTAATATTTTTATTATTATTATTTATTAATATTATTATTATTATTATTTTTATTATTATTATTTTTATTATTATTACTATTATTATTATTAGTATTATTGTTATTATTATAATTATTATTTATTACTATTATTATTAACATTAATATTATTGTTACTACTATTATTCTTACTGTTATTATTATTAATAATATTATAATAGTAAATATAATAATAATAATAATAATAATGAATATAATAATAATAGTAATAATAATAATAAAAATAATAATAATAATTATAACAAAAATAATATTATAATAGTAAATATAATAATAATAGTAATAATAATAATAACAAAAATAATAATCATAAACAAAATAATATTATAACAGTAAATATAATAATAAAAGTAAATATAATAATAATAAATATAATAATAGTAATAATAATAATAATAAAATAATAATCATAAAAAAATAATATTATGACAGTAAATATAATAATAATAATAACAATAAAAATAATAATAATAAAATAAAAATAATAATCATAAAAAAAATAACAATAATAATAATAGCAATAATGAAAATAATAAAAAAATAATAATAAGAACAAGAATAATAATAATATAATAAGAATAAAAAAAAAAAAAAGAAGAATAAGAACAATAAAAAGAGGAATAAGAAGAATATTAGGATTATTACTATAATAATTATAATAAGATTAATAATAATAACAATAATTAGAAAAATAATAATATTAATAATAAAATTAATAATAATAAGATTAATAATAAGAACAATAATAATAATAATCATAATAAAAATAATATTAATAATAATAATAGTAATAATAATAATATGAGAATAATAATAATAGGAATAATAATAATAATTAAGAAGAAAATAATAGTAATAATAATAATAACAGTAATAATAACAAGAATAAGAATAATAATAAGAATAAGAAAGATTAAGAAGAATAGCAATAAAGAACAAGAATAAAATTAATCACAAGATTATTATTATTATTATTTTTTATTATTAATATTATTAATTTTTTAATTATTATTCTTATTATTATTATTATATTTTGATATGATTATTATTTTTGTTATTATTATTATTAGAAGGATAATTAGTAGAACAGTAAAGATAAGAAGAAGAATTATTAAGAATAATAATAATAATAACAGTAATAAGAATAAGAAGAAGAGTAATAAGATAAGAATAATAAAGGAGAATAATAGTAATAATAAGAAGAAGGGAAGGAAATCTAGGAATAATAAAAGGAATAAGAGAAGAAGAAGAAGAAGAATAAGAAAAAGAAGAAGAGAGGGGGGGGAGGATTAGGAAGAGGGGAGGATTAGGAGGAGGAAGAAAAGGAGGAGGAGGATTAGGAGTTTTTTTTATTCTTCTTCTTAGGATTACTAGGATTCTTATTATTATTATTATTAAGATTTTTATTATTATTATTGTAATTATTATTATTATTATTATTATTCTTATTGTTATTATTATTAATATTTTTATAATTATTATAATAATAATAATAATTTTTTATTATCATTTTTATTATTATTAATATTATTATTATTATTAGTATTATTATTTTTATGATTGCTATTATTATTATTACTATTATTATTTTTTTAATGATTATTATTTTTGTTTTATTATTATTAATAATATTATAATAGTAAATATAATAATAATAACAATAAGAATAATAGTAATAATAGTTATAATAATAATAATAATAATAACAATAATAACAATAGCAATAATGTTAATAATAATAATAGTTATTGTTGTGGCTAGACATCGGTCGTCGAGAATAGATAGTAAAGGGTGAACCATGTCAGCTGGGTCCCACAGCATGGGCCAAAGCCATGTGGAGTGGACCCCGCGGGAAGCTTGGATTAGAGGGTGATCAGTTATCGGTGTGTTTCCTTAGAGAAGGGTGATCAGTCGGTGTGTTTCCTCCGAAAAGGGTGATCAGTCGTCGGTCTGTTTCCTCAGAGAAGGGTGATCAGTCGGTGTGTTCCCTCAGAGAAGGGTGATCAGTCGTCAGTGTGTTCCCTCAGGGAAGGGTGATCAGTCGTCGGTGTGTTCCCTTAGGGAAGGGTGATCAGTCATCGGTGTGTTCCCTAAGAAAGGGTGGTTACCAGAAGGGATTGATGTGTCTTTGTTGCACCGCAGACTGATCAGTCCTTGGCACAAGAGAGGTCGGTATGGTAGAACCCATAGTGGGTCCCAGGAGTCACCCGCGTCAAGATATGAATTGAACCCTAGATACGCCATACATGCGGGATATATGCGAAACGTTAGGCTTTGGCATAAAAGATTTATCCTAGGAGTTGCAGAACAGTACGTGAAGGGTTTAAGGGCACGTGATTGGAGTTGCAGAACAGCAACGTTAGGGTTAGCAGTATACCATGATATTCGCTCATAAAGATAATTGCTTAAAGATAGAAGGTTACCGCCATACACGCCAGAGGATTAAGAGATAAAAGATATTGTTTCTAGTAATATTTCATTGATATGCAGGTGGCGGCAGTAACACTCCAAATATACAAAGATACGCTGTTAAAGATTACGCACGTATAACAGCATTCTCTCACTCACTAAATATTTTCTTGCTAAAGATAAAGTTCCATGCAGGGAAAGTTGGTTACGAGAGATAACATAATGACTCCCTATAAAAGGGGCGTAAGGCTCCAGGAGAAGGTATGCAGTTTTGGAGACTATCACTCTTTTACTATACACTTGGTGTTTTTTGCCCTAGTTTTGACTTGAGCGTCGGAGTGCAAACAGCCGTGAGGGCGCCTATCTTTCTCTCTTTTGCAAGCAAGCTATTTTACAGTGAAGGAGGAGGAATAAGGTACTAACGATTGTAGAGTTTGACTAACAGCAAGTCAACTGGCAAGAACAGTTATAATAATAATAATAATAGTAATAGTAATAATAATAATAAAAATAATAATAATAACAGTAACAATAATATTAATAATAATAATAGTAACAATAGTAGTAATAATAATAATAATAATAACAATAATAACAATAATAATAATAATAATTCTCAATTCTACCTCTCTCTTCATATAAACATTCTTTCTCTTCCACATAAATACTCCCTCTCTGGCATATAAGCACTTTTTCTGCTACATAAGCATTCTCTCTCTGCCACATCAGCAACCGCTGACGCTGTCAGGTAAAATTTGACGAAAAAGACCAATTTGAATACATTTAAAAAAATATAGGGACCAAATTGATTTTTTTAAAAACCACTATACTAAATTAACTATTGACTCCAAATATAGGGACGAAAAAGATAATTAAACCTAAAAATTATCAATAAAGTATATACACGTATTTCAAGCTAAAATTTAGTTAAAGAAGTTAAACCTCTAATAAAACCAAATAAATATTACTAAACTTAACATATAACTAATAGTATCATTTAACACTTACTAATTATCATTTACCACTTACTAATTATCTTACCACCTCTGAATAATCTAATATTAATTTTAATCTTAATTCTAATGTTACTATAATTTATATAATTTATTTCTAATGTTATTTTTATCTTAATTCTAACGTTATTCTAGTCTTATTTATGTTTTTAATAAAAAATAATTTAATTAAAGTTATTCTTAACTTAATCAGGTGTATATAAAAAAAAATTAAAATATAAATAAATCAAATGTTGCTAACTAGTGATGTTGTAGCGGTAACTTCACGATGGATAACAATAGTGATTTCATGATAGATGATAATGACGACAACAAGATAGTGGTGTTGCAAAAACTTGTAGTATGGATTGTGGTGGCATTGCAACGAACTCACGGCAAAGTGGTGAAAGTGTGGGCAATAGAGAGGAAGCTTCAAAAAGGAAGAAAATGGAAATGTCAACGAGTGTGAAATGAAGACATTACATCGATTGTTTACATACATCAATGTAAAATTTGAATTAAATAAAATTACATCGATTTTGTGTTTTAATTGATGTAATATGACCAACACTACACATTTTTACATCAGTTAATAAAGCAACTAATGTATTATCTTCCTCGCGTATTACAAAATTGTTATTGTGTTTCTGTTTATATTGGTTGTGGTTAAATTGGTTTTATTTTTCGATGTCAAATAAACATTCTGCAATAGTGAAAAACATAAGTAAAAGATTATGATTCCAAAAATAATTACTAGAAGCGTGATTAGACAAAATATTATTTCCACCCTGAGAAGTTTTTGTATTTCAAAAATGTCATTATGTAAAAAAGTTAAAGTATATTTTATATTTTGAATTATAGAATTTGGAAGTCTTTTTCTAGATTCGTGATTAGTTTCTGGATTATGTAATCCATAAGCTTTTTTCCATATTTATTATTAGCTTTTGGATTACATAATCCGGAAATCTTTTCTGAATATGAAATTAGTTTTCAGATTACATAATTTGAAAGTCTTTTTCTAGATTTGTAATCAGCTTTCGGATTACACAATTCAAAAGTCTTTTCTAGATATGAGATTAGCTTCCGGATCATGTAACCCAAAATATATCTGGATTACATAATTCATTAGCAACTCTCAAATCTAGAAAAGACTTTCAAATTATGTAATCCAGAATATTATTTTTTTAAATATATTATGGATTACATACAGAAAATATAAGATTAGCTTCTAATTTGGAATTGTTTTTTTAAATTTCTTCCAGATTCTATAAATTCGGAGAACACTTCCAGATCCAAAAAAAAATTCAAATTATATAATCCATAATATTTAAAAAAAAAACAAAAACAAAAGATCCTCAAATCAAAGACAAATCAATGCAAGAGAAAAGTAGAGGTCCGTGGGGTTCTCGGGTAAGATAAAATGGAAGAAGAAAGAAGGTGAAAAAAGTATGTGAGAACTTTAAGATTAATTTATTTTTTTAGTGAAGGACGAAAAAATATTTTTACATACTATGGGGTGCTACAACAATATATAAAGGTGCAGGAAGAAGCAGCTAGGCATAAAAGAATATGAAGATAAACATTCCATGGAAGCCCAATTTGAAAGTTATCATTCTCCACCAAAGTAAGGAGAATAAGACAAAGAACATACTTCAAGTGGCAAGGAAAGCATGCATCAAGGCATAAGAGCATGAAGGATTTTTTTTCCGGTGAGAGAATTCTTTGGATTTTATATTTTTAAAATTCAAAATGATAAATTTTCCCTCTTTATTTTTTGAATTTTTGCTTAGAATTTTTGGAGGGACATTACCATTTAATTTGACACATTTGAGTCTCATCTAGGGATAAATTTCGGACCATAAGACTCTAAAAATCCTACACTCCTTATATTTGTACTTTGGAGAGCATTTGAAACATTTTTTAGAGTGATCTTAAGTTTTGGATCTTATTTTGTTCTCATAGAAGTCAAATGGTGATTCTTGGAGTTTATCATGAAGATGAAAAATTCTCCATCTTCACGTGAGATTCTTCTTCGTCCATCCTCTTTAAATCTTCCCCACATGATCTTTCTTTTCTAGTTTCCAATTATTTTTACGTTCTTCATATCTTACTTTTGATTCCACATAGTTCTCTTTGTGTTCTTTGAGTTGGTATTGTGATTTTTTTTGTTTGTTTCGTCTTCATCTTCTCTTAGACGTTAACATTCACACACTTACTATAAATTAAATTGATGTTTGCTAGAAGGCAACTCTAAGTAGTTAAAACAAAATTTAAGGAATTTGTTTCTAAATATTATTCAAGCTGAATCATAAGAGGCATGTACATATATTATTATTTTTTTCACTACCATGTCGTGTATGTTTCTTTTCTTGTGATTTAGTGTAGTAGATGTGTGTGTGTAATTACTGTGCCCAAGAAGGCCCAGGGGCCAGTGAAGGTCCATATTTGAAAGCCGACGAGTCTGGACCCAAATCCTAACATGAAATTATTAAGGATTGGACCCTTAGAGATAAAACTATGAAGAGACACAAAATGCATTTGAAGAATAGACACAACGACAACAAGATGGAGGAAGAAAATAAGAAAAACCATCGACGAAAAGAAGGACCACATTCATTCACATCACAAGTAGCACGAGAGGGTACTTAAATCAAGCAATCATGTGAGGTTGCCGACCATAATGCTTTTCATTTTGTCCTTTCATATCACAAAACCATATCTGAAGAGACCCAACACCAAGCAACCTTCTACCACATATGTGCAAGTCAAAGACGATATTATTATCATTCTTTATTTCTATTATTATTATTCTTATATAATTTGTTTGTATTAAAAGTTTGTGCAATATAGTATATAAGATTGAGGTATGCTTAAAGTTCACTTCTTAATATGGTATTAGAGTTATTTTCAAGTCTATTCTAATAAGAGTTTATTAGACTTATCAGGTCACTTGTTATCGGACAGTTATCAAATCACTCATAAATATGTAATCTCATGTACAAGTTTACAATCTTGAAGTGAAGGGGTGTGTCTGTATCTCATATCAACTAGAAATTAAGATATTTCATAATATATAAATAGGTGCAAATTTCGTTTTATAAATCGATTTTATAAAATTGAATTAGATTTAAAAATTCTTTTCTTAATTTTATTATAATTATTATTACTATTCTTATATAGTTTGTTTGTATTAAAAGTTAGGGCAATATAGTATTCATGGGAAAAACCCAAAACATTCCATGAGGGCGTTTGGATAATGTGTGGATTATGATTTGAGTTGGGATGAACATGAAACTAATAAGGTCCTGAAGTGGGGTTGCTTTGTAATCTGCATAAGAGAACTGGTTCGTGAATCATCACATTCTTTGTCTACTTAGTGCATGTGTGTGTTTCAAGTTCTGTGGTGCAAATACTTTGAATTCGAATCAAGGGACCTATTTCTGGTTCGATCATGACCGGCACAAACTATTGATCGTGTCCAGTGCACAACTCTACGCTTCATATCTCACTCTATCTGGGAGAACAATATAAAAATATCCCAGAAAAAAAGAAAGCCAAAACTTCTTTTCTGGTTATTTTTTAGTCTATTTGATTTGACCTCATTGACTCACCAATAAGTGAACAAAGTATAATTATACATTTCTTAGAATACACTTCACTTCACATATAACTTGTTAACCTACTTTTCTAAAACAGAAAAGTGTATATATATATATATATATATATATATATATATATATATATATATATATATATATATATATATATATATATATATATATATATATATATATATGTGTGTGTGTGTGTGTGTGTGTGTGAGAGAGAGAGAGAGTAATATAAAAAAAACTCACATAAATTAAAAAGTTAATTAACATTTTTAATAGTACTAATTTCATTAAGAAAAAAAAAAATTCCTAAACCATTCTTCCCTGTAGATTGATATCAAGAATAAAGGAGAGTAATTAAAAAGAAACATCATATAAATAATAGGGTATTTTAATAATGATTTTATTAAATAGGAGAAATTGCACTTATTTTCCTCAATATTATACTAAATAACAGTCACATCGCTTGTATTTTCAAAACCAGGTCTTGTCTTCTTTATGTCTAGTTTTAAAATAGCTACTCATCTCATTTTATATTCAATAAAATAACATATTTCTTATTTTTTTTTAAATAGATATTGCAATCTCTCATGTTTCGGAATGAATATCATCCACTTCCTTTTGTATTAATAAAATGACGTCCACCTCTCGTATTTTATCTATAAAAAATAATTTGTTTTAACTATTAGTTTATAAAAGATTATTTTAAACACTTTTAATTTTTAATTTTCATATTTTTATTTAAAATTTAGTTAATATAATACTTTTAAATAAGATAATAGAAATGAGTGTTACTTATTAAAAATATAACAGAAATCAGTGTTATTTATATATTTAAGATGGCATGTTCTTTTCAATATACTTGATTCCTTTGTTAGTTCAAGTTTTAAAAAAATTGATATATTCATATGCAAATTTCTATTTTTCAAAATAAAAATTATTACTTTTTTTATTAATTATATGTAAGTTTATTTGGTTTTTAATTAGTTTATCACAAAAGCATAAATTAAAAAACTAATATATGTTGTTGTAAGAACCTAGAAAATAGTTTTAGAGTAGAAGTGATATATGTTGAGTCAATAGACGAATCAATACCTGTTAGACAATCTCATGATATCAGTATCTATATCTTTTGATGACAATAGGTGTGTTGTGATAAAGTTTATTCATGTGTAGTACAAGATTTGGCAAAAACAAAAGAGAAAGTGAGCAATACTCACTAAACGATACAATAAAAAAACAGTTGTTATACGAAATAATGATACACGATGATTAAAGATCAAATTCTCATAATTCATTCTTATATGAATAATATATTCAAAGAGAACATTGAACAAAAAGAATGATATGCAAAAAAGACCATCAGATAACAAAGAATCACATAAGACAAAGTTGGCATCAAAGAAAGGACGTATCAAACAATCCTAGTGTTGATGAAATATTTAAAAGATTATATCAAATAAAACACCTTTGGACAACACAAGACAGATGCACAAGTTCATAAGCACCAGATGCACATTGGAAATTATAAATATCAGATGATAAAAACATCGTCCAAACATCAAATGGAACACGATAAATAAGGAAGTGTTCATGCTGGATCTTTTACATTCTCATAATGTTTTATGAAACTGCGCTTATGATTTCTGAATCTTCTTTGTCATTTTTAAATTATAGAAAACATTATTTACAAATAATATTAATGGATTAAATATTTTGAATAATCAGTATTGCATTGTGAAGTTTTCGAAAAATAGAATTTTAATTGTCTCTATATCAAAGATTCTATAGTTGGTAGCTAAAACATTGGTAACTAATTAGATACCAATTTAGAAAATATTTATCAATAATAGAAATGAATTTTAGATACCAATAATTTTTATAGTCTCTAAAATAGTATCTAATTTAGTCAATATAGCAACTAATTTAGTCAATATAATTTAGATACCAATAATGATTTTCTTGTAGTGATAATTAATAGGATAATATTCAAGTTAATTTCTCAAATGTTCTGATTTAATATCAACTTGAAAATTTCTTGAACAAAGAATACCACATGAAAATAATTAAACATATAAACTAATTTTAGAGACAAAAAATAATTAGTCATTATATTGACTAAATTCCACTTGTGAATATATTGATATATATTCTAATATTGTTGTATGATTATATATTTGACTTATAACTTTCGTAATCATCAAAAAGGGGAAGATTGTTTACACAGTAGATAAATTAATATCCAAAAGACGATCTCATGATATGAGATCTATATGTTTTGATAATAACAAACACTATAAGGTTTTTTGTAATATAATAAAGCTCATTCATCTATAGTACAAGATCAGACAAAAACAAAAGAGAAAGTGTGCAAGACTCACTAGACGATACTACAATAGAAATGTTGTTCTAAGAAATAGTGATACATGTTGATCACACAATACCGTTCTCATAATTCATTCTTAAATGAATAATATATTCAAAGAGAACATTGAATGGAAAGAACGATATGCAAAAAACACCATCAGATGAAAAAGAATCACATACGACAAAGCTAACATCAAACCAAGGACGTATTAGACATCCCCAATGTTGATGAAATATTTAGAAGATTACATCCAATGAAACCCCTTTAGGCAACACAAGACATATGCACAAGTTCATAAGCATCAGACGCACGCTGAAAAATATAAATATCAGACGATACAAGCATCGTCCAAGTGTTAGATGAAACACGATAAATAGGGAAGTGCCCATGCTCAATGTTTTACATTCTCAAAATATTTTATGACACTGCACTTATGATTTTCGAATCTTACTTGGCATTTCTAGATTATAGAAAGGATTGTATACAAATAAGATTAATGGATTAAATGGTTTGAATAAACAATATTGCACTGTGAAGTCTTCGAAAAACAGAATTTGAATTGTTTCCATATCAATGGTTTTTTGAAATATAATTAATGGGATAATATCCAGGATAAATTCTCAAATGTTATGAGTTAATATTAACTTGGAAAGTTCTTGAACGAAAAATTAACTGTGAAATATCTTAAAACAAAAAGTTTAAATTATTCATATATATTCAAATATATTATTTCAATGATACCCATAATTTAAATTATAAAATATATTGTTTATTGATACTTATTTTGTTCCCAAAAATTGTCAAAGGAAATTAAAGATGTGCACAAATTTGAAAGTAGAAGTTTCCTTTCTCAACATTTAATAGAAGAACAATGGAGCTACCAAGTGAGATTTATTCTAATAAAAAATGAAGGGATATCAAATAAGATTAATGGAGATTCAAACAAAGGAATGTAATATGTGAAGTTTGTTGAAGCTGAAGGAAGCTTCTTCCCAACCTTGGCTTAAAGTGTGTTTGATGAAGAAAATTGCTTTGGTGCTTTATAGTTTGTAATAAGTCTTAAGTGAATTTTGTTTTTAGGCTTAGGATGTTATAAAGTTGCCTTCGGTCATTGGGGAAGTAATGAGGAACCAATCGGTCATCGGTCATTGGGGAAGTAATGTAGCACAATCGGTCATCGGTCATTGGGGAAGCAATGTGGTACGATCGGTCATCGGTCATTGGGGAAGTAATGTGGCACGATCGGTCATCGGTCATCGGGATAATCTGTTCCAGTTGCCAAAGCAAGCTTAGATCAAGCACTTAGAGTAATTAAAAGCTTTTTTGATATTCTGTTAGGGCACCAAAGGGAAGTCAATTCAGTTATTTCACTTAACTGAGTTGGGAGCCTTTTAGAAAATAAATCTGTTAAGATGTGCACAGAATCCGTTGTTTCCCAAACTGTTTTCAACTAGTTTTTGAAAAACAGTTAGAATCTGATTTCTTTAAAAGGCAAAAGTCTCTCTCTCTCAGAAAAACACACTGAGCAATCACGTTTTCAAATGAGGTCAAACAAGTTCTGAAAGAGAAGAAGGATCAAAACACTTTTGTGAAAGGTTTTCAAAAGGAATTTCAAGTGTGCTTGTTCTAGGAAAACCTTGTGCTTTGTGAAGGTGCTGGTGCAGTTTCTGCAGCAGATTGAACTACTGGTTTGAGTTCTTGCATCTTCTTTTCAGGTGTAATTTTTCCTTTCTCATTTTTTGTAAAGGTGTAAGTGTTAGTCACTCCTTGATAGGGTTTCTTGGAGTGCAAGGTGTGCTGAAATAGGTGTTTTTCAGCCTTGTATGTGAGTGTTCTTGTAGGTTTCAAGAACTGATGTATATGCTGTAATTGTTGTATGTGTTTAATGGATTTCACCTTGGTGTAAGGTGAACTGGATGTAGCTCTTGATGAGTGAACCAGTATAAAAACTTGTGTGCAATCTTCTTTCCTTCCTTGCACTTATTTCTGGAATTTGAATTGATAACTGTCCAAAATAAATCTGTTCATGTGAAATTGAATCTGTTAATTCTGGGTTTAATAAGAACTGTTCTTCTCTTGGTTGAAACCTTCTTGCAAATATCTGAACAAGTGTGTTCTGCTGTTCCTTCTAATTGAGTAAAATCTTGTTTGATTAAGTTCTGATTGTACGAAGGTGATTTGGAAAAATAAATCTGTTTTGCTTAAAATCAATCTGTTTTTAAGTTCTGCTTGTACAAAGGTAATTTGAAAAATAAATCTGTTTTATTTGAAATCAATCTGTTCTTTTAATCTCTGTTAAACAGAAGTTAGTTCCTGTTGCAAAAATTTTAAAAGATCAATTCACCCCTCCCCTCTTGATCTTCAGACCCTGCTTAACTCTAACAAAGTTCTCTAAAGATTTTTTTTTTTTATAAAAACTCTCATGTTAGGCAAAGTTCTCTAAAGATTTTGTAAGAGAAGAAATCCAATTCAACACGCTCACCTAAAGTTTCCTATTTCAGACTCTGACACGAAAGAGAAGATGAAAAATTCAAAATTGGAAACATGTGCATTGATAAGTTCTCAAATCTAGTTATTTTGATAGACAAAAAAGGCATGTAGTTTAGATGAAAATTGTATAAATAAAAATAAGAATCATGTCAAAAACCTCCAACCACTGCTGCACATGAAGACAAAGAGTAAAAGAAGGAAAATGTAGAGATTATTGCAGAAAAGCAAACAAACAATGATGGAACAACAAAGCCAATCCAACCGGCACATGAAAAATGGCTCAATGAGTTGCTCAAAGAGACTGGACGTAGCCTTTATTGGTGGGTGAACCATTATAAATCTTTATGTATCCCTCTACACTCTTTGATTGGTTACTATTTTGATTTCTAATATTCCACAAATTGAGTGCGGGCTCCTTATGGAACCAATTGAACCTTCACTATAATTAAAATGACACCTCAATATTTTATTATTAAAGTAAAAAGTGTATATAAATAGAACATTCAATTATTCAGGTTTCATCTTAAAATAATCATCATCTCTTTAGAAAAAAAAAATATTTTCTCCCCTGCCTTCTCTCTAGATTTCTTACCATACCCTTCATCAGATTGATGATCAAAGGCCACCTTTGAACTGCTGGCAATGAGTGGAGTAAAATTGCTAGGTTAAAATTTTGATTAGAAAAGTTCAATTATGTTCCTTTTCCTTTGAGTCAGTTTTTCATTTTCTTATTTTCCTGAATAGATGTTCTTTGCAATTGGTATCTAAGACTTTAAGATTAGTCTCTATCAGTTCATAGTCCTAATGATATGTCTGGATCATTTATCAAGACTCTATGGTGCATGTTAGACCATTCATTCTCTCTTTAAGAGTTGGAGTTCTTTATGTACGCCTACTTCTAATCAGGTAAGGGAAATTGGTTTTACCTTTCAATAGAATCCTAAGTTAGAAGATTTGGATGTAGACGTGGTCACAGGTTTCAAATTCTCTTGCAAAGTTTGTTGTTGAGTGAATTAGAATGGTTGATTGAGATTGATTTTGAAAGTATAGAGAAATTAGATTTTAGTTATTTAGTAATTTACATGTTGATTATGATGTTGAAGAAGTTACTGAATGTGATTGAATTGTGTTATGAATTGTTTGAAGAGCAAACAACAATGAATGTGGTTGTTTGAATTGAAATTTGAATGAATCTTGTGTTAGAAATCCTGAATATATAGATATATATGCTGACATAGGAGTTCAACAAAAGTATAATTCAATTCTAAGCAAGATGATATCATGTTGATCTTGTATGTTTTTTGAAAATACAAATTGGAGTATTTATTTTGGGTCAAAATTTGAAAAGTTTTTAGTTTTGTAAAGTTATCTTCTTATATTTTTTCTCAAACGACAAATTTTTGCTAAAAAGAACATAACAGGAAAAATTACCTTACTCTCCTGTCCATTTTTGCACAAGCCAAAATGGGGTACATATTTGGCTTCTTATGGGGTCTATTTTTGCTTAAGCGATGGGATTTTCACTTAAGCGAAAAATAGTAATGGAACTAACTCTGATCTCAGCCTCATTTTCGCTCAAGCGAAGTAATTTTTCGCTAAGTGAGGCCATTTTCGCTCAAGTGAAATTATTTTCACTCAAGCTAAAAAAATACTTATTCTAATTTTTTTTGTTTAGTTATTGTGTAATGGTTTATGGTTAATTTATGATGAATTTTTATTTATATATACACAATTTAAATATTTGATCTTCAATAAGTATATGATGTGTCATGAATCAAGTGAAAGTGTGATCAAGACATAATATTTTTAGAAATGGAAATACGGTGTTGAGATGCTTAGGTGGTGTATTGATTTTGGGACTATGAAAGGGATGATCATGACTCTCCTGATACAATGAAATCACATAGATGAAGGTGTTCAGGCATTGAGAGTCTAAGGAGGTTCATATGAGTGAGTCTACGGATTGAAAGATAATTGGTTAGAGCAAATCATATGGATTAACTATGTCATATGAGGATGAATTTTCTTAAAGTGAGACTTTATTGTGAGGACAACATAGTGATATAACAAGTGCAGGTCTCTTAGTCTAATTTTAATACACTGGTCTTCCAGAAGTAGAATCAAGTGTTTATGTGGATGGTCAGTGGATTTCTAACATGACTAATGTTGAAAATGATATGTTGTAGTCACTTGGTTGCTTAGTACGTTGAAAATGGATGATGTATAATGATTCATATGTTTGTGATGGTATCCATTTAAATTCAAAGTTATATTGAAATACTGTTCTTGTTTGTGTTTGTTTTAAAATTTGTAATGATCATGTGTTACACACGAGAAGAGAATTATATATTAAATTACAGGCAGTGGAAGTCCACAATAGTAAGTCAAAAGAGTTTCTTCTTTTGATATATGTATATATTTATAATTTCCTATGAAGAAGGATATATTTTATAATACTTTGTGCATGATTTGTATATATGTATATATATTTAATTATATATTTAACTGCATGATATAGTCTTTAGGTGATGTAACTAGATATGTTACAGTTGTAAGTTAAAATGTGTAAGAATCTAGAAAAATAGGCTTAGAGTAAAAATGATATATTTTAAATGACACTTGAATATTTTATTATTAAAATGAAAAGAGCAAATAATAGAAAATTCAATTATTCAGGTTTCATTTTAAAAGAACCATCATATCTCTAGAAGTTTCCTTTTTCCTTTCTCTGCCTTCTCTCTAAATTTATAACCTCGTTATTCATCAGTTTGACGATCAGAGTCCACCATTGGACTCTTGGCAGTGATTTCTACAAATCTTTCCGATAAGAATTAGACAAAGTAAGTTCATTTTTGCCCTTTTTCTTTGAGTTAGTTTTGAAAGTGTTAATCTTAACTTCAATATGGACATTGCATGTGAGCTTTCTAGCTTCAAGATTAGTCCCTGTTGTAACATCCCGCCAATTTCATTGCAAAATTATAAAATGAACTAGAGATAAAATAATAATGTTGAAGTGAACATAATTATATATATATGTAATGAAGTTTTCTCCTCGTAGGGAGTTTAATACATAATCTGCCGGTTTCCAAAAACGTAAACTAAATACAACAAAATAAATAAAAACAGGCGATTCCCCAACAGGATAGGCGATCTCCCATCAGGAAAGGGCGATCTCCTATCAGAAAAGGGCGATCTCCTATCAGACAACATAAAAAGGGCGATCGCCTAACAAAAATATATGGGCGATCTCCTCCCGGCGACCACTCACTGAGGAGCTCTTCCACCTGCAACCTCGTCTGCTCCCGTGCAAAAATACACGATCATCACAGTTTAAGAGAAAACAGCCACAGAGCAATACAAAAGAAGGGGTAAGCTAGATGTTTTAAAAGCTTTTAAATCAATAGTAAACATAAAACTTCACACCATTCCTGATCCATATCAATTACAACCATCAACATTGCCATATTCCACATACTTGTCAAGTGTCCATTTGCTACTTTCAGTATTTAAGATTCACACGTCAGACTTTCCACTGACTCACAATGCATAGACACATGACACTACTTCCGGATTGACTCGTGCGTTGACTCAGGCTCAGAGATCTGCACCTGTCATACCATACCACTGTGAAATCCACACAGGGTCGCTGTGAAATCCACACAGCCATGCGCATATATAATCTCAATGTCATTAACTCTCCCGGTATGACAGGGTTAATTCATATAACAAGCCGAGCTCGTTCTTTTTCACACGACTCACCCATTCATATGAACCTCCTCCGACTCTCCACAACTGAATAACTTCATCTACGTGATTCCATTATATCAGCAGAGTCAGGATATCTCCTTCTAGACAAGCCCCTAGTCAATACACCTACACACGATCTTACACGGTATTTCCTTTCCTGAAAATACTATGCCTTGATCCCACATTCACAACATTCAAAACATCATACCACTCAAATGAATGATTCAAATCACAGCAACAATCATTTCAAAGGTTCAGATTTTCGAGTATCACATGCATTCCACCTTTAAATCTCAAACAGCTTCAAACAACACAAAAACAGGGGAGTTCGAAATCTGTATTTAAAACCGGCGATCCCGTCGCCCAAACACATAACAACAGAACATCCTGAAAAAGGGGTTTAAAACCGGCGACCACGTCACCCAACCACATAGAACAGAGCATTGCGAAAAGAAACATGAAACCGGCGACCACGTCACCCTTACTTCAGAAACAGCTAATCTATGGCTTGTATTGAAAATGAAGGCTAGCTTCCCTTACCTGGAATTGCGCAAAACACCAAGAATTCCAAAACCCAACGAAGCTTAAAGATGCTTTCACTCTGTTTTTGCGTCTGGTTTGTAGGACTTGCAAAGAACTTCCCAGGTGCTCTAATGGTAGCCGTCGCTCGTCGTACTTTTGGGTGAAGGTGCCTGAATCGCAGTGCGAAGGAGAGAAAAGGAGAAGAAGGGAGGCAAACACACTCTTTCACTCTTGAACCACTGCAACGTTCCTTTCTCTCAGAAGTGGGTTTTTGCATCTTAAACTAACTTGTCCACAAAAGCCGCTGCCACCACCCACTCTGCAGGGAAATTTGCGTGTACGCTGCACTGAACAGTACGTCTACGCGTGCCTCTGCGCATGCCAACATTCTGAGGTCACTATTCTGAACCACCCTTTTTGTCTACGTGTCGCGCGTGCAGGACGTTTCATGCTGGGAGTCTGGGTCCCACCTTCTCTGTGTGCAACTCGACATCGCGCGATAACCTTTCACCGATGACCACTAGCGCGAAGACTATCCACCGATGACCTCTCGCGCAAAGGCTATCCACCGATGACCTCTCGCGCGAAGACTATCCACCGATGACCTCTCGCGCGAAGGCTATCCACCGATGACCTCTCACGCGAAGGCTATCCACCGATGACCTCTCGCGCGAAGACTATCCACCGATGACCTCTCGCGCCCTGGCGATGCCCGCATGCCTCGCGCCCTGGTGATGCCCGCATGCCTCGCGCCCTGACGATCACGTGTAGTCTAGGCGACCGGCGATTTGTACTAACAAGGAAATCTTATAGTCTTCTAAGCTACACTTTCTTTCCTTTTTATTTTAAATAAAAACATACTTAGAATTCATTTAAAATATACCCTTTTATTCCAATTTAATTTTACAGGTCCTTACATTCTCCCCATCAAGAAAAATTTTCGTCCCCGAAAATTGAATTACAAGGAAAAGAGGTATGGATAAGCTTCTCTCATGGGTTCTTCTAACTCCCAAGTTGAATCCCCCGATCTCTCATCCCACACCACTTTCACCATGTCGATGGTCTTGCCTCTGAGCTGTTTACTTTGCCGATCATCAATCCTGACTGGTTTTGCTTCAAAGGACAAGTCATCCCTGATCTGCACATCGTCCACTTCCAGCACATGACTAGGGTCTGCCATGTACTTCCTCAGCTGTGATACGTGAAAGACATTGTGCAGATTCGCTAAATGGGGAGGTAGGGCGATCTCATAAGCCACTGGACCAATCCTTCTTAAGATCTGATATGGTCCCACGAACTTAGGGGACAACTTCTTTGATCTGATAGCCCGTCCTACACCCTTGGTTGGTGTCACTTTCATGAACACATGGTCTCCAGCAGCAAACTCCAAAGGCTTTCTCCTCTGGTCTGCATATGACTTCTGCCTACTTTGAGAAGCTTTCATTCTACTTTGTATCTGTTGCACCTTCTCGGTCGTTTGCTGAATCAACTCTGGCCCAACCAAGACTGCTTCACCCTCCTGGTACCAACATAAGGGAGTTCTGCATTTCCTCCCATACAGGGCTTCATATGGTGTCATCCCAATACTAGCGTGATAACTGTTATTATAGGTAAACTCCACCAGTGGCAACACCTCGTCCCAATTCCCCAATTGATCCAAAACACACGTCCTCAGCAGATCTTCCAAGGACTGGATCGTTCTCTCTGACTGACCATCTGTTTGGGGATGATATGCAGAGCTCATCCTCAACTTAGTTCCCAAGCAATTTTGTAAGGTCTGCCAAAACCGTGAAGTGAACCTGGGATCTCTATCTGAAACGATGCTGGAAGGCACTCCATGCAACCTTACTATTTCTTTGATGTATAACTGTGCCAGCTTGGCCATAGGCATCTTCATATTCACTGGAAGAAAGTGGGCACTCTTCGTCAGCCTATCAATGATGACCCAGATTGCATCATGACCCTTTACCGATCTGGGTAAATGGGTGACAAAATCCATGGCGATGCTGTCCCATTTCCACTCAGGGATATCCAGTTGCTGGAACAACCCGCCAGGTCTTTGATGCTCTACCTTCGCCTTCTGACACGTTAAGTAGGTTGCAACATACTGGGCGATGTCTCTCTTCATGCCCGACCACCAAAATGACTCCTTCAAGTCATGATACATCTTGTTCATGCCTGGATGTAGGTTAAGGCAACTCTTGTGACCTTCATCTAGGATCATCTTCTTCAATTCTCCACTTGCAGGGATGCAAATCCTGCCATTAAATCTCAAGATCCCATCATCGCCCATCACAAAGTCTCTAGCCTGATCTGTCCCTAGTGACTCCACAGTACGCTTCAGGCTAGGGTCCTTCAACTGCTTATCCCTTAACCTCCCAAGGAAGTCATTAGTTATAGCCAGTCTACTACAACTAATGTGATTTACATGAAATTCTACCCCAAGGTTTAAGTCTCTGAACTGCTCGATCAGTTTCTGTTCTTCCATCATCATGGTGGCTACTTGTATTGATTTTCTACTCAAAGCATCTGCCACTACATTGGCCTTCCCTGGATGATACATGAGTTGAAAATCGTAGTCCTTTAGAAACTCCATCCACCTTCTTTGTCTCATGTTTAGTTCCTTCTGATCGAACAGGTATTTCAGGCTCTTATGGTCACTGAACACCTGGAACCGAGCTCCATATAAATAGTGCCTCCAGATCTTCAAGGCAAATACCACAGCCGCCAACTCCAAATCATGCGTAGGGTAGTTTCTCTCATGAACCTTGAGTTGCCTTGAAGCATATGCAACCACTCTTTTCTCTTGCATTAAAACACATCCCAGACCCTGATGTGAAGCGTCACAGTAGACATCAAAAGGTCTTCCTACCTCGGGGATCACCAGCACTGGAGCACTAGTCAACCTCTCCTTTAGTTCCATGAAGCTCTGCTCACATCGGTCGGTCCAAGCAAAAGGTTGATCCTTGCGGGTCAGCTGTGTTAAAGGAGCCACTACCTTGGAAAAGTCCTCAATAAACCTCCGATAGTAGCCCGCCAAACCCACAAAGCTCCTTATCTCAATGACGGTCTTAGGACGTTCCCACTGCAGCACTGCCTCTACCTTGGCTGGATCCACTGAGATCCCACGAGCAGATATCACGTGTCCCAAGAAGTTGACTTCCTTCAGCCAAAACTCACACTTAGAGAACTTGGCATAGAGTTGCTTCTCCCTCAGTATTTCCAATACTGTCCTCAGGTGTTCTTCATGTTCTTCCTCGGTCCTTGAATAAATGAGTATGTCGTCAATGAAGACCACCACAAACTTATCCAAGAAAGGGCGAAAAATCCTATTCATGTAGTCCATGAACAGAGCTGGAGCATTGGTTACTCCAAACGGCATCACCACATACTCATAGTGCCCATACCGAGACCTAAAAGCTGTCTTTTGAACATCTTCAGCTTTTACCAAAATTTGGTGGTACCCCGATCTCAGATCAATCTTGGAGAACACCGAGGCCCCATGTATTTGATCCATCAAATCGTCAATTCTGGGTAGGGGGTACTTGTTCTTGATGGTCAACTTGTTCAACTGCCTGTAATCTATACACAGCCGAGACCCTCCATCCTTCTTCTTAACTAGGAGTACTGGAGCCCCCCATGGAGATACACTGGGTCTGATGAATTGTTTCTCCAGCAACTCTTCCACTTGCTTCTTTAATTCTACCAACTTGGCTGGTGCCATCTTGTAGGGCGCCATTGACACTGGTCCAGCCCCAGGTACCAAATCGATAGAGAATTCCACTTCTCTCTTAGGGGGTAACCCAGGTACTTCTTCTGGAAATACATCCGTGAAATCTTTCACCACGTGTATTCTGCTTACGTCCCCTTCATTCTTCACTTCCAACCGAGCTAGCATCACGAAGCACCTCGCCCCTTCTTCCAACTCCGACTGCCCTTGCTGAGCAGATATCACATCTGATCCTTGGAGGTCTGGAAACGCTATCTTCTGACTACCGCAGTCAATGAGAACGTGATTGGTAGCTAGCCAATCCATTCCCAGGATAACATCCAGGTCCTGAAGAGGTAGGCAGATCAAGTTCACTTTGAATCTGCGTCCCTCTACTATCACTGGACATTCGGGGCAAACTGTAGAGGTCAACACCTGTCCTGACGCAGGTGTAGAGACCATCAGTTCGAAGGGTAACTCCTCCACTAGAAGACCCAACTCGGCTACACACAGGCTTGACACAAAGGAGTGTGTCGCTCCAGAATCAAACAAAGCTTTTACACCTCTACCAGCTATAAAACAAACACCTTGCATGAGGTTACCTGACTGAGATGCTTCTGCTCCATACATGGCAAACACTCTCCCTGTTGCCTGAGGTCTGCTGCCTTCGTTTCTCATCTGCTGAGAGCCACTGGGTTGGGTCACCCCATTCCGGTTAGGGCACTCTCTAGCAACGTGCCCCGTCTTTTGGCAGGTGTAGCACCTTTTCTCTGAACTCCTCTTGAAGCACGCGTTAGAGGTGTGTGGTCCACCACAATGGAAACACTTGGGTTTCCAAGGTTGCTGCTGCTGAAACTGGGATGACGTGTTCCCGCCCGATGTGGTGGAGGTCTCGTATAGGGCTTGCTTTGTGAGTGCTGCACCTTGGCCTTCCCACCGGAAGAACCTCCTGGGTGTGGCCTGATCACCCGAGAATCACCTTTTTCCAGAGTCTCCACCATCTTCGCCTTCTCTACTAAGGCGTGAAATTCCCTTATGCACATCGGGGCTATGGTCCTCTTCAGCCCATGCTTCAGCCCCTCTTCGAACTTCCTACACCTCCAGGCCTCGGAGGTCGCCTGGGTGTAGAATCGGGCGAGGTACTCAAACCGAGCAGCATAAGCATTCACTGACATCTCCCCCTGCTCCAATCTGAGGAATTCAGCTTCCCTCGCAAACCTTGCGCTATCTGGGAAATATTTTTCCAAAAACCTCACCCTGAAGCTCTCCCAGTCTAACACTTCAGCTCTGGCCTCCATCATCTGCTGAGCTCCCATCCACCAGAACTCAGCTTCTCCAGACAGCAGATAGGTGGCGAACACCAACTTCTTCTCTTCAGGGCAGGAGGTCGCCCTAAAGATTTTCTCCAACTCTCTGACCCACTGATCTGCCTGATCAGGGGTAGCATCCCCACTAAACTTGGGTGGGTTGTGCCTCATGAACTCAGTCAGTCCCATCTGTTCTTGAGGCTGACCGACGTGGGAATTTGTTTCAGCAGATCGAGCAGTTTCCCAATGGTGCATTGTAGCTTGATGGTTCTGAGCCATCGCCGCATTCTGTTGTTGGATGGCAGTTGCCATCATCTCGATAGCCTTGGCAATCTGGCTCATCTCCGAAGAAGGTTGGGGAGGGGTAGGAGGTCTACGTGCCATCTTCTTCGTTTCAGATTTCGAAACTATGGGTTTTTATACTCCCTACAGCTACAAGAATGAGATCGATAAGAAATCAATTCATTCAGGAGGTAACATCTAGACCTTACAAAGGTCAGCATCTCAAAGTCATTAAGAATTTGAGTTTATCAACAGAATCCTAATGCTTATAACCTCAAGCAAAATACCAGAACAGCTACTGGTATACAACCATCAATCCAAACAACCACTTTCAATTAATTACAAAAACACTCAATAAAATGACATAAATCACACCAGAATTCAATGTATGCTAAACATCAAACCTTTGGAATTAAGATTGAGAATCATCTCGATCCAGTTATGAGTGTGCACCCTCACCACTTTATCAAGACCCTCTCATTCTTAATATTAAGATTTTCAGTTAGGGCATATATTCACTAAAGCACACACAAAATTTCAATACAAAAACGTTTGAAAACCTTTCACTATAGTTGTTATTTAAAACTCAAATAAATTTTATAAGCAGAAGAAACACAATGGATCCACAGCCCTCAGGTCATCCTAAGGACGAACTGCTCTGATACCATTAATGTAACATCCCGTCAATTTCATTGCAAAATTATAAAATGAACTAGAGATAAAATAATAATGTTGAAGTGAACATAATTATATATATATGTAATGAAGTTTTCTCCTCGTAGGGAGTTTAATACATAATCTGCCGGTTTCCAAAAACGTAAACTAAATACAACAAAATAAATAAAAACAGGCGATTCCCCAACAGGATAGGCGATCTCCCATCAGGAAAGGGCGATCTCCTATCAGAAAAGGGCGATCTCCTATCAGACAACATAAAAAGGGCGATCGCCTAACAAAAATATATGGGCGATCTCCTCCCGGCGACCACTCACTGAGGAGCTCTTCCACCTGCAACCTCGTCTGCTCCCGTGCAAAAATACACGATCATCACAGTTTAAGAGAAAACAGCCACAGAGCAATACAAAAGAAGGGGTAAGCTAGATGTTTTAAAAGCTTTTAAATCAATAGTAAACATAAAACTTCACACCATTCCTGATCCATATCATTTACAACCATCAACATTGCCATATTCCACATACTCGTCAAGTGTCCATTTGCTACTTTCAGTATTCAAGATTCACACGTCAGACTTTCCACTGACTCACAATGCATAGACACATGACACTACTTCCGGATTGACTCGTGCGTTGACTCAGGCTCAGAGATCTGCACCTGTCATACCATACCACTGTGAAATCCACACAGGGTCGCTGTGAAATCCACACAGCCATGCGCATATATAATCTCAATGTCATTAACTCTCCCGGTATGACAGGGTTAATTCATATAACAAGCCGAGCTCGTTCTTTTTCACACGACTCACCCATTCATATGAACCTCCTCCGACTCTCCACAACTGAATAACTTCATCTACGTGATTCCATTATATCAGCAGAGTCAGGATATCTCCTTCTAGACAAGCCCCTAGTCAATACACCTACACACGATCTTACACGGTATTTCCTTTCCTGAAAATACTATGCCTTGATCCCACATTCACAACATTCAAAACATCATACCACTCAAATGAATGATTCAAATCACAGCAACAATCATTTCAAAGGTTCATATTTTCGAGTATCACATGCATTCCACCTTTAAATCTCAAACAGCTTCAAACAACACAAAAACAGGGGAGTTCGAAATCTGTATTTAAAACCGGCGATCTCGTCGCCCAAACACATAACAACAGAACATCCTGAAAAAGGGGTTTAAAACCGGCGACCACGTCGCCCAACCACATAGAACAGAGCATTGCGAAAAGAAACATGAAACTGGCGACCACGTTACCCTTACTTCAGAAACAGCTAATCTATGGCTTGTATTGAAAATGAAGGCTAGCTTCCCTTACCTGGAATTGCGCAAAACACCAAGAATTCCAAAACCCAACGAAGCTTAAAGATGTTTTCACTCTGTTTTTGCGTCTGGTTTGTAGGACTTGCAGAGAACTTCCCAGGTGCTCTAATGGTAGCCGTCGCTCGTCGTACTTTTGGGTGAAGGTGCCTGAATCGCAGTGCGAAGGAGAGAAAAGGAGAAGAAGGGAGGCAAACACACTCTTTCGCTCTTGAACCACTGCAACGTTCCTTTCTCTCAGAAGTGGGTTTTTGCATCTTAAACTAACTTGTCCACAAAAGCTGCTGCCACCACCCACTCTGCAGGGAAATTTGCGTGTACGCTGCACTGAACAGTACGTCTACGCGTGCCTCTGCGCATGCCAACATTCTGAGGTCACTATTCTGAACCACCCTTTTTGTCTACGTGTCGCGCGTGCAGGACGTTTCATGCTGGGAGTCTGGGTCCCACCTTCTCTGTGTGCAACTCGACATCGCGCGATAACCTTTCACCGATGACCACTGGCGCGAAGACTATCCACCGATGACCTCTCGCGCGAAGGCTATCCACCGATGACCTCTCGCGCGAAGACTATCCACCGATGACCTCTCGCGCGAAGGCTATCCACCGATGACCTCTCGCGCGAAGGCTATCCACCGATGACCTCTCGCGCGAAGACTATCCACCGATGACCTCTCGCGCCCTGGCAATGCCCGCATGCCTCGCGCCCTGGCGATCACGTGTAGTCTAGGCGACCGGCGATTTGTACTAACAAGGAAATCTTATAGTCTTATAAGCTACACTTTCTTTCCTTTTTATTTTAAATAAAAACATACTTAGAATTCATTTAAAATATACCCTTTTATTCCAATTTAATTTTACAGGTCCTTAGACCTGTTAGCTCAGAGTTATAGTGATGTGGTTAGATTTTTTATCAGGACTACGTGGTGCAAGTTAGGTCATCCTTAAGCTTCTATAAGACTTGAAGCTTTCTGTGAGTACCTGCTCAAAAGCTTAGTTAAGGGAAGCTAATCTTATTCTTTTCAGTAGAACCATAGGTTAGAAGATCGGGTGACATGGTCACCAGTTTCAAATTTTATTGCAAGATTGTCTCTTTTAGAGTAAAGTAGTGTATTGTTTGAAATGGTTGATTTTGATGCGAATAAGTTATTGGAATTGTTTGGGATTGAGAATTGAAAGTGTTTGAATGGTAATATAAATGAGTTGAATTGTATTTTTATGATATAGTTAAAGCTAAGAAATTTGGGTATTCATTATTGATTCTCAATGACTTTGATATAGAGATGTTGAATATATATGTGTGTGTGTGTGTGTGATATGGTTGATGGATTTAGGTTGAAAATATGAAATTTGGCAGGTTTATGCAGTTTTAATCTGCAAATCTCACTGAAGTGAGAAGTTTCTTGCTCAAGCAAGCCTAAGACAATGAGATTCAGTGGAGTGAATTTTGGAGTGCTCTCAGGTTTATTTTCACTCAAGCGAGGGGATTTTCGCTTAAGCAAGCAAATTCTCACTCAAGCTAGTAAAAAAACTTCTTTTTTTTTTTAATTTTTGCTTTTCAGAGCCTAGTTTATTATTGTTTATTGTTTTTAAGTGAAAATTTTAAATTTTATTTAAAAATACGATTAAAAAAACTTAATTATGTGCTTAAGTGAATTTTGTGATATATTTGAATTGTTTAGAAAGTTTAAAATATAATGTGATTGAATGATGTATTGATGTGTTAAATGAAGTATGCAATGAGGTGAAAGTGTGATCAAGACATAGTATTTTCAGGAAAGGAAATACCGTGTTGAGATTGTTATTAGGGTGTATTGATCTGTGAGTATCCTGTGAATGAGACGATCCTGACTCAACTGATATAATGGAATCACATAAATGAAGTTATTTAGTTGGTGAGAGTCAAAAGAGGTTCATTTGACTGAGTCTCAGGTTTGAAAGAACTGATCAGAGCATATCATATGGATTTACCCTATCATATGAAATGATGAGATATTGAGATAATTTTGACCATGACTATGTGGATTCACAGTGAGTAGTATGACAGGTGCAAGTCTCTGGATGCTAATTTTAATACATGAGTTTTCTGGAACTAGAGTCAAGTGTCTATGTGTTCTATTTACCCCGTTGTTTGCATTATGTTTTATTTTCTTTAATCTGTGATGATCGTGTATTTACACTAGAGCAGATGATAATACAGGTAATATAGCTCCTCAGAGAGCAGCTGGAGAATGAAAATATTTTATTTTATTTTGAATATTTTTTTTTAATCTTATGTAAATATTTAAAATATCTATAAAGAGAAATATATTTTAAAATATTGTATGAAAGAGTTATATATATATATATATATATATATATATATATATATATATATATATATATATATTTATATATGTTTATATATTTATTTTGATATTTCACAGAGATTATATTTATTATATATAATAAAATAGGGATGTTACACAACATAATGTAAAAAAATGTAATTATTTTATAAAAATTAAAATATATTATATATTATTATTTCTTTGTAAAGAAAGACGAACAAAGGCAATATATATTAGCTCGTCAAATTTTCATTTTCAGGCTCAACTGTATTTGGAGTATAGAATAATTTTAACAAGATAAAGGTCTTGATATTTGTCTTTTAAACTAGTTTGTGTTAGTCTTTTAAAAATTCTAATAATTAATTTAAGCAATTAAAAATTTAAATTATCATTATATCAAACCGCAATAAACTTTGTATTAAATCAATATTTCTAATGTTTTCATCTTCATTCACCTGAAATAGTAAACATGATTATTCTTATAAGAATGTGCTTCTCCTTTACTCCTTGGGTCTTCGATCTTCTTAGAAGAAGTACCTACGATTGTACTTCGACGCTCAAGTCAGTTTGGTTTAAGTAATAATATTAGTTTAGGGTCAAATTTTCATTACCTTATGTCTTGAGATGTTTACCTATTTACAATGATGATTTTGGGTCTCTAGTTGTATAGATTATTAGGTTGGGTCCACTCAGGCTCAATTACTTCTTAATCATGATTTACAGGATGTTTTACTATGTGATTCTTTGATAATAGTGTTGGTGGATTTTGTGTGAGAATGTGACATGTTGAGTTGTCGATATGTCAAATAAATATTTGGCCTCTCAATTCTTAGGAACTCAGTAGTATAGTGCAAATTAAATCTTTAAGAAAAACCTAATTACAACTTTTCTTTCAATAAACCATTATATAAGGTGACTCTTAAATTTTTAAGAAACAAATTTGATCTTTATTAGAACATTTCCATTTTACTTTCACCTATAAATTTTTCAGGAAAAAAAAAGTTATAATTTTCATTTTTTTTTTCAATTTTATAATTGACAATGACAATTTTAAATATACATTACTCTTTTTAAGTTTTTAGGTGGAGTTAAAAGTTGTGAATGATTTAGCATTGTGTGACTTTGTGAAGATACGTATAGTAATTTTCATGAGACATTTTATTCCTCAAAAACTATTCAACACCTATTTGTAGTGCGATTGTTGAAGTTGAAGGCGATTGCAGATAATTATTATCATGTGGGTTTCATATGAACCCTACTTTCAGATTTCATATCTGAGTTGATTGGCATTCATGTGGTGGTGGCGCAGCAAGAGCATCATAGAAAATCTGGAAAAAGGATTCTTAATCCACCTACAACAACAATTGTTTTCCTGACATATAAACCAGAAAAAATGCACTCTCCAATTGCTTTATTAACTCACCCTCTTAATCCCAATTTGTCTGTTAGTGTTCGTTAACAGTAGCCACCACTAGGATTCCCTAGGACTGCCAATTTCAGGCACCAATTAGTCTTCTAATTTCAATCATTCTCAAAATGGATGAAAACTTTTGACCCTGTGCTCGTCACATGTGACGTCAGCCAAAAGGTTTAGGGTTTCATTTATGTGTTCCCAAACTTTTACACAATTAATCTATAAAAAAAATATAGTAGTAGTATTATTACTTTTAAAATAATATATATATATATATATATATATATATATTCCACTAAAAAATTATTAAATAAAAATTAATTTTAAAAATAACTAAAATAGATAAATTTTAGTAACTAAAAATTGAATAATTAATTAAATATTAATTTATAAACTATTTAATAACAATATAAATTAATTTAAATATTAATATTTTTTTTAATTTCTACATCGTATTTGATTTAATTAATAATAATTAATTATTTTTTATTTTTAAAATTAATTTTTGTTTAATAATTTTTTTAGCTGATCAAATTAGTTAGGTCATTTAAATCTTTAGAATTTTTTTATAAAATTTATATTAATACAAAACTATTTGATATCCTATTTATTTTTTATTTACATATATTAAAATTTACGTAATATATATGATTATTAAAATATGTTAAAATATATATTAAATAGATTGTGAATATGATTGGATATATTATTTTATTCATTGACTTGTCTAATAAGTAATTAATTTTATTTTATAATCGACTTTTTGCATTAATGTGAATTTTTTGAAGAAAAATGTATTTTATTTCTTTTAACTTTTAATTTTAGTTTAGTCATTCACTTTGTATGTATTTCCTTTTTTAGTATAATTTTAGGTTGTGTTGGATAAATACAGACAAATAGTAAAAAAGTTATACGCCCATGTAAGGTAGTATATAGTTATGATTTAATAATTAAATTAGTTAAAATTACATTCTGTATAAAATTATTGATGGTTTAATAGTTAGTGAAATCTACACATGTCATTTAATTTATTATTAGAGTGTTTTGTATTATATATCACTAATGTATAGAATATTTTCTCAAAAAACTTTATATCATCAATATATATTATTACAATCATTAAATAAAAATCAATTTTAATATTAAAAATAATTAATTATTATATTAATTAAATTAAATAGTATTTTATAAACTAAACAATTATTAGTATCTAAAATAGTTTCCAAATTTATAAATTAATTTTTAAATTAATATCTAAATAATTAATTAGTACATAATTAATTATCAAGGTTCTGACTATCAATTTTAAAATATAAATTAGTTGGTAGCTACCAATTTTGTAATCTAAATTAATTGATAATAGCTACCAATTTTAGAATCTAAATTAGTTAGTAGTTGAAATGTTGGTAGCTAACAACTAATTTATATTCTAAAATTGATAGTTAAAATCTTGATAGTTAATTAGATATCAACTTAAAAAATAATTTATAAATTTTATTAATAATAAAAACTATTTTATATATTAATTATTTTGTTTAATTTTAAAATAATATTTAATTTATATGGTTGTCTTTACAATTAGTTTTTATTTAATAAATTTTTTAATAGTAATATTGCTTGTTGAAGAAGAAAAGAATAAGAGAAAAAAAAAGTGAATTAAAAAAAAATAAAAGAAAACATTTGTTTATTTTTTACATTTAAGTTTTTCATTTATTTTTTCTTTCTTTATTTATATAAACTAAAGCAAAATTATTGCATTTGTTTACCCTTATCTAAACATTAATAATTTGCGGAAATTCGGGGAACTGGGGGCTGCCATCTAATGGTATTGCAGACTTTAAAAACAACAAAAGAAAGAAAGAAGTGAATGGAATAGCTAAGGAAGATCATGACACTTTTTAGAAAGAAGGTATCTGGGATTTTGGGAGATATTTTTGCCTAATTTTCTGTCGTATTGGAGTAGCATGATTCATGACAGTTTATTGGGGTCATAAAATATGGTGTTTTAGACTATAACTTTTCCTAAACCTTAGACAACATAATCATAGTTTTTATTATAGAATTACACGTTCATGATCTTAGAAGGGTTCAATTAAACAATCGATTAGCTTCGAATAAAAAATGAGAACAAAACGAAATACTTAAAACATAAGATTGTCCCCTTTTGTAGAAACCTATTTCTGGGTTCGATATTCAACTGTTTCAGACCTTCGCAGCTTTTAATATTTTTCACATCTGACATGTTTTTTTCAACATAATTAGGACGTGTAAATTTGTGGCTATGACTTGGACTTCAAACATAATTCGTAGACATGAAAACCGCGTCTCTGAATAACGTCAAAAATATTTCACAAACCTGTCCCTTGTAACATCATCAAGAATGTTAGGTTCTGGATATGCGAAAAAGTTGGTACCTAACATGTAAGATGTGAAAAATTTATGATTTTCAAATCTATATATAAGAGACTTTAGAATCATAAACAAAAATGAGTTTGTTAGAAATTTTTATTTTCATACTTTTTATTTCATTTATCTGGACTTAATATATAAAAATTCTGACTTCACACTTAAATTTCTTGTAAAAAATATAATTTTTAAATGTATATTAAAATTGAATGGGAGTACAAAAGGAGAAGTTGTTCTTCTTTTGTATGTTCCTTGGTCTATTTGAAATTTGGGAAAGTCCATAATAATGTAAGTTTAGGGCATAGGTTTCTTTTAGTATTTTGCTTTCTTTTGTTAGGTGTTGGATTTCTTCTATTTGGTGGGATGGATGTTAGGGAAAATATGTTTTAATTTTATTATTTGTATAAGGGTTGGATCATTCTTGAAGTGGTTCTATTTATTAATTTTTTTTTGATAAAAAAATATATGTGGAAAAAATTCGTACAAAATGTGAATTTTGGATAATTTTGAATTTAGAATTATCTTTATGTCGAATAATTATCAAAGATAACATTATGTGACGGGATTCAAGCGATGAAGAAATCATCAAACCAAAGATAGCAACCATCCTAAAATCTCAACATATAGAAAGAGGAATAACAACCCTCTTAAAACATCATTATAGTAAAAAAAATATACAATTGACCCTAAAAGATAATCAATTAGTTGTTACGAGAAACTTTCAATTTTTTATTCAAGACCTAAATAGTATAAAAAGGAGAGAAAAAGAAGATTAAATTTTATTTAGACTCGTTCAAAACAAGAGAAAAAAATTCTTTACACTTCATATAACTCAAAAAAAAAAAAAAAAATTGAGCCAGAACATTTTTAATACGAAATTATGAATGTTAGCTGCATGTCTCCATAGCTGTATGTATTATACTAAGTGAGGGAATCAAAAGAAGAGAAGAAGCATTGCCAGAGTGGGAAAGACATGCATGTCTACTATTACTACAGCATATATTCACAAAGAAAAATGGTGTATTATTAGTTCTTCATTGAAAGATCAGTTAACGAGCATTTAGAGAACTAGTTTAGAAAATTTAAAAAGAAAACATTAACAACAATACAAATTATTGATCAATTCAATGATAATTAGAACAATCAAAATAGACGGCTCAACTAATTTTGTACAACGGGTTAAATAAACCACACCTTTTAAATAACTCAATTCGACCAACCCATTACTTCACATCAATTTTAACTACTCTGATACTGATAATTAAATTAATAATTTTTTTAAAAAATTGCTCAGTTAGTTGAAAAAGTCATAGCAAGGACAGTGATTGTTGGAAATTTCATCCATCACAAGTAGGAACTTGAGACCAGAAAATAAAAGTCCGAAGAAATTGAAGTTTTTGTGTTGGTGTTACAAAATGTGTTAACGTTGATTGGTAGAAGAAAAACGAGGTTAAGGTTACGCAATTGGTTGCGGAATTGTCGGTGACCTCTTTTAAATGCACCTTAAATAGTGGACTACACCTACCAATATTAGCCGTTGATTTTTTGGTGATGAGTCTGAGCTGCTGATCATGATGACTTTTGCATCAGTGGGCTTCTGGTAGGTTGCGTAAGGGGGAGATTGGGATTGAGGTGGAAGCGTTGATTTGTTGATGGGTGATGATGTGGCTCTCTGTTCGGTTTGGATTTGTAGATTGAAAGGGGTTTTTCATGGTCCATTTCATTTAAGGTAAATGAATGTGAAAGTGACTCAGATTTGACGAGACTTCGAAAATGAATGTTTCTTCCGTTGTACATCTTTTTACAATGTTAACAACTAAAAGAAATAAATAAAAATTGAAAACGGAGAAAAACTAGCAAATAAATGAAACCAAAACTTTTACAAATTTAAAATAAGATAGAATCTCTATAAATGGTACAATTCTATTTTTCGAATATTTAATATAACTACATTTCCAAGAGTCAAACTTAAATACAACATTTAACCGCCTTGAAATTGAATTTATATGGACTAAATAGGTGAACTAAATGTTTAAAAATAATAATTATAAAGACTTTTTATAAAGTACATTGTTTCAAGTTCAAAATAATCATAAATTTGTAATGATGAACACATTAGATACACAAATATAATTTAACAAAATTTGAAGATATGTATTTGCAATTTGTACTATTTTAAAAGATAAATATACTATTTTGAATTTAAATATATTAAGATAGTATCATTATGATTAGTCATAATAATATTTTTACTTTGAAATATGAAATTATGTCACAATTTTATCTTTAAAAAAAGAAAATATATATAAATTATATTATCTAAAGAGATAAAATTATATTAGAAATAATATTAAATAATATTATTATTAATGGATTGTTTTTTATAAGTGGTTAGAAATATTTGTTAAAGAAATTGATATAGAAATGAAAAGCAATAAATGAGTAATGTTAGGAAACATAGGTGTTGTCCCCTTTGAGAGAGGCAAGTGTTGGCAAGGGTTAGAAGTTTTTGGCGACAAGTGGCGACCCACCCAATTAATGAGTGTTAGTTATAAGGGAGAGAGAAGTAGCAATACATTTATTGATGACCTCACAACACAAAACACTTTTCCTTATCCACCTTAACCATAACCATAAATATTTAACTAAATGTTTTTATAGTATTATGTTAAGTATAGGATTCAATTAAAAGATAATTTATATATATGTATACACACAAAATTGAATTGTACTAAATTAAGATTGAATGAAACATGGAATCAGAATTGTGTTTAAACAAAAAGGTAAAAAAACTTATTTAGGATTATAGTTTGAAAAACATGGTTTCACGTATTTCTTTAATAAAAAAAATTATATTAAAGAGTGCATTAAATCCACCCCATCTAATGTTTGGATTCGGCTAAAGTGAAAATATCATAAATTAACAATTTTTTTTAAAATTGGACCAATCAATACACCGGTCTTTATTCAAGGTTTTATGGTTTACGGTAGTTGAATAGGTATTATTAAATTATTGTAATAGTAAAAAATATGAAAAAGTAATATCATAATTTTGTAATGCTGAAATAAATAAAAAAATTGAACATAACTTATGGGTTTTAAACCTTCGATGTATATAAAAGTTTAAATAAACTATATGTTCGCCCTTAATATACATCGATATTTATTAATAATAAAACATAACTAATATTTTAGGATAATTTTTATTATTTAAGAAAAAATAAATCGTAATTTATTAACCTTTTGGTCAAGCAATTCTTTTTATCAAATTTATAGGTTTCACAGGTTTATTCTTTAACATCCCTAATTTTTATCCATATATATATTAAAATAAAAGTAAAACAAGCAATATCTAATTAACATATGAATATATACAACTATCTCATAATTATATTTCAAAAAGATATTCCTCTTCATAAGGATTTTAATATATACACAAAAAGTTTTAAAACAAAACAAAGCACTCAAATTAAAAGTATATCCTCCCTTAGCTGCTCACTGATGAGCTCTATTAATTGCAACCTCATCTACTCCATGTAATTACACTATCATCACAAACTAAATAAAGCAAACACAAGCAAAGAACAGGGTAAGGTAGCTATATAAAAATTTCAATATAATTTCAATTTCAAATTAATGAACATATTTCATCAAGTCTCATACAATTTCTCAAATCATTAAGTGTCTATTAAAATTCATAATTCATCTTTCACATGTCAGACTTCTACTAACTCACAACACATAAACACTTGACTCTACTTCCGGAAGACTCGTGTATTGAAATTAGCATCCAAAGACTTACATTTGTCATACTACTCGCTGTGAAATTCACACAGTCATGCGCATAAACATCTCAATATCTCATCATCTCATATGACAGGTTAAATCCATTTGATCTCCTCTAATCAGTTCTTTCAAACCTCAGACTCAGCCAAATGAACCTCCTTTGACGCTCACCAACTGAATAACTTCATCTATGTGATTCCATTATATCAGGAGAGTCAGGATCGTCTCATTCACAGGATACTCACAAATCAATACACCCTAACAACAATCTCAACACGGTATTTCCTTTCCTAAAAATACTATGTCTTGATCACACTATTACACCATTCCATATCTCATGTAACACATCAATGCACCATTCAATCACATCATATTTTACACTTTTCAAAACAATCTAAATATATCTCAAAATTCATTGAAATACAGAACTGAGTTCCTTTAATTATATTTTTAAATAAGATTTAGAATTTTCACTTAAAAACAATAAGCAATAATAAATTAGGCTTTCAAAAGCAAAAATAAAAAATTTAAGTTTTTTTTTTTTACAGAGATTCTAGCTTGAGTGAGAATTTACTCACTTGAGCAAGATTCAACCCGAGAGCACCCAGAATTTCATCCTAGGTCTCACTTGAGCGAGAAGAGACCCGAGAGCACCTCCTTTTTCCATTCTATTCTCACTTAAGCGAGAATTAGCTCGCCTGAGTGAGATATGTAGAGAAATCTGCATAATACTATTATATATGTTAGATTCTAAATCAACAATTCATTCAATTCATAAATGTACACATTATATTGACAGTTCTTGCTCAGCATGATACAAGCACTCTCATTGAATAATTGAGCTATTATGTCCATCTATACATATATATGATTTCTAAATCCAAAATCATTTAAAATCAAAAAACCAATTCTCAATCACAACACTTTCAATTTCAATCAAATTACAATCTACTCAAAACAAGAAATCCTGCAACAAAATTTGGAACTGGTGACCATGTTACCCCCACATCCAGATTTTCTAACCTAAGGTTGTATCGAAAATTTTAAACTAGCTTCCCTTACCTTTACTTGAGCATATGCTTACCAAGCTCCAAACTTACCAAAAGCTTTAAGAGTAACTTAACTTGCATCACAGAGTCCTGATAAAAAATCTAACTATCTCTCTAGGACTCTGAGCTAACAAAGATTAATCCTAAAGCAAAAAGGGTCACATGCGTAAACTTATATTGAAATAGATCTACAAGTTCAAAATTTGACTCAAAGAGAAGAGTAAAATTGAACTTACTCTATCAGAGATTTTGATCGGGCAGTCTTGTAAATCTCGTTGTTAGGAGTCTAATGGCAAACTCCGATCGTAAAACTGATGAGCGAGGAGGTTAGAATCTTAGAGCGAAGGGAGAGGAAAGGAAAAATGAACTTCTAGATAGATGGTTCTTTTAAAATGAAACTTAAATAACTTAATTTTCTATTTATATGTTCTTTTAATTTTAATAATAAAATATTTAGGTGTCATTTAAAATATAACATTTCTAATATAAGGTAATTTTCTACATCCTTACAAATACCGACCTTTTTGTGTATAGCCAAATGGGCACTAGAAGTAGTTTTCCATTAAACTGACAGGTTTTGGTTTAGTTCTTAGAACTACTTAGTTTAACTAATTATCTTGAATTTGAGTTGTGTATAAAAATTTTGTTTTGTTCGAATTTCATTTTAGTTTCATATGAGCACGGTTGAATCTGGTTCCTATAAAATATTTTCTTTCATTTTTAAAATTTGAAATAATTGATTTTAGTCCTTTTAAGTATTTGGTAATCCTCCAAAATTTGAATCGCTATTCTTTCCTGCTATTTTTTTCTGTTTAAAAGAAAGTATTTTTAGGTCTTAAATTTTTTTTTTAAATGTCATTTGTTGCTTTACTAATAGATACTATCTAGATTATTCAATTAAATTTTACTTCACTCATATAATTAATTAACAAGTATAACGTAATACTAAATATAACATAATTATTTTAGTTTAAGAAAAAAAAGAAGATTACGATATATCGCGATAAGTAACATATATCTAAGATATTGACCTCTCATATCTTTAGATTCACACACAGTTAGTTAATGTTCGTGATTATCATCTAATTATTTTGTTTAACGTTGATCACATATAAAACAATCTCAAAATTATAATTAAGAATATTTAGAACTATCAGAACCTAAACTAAATCATCCGTACAATTATCAACTCAATTCAAATAACATTAAACTTTTGCTTTGCTCCCTTAAGTATAGTATAATGTAGAAAAAGAAAACAGACATTCACACACCATTGAACCATATTTGATGGTTATCTTTGTTTATTTACAGAAATAATAAAATAAACGACTATATTTAACATTAAAACTACGGCAAAGGTTTTTTTTAAGCTAACATATAGAAAATACTTTTACGAAAACAATTACGAGTCATAAAAGGAAGTCTTACGATTATGAGTACTGAACTAACTGCGTAAATAGAATTTAAATTTTGATATGATATGATAAATTTATCCTTATTTATATTGGTTAAAGAAGAATCCTGGTGCATAGAGAACAGAACTGTGTTACTTTCATTCTTGCCACGCTAAGCTTGCTTGAAAATAGAATCGGCGTGTGTAAATGTTCTGCGACACACACATACAAACAAACGCAGTACAACTATATTTAGCTTATATATATTTAGGTTCTATCGTCACACTTCACACAATCCTCACCAAAACAACAACACAACCTGGACCATAATGTACATTGTGTTGGTATCCAACTATTTGACTATGTTCCTTTTATTCTTTATTGGACATTTTTTCCACTTTTTCTTCGCAACTCACAATTGACTATGTTCTTTTATGATTTGTGTAACTATTTATTAATTTAAAATGGTTTGAAAATTTCCCTTTGGGTATGCAAACACATGTATCTACTACCACAACCTAGGTAGATAAAGCAGTAGCAGTGTCTGTGTCTGTCCCATGTGCCACCCCTATTCCACTTGTTACACCCTTCCTCACTTTACAGGCCTTCCATTCTGCATTTTTTTAGTTCCAATGATGTCAAATTTTGGGCAATTCAAATCAATTTACTACATTTTATACATCTAATTGATCACTTATATTTTACTATTCATGAGAATTTTACAGAGATAAAGCAGTTGGATGTTACAAGGACAATGAGACATTAATATTGATTAATATTTTTTTACAATACGATGATGTTATTCCTAAGAAAAATAGAATAAGGAAATAAAAAAAAATAGTAGTAAATAATTAATTCTGTAAATGTTGCTTCCATATGCCTAACTCTTAGTTTACATCACTACATGTGTGGCAAAGCTTCCTTATTTTGTTTTCCTTGTTTGGGTCTTCCTGAATGCTATTTTCTTATTCTTCTTCGATTCCAAACAGACAGATCCGGCATCATGAGCCAATTGAGTACAGATCTTAGGGATTTGGTTGAGTTAAATTTATTTTGTATATATGCATTCGGCATTCCCATGACGATGGTTTCAATTCAATTAATTGATTATTTTGCACTTGGGTTGTTTGTGTTGCAGTTTCCAATGTACACTTTCCATTGGATTTGGCTAACTTGTGTTGACTCAATCAAAAGTTTTCAAAATGTACGGAACCAGATTGCAAATCCCATTTTAAGGATTATTATAATGTACATTAAACTAATGCCAATATGTCATAGCCTGCAAAATGAGATGTAATGTAAGTTTAACACATGGTACTGCTAGCCACCGGAATTAAATAGATTATATATTGTACATGCTTCCGATCACTGCAAATTCCTTGAATATCTTTAACTTGCCCTATTAAAGTATTGTTTATTTTGAAATGAGGTTGAAATGAAAACGGTGAAAGTATTGTTAGGAGAGGCATAATTAGAGATTGGAGAGATGGATTGTGTGTGTTAGGAAATCTATTTGAGCAGAAACCGAGATGAATGAGGTGTTTTTAAAGGTGTGAGAAGTGGAAATAGGGATTAATTTAAGAAGAGTAACAGTGAGTGAGTATTGGTTTTGGTAATAGTAAAGGGATTAATTGTTTAGGATGTGTTGGGAATGCATTTGGTGTATGGGTTGAAATGCACGTGGAAAAAGTAGGGTGATGGAAAAGTACAACGAAAGGCGATTCAAACAACATATGGAGACACGTTGAGAAACCAGTTCCGGAATTGTTGTCGTACGGCTACTTAATGTTTTTGCCTAATCCCTGTTTGTTTGCATCACTACTATTTTTTAAATGGGAACGTGGGATCCAGGTCCCATTCCCTCAACCTAGGGGCACTTATGCAACCACCATCAAATTCTTACACTATGCAAAATAAGATTTTACTGATAACTCAATGGGGTATACTTTTCAAAAAAAAGTTCCACAATTATATTTCACTAGGAGTTGGTTTATAATATTTCAAACTGAAAGAAATTGTTGCAATTTATCAGTAGCAAAATTAGTAAGCTCTGAAACTGTTGTTAGGAATGGTAACATTCTACATATTTTTATTGCGTCCAATACAGTTTACTAGTGACGTTTCAATTATGTGGCATATTTATTTGATAGTGATTATGATTTGGAAGCAGAATACTGAAATGATTTAAAAGATGGATTGTAGATGTAAATTAATTAATTGTGGGAAGAAGGTTTGTTTGAATTGAGAGTGGAATGAAAGGACGTGAAGACACGCTTGAAATCCATAATGCTGATTAGCTTCCTGAAAAGAGAAACAAATGGCGATGGGGCCAGCCACTCAGACTGAGCCAGCAGACATTACACTATAATCGTTTCAAAGGAGAGCAAAGGTCAAAACACAACAGAGCAGAAGCAGTGCCTAAGTGCTAATTTTACAGTGGATAAACAATAATATATAATGCCTTCAATCACACGACATAATAACAATTTTACTTGTTACCGAGATAGATTTAATGGAGCAATCAGAGCAGGTTCCACCACGTGATGTGATTACTGATATAGGTACATTTGGTTTCTTTCTCGCAAACCCAAGCGATTAAAAAACTTGGTCAATTTTACTAAATTAAGATAAAAAAAGAACTAGAATGAGAGGCACATAAACAGTGAAAAGCATGAGAGAAAGTGAACAAAATGAGAGGAAAAACGAGAAACAGCAGCGCATCTCTCTGTGTCTCTCTCCTCCTTTCTCTGCTTTTCATGCCCTCAACACACTTTGAAGCCCAACGCCCTCGCTTTCACTGCAAAAGGTAACCCAACGACCCCAGTTTTTAATTTTCTTCAACCCCGCAATGAAGCCCCACTTATTTATGTTTTCTTTCATCAGATAAGAGACTTGGGTGTGTGGAAGAGAAGAATTGGACACTCCATCTCACTCTCTCAACATAACACGCCTACTCAAAATGTCTCTCAATAATTCAAGAATAATGATCAAAATACAAAATTAAATTAATAATTTCCTTCAACTATCCATCCTTTGTATAAACACTGTACATTTTTCCTTATTTCCTACTTATCCACGCATTTTGAATCAAAGCTCACAGAGAAAACACTCCACGCCGTTCCCTCCTCCTTATCTCTCCATCGTATATTCATGTTCTATGCAGTAACCACAAAAAATTCAACAACCCTAACCCCATTTCCCAACAAGTAAAGAAAATAATCCAACTTCATCCCCATCTTCATGTACAAGTTTTCCCGTCCTTCACCAAACCATCACCATGGCTCTATTTTTAAAACTAAGCCATTAAACAACCCCAATTCCAGCGACCTTCCGTCAGCCACTTGACCGTAGAGTAAGTGACCATCTTAACCAGTCAACTCCAAGATCATTGCTGCAATGGGTTTCAAATTTGAAGCATTTTTTCCTGAATGTTATAAAACAATCAGGAATCTCTTTCACCTTCAGGAAGAAATATTGGAGCCTTATTCCGTGCCAACCAATCTGCTACCTCTCTTCGATGAAAATTCTCCCTACAAAATCGCGAAACCTTTTCGAGTAGAGCTTTGGATCAACAGCAGAAATTGAAGAAGAGTCAACTTGCAATGACTTGTAAGCATGCTCAAGCTTCTTGCTGATATCATAATCTTGCAAAATGTCAATAATCCCAAAATATAGAATCACATCGTAAGTCTCCCCACTCCGATAAGGGGTCAAATGGCTGATTCCAACAGTGGTGTACTGATCGAAGTCACTCCTCCGTACTATTCGCTCCGCTCTTGCAGGCATATTGGCTCCTAGCCTGATCAATGATTTCCTGAAACAATAATCCTACTCAATACATGCCAC
Source organism: Phaseolus lunatus (assembly GCA_013389735.1). NCBI lineage: Eukaryota > Viridiplantae > Streptophyta > Magnoliopsida > Fabales > Fabaceae > Phaseolus > Phaseolus lunatus. The sequence continues at coordinate 43,244,670 of CM023864.1, read as the reverse complement.
AAATATGCATTCACATAAAAGCCAACCAATCTTGACTGGTACAGGAAAGTAACAAAATAGTAAATAAAAACTCTGCAATTTCAAAATCATTAAGCAAGTAGAGGTCGGAATTATCTTTCTGCCCGAATAACCTTGGTGTATAGGATAGATAAAGAAAAATCATGAACCCAGAGAAAGTATTGAAACAATCATAATTGACTCAATACATCAATTGTCAAGCCAAAAATAAATTAGAAATACGAATTTGAATTAATGAATCGGGACCACAGACTACATGAGGCCCACTAACAACAATTGCCTGCAATACTATATGCCCACTGACTTGCTAAAATAATGCAAGCTACTTTCAATTATTATCATGAAAAATATCAATTAAAATGAAGAAATTATTAAATATTAATGCCAACAGGGTTATAGCTTAAGATTGCAACTTGCAAGGGCGTACAGGTCACAAACATCTTAGTTTTTGATGCTTACAAGTGGTAACATGATACATATCTATCTATTATTTTCACCCTGATAGCAGTAGGACCAATTTTGCTCAAGCACCAATACATCTCCGAATGAAACAATCCTCACTCACCATGGCTATATTCTAAATGATTACAGGAATATGCCCATGCAATTTAACAATGGAAACAGGTTTTATAACATTGCAATCTTTTTACAAATTAATAACAGAAAATTTCCATCCACATTAATAGTAAGGAACTAGAACATGTGACAACTTACCTTCCAGATTTAACTCGATCTTTATCATGTAGCTCTGCTTCAAGAAAGCGATAACCACGCATGAACTTTTCATTCTGATAAGTATCCCTATTGCCTGAAGGGGGAAAACAGATGAATTTTAAACTTTTGTAACATAAACTCTCGTCTATATGCACTCAAGTGGATGGCAGATAGATACCAGTGCGCAGGAGAAAAGGTGACAGCCCCATTTTGTCACATGTATTATCATCACGAAAATGAATGCCAACTAAAAGACTGTAATCCATAATTTTCTCGGCTTCCAAGAACTCACAGTCCAGCTCAATTTGTCTGAACACAATGAGAGGACTAAGTCAGCATATATGTATCTTGTTCAATCCCCTAAAAGTGTATATATACATAGGATAACAGTAACTTACTTGATGAGTTCCTGAAACCAATTTCTCTGTACACGAAACGCAAAGTTTAAATCAAGGTCCTTTAGGGTGGTTGTTTCATCAATGTCCTCCTCAGGTTTATCTGTGGTGCGGCCATGTGAAGATCCTTTCAAATCAAATCGTCTATGAATTGGATATTCGGAACAAAAAAGATTGCCCATCACAATGAACCGGATCTGATTTTCAACAAACAATCAATAGTCAAGTACTAAATATGGGGCGACCCCTCCAAACAGCTAGAACAAATCTACCAATTCATATACCTTCTGGCCTCCAATTGGCTTAACACAGTGCACCCCATAGAATTTGGTCACAAGTGAATTCTCATATCGAGATACATGTTGATAATAACTTCGAAGCATCCGAAGAAGCACCTAAAAGTTGAACACCGGAATCAAGCATCAGTCTATGTAAGTACCAAGCAAAAGATTCCTAGTCTGTTAAAAGGTAAGAATTCACGTTAAATCACAAAACATGAATGACCAAACCAATAAAACAGGTCCCCCCTTCCAAAACCCCAAGTTGACTGATTCACAAAAAACATTACCACCCATATACCGTGGAGTAGAAAAAAAAGAAACCTATCCATTTGGGTATGGGGAGTTTCACACTACCAGAATTTCATTCCAGAATTTAACAAGACACAACTCTACAAGCTTTAGAACCACATGTATCTAACCTTGACTTCAGATTTCTTCACCGTCTTTATCATGAATCTATCATCCTGGGTCAAGTAGAAGATGCTTCCACTTTTCCCAGGAGAAGAAAGCTCCCGAAGAGCATCATCCCCACATATAGCCAACATGTAGTCAGCGGGATCCACCTGAAACAGCTTTCTCAAATGCCTACAATCCAAACCGAAACTCAGTCAACTAAAAACAGAAACACCCCAAAACATCCAACACACACCACACCCTCCAAAAAATTCAACACACCTAAAAACCACCGGACAATAATCCTTCCATCGAAACTCGGCGGACTGATGCGGCGGCGTAATCTTGGACCCCTCAGAGGGAAACCTAGTCCAGAACTTCTCCTTCGGATCAAAATCACTCTGCTTAAGCTCCCGCAAAGTGGAAGCCTCCTTACCAACAGAGTACCTGCACCATTTAAAAGATAAACAAAAAAACACATGGCGAAATTCGCAATAACACTTGAAACAAAAATAAAAGCCGAAGCACTTCATTCACCTTATCCCCAATTGCAGATTAAGCATCAAATCATAATTCTTATGCCCTTTGGAAATTGTTTCCCCGGGTCTCTTCACTTCGCTCGCGAAACAACAAGGGTTCCTTCTCAAATCTTCACAATCTGAGGTCGTTCCGTCGCGGTAAAACATGGAAGCTTCCACATTATCGATAATATCACACGTGATGTCTCCCGCTTCACCCTCCGACTCCCAGATGCAAATCCTGGGGAAACTCTTGTCATTATTCACGCTCCCTCTTCCGTCAACGGAGAAACGTTTCACACTGAAATTCTCGCCCCAGAGCAAACGGTGGTGAATCTTCATAACGCCGTGACCCTTAGGGACCCCGTTCTCCCACTGCCCCTCGTAACGGTTCCCGTTCGCCCACACCAGAGTGCCCTTCCCGTTAATCACGCCGTTCTTCCATTCCCCGACGTATTCGTTCCCGTTCTTCCAAACATAACGGCCGTGACCGTCTTGCACGTTGCGCTTCCACCACCCTTCGTATAAGTCCCCGTTCGCGTAGCGCTTCTGCCCGAACCCGTGTTTCCGGTCGGAGATCCAAGACCCACGGTAGGTGTCTCCGTCGGATCCGACGAAGGTTCCAAACCCTTCCATTCGACCCGATTTGAACTGACCCTCATAGGTCGCGCCCGAGGGCCACGAGAATTTCCCCTTGCCGGAGGCCTTTCCCCGCTTCCACTCCCCCTCGTACATGCATCCGTCCGTCCACAGGTACTTCCCCGATCCGTGAGGCACGTTGCCGGAGAAGCTTCCGGCGTAGAAGTCGCCGTTCGGGAGAACGCGCTCTACCGCCGATCCAGACACCGGCGCCGGAGGCAGCGTCTCGGGCGTCACTCGCCGCGGAAATCCCTGCGAACGGCTCCGCCCCGCCGCAACCACCGGTGGCGTCGGAGAAGGCGCCGCGCCGGCGATATCGTACGCTAGTGCTTCACGCATTCTCTTTTAACTCTGCGGTGGTGCGACTGTGTGGCGTTTTTGTTCACTGCGACAGCTCCTGAATTAGTGCATTTTTGCGGTGGCGCGTGCGATGCTCAATAGGAGAGTCGCCTGTGCATTATTACTTCAGTGAGAAGTGTCACCGGCGGTGAGTTTCTCTTTCAAGGATTTAATCTCCTCTCTCTCTCTCCTCTTTTTCGCTTTTGTTTTCTCTTTTTGTGCTGTTTGGGAAAATACGAGTGGGAATCATAGAGAGCACAGAAGCGAAGCTCATAGAAAAGAGAGAACAGAACAGAAATACCAAGTCAGGGAGTGTTATTATTTTCAATTTTAACCAAAATAAATAAATATTATAAACTATAAATAATGCAATAATAAATATTAATTAAAAACTTAAATGGAATTTAAAAAGGAGGTGGGAATAGGAGAGGAAGGTGAAAAGAGAGTGTTTAATGAGACAGCTTTGGCTAGGTCAGTTGTTAGTGAGTAATTAATTGTACCACAAAAGCTTTTTATTGTTGTGTGACGCATATACCCTTCTTCCTTCCCATCATCCTTTTCTCTTTCTTCCAAAAATTTGCAGATTTATCCACCCACCTCTTTTTGGATCTCCCCTTGCTTAAATTACCATTCTGGAACCCTAATTTTGCTTTAAGATTCAATTACTCTTTCAAAAACAAGCTCAAATGAATTAATGGCTAACATACTTTCTATATTTTACAAAAATATGTATATAGTTAGCAGCACATTGAGGTTTTGTAGAAGAAGGATGAAAAAACAGTTTTTCTTTTTGTTGTTGTTATTATTATATTATGGAGTATGTTTTAGCAGTAGTATGATTAAGCAAGTGGTAATAATGAAGGGAATTTGGAAGCAATAGAATAGAGTAGAAATGAAAATGAAGGGTAGTTTTAGGTGGTTTGTAGAAAGTGTAAAATCATAATTGACTTTATGTGAGTTTGGGGAATGGGGTGGCAAAATGGAATTATAGAGGCATGGACCTATTTCACTTCTCATCACCCACTTTCACCATTGCCTTCTCCAATCTCTTTCCTCTTCTTTCTTTCTCTTCATTATTATAAGCTTCACACAATCACATGAAATTTAATATAATTCTTCTTTTATGTTTCAAACTTTAGCTTCATTATCAAAACATTAAATATACGTTTCTTATTTGAGATTTAAGCTTCCATTCCACACATTGGGAAGAAGAAACCCTCTTCTTTCCCATTTTTATTTTTACTATATACATAACTTAATTATCAAACGTCTTTTTTCAAGCCATCAACCATACATAGTTCTACCCACAAAATCTAGCAGTACATTGTATGAGGGAGAAAGCCAACTATGAATACGTTGTACGAGGGTTAACATGACTTCTCTAGACGAATATTAAAAGCTACTCATATGCATGATCCATTGAATATCATTCACTTTACTACTTCTATAATTACATCATGACATGCTACACATTAAACTATATATCAAATCTTGTTATTATTCCAAAAAGACTTCAAGACAATTTTTCTCTCTCAGATTCATCTTATTAGAAATGGTTACAATTGTAGTAAAATATTTTACATTGATATTTTACACATTTTAAATGGATTGAATAAGTAACATAAATATTATTAATGTAGAAAATTAAGAGTTTTAATATTAGTTTATAACACGTGAAAGAAGTGAGATTTTACATGAGTTGGATAGTATATTTGATATAGAAAGTCTTTATTTCACATATTCTAGATTACAAAATTAATATAGAGTATCATTTTTATATAAGTTATATTTTCATTAAACTAATCCAAAATATTACTTTTTATATGATTTATCTTCTATGAGGTATTCTATGAGGCATAGAAACGGATTTGGTTACAGGTATATCACTAATTTGAAAAATATAAGGCACGGGATACTAACCATATATATATCATTAACTAGTTATATTTACATAATTATAAATATTTATTATTAAGTAGTTATATTTATATAATTATAAATATTTATCATTAAGTAATTATATTTACATGATTATAAAAATATTTATAATAACTATTAAAATATTTATCATTAATTAATTATATTTACATAATCATACAAATATTCATCTTTAAATAGTTATATTTACATAATTATAAAAATATTTATCATGGTTATATTTTCATAATCATACAAATATTAATCTTTAAGTAGTTATATTTATATAATTATAAAAATATTTATCATGATTATATTTTCATAATCATAAAAATATTTATTATTAAGTGATTATATACATAATCATAAATATTTATCATTAAGTGGGTATATATTTATATAATTATATAAATAATTATCAGTAATTAATTATACTTATATAATCATATAAATATTTATCAAAAATAAGTAGTAGTTACTAACTAGTTGTATTTATTTAAAATTATTTAAAATATTATAATTAAATATAAAATATTGTGATTTGAAATATTTTATTTCTTTTTAATTTAAAGTTTAATCTTATTTTAAAATATTAATCTTTAATAAAACATTACTATTTAAAAATTAATTTAAATTATAAAACATAATTTTATGTTTGAAATTTAAAAATAAAGTAAAATAAAAAAATATTTAAATTATAAAAATATACATAATATTATATAATTATATAATAAATTATATTTAAATTTAAATTAAAAGATAATAATATTAGATTTAGAATGGAAAGGCACCATTTGTTAGTAATAAATGAATAAAATTCAAAATATGGTATTCACTTTTCTTTTTAAAAAATATTCTCTCCAATCTTTCATCTTCTTGTTCGTTCTTCTTCTGTCTTCATCATCTTCCTTTCCATCCTTCATCTTCTCCGTTTTCCTTCTCTGCACTGACTTAAAAGTGTCTTCCTTGTGTTCACAAACTGGGTCGTGTCCGACTCAATTCAATATATTCGACATAGTGTCGTGCTTGTATTGTTGGGTATCAATGTCCGACACACGAAAGCGGAGATCAACAACCATGTTCGAGTTTCATAAATTATCTTTGCAATCAATTTAGAAATGAGATATAGAACATTGATTATACTGATGATGATGTAAGTAGTGTTTATTAAACTCATTAAGTTTTTTTAAAAGAAAAAAATCACATTTAGACAATTCTCAACTAAATCAATTCTGTAAAAAACACATATAAATAATAAATCTTAAAACAAAAATATAACAATAACACCTTCTTTTAGTGTCTATTACTTTTTGTTAAGTAAATTGTATAAACTTTTTAACACATTCTCCAATCTTTCAACTTGAATTCATTTAAATTTGTTCCATAATTACGCATCTTAAAGAATAACGTGTTTTATGTATGAACATCTCACTTTTTTTAAAAAAAAGTGTGATCATATTCCATTTCATATTTTATAATTAGTAAAGTATAATAGTTTGACACATTAAAAAATTTGTAATCATAAATAATGGGTACTAAATTCTAAAACGTAACTAACATGTTAATAAATTTAACTAAAAGTTAAGAATACATAATTAAATTTTTATAGAATCTCTCATTTTATAGAACATAATGCAATTCTTTAAATTTAACAAACCAAACAACATAACTTTTACCAATATTTCAAATAAACAAAATCTATCATATTATTTTAAAAAAAATGATTATTCAAGAAGAGATCAACTTTAGGTCATGAGTGTGAGCTCTATAATAAAATCAAAAACCTTGGTCAGTGTAAATTGAATGAAGGTAGAAAAATAATGGTTTTCCAAGTTATTTGTGATAAGTTAACTTATTGGAGTTTGACAATCATACCATACTCTAGAGTTAATTTAGAGTTGTAAAAGATGGAAGAAAATATTGTATTATTTTTCTAATAGTTATGAATATTACATAATGTTAATTGGACGTTGAGAAGTATTATTAGTCGTATACCTTGATTAATATATTATCGACTTAATTTTGAACCTAGTCACATATTAATGAGTGTTATATAATCGTTGTTAAGTAAATTAATACTTGATTATAGAGAATATAATGTAATAAAAAATTATTAATTTTACATAAAATGTTATTATAGCACTTAAAATATAATTAATGTAAAAAATATTTTTATTAGAGATTTGTTATATATTATCAAGAGAAAATAACTAAAGTTGTTATATATTTAGAAATATAATATATTATATTTTTCATTAATTTGTTAGAAGAAAAAAAACAACAACAAATATTGTTACAAATGTTAAGAGAGATGAAGATATGAAAAATTACTAATTACAAATTTTTAAGATTACTATATACTACATTAATTACTAATTGAAGTGATGTAATCCACATGTTAAATTGGCTATAAATATTACATTAGTTGAAGGAGCAAAAAATATAGCATATCACATTAACAATATATCTATTATTAGTCCAATCAATCTAATATTCACGATGTTACGCACAAATTAATATACTAAAAACTAGTTTTAAAATGTTTATAAAAAAACCAATTAATTTTGAAAATAAATACGCAGGAACTTGCATTAATTACGCGTAAGTTATTTGTCATTTTCACGTATGTTAAACAATGTTCTTCAAAACAACACACTTCTTTTTCAAAGTTCCCACATGCTGGTGTAATTCTTATACCTTTTTGTTTCCTATTTTCCCGGAATTCTCGTCATTTTTAAAGTGATGAGCAAAGCTTCCAACATGCACGCACGAACTTCTGTGGTAGAAAGTCATCGCCAATGTTAACGATTGAAATATATAAACCTAACTTTTCTTCTTCTTCATGTCTTTGTCAAATATAAACAAAAATAAGTAATTCAATTTTCATCAACTTTTAAAACAATACTATTGATATAATAAATTTATCTTCCTAATTAATAATTTTTAAAATTCGTTTCTTATTTTTTATTAATATAAAAATATATATTCATAATATTTAATAAAAAATTTAATATTTCTTCAAAACTATAAAATATCTTATAAAAGGACCACAAACTTCTTGCACGCATGAGGAAGTTTAGGACTTTTTCAAGCCTTTGGAGCAAATCCTTGAAGAACATAAACATTAAGCACTAAAAAAAAATTATTGAATAAAAATTAATTTTAGAGACAAAACATATTTAGTTGCTATATTGACTAAAGTAAACATCATTTTAGAGATTAAAAAAAAATTAGTTTCTAAATTATTTTCTATTACTATTAAATAGTTTCTAAATTGGTATCTAATTAGCTATCAAGGTTTTAACCACTAATTATTTAGATTCTAAATTTGGTAGCAAAAACCTTGGTAGCTAATTAGATACCAATTTATAAATTATTTAAAAATAATAGAAACTAAAATTTTGTTTAGTCTCTAAAATGGTCTCTAATTTAGTCAATATAGCAACTATTTATTTTTTATCTATAAAATTGGTTTCTATTTAATTATTTTATTGTAATGAAGGTAAGAGGAGATCAACTATCTTTTAAAAAATTTTAGTTTTGACAATAAGTTCTCTTTAGAAAACTGATTATATAGTCATAGTTGTAATTGATTCTGAGTTATATCTATTAAGGTGTTATGTTAACTTTGTATAGTGTTGCATGAACATATTTTGGATGAATTGGTAATTTGTTGCTGGTGGATGTAAAAATAAGTTCCATTCAACGTTTGAATAAGTTGGAAACATATACTTGATTATAGTTGAATGTTATGGTATATGATTGAAACATGATAATATACTATAAGAAAATCATTAAATAAAAATAATTAGTTTCTTAGTTGGTATCTAATTAGGTATTAGGGATTTTAACTACCAACTTTAGAATCTAATCAGTTAGTAACTAAAAGATTTGTAACTAATTAGATATCAATTTAGAAACTATTTATCAATAATAGAAACTAATTTAAATATCAATAATTCTTTTAGTCTCTGAAATAATATCTAATTTAGTCAATATAGCAACTAGTTATTTTTTGTTTCTAAAATTGATTTCTATTCAATAATTTTCTAGTAGTGACAAGACAATGTTACAATGTAGGATTGACAATCTGGATGATGCCTCTTTGAATAAATTTTAAAGTTAAATATGAATATACTCATTTTGACGATATATATGATTAGGATTATGATTGATGAAATAAGTTTTATTGAGGTAAAAAAATAGTTATGATTGATAATTTGAAATTGAACATCTATTTTAGGTAAAAAAAAAATTGCAAAATTATGATTCTACATAATTCGCTCAATGGACGAGGATTCACCTAACGAATCTCATTCAAAGAACAAGTGATTAATATCATACTTAATTTTCTTAGCGAAGGATTATTCACCAATAACTTTCATAAATTCTCTTAATGGAGTGAATCTCAACTCGAGAAATTGAAAATTTAATCAATTACATTTACTTAATGCATCAAATAAAATTTCTCTAAATATTAAACGAATCAATATTGATTGAAAATAATGATACATTTCTTTTATAATGAAAATATATGTATGTATAAATCACTGAGTGCGATTGATAAATTATAAAAATTATGTGGATGGTGATGTGAGAAATTACCAAATTGGTACTTATTATGATAAATATTTATATGACAATAATTATTGGATATATATTATTGAGATGTTGATGTTTAGTAAGCATTAAGTTAAGAGCTTTGGTGAGATATCGAAATTGTAATGAAACATCACATTAGACAGGCAAAAGTATCATTCAATAAAAAGCCAATTGAGATTTCTAACATTATTTTGAGGGTGAAAGTTTCTTATATTCAACAAGATCGGTAGAAATCATTGTAGAAGGTTTCTCGATGGGATTTATATCAAAATGATTAATTGTTAAACAAACTAGATAATATGACAAATATTAGTCTCTAAGTCCAAACTTAATACTAGTTTTCTAGAACCAGTAAATTTGTATGTATGGTATAACCTTTAGTAGATATGATGTGTAATTATTCATATTGATTGAGATTATATGTTTAATTGAATACTTAACCGATCCTTTATTTATGTATTATGGTTATGATACTATTGTAATTGTATCTTGACATGAGAACAAATAATATTATATACCATCAAGCTAAAGGAAGCCAACAATGATTATAATCATGATATTTCATATTTTTTTAGTTATATATATATATTCATAATAATATGTAATATGTAATATGTAATGTAATAAACATATATGTAATACTTAATTTGAATTTTATAATGGAATTAAGAATGTAGAATTTGTTACAAAATGACAAAGTAATACTAACTTTAAGATTAATAATTTTTTTAAAATAACAATGTTATTAATCTTGTTCATGCAATGTTAAATATTTACAATGGTCTAGCAACATCATTAAAAATATTTTACTAAAATATATAAATATTCTAGTAATAAGAATATTTATATATGGTAGTAATATTCATATAATGAGTGGGGAATGTTTTATTTCACCCTTGATGCATTTTGATGGATGATGGTGTGGGTAGCACCTCTGGTACATCATGTTGGGAATGATAGTACCAATGAATATTCCAAAATAAAGTAGGGTGTCCTTAAAAAACATGAGTCCTACGTTTTGACCCGTTAAGTCAGGGTCTCAAATGGATATTACAAATATGTTTAGGGTTAGATTTTGATAGCTTGAAACCTTCATGAATTGGCTTGATTCTTGGCTTGATGGAGTGATTGGTGGAAGCAATGAAGAATGGAGGTCAAGGAGAAGCTACAAAGAGCTCTTGGCTCCTAGGAGTGTTGTGAGGAGTGTGGAGAGTGATAGGTTAGGCCTAATCCCTTGAGAATTTGAGAGAGAGATCAAAGAAGGAGTATACCCTTAAGAGAGGAGACAAGAAGAGCTTTGCTAGAAATGTTGGCATCATAACTCTATATATTTTTTATTTGAATTCCTAAGATCCAAGCACCTCTATTTATAATAGAAGGGTTATACCACTAGGTTATGGCTCCTTCAAACATGTATAAAAGATATCTCTACTTGGAGTAGCACATTCCTACTCCTCTTGGATTTTTCTAGACATTGTCCTAGTGGTTGGTCCTTTGCTGAGGGTTCTGCCATCATCCCCTCCCTCTTGAAGAGGATTTGTCCTCAAATCAAAAGTCTATGCCTCATCATCTATGCTACCTGCAAAAGGTATTAAATCAATAACATTGAAAGTAACATGTACTCAATATTCCTTAAGTAAATCTAATTGATATGCATTATTATTTATTCTTTTGATGATCTGAAAAGGATCATCTCCTCGGGGACTAAGTTTAAACTTCGTCTTAGTAGGTGTTCTTGCCGGTTGACTCTCCTGTCGATTGACTCTACAATAATCGCACGCTTCCTTTCCTCATCTTGAATTATGCTTTGCTGTCTCGAAACAACCTGCACCTGCAAGATAGAAAGGGGCACCCTAGAGGCCGTTTGCACTCCGACGCTCAAGTCAAAAACTAGGGCAAGCACACCCAGTGTATTGAGTATCTGTGTTTAGGTCTAGAAACTGCGTACCTTTGTGAAGTGTTTTACTACCCTTTATATAGTCTAGGGTTTCCTCTGCGCTGCTACCCATATTTAGGTTTACTGGAATACCCTCACGCTGCTTTCACCCAGACTTAGGGTAATCTAGCACGTAAGGTTTCCTTAACTGGAGTGCAAATTCTAACAGGATGGCCACCTGGATGCCCCCTCGTGCACCTAGTCTCTGGGGCCACCTGTCCTGGGAGCGCCTTCACTGTTTACGTGCCATGCATGTAGCTTTACTGGGAAACCTTAATCCTGATGAGTACTCGACCCTTCAGGACTTTGCACCTAACTGTGCTTTCCTTGCCACTCGCATGGGCGCTTCGTGACTTAGGCTTCTCCCTACCTCTGGGCATTTTACTGATAACTGGTCTTCTTTCAGGACCCACATCAGATGCTCTAGCCCTGTTGTTCAAAACACCTGAGACCGATGTCACCTTGTCCCACTTTGTTGCTGAGAACTCATCATCCTGCTGAGTAACGAGGACACATCAGTCCACTCTAGTGATCGACCTGCTGATGACTAATCATCCCACTAGTCCATTTTACCTGTGGGGTCCATCCCACGTGGCTTTGGCCCATATTATGGGATCCAGTTGACGTGGCTCACCATTACAAGTTATTCTCGGTGTCCGAGGACTGGTCGGTACAGTAGGAAATCTATCTTTTCTTAGGTGAAGCCAAATCAGTCTCCCTCATTAAAAACCATCTCTCTCTTCCCCTTATTATTATGTCTAATGTATTTCTCAGTTTGCTTTTGTATTTGAGTTATAATCCTCTCACGTAATTTCTTAATATATTCAGCTTTTGTTACCCCTTCCTAATGCACAAATTCATGTGAATTACATAAAGGTAACAAATCTAAAGGAGTATGAGGATTAAAATCATATACAACTTCAAATGGAGAAATATTAGTAGTTTTATGGACCACTCTATTATATGCAAACTCTATATGGGGAAGGTACTCATCCTAAGATTTGTGATTTCCTTTCATGACTGACCTAAGCATAGTTGATAGAGACCTATTGACTACTTCTATTTGTCCATCAGTCTAAGGATGACAAGAGGTTGAAAAATTAAGTTTAGTTCCTAGCCTTTCCCAGAGAGTTCTTCAGAAATGACTAACAAATTTTGGATCTCTATTCGAAACTATAGTCTTAGATAGTCCATGAAGTCAGACCACTTCTCTAAGGAAGATTTTAGAGATGTTATTAGCATCATCCACTTTATGACAGGGTATATAAAATGGGTCATCTTACTAAATATTTCCACTACCAAAAAGATGTAATCAAAACCTCTTTGTGTCCTACGAAGCCCTAAGATAAAATCCATGCTGATGTCTTCCCATGGGACACAAGCAAGAGGTAGAAGAGTATAGAGTCCATGGGGCATTGTCTTAGACTTAGATTTTAAACATGAAATGCATCCATGACAATGTCTTTGGACATCTTTTCTCATATGGGGCCAAAAGAATTTTCCTTTTAAAAGATCTAGAGTTTTATCAACTCCAAAATGGCCCATGAGACCTCCTTCATGTGACTCTTTGACAAGGAGTTTACTATATGTTCCTTGAGGTATACAAATTTTTCCTTCTCTAAACAAATACCCCTTAGAAGTATAGAAACCTCCTTGTGCCTTATGTTTGCAATTACCAAAGGTGGATGCAAAATCCTGATCGTGCTCATAAAGCTCATGTATATTTTCAAATCCAAGAATTTGGGCTCAAATTTTAGAAAATAGGGCATGTCTCCAAGATAAAGCATTTGCCACAATATTTGTATTTCCCTTCTTGTATTTGATAACATAAGGAAATTGCTCTAGAAATTTCATCCACTTTGTATGGCGTTTGTTCGACTTATGTTGATCCTTAAAATATTTTAAAGACTCGTGATCACTATGAATAACAAATTCTTTAGAAACTAGATAGTGTTCTCAAGTCTGTAAGGCCCTCACAAGTTCACAAAACTCTTTATCTTAGGTGGGGTAATTGAGGATTGCACCATGTAATTTTTTACGAAAACAAACAAATGGGTGTCCACCCTACAATAACACTGCACCTATGCCTACTCTAGATGTATCACACTCTAGCTTAAAATTTTTTGAAAAGTTTGGAAGTGCTTGAATGGGTGCATTGGTGAGTTAAGTTTTTAACCTTTGAAAGGTCTGCTCATGTTTCTCAGTGCAACAAAATGGAGTGTCTTTCTTCACCAACTCATTGAGAGGTGAAGCTAGACTAGAGAAGTTGGGAAACAAAGCGTCTATAAAAACTTGTTAAACCATGGAAGCTCCTAACATCTCCTACATTTTGTGGTGTTAGCCACTCTTGGATGGCTTTAATTTTCTTGGGGTCAACATGTACCCCATTTTTGTTAAATATAAAACCAAGAAAAACTACACTATCAACACAAAAAGTTCACTTCTCTACATTAGTAAACAAATTATTATTCCTAAGAACTAATAACACTTCCCTAAGATGAACTAAGTGTGATTCTAGGCTATGACTATAAACTAGAATATCATCAAAGTAAACTATTACATATTTACCTATACAATTCCTAAGGACATGATTCATAAGGCTCATGAATGTGCTACGTGTATTAGTAAGACCAAAAGGCATTACTAACCACTCATATAGACCAAATTTGGTCTTAAAAGACATTTTCTACTCATCAACCTCTTTGATTCTAATTTGGTGATAACCACTTTTGAAATCAATTTTATAAAATATAGTGAACTCATGCAATTCATCAAGCATATCATCAAGTTTAGGAATTGGATACTTGTATTTGACGGTGATATTATTGATGGTTCTACAATCACAGCATATTCTCCATTTGTCATCTTTCTTAGGCATTAACAAAACAGGTACAACATAAGGACTTAGGCTTTTTTGTACCCAACCTTTCTCCAACAATTCATGAACCTAGGATTCTATCTCTTTGGTTTCTTCTAGATTAGTTTTGTATGTTGGTCTATTTGGTATACTAGCTCTAGACACTAAATTTATTTGATGTTTTATGCCCTTGAAAGGGTGAAGTCCAATTGGTCATTTCTTAGGGAACACATCACCAAATTCTTTTAAAAGATTTTTTACTCCAAGAGATAACACATTGGGTTCTGAAATTGTTGTAGTAGATGTAAGTACTCCTTTACAAAGAAGGAGGCTTGAAGGTTATTCAGATAGAAAAATTTTCTTAATTTCTTTTTTTATCAAATTTGTCTCTATCTGGATGACCTCATGAGAAGGTGCATTATTCTCTCAGACTTCGATATTGTCATTAAAGACTATCCTTTAATTTTTGAGAATTTCAACGAATTAATATACAAATCAACTAATTAAAATAAACACAAAATTCTAACTTTATTTTATATATATATATATATATATATATTAACAAACTCTTTCAGAAAAGTTATGGATAAAAAAAGAGTTAATAAAACATTCTACACGTTATTAATTGGCAACCTTGAAGATACAAGAAAGACCACCTTATTTAGGAAACACATGGTGGATTAGGCTTATGCTAGAAAAATTTGCAGACCACCCACGTGAGTTCAAAGCCTAAAAGACTCTATCAGGGGCTGTATATATATATATATATATATATATATATATATATATATATATATATATATATATATATATATATATATATATATATATATCCTCAAACCAATTTTCATGTACCTATTTAGCAAATACCATCTTGTTTGAAATCCTATTTATAGATCCTGACTCTTTTTTTTTGTGTACTCGTATAAAAAAATCTTACATAATTTTTAAGATATTTAAATATATTGAATTTAAATTAACGTAATTTTAAATTATTTTATTTTTAAATATTTTGTTTTGATAAAGATAATTTAGATTTAATGAAATTTATTTATTTTATTTGAATAAAGCTTTTCAAATACAACAAAATTAAAAAATTATTTAAATATTAAGTAATTATTAAAATTTTTAAAATATCAATATTAACAATTTTTTGTAGTTGACATTGATTGATGTTATTTTTGGGCCAAAATTTATCAAGATTTTTTCAACTGATATTTGTAAAACTTTTTGAAATAAATGTTAATCAAGATTTTTTCAGTTCAACTACAATTGTTTAGGTTGAGATCAATCAATGTTATTTTTACAATGATGGTTGAGGTTTTTTAAGACTTCTTTTATCAATGTTGGCTAAAAAATAAATCCTAGTAAACTATTGATAAAAAAAGTAGACATCAACAATAAAATAATCAAGAAATGCGTCTATTAAAAAAATTTAATTTACATCCGTAAAAAAATAGTCTTCTAATATTGATCGATAAAACTAATTAATATTGAACAAGAAATAATAGTGATTTACCATAACAACAAAATTTCACAATTTAAATTAGAGAACATCTCTTATTAACATTAATAAAAAATCTTAGTTAATCTTGACAATATTTCGATCTTAGTTAAATTGATGACATCACAATCAAAAATTGAGGTAAGAAAAACTAAAAAAAAATAAAATATAAATTTAAAAATATAAAAAATTTCAATTTCTTACATTTTTAAGTGGAATTAACTTTTTAACTTAAACAATTATTTATAATTTAAATTTCTTTTTTTAAAAATTATCCAAACAATATATTTTGTCATAAATTATGTCAAAGTTTTTCTAAAATTGAATTACTCAAAATTTCTTATCCAAATACACCGTAAAGAAATAGCCTCTCAATGAAGCTTAGGCAGGACACATAAAACACCAATTACGCAACTCAACATTATAAGTATAGAAACATGTATAAGTTAAACTCTAAAGCCAAAACTCATTGGGTTCGTAACACAAGTTTTTTAGGTCTATTAATATTACATATAACTTATGAACTTTCAATGTTTTTTTTTAATGTTAAAATATAATTTAAGTTCTTAACTAATTTTGAATGGGTCCTATAGCATAATATTTTTAATTATATTTTTCTCTTTTTATTAGTTGATTTTTAGAATACTTGTATATATGGATTTCTACTCATATCTCTAATGAAATGAGAATTAAGCTCTTTATTAATAACTAACATAGTATATATTCTAATACAACAACTAAATATAATACCATAATAAAACACCTTAATTTTTGAAATATGAACTTTTTTTTACTTCTATTTAAGAAATACAATCGAATCTTTTGTTCTTCCATCTTAGTGCCATGTTTCCTCTTTGGTGTTCTATCTTGATGAGGTGGGTCAAACTTGGTAATGAAGTTCCATCAATGTGAAAATAATATGTAACATTACAGAAAACTATTAAATAAAATTTAATTTTAAAAATAAAAAATAATTAGTTATTATATTGACTAAATTAAATACTATTGAGATTAAAAAGATTATTAATATTTAAATTAAGTCTATTATTAATAAATGGTTTCTAAATTAATATATAATTAACTACCAACTTTAGGAACTAACTAATTGATAGTTAAAACATTGGTAGCTAATTAGATATCAATTTAAAAATTATTTATCAATAATAAAAACTAATAATTTTTTTAGTCTGGAAAATAATATATAATTTAGTCAATTTAACAATTAAATATTTTTTGTCTCTAAAATTGATTTTTATTTAATAATTTTTTAATAATGTACTTTTCACAATAAAAGAGATTAACCTCGGATCATGGTTCCTCTCCCTCAACAAGGTGTTTTTGTAGACAAAGAATCCAAGGCTTGAAACATTTTCTAAATTCATTGAAGCTAAATGAACTCCGTGACCTAGGAATAAAGTTTTATCAAATTGATTTGATCAAGTGTTAAATTTTATGTATGATTTTGTTTGATTTATTTAAGTTAGATAGATATATAGAATGAGAAAGTAAATATGTAATCACAGTAATTTAAAGTTATAGTAAGTTAAAATGACAAGATATTCAATTCATTTAGGAATAAGATATTCAATTTTAAATCAATAAACATATTTTTACCTTCTCACTTTATACATTATGCCTAGGTTAGGTTAAACATGATTTTATGCATGAGTCAAAGTATTTTTTACAATAATAAAGTTTGTTATGTCTAATCAAATAAGACAGTGGTTGTGCTAGCGTCTGCTTTAAGGTTTGAAAAGTTTCTTCACAACTTTCGTTCCATGAAAATCTTTCTGCCTTCTTCATGAGTTTCAAAATCGGTCTAATTTTTTCTGCTAATCTAGGCATAAACCTAGACAGCGACGTCAACCTTCCTACCAACCGCTGAACCTCTTTTAGGTTCTCCAGACTTCTTATGGTTTCTAAGGCTTGACACTTGTCAGGATTCGTTTCGATTCCTCGACTTATCAACATGAATCCTAAGAACTTTCCTCCTTCTACTCCGAATACGCATTTCTCCGAATTGAGGCGCATATCATACCTCCTTATCTGTTGGAAGACTTCGGCCAAGTCATTGGTGTGTTGTTCAATGTTGTCAGATTTTACAATTATGTCGTCGACATATACTTCCATAGTTCTCCCAATCTGCTCTCGGAACATTCGGTCCATCAGCCTTTGATACGTGGCACCGACATTTTTTAGACCAAAAGGCATAACTTCGTAACAAAAGTTGGCTCTTTCTGTAATGAATGTTGTCGTTTCTCGGTCTGTCGGGTTCATGCGTATTTGGTTGTATCCTGAGTATGCATCAAGGAAGCTCAACACTTTGTGACCGGCTGCCCCATCTACGAGTCGATCAATGCTCGGCAGTGGATAAGTGTCTTTAGGACAAGCTTTGTTAAGGTAAGTATAATCGATGCACATCCGCTATTTTCCATTACTCTTTTGTACCAGTACTATATTCGCCAGCCAAGTGGTGTAATGAACTTCCTGAATAAAGCCAACTTCTAGGAGTTTTCGAGTTTCCTCTTCGGCTATGCGCCTTTTCTCTCCACCCAACTTTCTCTTCTTCTGGCTATCGGCTTGGCTTCCTTACAAATTGATAACTTGTGAGAAATTATTCGAGGGTCTATACCCGGCATGTCGGCCGCCGTCCATGCGAATAAGTCTGAGTTATTAGATAAGACAGCTGTGATGATGTTCTTTTATGCCTTTCCTAGCGTAGACCCGAGTTGCGTATTCTGTCCTTCTCGACCCATTTGCCACGACACCACTTCTTCCTTTGGCTGCACTTGAGGTTCATCTTTTGGCCTAGGATCCAAGTCGTCACTCAGGGATATGTGGTTTACTTCGGGTCTTCGGCTAGGTGGCGGTGGGGGAATTCTCAGGCTTGCGGCGTAACATTCCCTTGCAGTTTTTTGATCAGCATGGAGGGTGACCACTTCCCGGCCTCTGCTCGGCTTGTCGGATGGGAACTTCATGGCCAGGTGAGGAGTCGAGACTATAGCCCCCAATTTGTTGAGGGATGATCTTCCGATCAAAATGTTGTAAGATGTTTCGGCATCCACTAGTAGGTACCTGATCCTAATTGTCCTACAGTGCTGATTTCCTTCATTGAATTTGGTGTCCAGGTCAATATATCCTTTGGTGTCGACCTTCTCCCCCGCGAAGACAATGATTTGTTCGCTAAACTAGATGATGTGGTCGTCGGATATGCCCATCTTCCTGAAGGTTTTCCAGTATAAGATATCTACTGAACTTCCTTTGTCTATCAGCGTTTTCATGACTACAAAGTTGGCTACCTCAATAGTGACTACCATGGGGTCATCATGCTTGGGGTTTATGCTCTTGAAGTCTGCATTTGTGAAGAGCATGGGAGGTAAGTCTCTTCTGTTACTCCTATGGATGGAGTATACAGAACTGACTGCGCGGAGGTGCCTTTTCCGGGAGGAAGAGGTTGTGCCCCCTCCCGTGAATCCTCCTGCAATTGTATTTATCACTCCTCGCACGGGCATGGGTTCCCGGCGGTTCCTTCTTTCTTGGTCTTGTCGTTCGTTCCCTGAGGTGTTCCTACGAACTTCCTACTTCCTTTCGGTTCTTACTTCAGGCTTTCCGTCTCCATGGCCTCTTTGGACAAAATGTCACAAATGATCAGCCTATATCAGTTCTTCGATCTTGTCTTTTAGGGCCCAACAATCCTTTGTTATGTGCCCGAAGTTGCGGTGGTACCGATAGTGCTTTGTTTGATCCGCACTTGGTAGGGTGGGAGTCCTGGTGGGTCCCTTTAGGAGGTCGGTATTCAGGGCTTCCTCTAGTACCCTCGATCTGTTAGCCGAGAGGGGGGTATAACGAGTAAAACGCGGTCCTTTAGGGAAGTCTTTCGACCTTCCAAATTGTGTTGGCCTGCCTCTATCACCCCTCCTCTCGGGTTCATCAAGTGCCCGAGCCTTGGCACAAAACTTCTTTAATTCCTCTAGCTGCATGTACTTGGTTGCTCTTTGGCGTAACTCATCCAAGGTCGCGGCTGGTTGCATGCATAAGCTGTCTGAGAATGGTCCCGGCCTTAGTGCGGTTACCATGTGGTGCATTGCTACTTCAGGGCTTAGGTTTCGTATGTTCAAAGGTATCCTACCAAATCTATTCATAAAGGCTCTTAGGGACTCAACCTTTTCTTGCCGGATGTTTACTAAGGCGATGGAAGTGAGATGGTGTGGGCGGCTGGTAGAGAAATGCGCTTCGAACTTCTTCGTGAGCGTGTCGAAACAGTCTATGGACTGAGCTGGTAATCGAGCCAACCAACTTAACGCAACACCTTTAAGGGAGGTGGGGAATATTCGACACCATAATGCATCTTCGGCTGTGTGCAGGCTAACTTGCGTCAGATACGCGTTCACATGTTCATCTGGGTCAGTGGTTCCATCATATTTGTCCAGAGTTGGATTGTTCCAGGATCCCGGCAAAGGTACCTCGAGGATGGCTTCAACAAAGGGGCTATTCCGAAGAACCGTGCTTGCAGCTTTGGGTGAGGTCGGCCTCATGTTTTCTTGATACGAGCTTCCGATCTCGTGTATTCCCATATCAGCTTCCGGGATGTCCAACTTTTCAGCAAGTTTCTATTTGATCCGAGTATTCTCCTTTCGCAACGCTTCCATCTCCTCCTCATTCTTTCTTTTTATCCCTTTTATCTCTTCCTCATTCTTTTTCTTTAGCATTTCCATTTCTTCCTGTATCTTCGAGATCAACGCCATAGGGTCTGGCAGACTAGTCTCATCCTCAGTGTTCCTGTCATTGCCTATCATGTTTCTCGTGGTGACCATGCTGATATTTCATGGGGTTTCCTTTCGACCCCACGGTGGGCACCAAAATGTTCCTACAAAGTTGGGACTTTGCAATACATTTCCACTTCGTCAGAATCTTCTCGTCCTCTCGGCCTGCCGACAAGGCTACTTTCTGACTTGATTTCCTTCGATCTCCGAGTACCGCAAAGGGGGGAGGTACTTGCAATGACACTCCGACGATCAAGTCAGTCTGAGAGTCAAGTACCAGGAGAGTAGGGAGTGAATAGTTACCTTGGGTGTTGTGCCTATCCTCCTATTTATACTGTTCTGGATGGACCCTGACTGTCATGGGCTTGCGTATAGGTCCAGTTAGAAGCCCAATTATGCTTTAATCATATTTTGCACTTAAACTGGCTTACTTACACCTAATCACGTGTTTAGTTATCGCTCTTGTCAGCTAACTGGCTTTTCAACCATCTGGCAGTACACACATAAAGGGAAAAAACCTCTTGTTAGGATAACAACGAATCATAATCATAAAACATGAAAACTAATTCTTATCTTCTTGACTTAACAAAAATCACCACCAATTTAAAAATATTATTTAACTTAAGGACACCAAATTTAACAATTATTTTTTGTTTATAGCTATACTATCATATGATAGCTGCTTGATGTATTCTCCAAGAAGAAGTGAGATTTTAAAACGTAAATGAATAGGTTTTTAGTTTATCAAAATATTTTAAAATATCAGTTTCAGTTCTTACATTTTTCAAAAGTAATTGAGTTTTATCTCTCACTTAGAACCAAAAGCACAAAATTTTAAGTAAAGTTAAGAATTAAAAGAATACTAAACTTTTATTAAGATTAAAAGTAACATTTAAAAATATTTTAAAGGAAAAAAAAAGCATGTATCATATTAAAAATGTTAGGTGCGAAATCATTCTATTATGGGAGAATATAGATAAAGGACCTGAAAAAAAGTAGTATTTGAAAGTGCAGAAGATCCAATTAGAGTTTTTAATTAATTAGTTTGTTAGGCTGGTGTGATGTTATCATCTTTGTTACTATGTGAAGATAAGTTAGATGAGTTTGATCTTCTCTTCTCATATTCCAAATCCATCTATTAAATAATCAATTGTGCATATCCTATGCTTGAGCCAGCTCAACCTTTATTCAATCTTCTATGTTTTGTATTTGTTATCTATTATGATGGTTTAAACAAACTTTTAATAGAATCTTAAAAAACAAAAATTATAATTATTTTATACACACATAATTTTTTTAAAAATTTATATAAGAGAATGTATATAAATTAACTTTAAGTTAAAGGAGAAACCCATTTAATTTTCTTTGTTCCTAAAGTTTGCATGAAGAAGTTCGTTTAAACATTTTAACTATTTCACTTAATTTTTTTTATCGACAAGAAAAAATAAATAAATATGGTCCACTTAAGGAGTGATTCAACCCTTATTATGAACAAAGAAACAAACACTTCATTCTCCAAATACATCAAACTCCACATACCTTAATAGCTAATTCCCCTAAACAATAAAATAGACACTTACTCGAAACAATAAAATAGACACTAACCCGCCATCCTAAAAATATTTTTTAATGGAGAGCATACATATCTGTGATTTTAAACACTAATCAAAGAAGGAAAAGCTCACATTAAAAAATGGGATTAGATATTGTAAGATATATATAAGTTATTTTTTACTTCAAATTTTCAGTGATAAAAGATTTTTAAATATATTGAAACACTTCTTAATTTTAAAGTGACTTATTTTTATCATTAAATGAATGAAATAAATTAGAAAAAAACAAAACACTTAATGAGAGTGTTACAATCCGTATATATAAAAGATAACACCGTTTTTACGAATTTCAGTTTCCTACACCCAATTATGTTCTATTAAATCTGACTCATATCACATATAGATATTGAGATATTGAGAGCACTAAAAATACTATATCAAAGAGCATTGATACAAAAATATTTAGCACATTTAACATAGCAAACTTCCTGTCGAGATTAATGTTTTGATTTATTAAGTGCTCTGAAATAGTATAATCTTTCTTTCTTCCTCTAATATTTATGGATATTTTTTATAAGATATTTTAAATATAAAAAATATTTTAAAAATATATTGTTAGTTATTGTTGTCCTTTATAAACATAGCTTATTAGATGTATAGGTGATGGACTAAGATTTTAAAATATAATTAATTAGTGAAAGAAAGAAATAATTTCCGCATTGGTAGCGCCATGCAGCAAATTCCAACTTCTCTATACCCTTTTTGTTCATGTTTTCAACATTTGACAGAAAAAATATACACTAGTAAACTACCAAATGATAGTAATTTGACTAATAAAAAAGCCCTAGGATCCTGATTTATTATAAAATGTTTAATTAAGGCCACTATGATTAGCAAAATATTCTTAAAAAATGTTGGATATATGTATCTTTAGTTTAACAACTTTTACACCATCAATTAGTTAAATATCATTGTTTTTACTACTTATAAAATAATCATTGAAATATTATCAAATTTATTATATATATATATAATAATAATAATAATAATAATTTATGATTGAATTATAGGTCAATATATAAATTAATTTTCCATTAAAATATTTATAATTATACCCAGTATCTTTAATCCTTTCTTAGTTGAAGATATGCATCTTAGCATTTGCATTTGGATATGCATAGGAGTTCTGATATTTTAAATTACGCTCCGTAACTTATGTAAGATATTATTTTTATGGGAATGCCCAAGAAATTTTTGTGTGGGTGTTCTGCATTTTTTTATTAATATGTATACGTATTTCTCATCGTTTTTAATTTATTATGAAAATATTAATTAGTGTAAGATAATTAAAGTAACTTAAATTAATTAATGATATTGAAAATGTTGTAAAAGATTAATTAAGTTAAACACGTGGCTAATTGTGGGGAGTATACTTGTGAAACAGGTTAGGAGGTGCTCAGCAACACATCACCTAAATTCTACAATGGACAAGTGTTCAATGACTTCAGTTTTTTATTTCTTTTTTTTTAAAAACAATGAATATATTTTTTATCAACAAATAAATTAATAATATTAATAACAAAAATGAAAATGATTGTGGTGACTTCTTCCATGCACGATAAACTTCACACCCAATAATGAACTAATATCCAATGCCACCTAAGTTTTTATTGTTTTAATAATTTTAGAACTCGAATCTTGATTGTTTATTTCTCACAGCTTAATCAATTAAACTGATTCGATAGCATAATGCCACGTAAGATTTAACTGTGATTTAATTAATATTAATTATATTTAGGGTTTTGATTAGGTCTGAATTTTGGTCAAATGTTTAAACATAATAAAACTGGAGATAATGATTGAGATATCGTTTATTATATGAAAACCGTATATGATAATAAAAATACGTATCTCTCCTTACTTGGAATTTAATTAAGTATACGATGTTTTCTCTTCTTAAAAAGAATATAATTTCGTTAAATTTAAGGTCAATACTCAATGTCAAGACTTTAATAATTTAAGCGCGTCACGATGATTATTATATTAATCTAAATTTCTAAGCGCATTCTTAGCCACTAATTACAAAATTCATCAGCTGTTGCTAACCTTGAGTTTATATTGTGCCATTTTTTTATTCTCATCTTTTTGTATTCTGTAATTTCTTTGTGATCTACTTTCACCATATAAAACTCGATACATCATGCATGATAGGAAAAGAACTTGAAATAATATTCCAATGATTTATGTTAGGATAAGATCAAATTTAATGTGCATTTTCTTTATCTTAAACTATCTTTGTATCATATTACAGAAAAAAAAAACATGTTTTGTAATGAGATTTTGAAACACTACCAATATGGGTTTGTTCTTATACTTATAACACTTTCTAATAAATTCAATTAAAATATATTGAATATTTATGTGCTATACTGAATATAAATTATTATTTACATTAAAATTATCCATTTTTATAATATAATTTATAAAATAATATACAAGTGACTGAAGGGACAAATAATGATACATCAAAGTTAAACTCTTTTTATGTACATGACTATTGCAATAAAATAATCAATTATTAGAAGTAACTAGGACAATGAAATAAGAGGCTTAGTTTAATACACTATTTGTCGAAAGACTATCCATTGATAATCAATTAGAAAAAAAGACTTTAAATATAAAATTAACAATAATTATTTGTGTGGTTTAAGTTTTATTGCTAGTTCCGAAATATTGTTCTTTAAGACAACACTAAGTTCACACATATGTGAGGAGATAATAAAAAATATGTTAAGTGGAGGAATGTTTGGTCCAATAAAAATGTTTCACCTGTCAACTGAATTTTCTTTGCCGCTGGGATATATTGATGAAGCATATGGTGGTAACAACAATGATGGAGATCTCATTATTTTTAGAAATGCAAAGTTCTTTTGATTTTTTTTTTCATCAAGTGTTCTTTACGAGTTTTCAGAAAACAGGACTATAAAGTTTTTCAAAAAGAATTTTAGAATTGTTGTAACATTATCCATTATCTACTTGATTTTATCGAAAAAAAAATGTATTAATATCTAATTTTGAATATATTAATATCTAATTTTTTGAGATGTTTCAACCCTATTACACCCACAAATTATGAATATGCATAACTCCAAAAAATAACTTATGTCTTACAAAATAAAAATCAACATTTCTTAAACAATTGTACAAGACTCCTATATACTTAGCTATTCTAAACATAAAAGATTTACATATAAAAGGTAATATTTCAAGCACTAATCAACACAGCATAATCCCAACCTTGAAAAAAAAAAACCTACAGAGTTTGTGCATAAAGTTCAAAAAAATCTCTTCCTAATCGTATTACTCTTATGATTTCTGAAATAATTTGGATCATTTCTCTCCTCAACTAGTTTCAATTTTTTTTTACATATACTAAGAATTTAGTCCAAAAACTTGGTGTAGTCTTTCTTGCTGCAAATCACATTACGAATTTAAGGTTCAAATACTTTCAACTTGACTTCAACTTTTTTCATGATTATCTTTAACAAAAAATTATCTTACCTGATTTATCCTTTTAAATTATTCAAGTTGTTGGTATTCTAACAAAATCCCTATCTAGTTTCTTGTTTCATAAAGATAGAGATATAAACTTATGGTAATATTCAATTCCATCATATGTTTAAAGAGAGGGATGTTAGGTGGTATGTTATAAGAGATATACTTTTATCAATTACTTTGCTTCTCTAAATTATATATTTTGCACTTCTTCTTTTTGTGGAATGTACTCTCTTCTTCTTAATAATAATAATTTTTTAAAAAAAATGTTATTTTGATAATAATAGAATTTCAAAATTACTCAATTTCTCCATGTGGAGTCTACATTTTGTCAATCTCTTCCTTCTATAGCAAAGACATTTACATTGTAAGATTTTATCAAAGTGAGGTTATAGTAATTGTTATACCAAGTAATCTTTTAAATTGTTTTTGTGCGTGATCGTATATCTCTCTTCCACTCATCTTAACATATTTTGCTTATAAAATAACTCTTAAAAGGAAAAAAAAAATCATACCCTAAAAAAAAGGATTATTAAATAAATAAGAAAATTTCATACATACGTTAAACTCTTTTCACCAACCCAATCGCCTAAATATATTCTCATCCCTAACTTTGAGAGCGAATATTTTAAAGCAGAAACATTCTATATTCTTTGATTGGATGTATAAAGTTTCTTCAAAAGCCTTAACCTGTTCGAAAGTAAAAAAATGTGTGAACAATTTTAATAAAAAAAATTGTACTTTTAAATAAAAGCCGTATACTTTTTCAAATAGACAAACAAAAACCGTTTCTCCTATAAAATATATAACAATCCCGAAAAATACAAATAATTATTATAATAGAAATTTTACCGGTTTCCATACAAACTTAGAATTTTTCAAAATATTCCTATTAGAAGATTATGATTTATAGAAATACAAATATTTACAATATAAGATTTAAAACATCTTAAAGTCTTCCAAGACCTCCTATACCTGTATGATCATCTGCTCGTATACATAGTACAATCATCACAGTTCAAACACAACAAGAAAAACAAGGGTAAGCTAGTGAAAATAAAGTTTTATAATATATGCAATTAAATTGAAAGAGAAAACCGAATTACATGGATCAATTTCTCAATTATTTAATCTTCTTCAAAAGCCAACATAAAACAATCATGTAGATCTCACATGGATCTACACATCCAAGATATTCAACAAACAATGTCTTCCGGAAGACTTGTATTAAGTAAGTCCCACCAGAGACTAACACCTGATCCAAAGATTATCAGCGAATCCAACAGAAAGGGTCAGGGTAAGTTCAATACAACCCAAGTCGTGCATCTCATATGTCACGGTGTGCATGAACTCCTCCATCAGCTTCTCACCACCTGATATCTTAGTCTATGTGACTTAGATCATTAGTGAAGCTCGGAGATCTTTGTTACCACATAGGCATCAATATTTAATACACAACAAACATCAGTTCATACATTATCCCAAATGTATGAATTCAATTCCATACCATTTTCATCATACCGTATCATTCCAAAACACAATCCACAATATTTAAAATCTTATTTAATATATAAAAAAATAACACTTAAATACTAAACCATCAAA
The DNA here is from genome assembly GCA_013389735.1 of Phaseolus lunatus. Taxonomy (NCBI): domain Eukaryota; kingdom Viridiplantae; phylum Streptophyta; class Magnoliopsida; order Fabales; family Fabaceae; genus Phaseolus; species Phaseolus lunatus. Next base: position 43,217,081 of record CM023864.1, on the reverse strand, counting down.
ATATAATATTTTTACAAGTTTAAATAATATATAAACAAACAACATAAAATATAAACACACAACATTCCTGCAAAAGAAATTGAATATTGGGACCACGTCCCTTCCACATCCAAAATCTTCTAGCCTAGGGTGCTATTAAAAAATTAAATTTAGCTTCCCTTACCTTAATTATTTGCTTTCCAAGCAACTTCTAGAATTTTATTCACCACAATCTGGATAAGCTTCAAGATTTACAGGCCTAATGCAAGTTATCCAAATATTACCAAATTTTAGTATAAATTTAATCAAGTTGAGAGAAACACTTTTCTCAACTGGCCCCACTAAGATTGATGACTAAATCATAGAGAAAAATAGATAATAAGGAAACTTTAGAGTAAAAATGAACTTATTCTGTTTGAAAATCTGATCGAGTAGAAATGTAGCCTGAGTCCTTAGCTACAACATGACGTAATCAGATTTTGGAATAAATAAGGTATGAGAGAGAAATTGAAGAGAGAAGGAAGAGGTAGAAAAAGAAAAAAAAAGGAAAGAAAGTGTAAGGGGGGTTCGGGTTTCTGTTTTTTTTTTTTTTTTCCGGCTGTTACAGAATACAAGAACAAGGGAGAAAAATATACAAAATTGTTATATAATGTTTTACGCAACTTTTTCTGATTTTTTTTTATCTCTTTGTATTTTTAATTGCTATAATTATATAAGAATGAATAAACCATTAAATAATTTTTACTACCAAATACTTAAATGTATTATAACTCTTTTAGTCCTTTGTTAATTTAAAATTTCATTTGATGAAATACAATAAAAGTGCTTCTTTTACGTTTTATATTATATAAAAATTGAAACAACTATTTTGCCAATAAAAAAGACATGGAAACGTTGGTTTTTCAGAAACCACATAGTTTTTACACTTAGGAGGCAAATTCTTATAGCAGAAGTGGATGAATTGAACAGCTAACAAGGTTGCGTGACGTAGAAAACTAAGATGCTGTGTATTTTCTTGTGGCAATGCATGTTTGCAGCATTTTTGTTAGATACTGCTTCGTTGGTATGTGTATACCAAAAGTATTTATTGAATCATTGGCTTCGTATGATGTGTGGTAAAGACAGAGGAGCAATTCGTCGGTGCCTAATAACCTATATACACCATTGCAGACGCATGTGACTCTGTTTCCTCTCAAAAACTCACTCGAATCACTTCCATCGACCACTCACTACATTTTCAATCGTGAAAACACGATGCTAAATCACTAATTATTGGTTTTGCTGGGTCTTTCTGGGATGAATAAATTGATTTGTCATATTCCCTCTTAATGTATAAAATATCGTGGAAATAGTTGCACATAATAATTGAATACTAATGCTAGACAACAAGGTGCCCATGGTTACGAGCATTGTTTGTGGTTGATGTATACGTGGTTTTGTCAAAGATATGATAACCTAATAAAACTCTGTTGTCATGTTACAAGAAGCTGAATCTTTTGGAAACACACGTCTCGTGTTGCTAAGTTAGAAGCAAATTAAGAGTTTTTTTTTCTTCATAAAATTAACTTCTATTATATATACTATTTACGTAAGTATAAAGTTTTTTTTATTGACAAAAAATAAATTCAATGGAAAGAAATTTTGAGAAATGCTCGAACCCATTTATGTACAAGATTTAGACCCAATAAATTTCAGTCCTGCTCAATTTTATTTTTTTATTTGATCTCTAATCAACTTATCACATTAAATAAATTATTTTATGAGATAACTAAGGAATGTCTCAATTTATATAAAAAAAAATTAGAAATTTTCAAGTTAGAACTCGTTACAACCCAATATTATACTATTTTAAAAAATCCATATACATACTAGGCAGCATGTGAAACTGTGTATTGCCATCCCAGTCCTTTATATTTCAAAGAAATTGTTCAAAAACATCCTACTTTTACATAAACAAAGGGTCTAAAAAATAAACAGAAATTAACATAATATAGCAAAATACATTATAGTTAGAATAAACGAATATCCTTAATCATCTAACTCTATATTACAAATGAAGAGTAATACTAAAATTTAAAAGTATTTTTGCTCTTATTATAGAGAAAAGTTAATTAATCTTTAGGGGAGTATTAAAGCCCCCATTAATTGCTTGCTTAATCGAAGTTCATCAACCATAAGATCTTGTTTTCCCTATTTGAAGATCTAGCTGTTTTATTTATTTATTTATGTATAAATAATCTAGCAAATAATTATTGTATACATGGTACATGTTCAAACCCTAAGAGGTTAAAAATTTGACTATGATATGAAATCATGTTTGTGTGCGTGTGTGTAGAAGGTGAAACAAAAGAATAGAAAATGATAGTTGTGTTTGATTGATTCTTAGAAATGGACCATCTACAGCCATCACATGAAGGGGACCTTAGTCCGACCTAACAAAAGAAAAGGTTCTCGTACACAAAAGAGGATGGCGTTGATAATACGAATACGGCTTTAAAATCAATTAATGGCAATACTTCAACAGGTAGGTAACCATATACCACAATTGACCTACGAAATATTATTAAAGATTTCTACCCAATATAGAAACCTAAACATAATCTCATCCATAGGTTGAATTTATATTATTTTAATTTTCTATCAAAATGTTAAATAAATAATCACTCCCATGAGATTTTTCTTTTATATAAACAATGAATAAATAAATAAATAAATTTTGAATATTTATGAGATGTAGTAAAAAAAATGTAAAGGCAACACCTGTTGTTACATATGACAACTTTCTGCAACCAGTTCATCTATAATTTACATGACAAATTCCTTGTTTCATACGTGTGTTTTCCTTTGCAAACACTCATATAGCAAATGATCTCTACAACATATGATATCCAAAAAAATCATACAACAAAAAAATAGTGTACCTGGTTTGCATTTGAACAAACCTCCGTATACACACCCTATCCTTAATTCTTTACTCTAGGTGAGCAAATAATGTTCTGTTATAAGAATACACGCACAAAATATTAGAATATTAACGTATTCGATGTCTCAGTTGCATCTTCACTTCTGCTGCATGAAACACTTCATCATCTGCTGTTTACCTCTCCAATTATATATTTCTATGCTCTTTTTTGCTGGATTTTGATGTAACATAAATGGTTCCATTTGCATATTTCTTGAGTAATCGATCAGTCTCTGCATGGACAACCACTTTACACTTGCTAACACCAGCAAATTAAGTAGTTGGAAAGGTAGATTTTTGTCGATGGTAGGGAGGATTTGTTTGATTAAGTCGGTGCTTTCATCAATACCATTGTTTACGTTTCTATGTTTAAAGTTCCTTCTATGGTGCTGAAGGAAATTGTGCAGTTACAGAGGAGTTTCCTATGGGGGTGGGGGTCGGAAGAGAGGAAGATTGCTTGGGTTTCTTGGAAAAAGGTCTACGAACCATGGGAAGCCGGAGGTCTTGGGATACTGGATCTAAGGTTATTTAACATGGCTTTGTTGGGTAAATGGATTTGACGTTTACAATATGACAAAGGAGGTTTGTGGAAAGATATTCTTGAATCTAAATATGGAGAATGAAGAAGTTTGAGAGAGAGTAGGACTTATAATAAGGATTCCCTCTGGTGGAGAGATTTGAAGGTGATTTGGAGTACGGAGGAGTGGGGAAGGAGTTTTGAGGAGTGTGTCGAGTGGGATGTGGGGAATGGAAAGAGTGTCTTGTTCTGGGAGGATGTCTGGGTGGGCAGTGAAGACTTGAAGAGTAAATTCCCGAGGTTGTTTACCTTAAGTACTAGTAAATACGCAAATTTGGAATCCTTTGGAAATTGGGATTCTGATTCTTGGAAGTGGGACATAATTTGGAGAAGAGAGTTATTTGATTGGGAGAAGGTTCAGGAATGTCAGCTTATTCAAGAGCTCCAAGGCAAGCTTCTTGACTCGAGTAAGGACGATTATTGGGTTTGGAAGGATGACGCGTCTTCTGGTTATTCAGTTAGTTCGACGTACTCTATTTTAAGAGGAGGTTGCGAAAGGGAGTGTTCTTCTGTGTTTGTTTTGTTTTGGAAGATAAAGGCTTTGCCTTCAGCTTTGTGTACTACTTGGAGGGTGTTGGGTAACTCGATTACTTCTAAAGTTAACTTGGTTAGGTGAGGGGTTGACGTTAGTAGCACTTCTTGTTGTATGTGTGGGAAGGAAGATGAGACAACACGACATTTATTTTTTGACTGTAGAATTGCTTGGCTAGTTTGGAACCTGTGCTATGGTTGGCTCGGGGTGGTGTCAGTTGATCATATTGATCCTACTTCACATTTCATGCATTTTAAATTGAGCAACGTCCCAAACTTTGTAAATGCTGCATGGGGAAGTGTTTGGATTGCAGTGATTGGAGAAATCTGGAGACATAGGAATAACCACATTTTTAAAGAAGGTGTGATTAATCATTCTGAGATTTTTTTCCTTGGTACAATTAAAGGTTTGGTCTTGGCTAACTTCTAAATGTGATTCTGCTTGTTTTTCTTTTTCTGATTGGTGTATTGATCCGTGGACTTGTTTATTTATGATCAAGGATGCTTGTTAGTTGTGAGTAGGTGTTTTAGTGGTGTTGTTTTTGTTGCCTTTGTTGGGTTTGAGTTGACTGCTTTTGGTGAGTTTGGGATCTCTATTCTGTTAGAAGTTGGTTTGTAAAAGGGTTGAATCACCTCTGAAGTGGTTCATATTTTATTTATTATTTTTCTTGCTGATAAAAAAAAACACTGTTATGATAGCATCCGTGTATGTAAACGGTCTTAACATAGTTTTGTATTGCTTGTTGGTTAGTCATGCACCCTAGCATCATACCGCTTAACTCCATTTACAATGCCTCTCTGCTTGGTAGTGGAGGGAAACCGTGCATTCACCCTCCTCCATGGATAACTCTTTGTTGTGGTCCTTGCATCAATAAACAACCAAGAAATCTAACATTTCTTGGACAAAAGTTAGCCAAAACAACCTTTACATAACAAATCCAACGACAAATAGTATCTTTCAAACATGAGCCTGATTTGGTCAAAAGATTACCACTGTTATCATAAGGACTTAAGACTAGTTAGAGGTCTAAGGCACCAATCGAAATAATTGAAGTTTGCCTTTTGGATCTCACTAGTTATCCATCTCCAACATTTTAGTTGAATCACTATGAAAATCTCTACACGGTCAATTACCCAATTTCTAAAAAGGTATTTTGTTTCTGTGAAGCCAAAAAACCCATATGACTCTCATCCATACCCGTTTCCATGTCTGTTTGGAAGTTTTGCCTTATTATGTGTTTGATTTTTGTAAATGTATTTACAGTAGCAAGTTATTTCTTTTTTGTCTGGTATGCGGTTTGTGTGTAATATTAAACATCTTTTTAAACCTATTTGTAGCTTGGTCCTCTTCTCTATCCATACCTTGACCAGACTAGGGAAATGTTCTTGTTTTTTTTTGCAGATTCTCTCGGTGAAGTCTTATGGAGGAACTGGTAAAGGAAGACTACAACTGGCGTGGAGACTTTTGGAAGGTTATTCGGTATGTGTTAAAATGTCTTCTTGGAGATTTTTGGAGCAATTCATGCATGGAAGTTTGTTTCTATTGTGGAGTTTGCTTTCTAGAGAACAACATTGCATGTTGGTTTCCAACACAAGCATGCTTTTGGATTATGTTGGTGAGGTCAGATGGTTGATGTTATCAGCACTTTTGGCCCTTGAGCTGTTGCACTTTTACAACTATGTATTTATTGTGGTGCATTTGGAACACCTAGCAGATTGAAGCGTAGTGCTTCTTGAATTTTGGTTGCCACAACTGCAAACTACTGGAGTTTTTTTTTTTCTCTATTAGGTGGAAATAGTCAAATTTTGGATTGTTAATGTATAAGGGTTGAGACATCCGTATTGTGTCCCATTTAAATTTAATTTATTAATTGCTAATAAAAAAACAACAACTGCAAACTACAAAAAAAACTAAGTAGATGTTGCATTATTATGTGATGTTTCGGGCTTCTAGATAGATTTTTTTTTTTGTTTAAGCCATTTCATTCACAAGCTGTGTAGCTTGTATATATATTTTTAAGATAGTATGTTGCTAGGTTATAATGAGTTTTGGCTTAGAGACATCTAATATTTTTTATGTATATGGATTGAGACATTCCTTAATTATTCTATTTTATTTAATGTAATTAGTTCATTACGGATAAAAAAAATTCCATACCCTTTCCATATCTTGTTTTGTGAATTTGTCAAATCCAAAAAAAAATTGTTCGTAATGTATTTTAGCCTTGTAATTAATGAATAACATTGCTTACTCCCATCTAATTATTACACATGTTCCAGATGCCCCACACTCCCTGCATGTGAAAAGAACAAATGGTTTAGTTAATGTTAGAATACCATGATAAGTTTAATATTAAAATAAACCCTTAATAATATATGAAATTATAAATAGTAGAATATATACAAAAGTATATATATGAAAAAAATGATACGAAAAAAGATATTTTGACTATAAATATGGCGGTAAAGAACCAAAGATGGTGACATCCTATTTTGATTTAACTAAGAATTTGTGAAACTAATAAAAAACTGAGATTCAAAGCAGCAATAATTATAGTCTATGCATGAGGTTGGGAGGACCATTTTCTGCAAAGTCGCTCTCAGAAGCAATATATGTAATTAATCATCCATGCACAAAGCATGAAAGCTAGCAAATATATTAACTAATGTGTTTAAAGCCACCATTTTGGAGCTGAATTTTCTCTGGAGTTGCTTTACTCCGATCCAAACGTACATGTTAGAACTTGTTCCTTCATTTTCCACCTATATATAGTCCTTTTTATGTAATAATAAAATCAACTACAAATTAATTAGGGTAGGAGGACGTATCGAACATACATCTTTATCTCAATTGGTCATGGTGTATAAATGCCTCAATAATTTAAGTGGCCCTAACTATTTATTATACAGCTAGCACAAGCAACTTTAACCTAGAATGGTGTAAGGATTCTCTCATACCTGGTTTGAAATATCACATTTATCATATATAAGATCAATTTCTATTATAAGTGAGAAAAATCCTCTTCTTACAAGTCGATTTTAGGAAAAAGAATTAAACTTAAATTCATTTACTAATATGATATCGTAACATATTTTAATGAAGTTTATTGAACTTATTATGTTATCTGTTATTGAGCCATCCACAAATATTAGTCGTTACTTATAATCTTATATTCATTAGAGATAATGTCAATTTACAATATATAAGTAAAAACAACTTTCACTTTACAAACTAATTTTTAATGATAAATTAAGTTTAAAGTAACTTCCTCTTCTATCTCATCAAGAAAAATTGGTTATATAATTAAGAAACAAATGTAGCATTCATCTTATCACAAGAAAATTTGGTTATATAATTAAGAAACAAAGATGTAGTATGAAAGTTATTATTACTCGAACTTTTTTTTTTTTAATTATAGGTACAATACTAGCAATTGCTATTTCATTCACGGGCTTAATCTAGCTAACTGCACTTGATACGATTTGAATAATAATCTAATATATTATTTGGCATAAGATTTTGGTATGATAGTGATTTGGTTAAATAGTAACCAACTAACTAGTTGTTACGCTGTTACATTCCTTCGAGTACAATCGATTTAGTCATAAAAAAATATAGCTAGTTGCTAATTGTTAATTAGTAGCATTGAAGACAAATAGGTCTTACCGGAATATGGAGAGTCATCGAATGAGCTTGAGAAAGGATGAAATCTTCTTGGTGAGTTGCGAATATTTTGGAATGAGAATTTATGATATCTAACTATCAAATAGAGATTCAAATTCACTTAAAAAGACTTTTCAAAATTAAGTCAATAAATATAAATAATAATTATATAAGAGTGAGGAGAAAAGATGATAAAAGCGAATATTTATAGGTTTTGGTTTTCATAAATAGGATTGAGCAAAACAGAAAATGTTTATGTTTTTTAGTTTTCATCCATTCCGCTCTACTCAACCGAGTAAATGTTACTATTATAAGAAGGTCGTGAATGAGTAGTTATACAAGTCTTGCAAGTTCGGCAGTCGATCAGTTATTTAGCAGGTGAACATTTTATTTTCCTTTTTTTTTAGGATAAAAGAGTTTATATTATTTAAGTCATTCTTCTACAATTAAATTGTAGATGGTCAACTTTTGCCAACCGAGTCATGGAGGATTGAACTTTTTTTTGCAACGGATAAGTGTTACATTTCAGTAATATTTTATATTAAAATACAATATTTATTGATAAAATAACTATTGTTCCTACCGAAAATGAACTCGAGGAGCGTAACTTGGTGGGGATTGTGTGTTTCTCGGAGAACGAGCTCGCAATTGGTCTCCGATGAAAAAGAGAAGTTTACCTATAAAAGACTATCCGATGTTCAAGTCAATAGGAGCACAAAGATAGTATATTCTTCAGTAGTATGAGTTTCAGATGAGATAAAATAAATTTGTACTAAATGAGTATTTATAAATTAATGAGGTGGTATACTAAGTAGACTTGTCATGTAACCCTTATTTATCCCTTAAATAGCCATTCCTGTTTTAAGACCCATTGATTAGGATGTTTTCTTCTTGCATTCTATGATGAATAAAGGCTCGGTTACGAAGGATACTCATCCCGAGCTAACGGTCGTGCCCAATCTCAAATCAGGCAGGTACACAGACACCCAGGTTTCCAGGAAACTGAGGACGAATGAGCTGCCGAGTATTTTGTCTAAGATGCTTCTGATGAGTAGGGGGGCGAACGTTGAACGAGTTGTTCCTTTCCCTTTTACTTGTGTGTTTGAAAATAAAGAGGGGATTTGACATTTTCCCCTTTTGGAAGTTTTTTTCCTTTTTCTGTGATAGCGTGTCACTGTCACGTCTCATTAATTCCCCCCTCTTCACTTTTTCTAGGACCATTTAAAGGAAGCGTTGCTTCATTTACAATCTTCCCACTTTCCTTTTATGTTCGTATCTCTTTAAGCCCCCCATTGCTTCTGCTGTTATCGCCTTCATCTTCCTCACCAAGATTCGAGCTTTCTTCTAGGTACGTCCTCATGTCTTCCTCTTCAACTTCTACTGTTACTTTTCTTCGTATGCCTGAGCCTAAAACTAGTGATCCCATGTTGTCGTCGAGTCAAACCCTCTCCAACCGTTCGGAGGAGGTTATCGCCCCTGTGCAGCCTCCCCCTACCTCCATTGTTGTGAGGGAACCTGGACAAAGGGCGTCTTCCTAACATGTAACCCTCCCTAGTGAGGCTCCAAAGAAGTGTAGAGATAAGTTTTCCATGGTGCCATATGGAAGCTTTCTCTGGGTTTCGGGTGAGGTACATGTGTACCCCTCTGAACTCACCTCCTAGCAAGCAGTGGATGAACTGGTTAGGGTTTCTAGTATTGGTACTAAGAAAGCACGGAGGTTCATTAGAGCAGAAGCTTGCATAAATGAGGATAGGGTTTACCTGGGCCCTCTGCATGATGGGTCAAACTTTTGTTATGTATATGAATATTTTTTTAAGGAACTGGCCATCACCTTTCTGCTAACTCATTTCGAGAACGGTATGTTGTTGATGATGAATGTTGCCCCTAGCCAACTCCACCCCAAAAATTGGGTTTTCTTGGAGTTGTTTCAGTTGTTATGTGAGTATCTACACATACGACCTACCGTCAACAATTTTATGTATTTCTATCACCTAAAGCACGGTGCCAAAGTGGGTTGGGTATCACTTAATGACGTTCAATACAATTCCCTCTTAACCGTTTACTCGTCCTCCTTCAAAGGCTTCAAGAACCACTTTTTTAAGGTCTTCAGCCACCAATATTCTTGCAAAAGGATCTTTGAGAATGTGGAAGGTTCTGTCAAATTTCCATTGTATTTGGCAGAGGCCCTGCAAATTCAAGTTAAAGGTCGAGTACCTCTTCTAAGAGGAGGAAAAAGTTAACATAGCCCTGTTCAAGAGCCTTCCCCGACTTATCAATAGTCAGATTTTGTTAAAAGTGACTTTGGCTAAGGATCCCACCACGGCCTTTGAGGGTGAGAGTCGGGTCCTGGGATTTCTCCATTTTCTTGCATATAACTCTATTTAACCTTTTCTTTTGTGAGTGTAGAGCTGATGGCAAGTGATTTGATTATAAGGCCTTGCGGGTTTAAGAAGGGTGCTTCTTCCTTGAGCCAAGATGTTTTGGCCAACCTTAACCCTCCTAAGAGGGTGAAGCTGCAGAAGAGAGGGGGGAGCTTTTTCGGGGCCACCGAGCCCCCATCAAAGTCTTCCTGCTCTAGAAGCCTAGTGGATATACCAGATTCCCCTAAGCATTATGTCTATAAGCATACAATTGATCACTGATATGCTGAAAAATAGTTATTAGGTATTCATAAGGAACAAAGTTTAATATACTAAATAAGATGATAAATTCTATTAAAAAGTAGTTGTTTTAAAAAGTTGGCATAAGTGACTTATACTTTTAAAATAGTAAATGCTTTTTGTTTTTGTTTCTCGAATTTTATAATGACACTTATGGTAACTATTTAAAAAAAAATAAAAAGTAAGACAATATGTAATTTAAATTTGTATCATATGAAACAATAGAGCGAGTCACTTTTTGAAAATATAAAAGACGAATTAAAAACATAAAAATATTTGAATATATATATATATATACACACACACACACACATATATATATATATATATATATATATATATTTTGTAATGATACACTAGAAACTATAATAAATATAAGGGACGAGCTATTTGCATTATTAAAAAAATTAACAATTAGTAATAGTAAATTTAACAGTTCTTGGTGACGTATTATTATGTTTTTTTAAATAAAAATGGTATAATTTATATATGTTATTATTGATTTGGGTAAAAAATAATTATTACTGATTTAATCGAGTCTATCTCACAAATACGAGTTTAAATATATAAGTTGGGAAAGTGTGAAAAGATTTATGTTCTGAGTGCAGTAAAAGTTGAAGTTAATGAAGTGGTGCACATGATTTATGAGATTCTTTGAATTGATTTTGTAGAAGTTGTGTACTAATACTACCTTTTCTTAATTATTTTGATAACATTGAATTGAAATGGTGTTGTATTGAAATGACTTGTATATACAATAATTATATAATAATATTATAGTAAATGAAGTTTTAAAACAAACAAATTTGATTTTTTGAGGTGTGAGTAATCACTATTGGTAAGGATTTATTTGCGACGTATTGTGTAAATTTCTTAGGATACAACAAGAACTTTTCAGAAAATTTATGAAGATCAGAATTAGTAAGTTACTCTTAAAAGAGTAAATCCAATAAACTTGGAAATATTATAATAAAGTAAAATATTAAATGATGAGAGAGAAAGAGAAAAAGGAGAAAAGGTAATACGAAGAAGAAAGGTTCCAAAGTGGTGGGTGAAGAAGATGAAGAAGGTGAGTGAGAGAGATGCATCTTCAGAGACAAATGGATACGGTATTTATAGATGGAGAAAACACAACTATCGCACTTTCAAACCCTAGTTGAGCGTAACTATTCCATGATTATGACCCCTAAAAACGGAGCAACCGTCGATGATGAAGGAAGATCCGCGTGAATGGAGGAACCAACCACTCAAGACTTTGCAATGTTCTACAACGTTCTCCAAATTGCTCGAGAAAGGAGGGAAGTTGAGTGTAACTCTCTTCCGTTTCTCCTTCATTTCCGCAAATGAGGTTTTAGGGTTCAAAATCCCTTTTGCAATATCTTCATAGTGCTTCGTTGGATTTACAAGAAATACAACTTCATACACAATTTCAATTCTATTTTACACTAAAAACATATAATCTCTCCATCTTGAGGAGTAGTAGTAGTGTGAAACCACGTCATTTATCTCCTTCATTTCTGCAAATGAGGTTTTAGGGTTCAAAACCCCTTTTGCAATATCTTCATAGTGCCCCGTTGGATTTACAAGAAATACAACTTCATACACAATTTCAATTCTATTTTACGCTAAAAACATATAATCTCTCCATCTTGAGGAGTAGTAGTAGTGTGAAACCACGTCATTTATGTTAAAAATCTATTATTACACTAATAATATAAATTTACCCTTTAAATGAGTATCTAATTACAAACCAAAGGGTAACATTATACATCTTTATAAAATTTATTTTTGCAAGAGATACATTCTTTCATACAACAAATTATGGGTTTATAAAATCTCATTCAATGTATTATAAATAATTTAGATATTTCATTCCTAAACTTTACCCCTTACATACATAGTTGTTTTTCATCATCATGCGGGCTTTGACTAGTCCAATCGAGTAGACATAGAACATGGACAATCCTGAGAAAATATATAAATATATATATATATATATATATATATATATATATATATATATATATATATATATATATATATAAACCTTAATCCTTTTTCGGATTAATTGAGATAAAAAGAAACATTCTAAAGAAGTCTAAAAAAAATAAAGAAAAGAAAACAACTACTTAAACAAGAAAAAGGAAATCTAAAAGTTGGTGCCATAATCAAGAGAAGTGGCAGACCCTAACAGTAGAAAAAGGTCCAAGAGGGACCATCTGGATAACTTTTAATATACGAAAAAAAATCTTTTTTTTCATATATGAAAATTATGCTTTTAGAAATTATATATTTTTAGAAATACCACAAATATAGTTAATATTTACAAGATATTTTCAATAGTAAGAGATATAATGTTTTTTAAGAAATTCAAAAAATGATAAAAAAATATATCAGATATGAGATTTGAAGTTAAAATTTCTGATCAACTTAAAAGAACTTTCGTACCATACATCCAAATCATATAGATTTCATTTTCATTAGTTAAATTTCCTGCGAACTAAGGAGTAATATTTTTAATTCTTACTCATTATGATTAAAGAATTTTTTTTTCATTCCTAACAAATACATTCTTTAATATAGAAACTAATTTTTCTTGAAGGATTTGCGAGACATTATTGAATAGAAGAAACATTTCCATTTAGTTTAAATTTTTCGCAATGGAACTTTCAAGTAACATATGAGTCCATTACCAGAGACCTTGCGTGCACCTTCTCGCCCAGCAATTCCGCTACCACCTTGTTTCAAGAGGAAGATGAGCTCGAGAAGAAAGGGTAATGTGTCGTTCTTTATATCTCACTTTTTGGTGAGCTATGGTCAACAGGACATGTGGAAATATTCAGGCAGAGAAGAGTACAATAAGTCTTCATGTCTAGGAGGCTTAATCAGAGAGGAGAAATGTTTGGTTTTGTAAGATTTGGGGAGGTAGATAATGTGGGCGTTTTAGACAAACCAAACCTAAAATTCAAAATTTTAAATTTTAAATCCTAAACATTTGGATCGGAAATAAGAAGATTCTTGTTAATATAAGAAAATATAGGAGAAATGAGAAAAATGAACACATGGATAGAAAGACATACACAGTAAACCAGGTAGCGAGAGAAACCAACAAGATGGTGTGGAAGAGGAATACACAGGAAACTAGGCAGCGAGGGAAACCAACAAGATGGTGTGGAAGAGGAAGAACTTGTGGGAGTATGGTTCTAATCAACCAACTCCTTTATATGCTTAGCAAGTGAATTAAGTCAACTTTAGTACAATTGAGAATTATTGTATCCATTGAGAATTAATGTTAATTGCAATAGATATATTTTCAAGATGAAGTGATATGTAAACAAATGTTGATTGCATATGTTTTGTAATAACTAATTCTAATAATACTACTATAATATTTAGTTCGAGAGGTAAAGCTTTGACAAAACAATGAAGTGAATGAATGACAATATGACACAAATGTTAGAATTGAAAGAGTTTTTTTAACTTCTTATTATATTGTTATTCATAAATGCTGTGTTTATTCAGACTCACTGTTCCTTATAACTAAACCAAGTCGATTCCTTGTGCTAGGTTATCTAGAACAATAAGTCACTATTATATCTTATTTTTGCATTAAGATGAAACAATTCACCATAGTCTCAACTCCACGCTCTGCAACCATTGAGTCCGATGACTGGTTGCATAGGGTTCAAATATATGAAATCGTCTTCCAACCTCATTCATGCTCTATGGACAATCAATGGTCATTCCTCATCATTGAGCATTAAGCACACTACCAAGTCCAAAGAATTTGAATTTCAAAGAGAAACAAAGAATTCTTACAACAATAACTTAAGAAATATCACATTGCAATTCAATCACAACAAGGTAAGTTTAGCAACTTATAATGAAATCTTACAATGAATGCTAAAGTGTGAGAAGCTAAAGAACAACAAACATGGATCCTTGAATGTTGTAGGCCTACTTAGGCTCCTAATCCTTTCCTTCTGAGGTTTCTCTAGGCTTCATCCTTGAGGCTTTCTTAGATCTATCTCTTATGCCTTTCAATGCCTCTTTTACTCTTATTGGCTTGCCTCTTGATTTCTTGAGACCTCTCAATGGTTCGGAATGCTGCCCCTAGGTCCATATTTATAGAATTTTAGAATGAGATTCAAAAGGATTCATTAGATTTAGCATCTGCTTAGCACAGGCCAATCCACTCAGTAGATTGACTTTATTCATCATTAAGAATCTTTGGCCTTTTTGTGATCTTCAAATGTAGGGATCGACCAAGTATTCGCTCCAAGCTAAGCCTATCACTAACCTTCCTTAACCATGAAGAAAACTTGTTTGGCCTGGGCTTCAAGCAAAATAAATTTTCTTCAAACTTTGGTGTATGATGTCTTCAAGCCCTTTCTAAGCATATTTGAGCTTTCTTCATGGTTACAGATACTCTGCGCTCATCCCTTCAGAATTGACTTAGGAATTTATTCTTGGGATCTCTTTAATCGTTATGGAATCAATCCGCTTAGTGTATGTAGAAGCGCCCAACGTTTTGAGTATTTTTCATGAGGCTTGTTTTTTGGACTTAGTCTGCTGAGTCATTCTTCATGCGCTGGGCGAATTGACTCTTTTTGCTCCTTTCTTCGTTTGTTTGTTTTTTTGCCCTTTTTTGCAATATTTATGCCAATTTCTTCTTTTCTTCTTTGTCTCTAGGTGTATGCTTTTCACTTATTTTTACACATTTTCTATGCACAATACATGCCTATTGAGATATGAGTTTTTACTTTTATCAACTCCCACCAACTTATATGTGTTAAAACTCATTTAGTGAAAAGCTCTTAAGTGGTTTGCTTAAGGGGATTAGACGTAGCCCTTGTCAGGTGAACTAGTATAAATCATGTGCCCACTTCTATCTATCTTTTACTTACTAGGCACTATATTTGCTCTATTTTTGAGGTACACGAATTGAGTTTAGACTCCATTCAATTCCCTTTTCTAAAGCCAATTGTCCCTTCATAAAGGGTTAAAGGTTAGTTTTTGGGGGCTAGATGGGTCACTATGGTACTTCTCTTAGATAAGTATCATCGGCTATAAGCCAATGCAAACTTCAAGGAAGAAAAATTGCAAAGGTGGTAGATGGTAAGGAAGTAGGTGGAATGGATCCTAGAATGGAGAAGACAATGATTTGAGTGGGAAATGCCTTAAGTAGCAAATTTAGTATAACATATTGAAGGAGTGACATTAAGAGGTTAGCTTGCACACTGTGAAGTTTGCATACATTAAGTTACAAAATTGCATTAGAGGGGAAAATGTTGACTTTTTTTGAACAATTTTGGAAGGGTAAATTCTTAGCATTTGTCCAATATTTTGTTTCGATGACATTCTTAAATAAGATTGCAACAAAAGACAACTTAAGCACTAGGGGTAGTACTAGGAAAAATGCAATGTGTTATTTTTGGGGTAAACGAGAAAATACTTAATTACATGTTCCTTACATGCAACATTGCTAACTAAGTTTGGAACATGTGCAACAAGTGGATGGAAATTACCTCTATTAATCATGTCAATTTGAAGTGACATTTCCAAAAATTTCTTTGCCAATAATTTAATAATAAAGGAAATGCAATATGAAAAATTATATGTGCGGTAGAAATATGAGACCACTACGAGAAAATATGGAATTACATACCGATTATTACATACGGATAAAAATCCATATGTAAAGTGAATGTTACATACGGATATAATCCGTATGTAACATATTTAAAAAATTAATTAAAAAAACTTTTACATACGAATTATATCCGTATGTAATGTATTAATTAAAAAAATTGTTACATACAAATATAATCCGTATGTAACTTATTTTAAAATTAATTAAAAAATAACAAAAAGTGTTACATACAGATTGTATGTAATATATTAACAATTTAATTAAAAAAAATTATTATGTACGGATAAAATCTGTATGTAACTTATTTCAAAATTAATTAAAAAATAAAAAAAAGTATTATATAAGGATATAATCCGTATGAAATGTATTTAAAATTTAATTAAAAAATATATAATTTGTGAGTGATATGATAGTTGGTCTAGAATTTAGAAATTGTTTTAAAGATATAAAATATAAATTTACAAATTTATCCTTATTATTAAAAAATATTTGAATAATAAATTATGATATATTTTTTTAGGTTCGAATTAATTAAATTTTTTTAATATATAATATTTACAATTACTTGTATTTTTAAAAAAAAAATTAAAAAATATAATAGAAAATATTATTGCATTAAATATAAATAAATTTATTAACTATATTAAAATTTATGAAAATAATATTTATTATTTTATCCATTTGTTATTTTATATGACAATGTTTAAGGTTTATATTATATTTTTATTTATTTTTTTATTATTTATAATTATATATTGTTATTAATAATATAATTAAATATTTTTGAAATTATTAAATAAATTTATATAATATTTAATTTTGTATATAGTATATTTTAAGTCTAGTTTATTTTAAACTTCAAAGATTAACTTCTAATTAAGTGTTATTTTATACTTGTACAAGGAATTAAATCGAAATAATTATTTACTCGAAATATAATAAATATTATTTATTTACATGTGATATTTTTAAAAAATAATATTTTAATTAATTTTTCTATATATTTTGTATCATATGTCATAAAATAAAGAAAATAAATATTTAAAGTCATGTATATTTAATGCATAAAAAATATTTTTTTTATTACTAATTATAATACCTAAAGACGATTTTGATTATTAAGTGATAATCATATTAATATTACATATTAATAATATTAATATTAATAATAATATTAATATTAATAATAATAATAATAACTATAATAAAAATCATAATATGACAAAAGAACTTGTTTGGTGTAGTGGTTAAAGCTCCTTTGGTCACTCAAGGGACTTGGTGGTTAAATCCGTATGTAATATGGATTTTGGCTGTATGTAATTCTAGATTTCTTGTAGTGGATGACATATGGAAACAAAGGAATATAATTGTGTTTCAAAATGATAAAGTAGATATATGAGTTTTTTTGCAAGGTGTGGGCGTGGTTGACAACCAAGCATCTAAAGTTTAGCTTTTCATTTTCAGATTAGTGCTATGTCCAAAGATATATATAAAAAAAACTTTAGTGATAAGAAATGTAGATGGTGAGAGAATTGGAGACAATTGGAATTACAGTGCACACATAAACATGTGTTGTGTTAAATCTGTGTTGAAGTTGAGGTTGTTTGAGATGCAAATCTTTAGCCAAAGTATTTGGCCAAATTACAATATCTATGAATAATACAAAATGAATACGTGGATATGATCAATTTTTTAGCTTGACAAGTTTTCTATATATAGAGTATTTGTGTGCATGTGGGGTATGTTCTATGCTTTTATACAAATCGATTGAAGAGGAAAGTCTCAAGACTAACAATAGGTAGCTAAAAGGAGGATTAGGACAATCACTAAAGACACATCATGACAACAGAAGATGTTAAGAGGTCGGGGATTTGGAAAATGGGCTCAACAATACCTTTTACTAAAGATCTGCAAGTTAGATCCAAACAAAAGCAAGAATCCAAGCAAAGATATGAGCAGAAAAAGGGGTTGCTTGGTGATGAAGGAATACAAAATAGAGTAAACTATTGAGGGAATGCTAATAAATCTGGTGCAAGTAGACTGATGATAAATGTGGTGAAAACTGCTACTTGTAAATATCAACACAAGAGGATGACAAAATTTTGAGTACTACTCTGGACGGAAGGATTGAGTAAAAACATGCTTTTACAAGTAGGACAAATACTTTTAACGTAATTACAATTAATGTATTAAAACATTATGGTTATAAAAATAATAGAACCTTGATAGCTAATTTTTTCTTGTGGTTGTATTCATGGTACAGAGAGTATTAATGTTTTGGAAGTGCATTGATTGAACAGTAAGTGATAGAGGGCAAAGTTAGAGATCTTTTAGGAGAAATAGAGATGTAAATATATAAGTGCTCCAATTTTATTATATATATATATATATATTATTTTTATTAATAGAAAATAATCCATTAACACACACCAACACAAATTAGCAAAAATTTTTTTAACTCGAGTACTATTAATATCATAACCTCTTTTTGCTAATTTAAGTTCCTTTTAGTTGGATCTTTTGAGGAAGATTCATTAGAGAGATTTTACAATAATGAAACATGAGTCAAACTTATAAAATATTGATATTATTTCAATCCAAAACTTTAAGACAATAAGTTTATAATTATTTTCTTATATGTTATTAAACTTTCTCATTCTTACTTAATATGAGACTTAGATTACACTTAGATTCTTCAAACTTTTTTACTGCTTTGATTAAAAAATCTGTTTTATATTTTATATATATATATATATATTTTGAAAAAAAAAAAAGTGAACGCATACGTAACTGTCTACATAAAAAACATGAACACAGCAAAGTAGACCAAATGAGAGTCAATGATCTTATCCATTCCCATATCCAAACACAATGTGATTGTCTCCACGTCTCCAACATAACAGTGATTTGCAAAACAAAAGAGAGCAACAAAACCTAACTCTTTAACCACGTCTACGTTGTTGTCTCACGAAATCACAAAAACCTAGCTGGATTCAAAACTGAACAAAAGTTGTTTATTACAAGATAATATCAATATGCATTTAAAGTGATTCCTTTATAACATAAATAATAATAATTTGTGTAAGAATGTAACCATCCTATCATTCATGGAACTTAGTCAAACTACTTCTCCTGGAGATACAGCAAACAATAGCTGTTCATTAACGAACTCGAAGATTTTCATTAATTTCACTAATTTTATATATTAAATCTTAAGAAAAATGCTAGATAGTAGGAGACAGAGTTAGGCCCAAGTATGTTACGCCACTATCTCAGCAATGATTTCTGCCAAATGCTTTTTATTTTTTAGTTTAATTTGTTAACCAAACAATGAAATGTAAACACACTTTGGTCCCTACTCATCTGTTGCAAATTCTTCCAGTTATTTAACACTCTAAAACTAAACCAAATTTATTAGGAGTAATGACAGATTAAGTCTTCTGATAAGAATCAATTGTCTCACTCGTTTCAAATTTGATTTGGCCGGTGATAAGTTTTTTTTTTTTTTTTAAAAATATGTATTTAATTAAATAGACTCCAGCTATAAAAAGTTTTTTACCTTTCATAGTTAGACATATTTATTTATTAAAATATAATAAAATTAATATATATTATAATTTTATATTAATGTTTACATGAATTAAAAAAAAATATCATAAATAATATAAAAAAAATTAGTAATTAGTAATAAAATACAATTTATTATTTTCTTAAATTTGTGTTTCATATAAGCAAATCATTAAATAAAAATTGATTTTATAAATAAAAAATAATTATTTATTATATTGATTAAATTAAATATTATATTTTATATACTAAAAAATTATTCATATAATTTCTATTATTAATAAATAATATTAGTTATCAAAATTTTAATTATCAAAGTTTTATCAAACTTTAAAATTTAAAACAATCAAATAGTTAAAAATAATATAAAAATACAGAATATGGTCGGTTTTTTTTATAACGAGAAAGTACAAATGCAATATTGGCAGGGCATAGTTTTCTATATACTTAACTCTATAATTTTTTTTTCTTTTTTTAAATGATACTTGTAGCAACATTTATTAGAGGACATTTAAGTAGAGCAGTATTTTCACAAACACTAATTAAGGCTCTACCTTATATACATAATCCAATATTGCTTTTTGCACCTCTTTAATGCCCCCACTCGAGTCACAAGTTAGAGTTACCAAGTTCGGCATACTTAATTCTATAATTAACAAGCCACAATTTTGTCTCATTTTGAGTTAACACAGACCCTATTTACAACGGATCAAGCCCTATTTGATACAACCACAAATTTATATAAAAAGAACTCATATTATGCTGATTTTCTATACTTTCTTACATGGAATAAAATAATAATAAAATTATCATGGATGATACATGAATTGAACTACAATAAAATCATCGTTAAATAGTAACTAAAGTTAGAGATAAAAAATAAATAGTCATTACAATGATTAAATTAGACTTTTTTAGAAATTAAAAAATTATGAATATCTAAAGTAGTTTCTATTATTAATAAAAATTATAAAGTAGTTTATAAATTGGTATTTAACCATTAACTGAATGAATCAGAGTTGTGATCCCAATAATAAGTCAATTCCTGTACTAAGAACTCAATATTTTTTTTGGGAGTTTTGTAATTAGAAGATGTTGTTGGTGTAAGATTTGATATTTGGAGCTTATCAATTGATGAGTTAAAATTATGATAATATGTAAAAGAAAAGTTGGAAAGTAAGCACCCTACCTATAAATAAGAGGAATTAATGATAGTCTACACAATTTAGTATTGTTTAGGTGGATAAGAACATGCTATGTTGGTATGCTTTATAAAAAAAAAATGGATTGTATAAATATGCATATGATTGTTATGAATTTGAGTATGTTTTGAGAGTATATGGATGTTATATATGTTTTGTTGTATTTTAAGTAGCGTATTGGACTATTTTTCTTATTTAGTAAGTGGTGAAATAGGAAATTGTATGGTGGTTTTGTCAAAATTGTGGCATGATATTATTCAAGGGGTGATCTATCACTAAAACAACGTCCAAGTGGTGAGTCATGATTATGTACATTGCTCACCATCACTATAACGACAACATAGATGCTAAATCAATAAGGAGTATAGTTCAAGCAAAAGCTTGTAGCTCAAGTAAGAAAGAGAGGCCAAAGAAACTTTATCTCCTCCTTAAGGGATGGTGCTCAAGTGAAAAATTTTGTCATTCAAGCGAGAACCATGGTAGTGGTGGATGGATTTTGAAACATATGAGATAATTTAGCTAAGTTCTTGTATTCAAGCGATGACCGGGTTGCTTAAGTATTGGTAAAATAATGTGTCTTGTATCTTTGGAACTTGTTGGAAGAGACACAACAAGTACACCACTCAAACATTGTGAGAACCTTAAGTGGACCCTCAATCATGGAGTGGGCATTTGAATGGGGAAGAGACATAACTAATTTTATTCTCTATTCACTTAAGTGGTATGAAACTGCTTAAATGGGGAAGTTATTCTTAGTTGTGAGAAGTAAGGTTGCTCAAGCGAAAGAATGTAACTTATTTGTGGAAATGATGTTGGTGATGTAATGTTTGTAAATGTTGTTATTTATAACTTCATATACATGAGTAATGTGTGTTATAATGATGAGATGAATCATTAGTTGTGTGATATGTTGTCCTTCATAGATGTGACCCTTTATGGTTTGGTGCTCCTTGTGATTATGTTGTCCTTTATAGGTATGTGATGAAGATACCTAAGATGTATTGTTTCCCTAATGACCATGGTATGAAGTACAAAATATGCTTCACTGATGATTTGATCGTGTGAATTAAGATATCAAATAGTGAGAACATTAAGAAAGTTTGTGCATAAGACTAATACAAAGTACGTGAATGAGCTACCTTGAAATAAAAAATGAGAATGAATTTCTAAAAGACTTTTGATGAGTTAGTGTTAGCCTTTAGTAGGACATGCTTAATATAAGTCTCTAGAAAGATGTTAAGTGTAATAAACTAGTACGTGACCTGTGCAATGCACATAACTTCTTATAGAAATTCAAAATTATGATTTAAAATTATTTTAAAAAATTACATTGTTTTGATATGAAATCAGACTTGTGACTAAAAAAGTAATAAGTCTAAAAAAGTAATATAATTTGATAATACAATTCCTACATTTAATAATAAATTAAAAAAATTAGAAGAAATAAAATTTATATTTGAGAATGATAATTAAAATGATTAAATATAAAATTTGACACAACTTATAAAAAAGATAATGAGAGATGATGAAAAAATAGTGTAGCTGCCAAGTTTTGAATGTTGACCAAAGCATGGCTTTGAGAGGAGAAACTTGAAAAAGAAAAAAAAAATGCACAAAGAGAAAGAAAATGAGAAGTCTGTGAGAGTGTGAGTGAAATCAAAGTTGGCTTCATCATGAGAGAAATGAACAAAAGAGAGATGTGTCTATCAAATAGTGTTCCACGTGTCGATCGCAGGATGAACCACCATTACAAGAAAATAATTAAATAGAAACCAATCTTAAAAAATAATTAGTTGCTATATTGACTAAATTAGAGATTATTTTAGAGACTAAAAAGTTTTTTGGTTTCTAAATTAGTTTCTACTATTGTTAAATAGTTTCTAAATTGGTATCTAATTAGCTACCAAAATTTTTGCTATCAAATTTAGAATCTAAATAATTGGTAGTTAAAATCTTAGTAGCTAATTAGATACAAATTTAAAAACTATTTAACAATAATAGAAACTAATTTAGAAACCAAAAATTTTTTAGTCTCTAAAATAGTCTCTAATTTAGTTAATATAGCAACTAATTATTTTTTGTCTCTAAAATTTATTTTTATTTAATGATTTTCTTGTATTGCTCGTCTCCCAATTTTTTTCCACTTTTAGTTAAAGTATTTTTGATTTTTTTTTTGTGTGAAAAAACCATGTGTTGACACGTGACAAATCATATCATGAAAGTAAGATCCATTTGTAGTATAGATAGATAGATTTTAGTTAAAGTATTTTTGAATATTTTTTTGTGAATAAACCATGTATTGACACGTGACAAATCATACCCTAAAAGTAAGATTCATTTGTAGTATAGATAAATTACATATTTAGTTAGGATATGATTGAAGATTCTTATATTTTGATTAACAATGATTCAGTTTATAATTTCTTTTTACGTTTATATTTATAATTTGTAAAGTGTTATAATCACACATAATAACCTAACAAATGATAGTAATAGAGTAATAATATTTTATTTTATTTAAATTATATTATATATATAGTTGTATATGAGTTTAAATGTCACATTACATTTTCAAATATTTTTACATTTATGAAAATATTATCTTATTTTTTATCATGTTTCTAATTTTAAATTTACGATGAAAATGAAATATATTTTTGTTCGAAATCCAAATTAAAAGGAAGAATTTTCAAAATAAGGACATGAGGCTTTTATACTATTTTTAGGCAAATTCTTCTTTCACCTCCATACCTTCTCCATGCACCTCTATATTTGAAAATAAAATAACTTTACATGAAGCATAACTTCACTTTTTAAAATAACCTCAGTTGCACCCGGCACTCTCATACCTCTCTTTCTGCCGTAACGTTTGAGAAAACAATTCTATCGTTTAAGCATGTGTAAGAGGATTAGTGAGAATATTTATTTTTTTTTGGTTTTGTGACTTCCAAAAAAATAAAAAAAAATAAAGTAAATGAAATCACAACCACCAATAGTAAAAACACTACAAAATTTACCTCAACCACTAACACCCATCATCAATCACTACAAATAACTACCACCACTTAAAATGAAGAAGAAGATATCATACTTTCACCATATTGATAAACGTATTGTTGGAATTAAATGTAATTTGATGAAAATTTTTCCTCTAATTGTATTCAAAAGCATGTTCTTATTCCATCCTATTCTTACCTATGCTCAACTTCATTAACAAATTTTTAGCATTTGAAAAAATAGGTAATTTTGATTAATATTAAAATCAATAAATTTTAGTTTGAGTTGACTATCTCAATAAATTTTAGTTTGAGTTGTCCATTAAGCACTTTAGAAATAGCTGAAAAAAATTAAGATATAAATAATTCAAATCAAGTTAAACTCTTAAAGCTCAGATTTGATTTGTAAAAAAATTGGAGACTAAATTTGCACGCCTAATTAAAAGTTTGACTTTTACTCGTTAAAAAAATATAGAAGAGTTTAGTTTGTTTAGCTTATTTATAACTTAATTTTTCGTGAACTTTTCTAAAATTATTTTTTAAGTTTACCATATAGCATGTAAAAAATAATTTTTAAGTTTACCATATAGCACGTAAAAATTATTTTTTAAGTTTACCATATAACATGTAAAAATTATTTTAATACTAATTTACTAATAAAAATATGCATCATTTACACAATTGTAATTCAGAACTAGTTAACACAACCTCAAATTTTTACTAATATTACATGCATGTGTGTGTATATATATATATATATATATATATATATATATATATACACACACACATTAATATAAAGGCTATCCATGAATATTTTAAATAATTTTTTTCAGATCATTTAAAAAATTTCAAGCATAATCAAAAGTTTGAATTTATTTGTTTAACTCAACAAACTTGAATAAGTAATTAATAAGCTGAAATAAAATAATTAATTAGTAACTCAATTCATTTACATCTTTACTTATCTCCTTCAATTAAGATTTAGAATCCATTTAAAAAAATAACAGAATTTAGATTTTTTTCAAAAAATAAAATAAAATTTATAGTTAAATAAAATAATAAATTAACTAAATAACTAATACCTACATACTATAAACATAAATTAAATTTGAAAAAGAAAAATTATTGGCACTGGCAAAAACACCATAAACTGATACACTTATCAATATTTTTAAAAAATTAAAATATTTATAAATCAGAAAACAATTAAATTATCAATTAAGGTTTTAAAATTAAAACTATATACATATAATAAAATTATGATATAAACTTAAAAATCTCACCATTCACATATATAAATAAATATCAATATATAAAAATAGCATATCATTATAAATTTTATGCCACTACATACTATTGTAGAAAGATATTAAAAAAAAAATCACGGAACTTATATAAGAAATTACTAATAACATATAAAAACAAATTTATTTAAATAAGTTATATTTAGTAAGAAAACACGTTACGAAAAATTATTTATTAAAAAGATAATTATAATTCAATTTGTGTACAAGTTAACTTTTGTATTATTGAATATGCAAGTTTTATTTATTTTTCTCTGATGGAATTCATAGAGAACTTATTAAAAATAATTATTTTATAGATTAGCTAAAATCTTTTCATAGAATTTTTTTTTTATTCTGATTTGAAGTTAAATTTAGAGTTTTATCATAATTTTATTCTTAAAAATAATTTTTCTTTAAAATTATTTTTTTCACAAACAATTATTGTATCTGATTTATTGTCTATTTTAAAATTTGAAATTTTGTTATAATTTTAATTTTAAAAAACATTTCAATAAAATTAAAAAAAAATATATTTAAATTTTTATTAATCTCAACTCTTAAATAATATAAAATTTTTAACACTAAAGAAACATAATTGGAATTTTTTTTTCTGAAATGATTAAGCGGAGGGTTGTGGATGAACTATAACATGTGAACGCTTAATAGTTATGTACTTTAGAAGAAAAGTCGTGAGCATACATTAATATCTGAAATCAATCCTACTGAAAATTGAGGATGATGTAACTTGAAAAATTTATAAAATAAGTCGATTTTTTTGTGTACAACAAAGCATTATAATTTTGGCCATTTATAGAATGATAATATTGAATGTATGTAATCTTTTTAGAAAAACACACACACATATCAAGACTTTGCTGATAAAGAAAAAACACACATATCAAGACGACCAATAGAAGTTAACAAATGTAACTCACCCGAGTGATGCCATCCGAAAAGGAAAACTTTCACATGTTTCTTAAATAAATACAAATTATTTATTTTAGTTTTTTTTTTTCTTTATAACCATTTATTGTCTAATAAAAACAATCTTTTGTAGGAGTATCTGAATATAAAATACAAAAGCTTAAATTTTTATCTTTTACAGTAATCTTTTTCCTAAATAATATATTTTCAGAACATTTTTTAAAATGAACAGAGAAAACTTTTTTTCTCTAAATAACATCGTTCATTATTTACGATGAAAATTTAAATTTTGGGAGTAAAATTTCTATCTTATTTTAGATTGCAGCATCTGAAATCCTTAAATATCTAAATTCTGTAAGATTGCTCTTCAAATATCTGAATTTCCAATTGTAAAAATTTTCAATTTTTATCTTTTGTACACTTAAACGAAAAAGCCAAACAACATAATAGAATTTGATTACTCTATGGTAAAATGGAGTTTCAGACCCTAAAAGACCAAAATGGATATGAGAATTCAGCTTTTCAAACACACAATTCCCACCATAAACAATGATAAGTGATATTTGAGAAAATAAAGTTTCCCTGATAAACCTTTTTTAAATGTAGCATTTATGGAAAATTTTGACACTTTGTTGATATGATTAGATTATTGTAAAAAATATGCATATGTGGAAAAGTTAGGATGAAGAGAGAGGGAGAATATCTAGGGTTTGAAGAATGGAAGAGTATTGGGTGGCGTGAGTTGGTCCCAATCCCACAGTGCCAGAAATTTGGAAAGAAACGATTGAAGAATATGAGAGTGGGCAGTGCTAACTGCAATGGATAAGTCCTTTCAGTTTTCATGTCTCACACATGCTCTGCCTCATCACACACTATTATGTCCTCTTCTTATATATAACTATTCTTCAAGTTTTTTATTTATTTAATCTATATCTTCATGTGAGATTTTCTTCTTTAATTCTTTATCATTAAAATTTACAATTTTTAACTCTGTTTGATTCTTAATATATATATAATAAGAAAGACTTTTACACACTTAAAAAAATACTACCATTTAACAAACCAACTTTAATAATATAATAATATATTAAAATTTTAAATTAAAAAATAAATAAATGTTTTGATGTTTTAGTAATGTTAAAATAAAAATATTATTAAAGTTTATATTAAAGTTATTAAAAAAATATATACACAAAATTATTGTAAAAATAAGTTATTTCAATTAATTTTTATCGGTGGTTTCATTTTACAGATACTAAAATTAATAAAATAAAATTGATTGAGTTTAAAAAATTAAAATAATAAAATAAGTATACGTAAAGAAAACAATTACAAAAAATATATAAAAAGATACGTACACCAACAAAAATAGTTACAAAAAGAATTATTTATTAATTATATGAATATGTCATTCTCTCTGCAAACTATGGGAAAAAAGGTCCATTAGTTCAGCCAATCACACTGGTAGATAGTGGTATGATTATTAGAAACAATTAACATATAGCTCATGTTTTGATTCAGTGAGAGGTGTCCCTGAGCGAAGGGTTGATTAGCAAAGTCAGAAATCAAAGTTAGTTAAAGAAAATGGAAACTTGGTACATGATCTAAGATTGGTGGGTGCACCCAGAGAAAAATGATTTCGAATAAACTATTGTCTGACCCTCTTGAATGTTTGATTTAGGGGGTGAGAGAGAAATCATTCCCAATAAACAATTGAATGACTTCGTTGAATGTTTGATTTAGGCATTGAAGGTTCAATTAAATCTTGAAGGGGTGAATAAAATCTAAACTCAATTCAATTATGAAAGTATAAACAATTAAAATTAACGTATGCAAGGAATAGATAGAAAAGAAGACAAATATTTATATTGGTTTACTCAATAATAAGTGTTACCTTTAGTTTTCTTGAGCAATGCATTCAATAACATTTCATTAAGTATTCTTCACATTTTTAGGTATACAAGTATTCTTACATCTCTTTATGTCCATAAGTATTTTCTACCTTTTCAAGTACACAAGTATTCTTACACCTCTAGATCATTCAATATTTCTATACCTCTGTAGATACATCAATCATAATCTCTCTCTCTGATCAAGATCTTTAAACAATGAAAAAACCTCTCTACTGAGAGAAACAATGAAAACTTACAATGCATACTTAATGGTGTGAAAGATTTACAATGCTTTAACTCACAACTCAATTATCACAAGTCATTCTATAATAGCTGATATGAATGTATATGCACAAATCTAAAATACAACTCTAAAATCGTTTTTGCACTTGTTGAATATTCGTATGCATTCCTATAGTTGTGTTCATCACCTTCAAGGTCTTTATATAATCTTCAAAATATGACCATTGAGACTTTAGGATTCTTCATTATTCATAATAACCGTTAGATGCTTCATATAGAAACAATTGCTTCTACTTGATCTTTGTGTGTCTTGAATGTGTAAGACATTTCAAAAATTTTCTTTATCTTCTTCTAACATGAATGTTGAGACTTTAATCTTATTAACTTCAATATCTTGGTTAATATGTCATGTTTATTTTCATCTTTGATGTATTTTGGATGTCTTTGAACAATCATATGCATTTTAAAATATTTCTTTATTTATAATAATTTAAACATTTGAAGCTTGAGGATTTCTATACTCGTATTTTCTCTTTCCAACTTTGTTGATAATTTTTCATGTATTAGGCACTTCAAATGAAAATATTAGCTTTCATGAATTTGTCTTTATCCAATATTCATTCCTCAAATGGTTTCTTTATCAACATAATCTCTGAATATTAAGGATTAATTATCTCTAAACTTAGAATATCTTCTTTTCAGTATTGTTTATCTTCTTCTTTTTGGTAGAAGTTCTAATAGGAAAGTTCATAAATGTGCTTTGAAGAATCTTTCTCTCTAAACATCTTCGTTTTTATTTCCTTGATATCTCTTCTCCCTTCATTTCTTAATTATGTTTTTCTGTATGTGTAATTGTCAATAATCATATCATGATCTTCACTCACTGCAATCAAATTCGTTAACTTTATTCTTCCTTTATCGTGTTATTCAATTTGATTCCCTTTCAATGAGCGAAATATTATATTAACATGGCACCACATACACCCTCCCTGCTAAATGTTTATTAGTTATCCTGATGGACAATAAATACACATTAACCATGAAGCTAATCCATGTGAATGTAATTACACTATAATCTCCCCTCTCCATAACAATACCAAGATATGTAAACACCAAAATAGATGAGTCCACCCACTTCCGGAATAAATGCACTTGAACCTCTCCATTAACTACCCATGGTTGTGTCTGTTTGTCTTTATACCTTTATTTTATTTCTTCTCCTCCATGCATCACGTCATACCCATTTTCTACTTCACCATATTAACGCCAATTCATGCACTATAAGCCACCATTGTTCTCTATCAATCATTCACTCATGCATGTGCCAATACAACCCAATCTCCCAAAATCTATTGAATCAAGAATGACTTTGCCAAATTTTCTCCACTATAACACTATTATTTTCAACATTAAAATTAAGTACAAAAAGCAGAGGAATAAACTTACGGTAACTCTTCACTTTGTATACCATGTAACAGAGTAATTGGTTATTCTTTATGTAATTCATTGCTTAAATATAAAATCAATTATCTTTATGAAAAGCAAATTTCTTATTCTCTAGAATAGCCAACTACCTCATCATATAATTGATTACTTCAGCTACAAAAGTAATCAAAAGCTAATTTATTAGCTGATCTGTTAGATATTGTTAAAAATATATCATATCAGTTTGCTAGATTTCTAATTGCTCAACTTTTTACTTTGCACACCGTTTTATGATCTTATTCTAACTTTTCTCTTGCTTTGTTAGTCACGTAATCTGTTCAATTTATACTTTAGTTTGATAATTATTTTCTGGTGAGTCTTGCATTCAGTTTCATATGCGATCTTTTAACAGATTGATGGTACAGCCAACAAGTGACAAAAAGAGTACACCAACTCCTGCTTTAAAATGGGACAAAGGGTAGGAGACAACATAGTCCTGTTGATTGTGGTTAGTTTCTTCTGTTTTTTACCTAATGTATTTTGTGGTGGTCAACCTCTCAAGTAATGTACTTAGCTATTATTTATTTCAACTTGCAGTCTACTATATAAATATAGATTGAAAAGGTGGTAAAATGTGTAGACAACACTTTGTAATATAAAGTCTGCATTTTCATTTATATAAAATCTTGACTCATTACTTTGGGTGTTGTCACTTGTTTCTACTTTATATTATACCATTTTATTTGTATAATATAAAAAATATGTACCAAATACTTAGATTTAGATGGTGATGTGTGACGTAATATAGAATTAAATGTTAGAAATGCATAGTGCACAAGCGTAGACTGCTTAAAGTACACAGACTTAGGATAAGTCATTAATGTAACAATTTATAATTATTATAACTCCTACTAAAAAAGAAGCATCATGGATGTAGCTTAGGCCATTCTAGTGCCTATCAGTTTTTACCAGGGAAGACTTCCTATTCCTAGATGAGCAGGAGAAGAAAAGTTAAAATACTGAGAACTCTTATTGAAGAATATGAAAACAACAGAACATACTAGGAGCTTTCCTGCTACAGACACAGTAGTCTTTGTTCCCTTCAAAATGGGTAATTCTTGAAAACACACATGAAAGAAACAAGGGCAACATTATGAAAACTGATTGCTGAGGAGCCTTTTCTGACGCGTAGACTAGGACAAATAATGGCTCGACATAGTGTTGCATGTGCACAAAACATGATGTTTGTTTTGAAAGATTTGGGGAGAAAAAAAGAGAAAGACATGCACGTTTCATTATGAATGAAAAGAGACAGTAGAAGGGTCAGAAAACAAACTGAATGAGTAAGACAGGACTTAGTGAGCATGCTGTAGAAGGAATGGAGTGGAAAGGAAGGATCCTTGGTCTAGTTTGGAAAGGAAGTAGGGGGAGAACAAGAAGTCGTTTAATTTTAGTAAAACTATATAATGTTATGGATTAAAAAAAATTCATCCTCAAATTGCATTAGAATTCTCTGTAGTATCAAGGATAAAATGACTAGGCATTGTTAGGGTATGCGCCTATTCCTGTTTTATTCACCATAAGTTTCATTAGCTTTGCATGCTTCTTCCTGTTTGCTTCGGCCATGATAACCCCATTAGCATATAGATAGATATGCTGCCGTTAATTTAAGGCATCGTTGACCTTTATGACTCTGTATGTTGATGTAATCGCAAGCAAATACAGACTAGTTAGTTCCCCCATAGAAAAAGTGAGGGAAAATAGATCAAATTTAGGTGTAATATGATAAGTGGATTCACATTATTCTCTGGTTAACATTAAACTTGTATTCAATTTGTACATATGGTGAAAGTAAATATTAAGATAGAACTACTTTAAAAACGAATTCTTATTCACATTCCAAAAGTTCATGCTCAGATTAGATTGAAAAGTCTTCTATAATAAAACTGACAGGACTACATATAATCAGGACAAAAAGAAACATAAGAATATTACTCCTTTTATAATTTATACCTTCCAAGTTTATTTGTAAAGCACAAATTAAAACGAAGCCAGCAAGATTTTAATTTGGGGCCTTCTGGGCTAAGGCTCTGCTAAATTAACTTTCAAAGGCATGTTAATTGGGCAGAAACTTGGGCTTTGGAGGATATGTGGTGATGCTTTGAAAAGTCAAAGAAGGGACTGCTTCTGCACCTCCATCACTTCTTCAGCCACCTCCATCACTTCTTCAATCACCTCCATAATTTTTTAAATTCCCAAAATTACCCTTCATATTTTATACTACAGATTACTGAAAGTCAAAAATTACAACTTTTGAATTATGCAATCCAGAACCTATTGAACAATTCAAAATACTGGATTATGTAATCCGGAACTTATTTAAGAAAATAAACTTATCGGATTACATAATCCGAAAGGTAAAAATTACCACTTCCAGATTACGTAATCCGGTATTGTTAGTTTATAATTTTTAAATTTCGGATTACATAATTTGAAAGTTGTAATTTTTTACTTTTGGATTACATAATTTGAAAGTGGTAATTTTTTACTTTCAAATTATATAATTTGATAGGTTTATTTTCTTAAATAAGTTCTGAATCACATAATTCGATATTATGAATTGTTAAATAGGTCCTGGATTACATAATTTGAAAGTTGTAATTTTTGACTTCTAGATTACATATTCGTAGTGTAAAATATGAAGGGTAATTTTGAGAATTTAAAAAATTATGGAGGTGGCTGAAGAATTGATGGGAGGTGCAGGAAGAAACAGTGAAGCCTGACCGAATATAATGGCCTTTTTTCCATCGCTTATATTATTTATGCAACAATGTTTTCTTTATGACGCCCTTTATAGTTCTACTTTTTCTTTCTATTTCTCTTCATATCAATTATCTTATCGTACATTTTTACCTATTTCTCTTCAAATCAAAAGATAATATAAGAACAAATTTTTAGTCAGAAACAGATGTGCATGAACATACAAAAATCAGTAGAAGACACTAGGAATCTCCTGAACACAGTAATGTTCCTGTCAATTATTCTTTACTTTGACAGCTTTATTCTGCTTACCTGCATGCTGAAGTTAGGATTATATTACACCTTCGTTTGCCGAAAAAAAAAAAATAGCACACCTTCGTTTGGTATATTATTTACATTGCTATCAATTCCAAATACTTAAATAATTACCTAAACCTCCTCTATTAATAGTAAGAAATAATAAACACCATATGTTGAAAGTATATTAGAAAGATCTCCAGCTCCTTTTTCTGATTCGCCCTCACAAATACATCCGAAAGAATGAAGTAAGAAAAATGTTCATTTTTATGACTTGCGGTAGTGTGATTAAATAAGTTTTATTGTACAATCGATTATATTTTTGGAATAATGAAAGTTGGGCTTTAAAGAAAACGTGGAAAATAAGAGTATCAAACCCCATAATGAAGATACGCTCCTACTTTAGGTTACTATAGGAAGAATTGTGCAACTTGGAATAGACTTATTCTAGATTCAGAAGTCATTTCTAAATTATACAATTTGAAAGTTATTCTAAAAATTTATTCTATATTGTACAATTTAAAAATTATTTGTTTGGATTGCAGAATTCAAAATAGATTTCTAAATCTGGAAGTCAACAAGTCACTTGATTCCTACCATCCAAGAAATCAACCGATCACATAATCCAGAAAATCCAGAAGAGAGAACAACGGAGACAAGAGGGCTAATTTTATCTTTTACACCAACTGAGACAAGAAGAGTGGATGTTCGAGGCTAATTTTATCTTTTACACGCTCCATGGGGTGCAAGAGAAAACCATGAGATTCCACTAGAATTCTGTAATAAATGTATAATCCAATCACTTAAAAAATAGACATTAAAGACAAAAATTACAAAGAATGAATAATGTTTAACTATCCTCATTTCATGTGATAAAACTATAGATATTTATTAGTTAATATTTACAAATTTACAAGCACTTGAACTACTGGTAAGACTGGTTTACCAAAGATAATTGTATCAACTAAAATTCCGTTAACAAGTATACGAAACTAAGTTGAAAGAAATTTCATAACTTAGTCCTAATACTAATGCTAACAATAACAATAATGAGGATATAAAATGACTCAGACTAGGAATTAAAAAAGAATTACATTATTACCTGCTCATATTTTTAAATGATTGACTATCAAGAATTTCATGGGGAACCTTAACTGCGATCTAGCAGTATAAGACACCCATCAGTAAAAAAATTGAAGGTAAAAATATTGAGAAACTACAATGAATATTATTGACCTTCGTCTGAAAGATGATCAGAAGGAATTTGACCAAAAATGTCAGGACATGAGTTCCAATTTCCTTGTTTTCGGGCCTCCCAATACCCTCCCAAGTAGCGGTGGGTACCGCTCTCTTTATCCTTACGAAACCACCGTGGTTCCCAACCGCTCTCTTGCATTTTCCGAGCCTGAATCTCATTCAAACAAATATCAAATAACAAGCATAACAAGTTGTCTTAGAAAATAAGGATAAAGCATAAGGACTTCACTCCCCTAAAGTGAAAAGTGTTGTTAAAATTTTGGCTACTTTATAATTTATTTTATACATTTACCATATTACAATCACAATTTCAACCGTCAATTTTCTTAATAATAGGTTAATATATATTTCAAACTATACTTCTCGATTACTTTGGATATTAAAATATATAAGAAATCCACTACATTTATTTTAACGGTTTGCTCTCCCACAAAGTCAGAGGTTGAAATTTATAACCTTATTTAAAGCATACACATGAACTCTGTTTGGACAAACTTCTCTAAGAACTTTCAGGACAAAAAAGTTAAAAATAAAAGTTTGAAGAAAATATATGAAAAACTTGTACAAGGTAGATTATGCAAAAATAAATTTTAACTTAGGAAGATGTTAATTTCACTTTTTTCTTCATATTTCTTTCATCTAAAAGCCCTTTTGAAAAAAAATCATCCAAATATACCAAAAGAACTCAACCTCCACACATCTCGTTTAGTGATCTTGAAAAATAAAAAGTGTTGATACCATAGCATTGAGAGAGGTTGCACGGTCAAAACAGAAAAAATATCAACTTGCACAAAATGATACCAGGGAAGATAAGTGATCATACATTCAGAGCAACTCGGTTTAAAATGTTTCTATTAAAAAGTACAACAGTGACTGCTTCTTTATAATAGCTATCACTATTAAGTTTGATTCCTGTCTTTCCACAAGTAATTGCATTCCATGACTAGTCAGATTTAAGGCATTCTAACAAGTAATTTAGTTTTCCTATAAATTAAAAATAATTTATGCATAAGCTAATTTGTGAAAGTTAGCTTAGCTTTTCTAAATTCTTATTTTTGACTATGTATAAACTAATTTTAACTTACAGAAACCTTCTTTTTTTTCCTCAGAAGTTCTTATGGAGAAACTTGTAAAACATACCTTAAATAATCCATTCTCACCCTTAGGTAGGATTTGACATGTTGACCAACCAACATGAGATGAAATTCGACAGAAAAGTTTGTTTCTATTTTTCCTTGATTTTCACCCTTAGCACAACTAAGATGTACTTAAACAATATATATTAAGATTAGCTTACACAGGTTAAATATTATAACTTTTAAGAAGTTAATATGAGACGACTTCACTCATGTTTTAATTCTATTTCAATTTTGTTCTAAACCAAAAGAATACAACCCCACTCCATATCATGTTCCCACTCTAACATATCTATTCAATGTACTCCCTCTGAAACCAACACAGGAAACACCACAAAGTAGAGTGAAATAATTACCTGACGTTGACGCTGTTCAAGTCGCAATTTTTCTGAATTTGCCTTCTCATACTCGCCATTTTCCAAATGCCTTTGGTCAGGTCTTAACCTAGAATCAGTTGGTGGCAGCTTATCCTATGTATGCACACATAAAAGTGATAATAAATGAGTACAAGTACTCACAATATGCAAAATAATATGATATGGATATTTCTGTCCTTCAGCTTATTCTATGTATGCACAGATAAAAGTGGTAATAAATGAGTACATGTACTCGTAATATGAAAAATAATATGATATGGATATTTCGATCTTTAAAGTTAAATTTAAATTGTTTTATACTTTATAGCTCTTCCATGATATAGAAATGATCACAATATTTCCTTACTGAACGTAACACTAATAATGGGGGTAAATAGGTGGACAATACAGCCTATTTTTCCACTATAATGAAAAGGAATAGGAAAATAAACTGGCTATATAAGAGAAAGTATGCGTTAAAAAAGAGACCTTTAATCCAGGGGTAAGTTCATTTAGTGTGATGGCAAACCGAGTGAAGTTGTATCTAGTGGGGAACTTGGGCGGCTTGCTCCGCTTCCATATTAGATGGGCATCTGACATTGATTCATAACCCTTGTCCTTCCCACTATAGTCTCCATTTATATAATACATGCTGTCATCCCATTTTCCAAGCAAAGTAGACAATATTTTCCCGTTTCTATCCTGAACAATACCATGAACCTGAGAGAAGTTCACATGTAAAGTACTATATTAGAACAAAGTTAATGTCATTCATAAAGTAAAAGACAATCCTCTGTAAAGATGAACTCCGTGAAACAGATATTCAGCACCTGGTGAGGATTTCGATCAATTATAGATTGTTCCTTGAATTTCAGTTTACATGAGTAATTTTGATTTCCCTGTATTCGCATTGTACCATAATGATCACAATACAGCTTTCCCAATATGAGATTGTATATTGATGTGGTAACCTGAAAGAAAAGTTCCATATCAGTTTAGAATCAAATCTGGACACAGCATTTTCTTTGAGGCCATTGTCCACATGGTACAGGAGTAGTTAAATATACCTTACTCCACTGGAATACTTCACCATCATCAAATTCCAAAGTCAAAATGCCAACAGGATCAAGCTGAATTGACCGACCCCAAAATTTACTCTTTAAGTTGCTATCTCCACAAAATTTCCAACCTGTACCCTCACAGTGACATGCAACTATCATAGGGTGGTGACTGACCTGAGAGAAAGAAGAAATATAATAATTACAAAACAGAAGAAGATATATTAAAAAAGGCAGTCATATCCTTTGTTGAAATTCAAATTGTACTGCCTTTCATCAAGTTCTACAGAATTTAAGCAACCAATCACATCACTTTTCATTCATCCAATTAAGTGGAGTAGTTTTAAGATTATACTTGAGTTCTTCCTTCAAACTGTGCTTTGGAAACCTTTTTTCTTTTAAACCAGAAGCAAGAAGTTCTATGGACTTCAAAGAAGCATCATTAATGAATACTGATATGTAGGATTTAAACAAATAATAAATTCAAAACATATAACAGTCACATTTCACACACACACACTCCTTTTTAATTCTCACAGGTGGCCTTTCAATGATAGGTTTATATGTCTAGCACTAACACAGTCACATTCAAATATATTCCCTAACATTTTTGTACCATAATAATAATTTGATGTTTTTCACTTTCTGTGCAGCATTACATGATAAATACATACCTACATATATATATATATATATATATATATATATATATATATATATATATATATATATATATATATATATATATATGATAAAATAATCAAGAAAAGGATCATCTATTTGATAATAGCAATGTCAAGGATTAGCTTGGACCTTCTCTGAGAAAAATCGAAAGCCTTTATCAGGAAAGTCAGCCTCATATGTTTCCCCTAGTAATGGGTTAAATGGTTTACAGATTCTTCCTTCAGTCGAAGCATAGGCAGATACAGCAAAAGCAGCAACATTGAGAATTCTCATGAGGCTATTACCCTGCATAACATCATCAATGAGTTAAAATACTTGGAACATTGCACCGAGCAATACACATTGAAGAACTAACAGCAAAGCACAAACAGGGAAACATGACTTGGGCCGCCATATTTAGACTTACCCTTCTTCCCCATTCATATGCTCGGTCTAGAAGATATGAGTATTCCATTTCTTCACAGCATTTTTGCAAAGAGGAGAGAGGCTCATTAAAATAAACAGGAAGGCAAACTTTTGTTAGATCCTTCCCGATATTATCCTTAATCATTGACCAAAGACTGACACCTTTCTCCTTTTCAACAGGATCAGGTAATTTCTTTCGCCGCTTAACACAAGGATAGTTGGTTCCAACAGATCTAATGGAAGGATCTACATCCTCCTCAGATTCAACGACATAGAGTCCATCATCTGAAGAGAAAGACGAGACCCTAATATCCGAAGCATTACTTTTAAAAGAATTCGACGATGACAGGAAATCCCGAGTGTCAAAAAAGGTAGTTTCTTCATCATCTGTTTCTTCCTCAGCTGCGTCATTTCTCTCATTATCATCGTCAGACTCAGTTGCACTTGCTTCTGGATCAATAAGTTTAAATGCAAAAGACAATAGACATAGTTCATAAGAAAACAAAGTATCAAAGATAATAGCTGCCATTTAAGCACTTCTATTTTCAAGAAAATGCAGAACCAAAAATCACAGATTGAAAAGATCTTAACCATATGAAAGGGTCAACATTCAAGCACTTACCACTAGATTTTTCCTGCCTTAATCCAGAAGAAACCTCTTGATCATTCAACTGTCTTTGGCTTTCGTCAACCACAGTGTTCTCCAGGTCAACCTTTTCTGTCTACAATAATGAAGTACAAAAAAATTCTTTTACTTCACAAGGAGAACAAAATACTAACCTTAATCAAATATATCAACAAGTAAAAAGAAGCAGTTACAAACTAAATATCAAACGAAAACTCTCCACAGTGCGAAGAAAACTATTTTGTTTAAGCCATTGAAATATGGTAATTCAATGGATGCACTCTACTATGAAAGATCACAAACCATACCAAGAAATATTGAAACAATGTCTGTTTCAAAGTTAACCAAGTCCACTTACTCTGTCCTAATTAAAATAGTAATTTTGAATTGAGAGGGGGGGATCAGTAAAATCTCAGGAAGGCACATTTGTAAAATACATTAACGCAGAAAACATGGCGATCTACTAATATTTACCTTTTGAATTTTTTGCTTATACATTAAGGTGAACAGGCTTATTGGATAAACAAAAATATAAGAACAGTCAAAATTAGGTATAGCATTTTATGATTAGTCAAACCGCTGCACCCTTGCTTGCATGGTTATTAACTGGTTGAAAACTTCTACAGCAAGATATATAAATACAACCCAGAAATATATCTAGTTAGTGTCTCATTTCAACCTATACAATTTTTTTTATAAATAACATTCAGCTGTGCATGTATGATATAAGTTCAATCGTCCAAGGATTAATTTCTAACAGAACTCTGCTACTAATATGATCAAAATTCATCACAAGTCAGTGACTAGAAGAGCCTCAAGATCCACTAACCACATCCTTTTGGATTTAAGATTTATAACTTACACACTATCATACCAAAACCCTACTTGAGGCATCTAACTGGTTAAAGAAAGACTCAATTACGAGATATGGAACTAATTGTCCATTACAAACCAATTCAACACGAAAGGGAAAGAATTTGACAGAAGAACACTGAATATTATTAATTACTGTAGCACCTATGACAAGTGAACTCAAGAACAAACCATTAGATTTGGTTGTAGATTCTGTACACCAGTAGAAGAAAAAAACATGGGAAAACTAGAGAAATTACATATATGACATTTGACAGGATGATAATACACAATTCTCTATTTTCTTTTAAATGAGAAGGAGAAAGACATGGCCCCCTCCTTTCTTTGCCGCTAATCTTAAGAGTACTAAGAATGACCAGCTTTCTGTGCAGTAGTAGAAATCCACCAAGAATAACCAGTTTGATTGGCTTGAAGTTTTCTACTTTTCATTAAAGGTACCTCTAATTGCCGCAAAGTGTCGATTAGAGCCATCTGCTTTTGTTTAAGCAGCAGAAGCTGGTTTTGCAGCGCAGCATACTCATTTCTCATTATTTGTTCACTGTCCCGAATGGCTTCCTCACTAACTCCTTCCTCCATAAGCCGATGCCTCAGTTTCTCAGTGGAAACAGCCACACTGTCCACTGGTGCCATCAACTCACTGTTGGATATCCGGGGAAACATATCTTTCACTACCTGCAAGGCCTCCATCCATGTCGCCCTATCATCAGGAGTCTCCGCCCTCAAATGGAGTGTCTTAGTCCCAGTGAAAACAGAAAACCTCTTGTCATCGGACTTGCTCTCACGAATAGTCGAAACCTACACACACAGACACATATATGAACACAACAAACACAGCTTACCACTCACAAACTCCAAAAAGAAAATCGCCACGCCACCCACCACATTGAAGTTTCTATAAATTAATAATCAATGTTCTAAAAACGGCCAAGGGTTTACAATCTCTATGATAGCAATAGCAGCCACATTTGTCCTCAATCTCGTGAATATCACATATAACGACTAATCCGAAACCACAATTCAAAACTTTCTTTTGATACAAAACCACATGTATCCTCCAGAGGAAGCAATCCGAGTAGGATCACACTATAAACTACAAATCTGCGAGCAGTGCAATTTAAAGCTTTGTTAATAACTAACTCCATCGATCATCACTTAAAAGCTCACATTGCATAAATCGGATATTCAGATTCATATACATAAAGGCTCAGTAATTACAACTTCTGAATTTCCAATTTCGTACCTGATACTCTCCCAGCGTAACCCAAACCGAAACGAAATTAAAAGGGGACAAAAACAAATGGAAGAGAATGAAGAAAGGAAAAAATGATGAGACGGACCTTGAGATGGATTTCGCCGACGGGCTTTCGGCGACGGTCGACGTGATTCGAATTGCGGTTGCGAGAGATCATTCGCGCGGATTCCTCGCCAATGACCTTCGATCCCTTCTCGGTTTCGGAATTTACGATGATCTTGTCGTTTCCGTGAATTTTATAGTACGAGAGGACGCCGTCTTGAAGCACAAACCAGCGCGTTCTCCATCCTTTGCCGTAGTTCACCCACTTGTGCAGAATCCCGGAGATTCCGTTCCCGACGAGGTCTTTGATCCTGACGTCCACCGCGGCCGGAACCGGCGGCGGGTGCGCGCGGCCGCCTTCCCCGCCGTTGGTTACGGAGAGGAGGGCTTGTTCGGGTCGAGGAGCAGGATCGGATCTGGATGCGGCGGGGATAGGGGGCATGTCGAGGGTGACCGGAGAAGAGTGGTCAGAGACGACGAAGACACAGCAGAAGGAATGCATTAACTAGGAATGAGGGTGGCGATTGAAGAAAGGGTCATGGTACGCGTTTGGTCTTTGTTGGTGGTGATTGCGAATTGGGAGAAGGCAAAAATTGAAGAGTCAAGAGGGAGAAGGAAGGGGAGTGCAAGTTCGCGTGAAGGATCGGGAGATTAAAAAACGGTTACGTTCGAAGTTCTTTAACTAAAATAATTCTTTTTTTTTTCATTTTTTATTCATTTGCCCACATATATTTAATCGATAAATAAACACTAGAGTGTACTTTTATATTCTTATTCAAATACAAATTACTATACATATATTGACTTTTTATTTTATTTTAAAAGCCATATATATTTGTTTGTTTACTTTATTTATTTTAAAAATATATAATTCTCAACTTATTTAAATAACTAAATTCGATATACATTTTAAAGATGTAATTTTTAAAAATTTCTTATTTAAGAAATGTATAAATTTTTATTTTTATTTTTTTGAAATTGTTTATTTCAAAATATTTATTTTAAATTTAAAAAAAGTGGCTAAATATCTCAATATGCACATTTTCGTAAATTTTGCAAAGAATAAGAAGAATGGAAACTATAAAAACATTCATTATGTTTTGTAAATCGTTTTAGTTATAGAATGAAGAAATAACCAAAATATGTTTATCCCTGGGCAGGCTTATTTAAAATATTGTATACAATAAAATCATATTTTTACTATATCTTAAAATTGTTCATCACAGGTCAATTAAAATTTAGAGAATTGTTGTGAAAATATTTGTAATTTTTTTTTTATTTATAGCAACAAATAAAAATAACTAAAATTATAAATTAATAATTTTTATTTTAAGTAAAATTGGCCGTTAGAATTTATTTTTTCTAAAGGAAAATTATACTTACCTCTAAAGAGAATATACTAAATGACACCCATTTCTTCTATAATTTTGAAATAAATACTTACCTTTCTTATATTAGTTACTACGATAATACTCACACTATACTTTTAAATACATTATAAATACATATTTACTTTTCTTATATTCTTAATAAATGAGATTATATCAATATAAAATCAACTTAGTAATTGATAAAAAAATACAATAAATTGTAAATGTACGACAAATAATATATATATATATATAATTAATTCTAAAATATTGATTTTTTTAATATAATTAGTATTTTTTTTTAAAAAAGAGAAATATAAAACAAAGTTATAAAAAATGGCACTCACCTTTTTAGTTTTAAAATAAATATTTGTCATCTACATGTTTTTAATGAAATGAAATCTAGTCTTTTTGAAAAAATTTATTTATAAACTTTCCTTAGTTTTTATATTTTGAAACTTTAATTTTTATAATATTTTACTTAAATTTTATTCGATATGGTATTTTTAAATAAATCAAAAGAAATGAGTGTTGCTTTATTAAAAATAAAATAATGGTAAAATTCATTTGTTAAAAGCAATAGAAGAGTGAATGTCTACTTAAAAACTGAAAAAAAAAATGGAATGTCATTTTATTGGGAACATAAATGTGACAAATTTTTATTCGAAAACTAGGAAGGAAGAAATATAAATGTAATTTAGTTTAATCATGAGGATATAATTGTGATTTTCATAAAAAATATTAATCAAATTAAAATTTATTAATATTTAAAAATTAAATGTAAACATATGGATATAGTATTATTTTTAGTATATTTACAATTTGTTGTATTTTTTATCAACTGCTATAATTTGATTTTGCATTATATAAAAATGGAGTTAACTTCCTAACATAACATTAAAGAGCAAGGTTTTGCTAATGAATTTTTTTAGTTGGAATACTTTCTTTATTATAACTTGACCATATTTAGAAGATGAAATACATTTTTTCATCAACTTGACCATTATTTGGCAGATTCTGCAAGTGAACCAAACT
This sequence comes from Phaseolus lunatus, assembly GCA_013389735.1. Lineage (NCBI taxonomy): Eukaryota > Viridiplantae > Streptophyta > Magnoliopsida > Fabales > Fabaceae > Phaseolus > Phaseolus lunatus. Next base: position 43,174,367 of record CM023864.1, on the reverse strand, counting down.
TAATTGCTAAAAGAAATTATTCTTATTATAAATTTTTTATTAGGGTTAAAAAGTGGTTTAAATCAGAGTTTCCACCATGAACATTGCATTTTGCAACAGAGAAAAAACATAAAATATTTCAGAGTTGGAGTCATTAATAATAAGCCTTACCTTAATCCCTAGTTAAATAAATAAAAAAATAATGAACTCATAATAATAATTTTTAAAAATAATAATTAAAAAATAACAGAAGAACATGATGAGTACTTAATAAAATTAAAGACTAACAATACATGGCTTGCCACAAAGATAAGTAGTATAGTAGGACTTTCTTTAATCTCTTTAATAGTGGTCATCACAACACAACCCACCCTATAATATTAGGCAAATGATGATATATACATATACTATCACTTATAATAAAACCTATAGTTATCTAAAATAAATAAGAAATATACAACACATGGATCAAATTTTATTTCACACCTAATTAAGAAAAACCTTGAAAAGACTTCACTTTTTGGAAACTGGATCATAACAAATAATTGTGCTAGTTGGAGATCTCGATCCGCATTCAGTGAGTGAATATAATGTAATTCTCACTAATTCAATAAGAATGATTATGTGAATTTGAATTAGATTTAAATTCCATTTTTACGTGATTAACATATAAACTAAACAATACAACTTCAATTTAATTTTACACAATTTAAAAAAATCAACACTTAAAATTATTTTAAACAAGATAATAAGATTGTTATAGGAAGAATTTAGGATAATATTTTATGCTTCATTTCGCCATCATTACATCATTCGACTTAATTTCAATGATATCCATTCTTATGGTAATGCCTCCATTTTTTTTTCATATTATTTTTTAGTAGTGTCCCGTAACAAACTTCAATAATATTTATGGTGAAATAAATAGTTAAATGTTAATATGATAGATCAAAAGAAAAAAAAATATGAATAATTAAAAACAGGTAAAAAAAAAAGTAAGAAAATATAAATAAATATTATCGTTCCTTTTATTTTTATGGTGATTAAAACAATAAATTTCAAGTATGAGGTTTTCAAAAAGAGACAAGACCAGATTTTCACAAATATTTTTAACACCAACAAACTTTCAGATAAAATATCATACAACATAAGTTTAATGAATTGTCAAACTTTTCAATTACACTGAATTTTTATTATTTAGATCATATCAATAACATATAATCTTTAATCAATTGAGTATATAATAAGATAAATTGAATATATAATAAGATAAGTTTGAAAAGATGAAAAAAAGGACTTCAATAAGACTTTATAATATATTATGTTACGTTTTAAGCATAAAAACAATCAAATTAATAAAAAAACAACTCATCACCTTTAAATGGTCTCCCCTGAGCTTGTAAAAAAAACTATAACTCATCATCTTTACCTTAAGATTTGTAAAAATATGCTACTCATGAGCTTAAGCCTGAGATCTACAAAAATTTGCAACTCTTCAACTTAAGCTTAATATTTGTAAAATTCTGCAACTCATTAGTTTGAGATGCCCCTTCAAAGCTTGTGTTTCTTCCTTTTATGAACAAGGTGCTTTGATGCTTTCAAATCTTCTTTAAAGACTTGAAGAATCTATTGTTGTATTTGTGTGTGTTGTTTAGTAGATTTTGAGTTGTCCATTCACATCTAGTATTGATCCAAGCTCACTTGATTCTTCATCTCTTTTGAAAGAAGTGTTTTCTAAAAAGTTGTGTGAATTTTAGTCAGTTGTTTCGAGCTTCCAATCAGTTGAAAAAGTTGTTATTCAAATTCTGGTGACTACAACAAGTTTTTTATCCAGTTGATTTGTCAAAACAACCGATTGAATTGCACTTAGTGTTTTTCAAATGTTTTGAAAAAGCTTTGCTTTCTTTTATCTTTTCTATAAGGCAAAAACAGTCGATTATTTCGATAAAAGAACTGGATGTTTTATGTGAAATCCTTCACAGAAAAAGAAATCAATTAGTTTATTTTGAAAACAATCAACTGTTTTTCTAACAAAATTCTGTTATGAAATCCAAATTGATTTTAAATGTTTCTAACTACTTTTGATTAATGATCTAACAGTTTTAACCATAGCTTTGAGTCTATATAAGAATTTTTTTGTGATCATTTGAAAAAAAACAAGAAAACAGTTTATCAAAAACGTTTTCAAGAGAAGATCAAGAGCTTTTGGATCATCGTTTGTGTGTGAAGTAGGATCTGGGTTTTCTATTCTTTAGTTCTGTTGTTTTGTAAAGCCCAGGTGTATTCTATTTTCTTTTTTAAATACTATAATTGTGTGTAAGTCAGTTTCAAAAAGGGTTTCTAGAAACTGAGGTGTTTCCAAGAAGTGTTGTGTGTTCTTAAGGAGTTAAAAATCAACATTCTTGGTGTGTATTTTGTAATCTAGTTTTGATTGCATAGTGAATTTTCAGTGATTAGTTGAGGAATGGATGTAGCTCTTGGTTAAGAGTGAACCAGTATACATCACTCTATGTGAATTTCTCTTTCCCTACTCTTATATACTACTTTATATTCTGTTCTTTGTTTTCTGCTACAACAATTAGTTGTTTCGATAAAACAACTGGTTGATTTTTCATAAGGAATTGTAAATCTGATAATTCATCCAGTTTAACAGAAAATCAATTAATTGATTTTACAAATCTTTTCATTCTACTTCCAATCTTTGTGAAAATCTTGTGAAAACAATTCACCCCTCCTTGTTTTGGCCATACATTCTAAGAATTGGGATCAGTAGCTGAGTTCTTGAAAGTTACTTAATTTTCGATCCTAAAATCTTTTTGAAAATGGCTGAAAAATGACCCTTTAGGAAGGGTGCTTCTATAAACATGCCACCTTGTTTTGTGGGTTGAATTATCAATGCTAGAAGGTTAGAATGAAAATTTTTATTGAATCAATTGATAGAGGAATCTGGGTTGCTATCACAAATGGTCCTTTTATACCTGAGCCTGAAAAATATGATGTTTTTATTGAAAAACCTTGGTCCCAATGGACTGAGAGTGAAGGTAAAAAGGCTCAATATGATTGCATTGCCTAGAACATTATAACTTCTGCTTTGAATTCAGATGAATTTTTCAGGGTCTCTCAATCTAGATCAACAAAGGAGATGTAGGACATCCTTGAAGTAACCCATGAAGGCACAACAAATGTGAAGAAGGCAAGGAAACATGCCTTGATCCAAGAGTATGAAATGTTTAGGATGCTAAAAGGGTAAACCATCTCTGATGTGCAGAAGAGATTTACTCACATAGTAAATTATCTCATTGGTCTTGGAAAAATCTTTGAAAGAGAGGAGTTGAACATCAAGATCCACAAATGGTTGGATAGATCTTCACAGCCAAAGTTCACTACCATTTCAGAATCAAAGGATTTGACTACATTGACCACTGCATCTTTGTTTGGGAAGCTAAGAGAGCATTAGCTTGAGATGAACCAACTGAATAACCAAGAAAATGAAGAAAAGCATGTGAAGAGCATTGCTTTAAAAAATGCAACACAAAAGGTTGATCAATTCTCAAGTGACTACAGTGACAATGAGACTTTCAACTTGCTCACAAGGAAATTTGACAAGTTCTTGAAGAAGAACAACAGGGACAAAAGTTAGCCATCAAATAGGTACAATAGCATGAAAGTTAATGATTTTAATACTACAAATTACACTTGTTTTGGATCTGACAAACAGGACACATCAAGGCCGAATGCCTAAGCAATGTGAACAAAGAGAAAGAGACTGACAGGAAATTTGAGAAGAAAGGAAAAGCAAGAAAAGCCTACATAGCTTGGGAGGACAATGATGACTCATCCTCAAGTTCTTCATCAAAGGAAGATGAAGAAACCAATATGTGTTTGATGGCAAATGAAGATTCAGAAACTAGTAGTGGATCCTTGGCACTCAAGAATCATCTTGGGCTTGAAGAATGACTACTTAAGGGAAAGACATCAAGAATAAAGATAGTCTTTGTGCCTCCACTTTTCAATTATATATATATATATATATATATATATATATATATATGTTGTTGGGTTCTTTGACAGTCAAGAGACATCCTTGGCACATATACAATGACTTCTCAAAGGAGAAACTTCAAAAATAAAGAAAGTATGTGTGCTTTCATTTCTCAAGTTATGTAAATATCACATATGACCAAATGAACATCTCAAAAGTATTCTTTTGGTTGAATCTATTTGGGTTCTCTTTGCCAAGGTATGAACAAAACGAATATTTCATTCTCCTCACATTAAAAGGTGAGTATTGGTTCTGGAACAAGAATTATTTTTCTTGCATTTACAGCATATTGAAAAATAAAAGCATGGTTTTTTTTTCAATCGATTGAAAATACGAATCAACCAGTTGTTTTGCTATCTGGAACCTCTGCATAAAGTTGCCATAACTGCTTACGCATGGTTATGACAGTTTCTGTTTTTCAAAACTTGCTTTTTGTCAAATATACATTGAGTGTGCCGCAGAATCTGATCATAAGAGAATATATCCAGTGGTTTCCTTGAAAATTAATTGCTTTTCATGAATGGTCTATCACCATAAAGCACAATCAAAGCTGTTTTTTTTTTTTTTTGGGTCTGACATATTGCAATTTTCAAAACTGTAGAGGATTTTTTTTTTCTCTGGTAAAAACAACTCACTAAAAGACACTTTATTTATGCTATCTTTTTCTACTTATATTAAAGGTGCTCTCAACTGAATATTTCACAAAAATAATCTATTGTTTTTTCTCTGCACCTTCACTTGAAATTGGTTTTCACTGCATCTTTATAAACACATATTTACATTATGAACTTTTCATCTTACTCACCAAAGAGAAAGAAATCTCGTGCCATCAAAGGAACTACAAGGGCTAGTCATCTAGAGACTTGGTTCTCTAGAGACAATGAGAAACTTTAAAGTTTTCTGCATAAGATGAGCAGAAAATTCATCAACACCCCTAAACCCTAAACCTCAAGGAAGTTAGGAAGACATTGAAAAATCAGAAGCTAAAGAGGTTCCTTGAGATGAAAGGAAAAACTTTTCCAGATCTTGTGAAGGTATTCTACAAAAATCTAATTGTCGATGGTGAGAACATGTATTCACTTGTCAAAGGGATAGATATGGAGATTACTCCTGCTGTGTGGACTGCCATTGTTGGACTAAAATTCTCTGGAGCACGAATCAACAAAGGGAACACAAGTGTTGTGGAGGATTTCAATAAAATACAATATTATGTCAGCTGCCTCAGAAATCCTTGCATGAAAGTAAAGGGTTTTCATGCTGGTGCCTTAAAATTGAATGAAAGGGTCACTGCCTTCATTTTCACATGGATGTTAACTCCAAGGGGGAGCAATCATGTTGTGCTCACTGAAGAAGACCTTGTCTTAGTCTACTGCATCATGAAGAACATCAAAGTCAAATGGATCCATGTCTTTAAGGAGCATATGCAAAAATATGAGGTTAAGTGATTATCATTTTTCTTATGTTGTTCTTGTGTCTAAATTTCTTCAATATTTTGAAGTTGATCTTGATGAAGAACTGTCAAAGGTGGTAAAACCATCTCATGAAATTAATAATGGGTCACTTAGCAAGACGGGGTTCATCAAAGCTAATAACAAATGGGTTAGCAAAGAGGAAGAACAAGTGGATCCTTTTCTTGAACATCAAGATGATCAAGGTACTGGCAATCAAACTGGGCAAAATGTTGGTGCAAATAATGAAGTTGGTCCAAGTGTTGTAGTTGTAGAAGATTACGCTCTGCATGCACTTGTGGGCTATGAGCCATCCATAGATCATGGAATTCCACTGTCACAGTTTGAAAGATTAATGATCAACCGCTTGGATAACATGGCAAGTGATCAAAGGAACCACTATAAATTATGTGCAGCTAGGTTATAGCATCCAAATGAGCAAATTGAAGTTGTTCAAAACCAACTCTTCGAATTCCAATATATCAAGGATCCTTGAAAGCTCAAAATCATTTTATGTTTTTTAAATGCTTTTATATTATATGTAATGCTGGATTAATTTCTTATCATTTTGTTTCCAGTTTTGTATCCCTTCTCTTTGTCTATTTGTGAAGATAAATAGGGGGAGAAGTTATCTGTTTGATTTGGTTGTCTTGCTAGTTTTAATTTTGTTGCTGTTCTACACTAAACTTTGAACACTTTGAACTTTTCTAGTTTTTTTCTTATATATTTTGGTTATGCAAAAACTAGTTCTTTAAGTGTGCTTTTTAAATCTGTATTATCCTACTACTATACTTGCATTGGGTGGTATATATTTATGTTTTGTTGGAACTCTTATGTTCAAAATCTACAACAAAAACACCAAGGGATTGTCTTCATCAAATAGGAGGAGATTTTTGAACAAGGTGTTTTGATGCTTCCAAATCTGCTTTGAAGACTTGAAGAATCTATTGCAATGTTTATGCGTGTTGTTTAATAGATTTTGAGTTGTCAATTCACATCTAGTATTGATCCAAGCTCACTTGATTTTTCATCTATTTTGAAAGAAGTATTTTCTAAAAGCTATGTGAATATTAGTCAATTGTTTCGAGTTTTCGATCAGTTGAAAAAGCTGTTGTTCAAAGTCTGGTGACTACAACAAGTTTTTTATCTAGTTGATTTGTCAAAACAATCGATTGAATTGCACTTAGTGTTTTTCAAAGGTTTCGAAAAAGCTTTGCTTTCTTTTTATCTTTTCTGTAAGGCAAAAGCAATTGGTTATTTTGATGAAAGAACTGGATGTTTTATGTGAAATCCTTAACAGAAAAAGAAATCAATCAATTTATTTTGAAAACAATAAGTTGTTTTTCTAACAGAATTTTGTTATGAATTCCAAATTGATTTTAAATGTTTCTAACTGCTTTTGATTAATGATTTAAAAATTTTAACCACTTCTTTGAGTCTATATAAAGACTGTTTTATGATCATTTGAAAAAAACAAGAAGAGAGTTTATAAAAAATGGTTTCTAGATAAGATTAAGAGCTTTTGAATTATTGCTTGTGTGTGAAGTAGGATCTGGGTTTTCTATTCTTTAGTTATGCTACTTTGTAAAGCCTAGGTGTATTCTATTTCCTTCTTTGAATACTATATTTGTGTGTAAGTCAATTCCAAAAAGGGTTTCTAGAAACTGAGGTGTTGCTAATAAGTGTTGTGTGTTCTTGAGGGGTTAAAGATCAACAATCTTGGTGTGTGTTTTGTGATCTAGTTTTGATTGCATAGTGAATTCTCAGTGGTTAGCTGAGGACTGGATGTAACTCTTGGTTAAGAGTGAACCAATATAAATCTCTCTGTGTGAATCTTTCTTTCCTACTCTTATATAGTACTTTATATTTTGTTCTTTGTTTTCTGCTACAAATAGTCAGTTGTTTTGATAAAGCAACTGGTTGATTTTTCATAAAGAACTATAAATCTGATAATTCTGTTGAACCAAGTGGTGTTCAAGGTTTTGAAGAATCCAAATCCTTTGAAGGATGATGAAGCTTCTGCTTTGCTTGATGTTGCTGTGCTGGTTTATTGTTTTGTTCTGGGGTAGTTTATGTTGTAATCCACCCTTAGATTAAATCTCAAAGCACTTAGCATCTCAATCTTTAAACAAAGTAAAGTGTTTTTCAAACTAAGTTGAAACAACCGATTGTTTATACTTAGATGTTTTGAGAAAGTTTGAAAACTGTTTTTGAATGGAGAAAACTGTTAAGTGACAAAACAACCAATTGATTCGAGGAAACAACCGATTGTTTGTTTTGGAACCTTAACAGAAAAACTGTTTTCTTTGACTGAGCTTTAAATGATTTGAAACTGAATACGCTCCAGTCATTAAATGCTTTGACCAATCTTTTTGAAAGCTTTTATGGGTTTGTTAAGATTTGATAACAAACTTCTTTATATAAATTCAGAAAATCTCTTTTAAAGAAGAGAATGCTTTTGACAAAGTTTTTCTAAGAGAGTTTTCAAAGTGCTGAGATTACTTAAGAGCTAAAGAGATTGATCAAGGTGCTGGAATAGGATTCTACTTGTATTGATTTTAGATCTTCATCTGTAACAAGTGTAATCTGTGTAAACTACTGAAACATTTCTTCTGTGTATTGTTGCTGAGATTGGCTGTGTGTTCTTGAGGTGTTCAAGATCAGCAATCTTAGTGTTGGCCAAGGAGAGTGTGTGTCTTGAGGTTTTCAAGGTCATTCTCTTGGTTGTTGTGTAAGTCATCAAGGTGTGATTGCTTAGTGGATTTTCTCAGGGGTTCTGAGAAGATTGGATGTAGCTCTGGGTTGGAGTGAACCAGTATAAACAACTGTGTACAATCTCTCTATCCCTTACTCTTTAAATTCAGTTTGTTTGTTGTTTGCTGATATAAACAACAGATTGTTTCGAAGAAACAACCGATTGTTTTTCTGACAATGCAATTTTGCTTATTGTTTTGGCTAACTGAATTGCTTAATCAATTGGTTTCTGAGATAAATTCATTCTAGCTTCAAAAAGTTTGCGAAAACCTCTTTAAACAATTCACCCCCCTCTAGTTTAAAGCCATAATTTCTAACAAATTCATCCAGTTGAACAGGAAATCAGTTGATTGATTTTACATATCTTTTCACTCTACTTCCAATCTTTGCGAAAACCTTGTGAAAACAATTCACCCCCCTCTTGTTTTGACCACACATTCTAACATTGGATAGAAGAAAGATGATATCCACGAACGGTAGAAGTGACACCTTGTTGGCATATTTCTAGGGTTATTTTTTGGTTCAAGACCACTAATGTAAGCGATATAGGACTACAATATGTTAAACAAAAGCAAGTCATGTGACGTCCATTGTTCTTGGTCTTTTTCCCAAAAAGGTCAACTTGAGGCACGTTGGTTTGGTTGGGGCGTCTTTGAAGAGACGAGAATGTGCCTCATTTTGAATTACTTGTTTACCTTTGTAAAATTTAAAAGGTAAGCACGATTTAGGTCAATAAACAACGAGCATGTAAGAAGTAGAAGGGGAGATGTAGTGTTGCATAATGCCAAAAGCATTTGATTTTCATACGACTTTGAGATTGCTTCAAGAAGTTTTTTCATTTAACTCCTTCCCCACGAAGTTTTTTAGTCATTATTTTCAATGTGGACACTTTTTCAAAGTATTCTTAATCTTTAAAATCTTTACTTGACAACAAATCCTTATAATTGATTTATAACACTAAAGGAATTTATCTTGACTTGGTCTATTTGACCCAAGGAATAATCAAATATAAGGAATGAGATTGAGCAATTGTTTCATTTACACTTAGAGGAGCACAAGAGGGAAGATTTGTTGAGGGGGATTGATGATGTTCCCAAAGATATGCCAATTTAGGAAGGATTAGTTAGTTAGAAGGAAAATGAAGCATGATAAGATTTGTATGGTACAAAGATGAAGTTCGGTGTGATGAATACACTTTGAAGTATGGCTTTTTGTTAGCATATCCATCGAAAGCATGCACTGTTAAAGAGAATTTTTCTTCAAATGGAACTTTTATCCCCTTTATTCTTTATCGAGCGAGTTGCATAAATGAACAATGGTGAAGAAAGTAATATACTTTTGGCTTAACTAGATTTTCACAACTATTTACGAGATGTTTGACTAGCCATGGATTATGACGTTTTCGTTTGAATCCTCTTTCACCACTTGAGGAAAGGGAAAATTGAAGTTGGATGCTGAGAAATAAGCCATGATCTTTTGTCATCACCTAGCCATCAAGATTGAATCATAAGTTTTGAAGAAAAATTCTTTTAAAAATACTCATAATGATGACTTTTACAAATCATCTTGGAAGGGCAAAAACAAATTTCAAAACCAAGATTCTCCTTCCAATTTCTCAAAAGAAACCACCCCACATCATAAAGATTCTAAAGATAAACCTTCTACTTCTAAATCACCCACCAAAACCTCAAGTTAAAAATGCTTTAAATGTCTAGGTTTTGGACACATTGCTGCTAATTTCCCAAGTAAAAGAACAATGATGGTTAAAGGGAGAATAGTCGTGAGTGATCATAGTTCCAAATCATCTAAAGCTAGTTCCCCTTCCTCTTCAAAAACCCCAAGTGAGGACGAGTGTGAGATACCTTGTGAAGGTGACTTATTGGTGGTAAGACGAATGTTGGGTACTATTCAAAAACCTTTTGATAACACTCAAAGAGAAAATATTTTTCACACCCGATGCCTTATGAATAACAAGTTATGTTCCATGATCATAGATGGGGGTAGTTGTGCTAATGTGGCAAATACAAGAGCAGTGGAGAAGCTTGGATTACCCACTATCTCTCATAAAAAGCCCTATAAATTACAACGGCTTAGTGAAGAGGGTAAAATAATGGTTAATAAACAAGTCCTCATAACATTTTCCATTGGAAAATATAAAGATGAAGTTTTATGTGATGTTGTGCCAATGGAAGCCACACATGTGCTTTTGGGAAGGCCTTGGTAGTATGATAGAAAGATTTTACATGATGGTCATACCAATAAAATTTCTTTCAACTTTCAAGTGCACAAGATTATGTTAAAACCTCTCTCTCCAAAAGAGGTTAATGAGGATCAAATAAAAATGAAAACAAAAAGAGAAAATGAAAAAGATAAAGAAAAGAAAAAAGATAAAACGGGTATCAATACCTCACCTCACACCGTAAAAACAATAATGTTGACCCGTACAAAAATAATTGTGCCTCCTAGGTATACTTATTCCTTATCTTTTTTTATTACCAAATAATTCTAAATACTTGACATCTTTGATAAAGAAGTATAGGGATGACATTCAAAAACCTCCTAAGGGCTCTCACCTTCTAAGAGGATTTTCTCAAGCAAGTCACTTCCTCCCTAAACATTCTCTACAAACATGGCCTGTATCTAGAACTCATCCATGCGAACTCCTAAAACTTCATGAACATAAGTTTGATTCATAATCCAATGCTAGAAATATTTCTATTTGTCATGTAAACAAACTATGTTATTTATAGGAGTTTTATATTTGAGGTTGAATTCTTTCCAACTTGGGGGGCATGATACAAACCACCTTGACAAGCAGATGACTAAGAACACAACTGACACTTCACAATTAGGTTATTCATCTCAGCATACAAGACCAGGCCCCACCAAACCTCAAAAGCGCCTCAGTAGAAGCAGAACCAGACATAAACCAGAATATAAGATGTTCTTCCTTTTAGTTTTTTCACAAGACAAGTTATGTAAATAAATTGGGCTCACTTTGGGGTCCTAAATAGAAGAATAAGCTAGAGTAGGGTGCACTTAGCATATATTGGGCTTGTGCCTAGCCCACCTTTCATGACAAGTGCACCTAGGTTTAGGGTGACCTACCTTCTAGAAGGTTTTTCACAAAGGACGCCCCTACCTCTCTCACTCTTGCTCCCCAAGTCACTCTCTCCTATATAAATGGTGTCTTGCCTCATGTAATTTATACAATGAATTTCGAAAAAAGAAACTCTGCAGGAGTGTTTAGTGAGCTTTGTCTCCTAGAATTTGGGTCTTATCTTAGGTGTTTGTGCACTTCAAGTGGCGGCTCTTCACCACTCATCTTGAAGTCTCCTCCCCCTCCAAGTGGCGTGATTCATTACTCCATAAGCATCTTTTAATCTCTTCATTTTTCCCTTTATTCAATTTCGCATTTTCCATTCCTTTATGTTTTTGTGTTCATTTTTGTCTATTCGGTTTCCATCTTCTTTCTTTCCCTTATATGCTCTTTAATTTTGCACCTCTTCATCATCATCATCACCATATAATTGTGTTTTCTCTTTGCCCTTTAGAAATGAACCTTCACACTTACTTAACCACTTGGTTAAGTTCGTGTCCAGTGAGAATCTTCTTTGGGTTTCTCACCATATTCTGTTTAAAACAAAAACTCATAAACAAAGTGCAACCCATAAAATGTGCAACCTTAAAATCAACTCACATAAAAAACTGTATGAAAAGCTGTAGAAAGAAAAAAAATATGCAATAGAAATGATTCTTTATTTGTTCTTTTTGTATGAGTGAATGCAATTTGGTTTTAAGCTGGAAAGAGCCTTAAGAAAGTAGGGGATTTGTATTTAGGTATATGTCTTTTTTGGATCTGTATAAGGGTTGGAGCATCCCTAAAATGCTCCATTTAATTTATTTTATTCTTTGCTAATAAAAGAATGTATAATAATTTTATTTGAAAAGATATTGACATAAGTTTGCATGAAAATTAAATAAAAGCAAAGTAAATGATTTGGATGAGTCAATTGAGAATAAAGTTAATCCTTTTTACTTGTCTATTGTATGGATTTAGAAAATAACCTTAGAGTAGAAGTGATATATTTTAAATGACACCTGAATATTTTATTATTAAAATAAAAAGAGTTATAAATAGAAAATTTAGTTACTCAAGTTTTATTTTAGAAGAACCACCATCTCTCTAAAACTTATATTTTTCCTTTATTGTTAGAATTAGTGGCCTAAACAAGAGAGGGGTGAATTGTTTTCACAAATTTTTCGCAAAGATTGGAAGTAGAGTGAAAAGTTCTAAAAAATCAATCAATTGAATTTTTGTTCAACTTAATAAAATTTTTGTTTTAAGGTTATTTATAGAAAATCAACCTGTTGTTTTCACGAAACAACCGGTTGTTTATACCAGCAAAATATAAGACAAAGTTAAAAATAGTTTATAATAGAAGAGATAGAGAGAATCACACAAGAGATTTATACTGGTTTACTCTTAACCAAGAGCTACATCCAGTCCTCAACTAACCATTGAGAATTCACTAAGTAATCAATCTAGATTAAAAAACACACACCAAGAGACACTCTCTTCTTTCGGTTCTACGTGAGACTCATCCTTCGGCTTAGGGTCCAGGTCATTCATAATTGTAATTTTGGTTTATGTACGCTTCCCTTCTATAGTCTCCTGGAATGTTGGATCTCCATTAAGTTTCTGCTTCATTCGAGTATTCTCCTTCCTCAGGGCTGTTATCTCTTTCGCATTCTTCCTCTTCATTCATTGGATCTCCTCTTCATTTTTCTTCTTAAGCATCTCCATCTCCCTCCTCATTTGCATTATCAACACCATTGGGTCAGGTTGGCTGGTCTCTGCCCCTCCTTGCGTATTCTTGTCGTTGCCTGTCATGTTCCTTGTTCTTACCATGTGGACACTCTGAAAGGTTTCTTCCTGTGGACATCAAAAATGTTCTTACAAGGTCGGGTTCCTCCTAGAGTGGCTCCTTTTGTCTTTTGCATCCGGTCTTCACGACCTTTAGGTGTGGTGTCTCCGATTGGTTCTTCCTTTCGCCAAGGTGAGTGGGGGGGACCTGCAAAGGCACTTCGATGATCAAGTTAGTCCAAGTACAATGTGTAGGTGTGTTGAGAGAGAGAAAAATTGTCTATGACACTTGACTTCCTTTGGTATTTATACCTTTTGGATGAGCCTCAACTATCATGGACCTGCTCATAGGTCAAAAAACCATGACTTAATCATAATTTAGAGCTAAATTGGCTTAATTATAGTTAATTGTGAGTTTATGAGATGCGTTTAGAGTAAGAAAGTTATTCGACCATTCGACCACTCGGCTATATCGGCCTTCTTGGCTATCTGGTAGTACAACCATTATAATATGTTCTAACATTTTTCACATTATATATAATAATATTAAATGTATGTTATATATTAGTATATAAAATATATTTAATTTTTATTTAAAAGATGATATAATGAAAGATACAACACTACTCTCATGTTACATTGATCATATGAGCCTAATTGGGATAACCACAAAGAGTTATTGAACTCTCGGTCTTGAAGGTGGTGAAACTCTATAAACTTATTCAACGTTGTTATCCACACTTCTATTCTTTCTTCACAATATCAAGACTATCACAGTCAGACCATTATGAGACTGCCACCACAAAACCAACTGAGACCCTCTCACGACAAACTAAAAGATATTTAAATTTAATTGTAAAAAAAAAAATTATATTAACAAAAATCCTTAAATAAATCAGTATTATTTATGAAAAAATATTCATAAATAACTTAGACATAAATAATTTACCTATAGATTAGGTGTACGTAAATAACTGAAACCTTACCGTAATTTAGTTAGCCACCGTAAGATCGTCACTCACCACCATGACGGTGTAACTCTGCCACCCACCACCGGGAGATCGTTGCCACAAGACGCCACTACGAGATTATCACTACACTCACCACTGCGAGACTGTCACTGGGCTCACCATTGTGACTATGCCAATCACCATCGCGGTATGATTGATTTTTAAAGTATACATGGAGCTAAATAAATAAAGGCAGCATAATATTTAAAACAATTTAACTCATTATATTGGTTGTTTTCATAATCCACAAAAAGTATGACTTATTATATTAATTATTTAACTGACATAAAAAATTATATTTTCTACTTTAATTATATTTATATATAAAGACTCCTATAATAGTAATAAATTTGGTGTGTATGTTTACATTTATTAGGTTAAATTTCACTAAATAAATCATAAATAAAATTTAATTTTAGAAATCAAAATAATTAATCATTATTTAATTAAACTAGATACCATTTTATAAATTACAAAAATTATTGATATTTAAAGAAATTTCTTTTATTAAAAAAAATTTATAAAATAACTTTTAAATTAGTATCTAATTAGCTACAAAGATTTTAATTACTTATTATTTTATATTTTAAATTAGTTTCTATTAGTTTTTAGAAACTAATTTAGAATTTAAAAAATTAGTAGTTAAAATTTTTGTAACTAATTTAGATACCAATTTAAAAACTATTTTATAATTCTTTTTTTAATAATAGAAATTATTTTAGATACAAATAATTTTTTAGTTTTTAAAATAATATCTAATTTAGTTAATATAGTGACTAATTATTTTTTATTTCTAAATTTAGTTGTTATTTAATGATTTTTTTAGTGTTTTAAATTAAATTTATTTTAACATTCTAAATGTTTTATATCTATATTTATATAATAAATTTAATACTTTACTAAATACAAATGTATTGTATCAAATTTACTCTGATACAGGAAACACTTAAAAAAACTAAAATAAAAAATTTTAAAAAAATAAATATATATTATTATTTATTATGTCTGAGAAAAAATCACCAGATCTTGTTTAAATAACAAAATATAAAGTATGAATATGTTTTATATCTAAGCGCAAGCTTTATATAATAAATTATGCGAGATGTAGTGTGCTTTTTCTCACAGATGATATAATGTGCTATTTTTGCTTCATGTAATGATAAAAAAATATCATAAGATGATATAAGCATGAACACAGTATTTTAAACTAATGTTGTATCTAATGAAAAATTTTGAGCTTATTTTATGTTGCAGAGAATGCTCTCATCTTCGTGTTTACTAAGTAGATCTCACAAAGCTAAAGTTAATATCAAAGATCTCTTCAAAGATACATTAAAGTTGTTTCACACCAAGGCACATTCTGACCTGCCCTATGTCAACTCTAGAAGAACTATCTACCTCATAGGATCCTACTTTTTCTTCAGTTTTGGTTGAAAGCTCTTTGACTACGACTTGATAAGTCATGCCACTTATCAGGATGTTGTTTAAAAAAGAGATAAACATTTAATGTTGCATGGAGCACATTTAATGAATCTCCATGTTCATTCATGAATAGATGAAGCTATGAAGATGAAAATTTAAAGTGAACACTCTCGTCGCTAATTTATCTAAGTGTTAAGATCTTCACAAGAACATTGTTTGTGTTCAAACAACAAACTAGTTGAGTGAATAAACCTTGTATTTGTCATAAGACACTACCTCTTAGTGAGCAAAATTTTTGTGATCTTTCATATCACTCTCATCATTTACCAAACCATTAACAAGGAGTGATTATTTTCCAAACAATATTCGTGTTAAGCTAGGAGCAACTGCGATCCAAAGAATACCCAATGTCTTAGCTAGGGGTGACTATTGTCCAAAGAATACTCAGTTTTAGCCCAGAATGATTGGGTTCCGAAGAATAGTTGATCTTAGCCAGGAGTGACTGCATTCCAAACATTACTCAATGGGTTAGCAAGGAGTGATTGAGCTCCAAACAATACTCGGATTTTTAGCTATAAGCGATTTCGTGTTCAAACAATACCTGAGTTGTGTTAACCATGAGTGATTAAGGTTCAAATAATACTCGATTATATCTCTGTTGCATTAGCCTACTTAGTGAAAATCAATTAGTTGATAAAAAACTAGACTTAGTCTTCTATTCATAAACAAACCACTAAAAATAACTTGGGTAAATATTTCTCATCCCTTATCTTTTTAGATTGTGTGTTAGTAATCTTTATTTGACTAAAAAGGGGAGCCTTGCAAAAAAAGTTTTGAAAAGAGTTTTTGACAATGTTTCTATCAAACTTAAAGGTGCATTTGACGATCTTCATTAGATGACATCCTTAAGAAAACTACTTGATAGATCATCTCTCAAATATAAAACTCATTCATTTGTACCCACTTATATACCATGAAATGCTTTAATCTCTAGTCGATGTGGGATCTCCAACACACCTCCCTCACGTCGAAAGTGACAGCTCGTGCGTTGGACAACATATCATGGTGGTCCGATAACAGTCCGATAGTGAGTGGCCTGATAAGTCCAACAAATTCTCCCTAGAATAGGTTCGAAAATGGCTCTGATACCGTATTAAGAAGTGGACTTTAAGCCTAACTCAACCTCATAAAACCAGCTTATGAGGTGAGATTTGCACTCACTTATATACAATGAAATGTTGTCATCTGTAATTGATGTGAGATCTCTAACAATACGGGAATAAATTAGTGGATGCATGTCTCATTAAAAGAGTGATTTTATAGAAGTTAATAGATTCCCCTAATTTTCTATAGGATACAAGCAAAACCTAACGAGATAACTGCTATCAGCGCTATGAAGTTGTCAAATTCAAGAACTTTTATCAATACATATTTGAATTGTTAAATTTATTTTTTGATATTCTCTAATGCAACCCAATATCTGATTTGATCTCCAAGATTTACACTACTTGATTTAACGAATATTGGAATTTCATGAACAATACTTACAAAATTCTACAGAATGAGGAAAAAAGAAAATATTGTGGAGAAAATATATATTTTTGTCTCCTTTGTGTAGTAAGAATAAGTCTATTTGAAACATTTGAAAAAAGATATAATAGAAAAGGAATTGTAGAACGTTACTATGATTCATCTATAAAAATCAGACATGTGCGTGCTGAAGTTCTGAATAGAAGCCTGAAAAGAGAGAGAAAAAAAATGAAAATAACATATCATGAATGCAATAAAAGGTCATTGAACTGTTGGTGTGTCTTATTCTACATGTCCCACCAAGCTTTCTCGTCGCGTGATTACACAATGGATCTTTGACCAATCTTTTTCCCATTATTCATGTGTTCTTATGATTCACACACTTACATTCTTACTACTGTACACTATGTCTCTTTCTTGCACATCCCCTGCTTTCTCTTTGTCCTTCACTTAGACACTTCCCAACTTCAATCGTTTCTCTTCTTTCCACTGTCATGGAAAATCATTTTAGTTTGCTCTCTGTATGACATTTACGGTTTACACCTATCTTATTCATGAATCTTTTTAGAAGAATTTACTGGTGAAATTCTATATATATATATATATGAAGTATGATTTGGATAACACTTACGAAATTTAATTTGATTTGAAATTTATTGAAGAAATCCCAAGATTAATTGTTACTGTAATGCATCCATAGTATTTAATACCCAACATCTCACATTTCTACAAATACTAAAAAATACACATACTTATTTATATATATATATATATATATATATATATATATATATATATATATATATATATATATATATATATATTATGAAGTATGATTTGGATGACACTTATGAAAATTAATTTGATTTGAAATTTATTAAAGGAATCCCAGGATTAAATTATTACTGTAATGCATCCGTAGTATTTAATACCCAACATTTCACATTTCTTACAAATGCTAAAAACTCCACATACAATTTTTTATTCTTGATGGGTACATGTCGGAATCGGACAAGTTTCATAAATTTCGATATCTGATTTTTGCTGGTCGACATATTCAAAATGTATTAAAGATCAAGAGGTGATTAATAAGACTAAATCTTTAAAAAAAAATATTTAATACACTCTTAATTAAAATCTATATATTAATTTTGAATTAATGGGACGCACTATAAACATATAAATAAGCATAACTTTCAAGAAAAAATGTATATTATTATTACACTATTTATTATACCAATTCTTAAATACTTGCTTAAGCATCGAAATACTTTTTACAATTATCTTTCCATCAATAGTTAAGAAAGGAATATAAGCTTGATTGAAGTAGATGAACGAGAGCAGAGGAAGGAAGAACAAGTCGAACTAATCTTAGAAATGAAAGAAAATACACGAACTGATCGACAGAAAAGAATTATTCAAACTTTTTTTTTTTTTTATCAGCATGTTCAACCGTTAATCGAAGTATTTAATGCTTCTTATTTTATATCATTTCTATTTTAGGGGACGTGTTCAAATAATTAATGTTAAAATGAATGTCGCAAGGCACAGGCACGCTTCACGTAACGGTTGAGTATCTCTATTAGGATACTTTTTAAGTAATATATTATTTGTATCAGTTTTAAAACAAATATTAACTTTTTTTTTAAGAGTAAATATTAAAAATAAAATAATTAATTTTTATTTTGAAAAATATATTACTGAAAAAAACTGAATGACTGAAGATTTGGAAACAATTAATGGCTAATTGCTATAATTAAAAGCTTTGTCTATTTTGTGAGGAGGCAGGGCTCCACGAACACATAATTAGCTTAGATGATATTTTTTTTAATATGACGGAATTCAAATAGGTAAGAAGTTTATAATTATTATTAGATTATTTTTATTCGGATAATGTCTTTGAGTATGTGTTTATTGGCTTATTTTAAATTAAAACGTCTAACTAGGTTTTTTTATTTTATTTTAAAATAACCATTTTAGAATTTCTTATAACAAAAACAAACAGATAGAAGGATTATTTATTTAATATATATTTATTTTATATAATTAATAACAATCATGCAAAACTTCTTATAAAAAGTAGTTTAAAATTGTATCAGTCGGGTCCGTAGGACTGACTAAGATACTCCGCACTAGGTCAAGGTCGATCGATATAATCGAAACTATCATACCCAAAAGGGATTAATGAGACTAATCAATGATCAAGAACTAGATAATACATTCTTAATTACAACTCACATCCTTAATTCGACCCAATAACAAAGGGTCTATGATAATCATATAAATAAGTACAGATTCCAAGAATTAGGTATGTCATCATCCAGTACTAATTACACTGAGTGTCGAGTGCCGAAGTCTTAATTGAGCTTCAAAGTGCCTTTTGCACGTACCATTCGAGTCCGAAGTTCACGTAGACGAGGAGTAGAGAAGTGAGAGGTGTAGAAGAAGTTCATTCGAGAGGAAGGAGGGAAGAGCAAACCAACCGACCGAGAAGGAGGGCAATTGCTCTTTTGGTTTCAACTCTGTTCGAGAACAATTGGCGCCCACCATGAGAATTCGAAGAAAGAAGGAGGTAGATGGTGTCAACGAGAAGCATGATGAACAAGAGGATGTCGGTTGCTGAGCAGATGACGTTGTTGATGTCTCTGCAGAAGGAGATGGCTGAGATGAAGTGGAAGAATGAGGAGGAGATTCTTGCTTTCCGAAGGGAGAATGAAGAGATCAAGAGGAAGTTGGCAAAGGGAGGTCCATTTGGCAGACCGAGCAACCCCAATAGGAAGTCCCTCACCACCCACACCGACACTAAAACTGTCGAGGAGCTGAAACCAACTCATACCCAGGAGGCCGAGGGCGAGTCCTATTTGAACAAATCGGTCCCCATGACCTGCACCTTGGACATATCCTACAAACACCCATTCAATAACTCTGTGATGTGAATTGATTTTAGATTGACACATTTTAAGATTGCACTTTGTTTATGATTTTTTATTTTTAGTAATGTAAGTAGAGAACCTAAAGAAGATCCCCACTGGACACGAACTTAACCAAGTGGTTAAGTAAGTGTGAAGGTTCACTTCTATAGGACAAAAGGAAAACACAAGTATATGGTGATTATGATGAATGAGGGTGGAAATTAAAGAACAAATGAAGCAAAGAATGAATGAAGATGACCGAATGGTAAAGACATAAATAAGAACATCAAGAAGGAATGTAAATGGTGTAAATGAAAGGAAGGAAAAGAGAAAAGGTGAAGGAAACTTATGGAAAATTGAGAGAATGGTCACGCCACTTGGAGGGTGGGAAACCCCAAGATAAGTAAGGAAAGAGTCGCCACTTGAAGTGCTCGTACACTCAAGATAAGACCCATTTCTGAGGACTCTCAAGTCTCACAAAATCACTCCTGCAAAGTTTCTTTACTAATTTCAAATTCAATGTGTCAATACATAAGGCAAGGCACCCTATTTATAGGGAGGGGTGCCTTGGTGGGCAAGATGGGTGAGGGGTAAGAATGAAAGAAGAGAGGGGCGACCTAGGGCGTTCACCTTGGTCAATGCCGCCCCCAGTCCTAGCTTCTAAGCTAGGACTACCTTCCTAACCTAATGGACTTGGCACAAGCCCTATTTGATAAGTACACCCTTCTTGTATGCTAGATGAACCCTATTTTACTGAAATTAAAAACAGAGAGACTAGTTGGTGTTTAGCTCCCATTACTTGGGCTTTGCTCCTGGTGATCATCTGAGGGATGATGGACTTTGAGGCACTGAGTAGTGGTTGGTCCTGACCTAGCCCTGGATCTTGTGTCATACTCTAGGTCATCCTTCTGGAAGGTTGGGCTTGGTCAGAGGATGCTCTATCTCTCAGGTCTTCATCATGCTCTTCGAGTAGGAGAGAATTCGTCCATGAATTTGCAACACCTACAGAGAAAGGAGTTAGATCACTAACATTAAAAGAATTACTCCCTAGATACATGTTAGGTAAATCTAACTCATAAGCATTATCATTGATCCTCTTGATGATCTGGAAGGGGCCATCACCACGAGGTAGGAGTTTGGATTTCCTTTGAGTTGGGAAGCGATCCTTCCTCAAGTGAATCCAAACCTAGTCCCCAGGTTCAAAAATCAATGTTTTGCACCCCTTATTGGCATGTTGCACATACTTGCCTACTTTCCTTTTGATTTGGCACTTGATGTGTTGGTGCAAGTTTTTAATAAAAGATGCTTTTCCAAAACCATCCTTGCACAAAACCTCATCAAGTATAGGAATAAGAAGTAGGTCAATGGGTGTGAGGGGATTAAACCCATACACAACCTCAAAAGGGGTGTGAGAAGTAGTAGAGTTAACTACTCCGTTATAAACAAACTTAATATGAGGAAGTAATTCCTCCCACACCCTAGGGTTCTAAAAAATAAGGCATCTTAACATTTGGGCCAAAGTTCTATTTACCACTTCTATTTGATTGTTAGTTTGGGGATGACAAGTAGTAGAAAACAAAAGTTTAATGCCAAGTTTTTCCCATAATGTCTTCTAGAAGTGACTCAAGAACTTAGAGTCTTTATCAGATACTATACTTATAGAAAGTCCATGCAATCGAATAACTTCCTTAAAGAAGAGATTTACAATATGTCAAGCATCATCTACTTTGTGGCATGGAATAAAATGGGTCATTCATGAAGCGGTTCAACAAGGTGACCCTGAACATCCAGAATCTGAGTCCAGACGTGGCCATGAATCACATGGTCACGACCCTTCGACCAGGGCCATTTCCCGATAGTCTGTGTAAGAAGCTGGCAGCAAATCTTAACGAGCTAAGACAGAGAGAAGCTAAGTACATGCAGCTCGAGGAGTTGAGAGAGTATAGAAACCAAGCAAGGGTGGAGGCTAGTAGCGATAAGGGGAAGGAAAAAGAGAAAGAAAGATCAAGTTGACCTGTTGTTGGTCGAGGAGATAAACATAGAGAAATGTGAGGACCTTGGTTTATGAGGTATACCCCTCTGAATACAAATGGGAGAAGAATTCTGGATGAGGCCTTAAATGTCAAACTGATCCCTATGTCGAGAAGGGCTCTAAGTCCAAACAATGTTGACCGATCGCGCAAGTGTCAATACCATAGAAACAACGGGCAAACAACCAAGGAATGCCAAGCATTGAAGGATAAGATCGAGGAGTTGATCTAAGTCGGGCATCTTCGTCAGTATGTTCAAGGAGGGAACAAGAATTCCAAGCATTCTCCCCCAAAGAAGAGAGGAAGCGGCTAGATAAAGGGATTACAACCCTCGTCGGTCCATGAGGATGATCGCCGACGCTCCAGCATCGGCCGAGAAAGGAGGAAACTCCGAGAAAAGATGGAGGTAGAGGTAGAGGTGGCTGAGAGGTCAACAACACCATTATTGGGGCTTTGAGGGAGGAGGTAGTTCTAACTCGACAAGGAAAAAGCACTTAAGGGTGGTGCAGCAGGTGAATACCATTTTGTTCCTGTTAAGGATGCCTCCTATCACCTTCACGGACAAGGATTTCAAAGAAATCGATCCCTCACAAGATGACCCAATGGTCATAACGGTCGACATTGACAACTTTTCCATCATGAAAACATTAGTCGACCAGGGGAGTTTAGTAGACATCCTTTACTAATATTTAAGAGGATGGGAATTCTTTAGGTAGAAATGAAGTCGTACGATGACCAGGTTGTCAGTTTCTCGGGTGAAAGGGTAAGCACCCAAGGCCATATTGAGCTATACACCACGTTCGGCGAAGGGAAGACAAGCAAAATCATCAAGATTCGTTATTTGGTAATAGATGCCAACACTTCCTACAACATCCTGTTCGGACGACCGTCTATCAATAGATTGGGAGCGATTATGTCTACCCCCATCTAGCGATGAAGTTCCCTTTGGTTTCAGGAGACATTCTCACAATGCACGTGGATCATAAGGTTGCACAAGAATGTTATGCAACAAGTTTGAAGGTGGAGCCTCTATGGCAAGACATCGACCACAATCATTCCCCCAGACAAAAGGCCTCTCATGGACGGAAATCCCCTCACATAGAAGCTAGGCTAAAACGTAGAGAGCATACAATTGCTCTGGTTGATCTAGACCCCCAGAAAACTAAGCTGAGGCTCGAGGCCAAGGAAGACCTACGTTGAGTACCTCTACTTGACGAGGATCACACCACTAGTGTAGGAACCTCATTAGCGGCGGCCGAAGCCGAGATGGTCCACCAAGCATTAAAGAAGAATGTAGACCCTTTTGCTTGGACAACATTTGATATGTTAAGAGTAAGCCTAGACTCACATGCTCTTAGTTTACAAGGACACACGATCGGTAGCTAAAATAAAAACACAAATTGGAGAAGAGAAGAGGTTGGTAGCAAAAGAAGAAGCCGAGAAGCTCTTGTCTGCCGACTTCATATTAGAGACCCACTATACTACCTGGTTAGCCAACGTAATCATGGTAACTAAGGTCAATGGCAAGTGTAGGATGTTTTTCAATTGCACCAACCTCAACAAGGCGTGTCCGAAGGACTCATACCTCCTCCCTATCATTGATCGACTGGTTGATGGTGCAGCTGGTCACAAAATCCTTAGCTTCCTAAATGCATACTCTAGCTATAACCAGATAAGCATGCATTCGAGAGATAAGGAAAAAATCGCCTTCATGGCGGACGGAGCAAACTACTACTACAAGGTCATGTCGTTTGACATGAAAAATGCTGGAGCAACCTACCGTAGGCTAATGGACAAAGTTTGAAGGGGATGATCAAGCAAAACGTTGAGATTTACGTGGACGACATAGTCGTAAAGTCAGACTTGTGTGACCAACACATCAAAGACTTGGAGGAAGTCTTTGAAGCACTGAGAAGAACGAGCATGAGGCTTAACCCTAAGAAGTGTGCGTTTGGCATGGAGGGAGGAAATTTCTTGGGTTTCATGTTAACCCATCGAGGAATAAAGGCCAACCCAGACAAATTTCAGGCCATAACCGAGATGAGAAGCCCTCAAAACGTGAATGGGGTACAACAGTTCATCGGTCGTCTTACAGCCTTGTCAATGTTTGTCCATCAACTAGCCGAATGAACTCGGACAATGGTGCAACTTCTTCGGAAGGCGGCTAAGTTAAACTGGGATGAAAAGTGTGAAGACATTTTCCAACAGCTGAAGATGTTCTTGTCTTCACTAGTGGTAATCCAAAAGCCGAGACCCGATCAACCCATTATCATTTATCTATCAGTTTTGGAAGAGGCGATTAGCACAATCTTGGTGCAGGATGTTGAAAAAGAGGAGTGTCCAGTGTACTTTGTCAGTCGAACACTTTACATGGTCAAGACGAGGTACCAAATGATAGAGAAGTTTGCATTCACCCTAGTCTTGATGGCCAGACGGATGGGACCTTATTTCCAGAATTATGCCATAGTTCTAAGAACCGACTTCCTAATCATTAAAATTATTTTAAACCAAATCTTGTAGGACGCATGATAGGATGGTTAGTAGAGCTGCCAAAGTTTGACATTCATTATGAACTGAGGGGAGCAATAAAATCTCAATGTCTAGCTGACTTTTCAGCCGAGCTGACCCTGCAACAGGACCTATAGGCCAAATAGATTGTTTATGCTGATGGATCTTCCAACAAAACATCATGTGGAGCTAGAGTCGTCCTTGAAGGGCCGAGCAACCTCATTCTCAAGTAGGCACTAAAGTTTGAGTTCAAAGCCACCAACAATCAAGCCGAGTATGAGGCCATCCTCGTCAATTTGAACTTAGTGTATGACATGAGAGCTCGCGACTCCTAATTGGTGGTCAGTTAGATTAAAGGAGAGTTTGAGGTGAAGGAACCTTTGCTGCAAAGGTACTACCATACGGTCTCCAACCTCATCACTCGGTTCAAGAAAGTGACGATGGATTATATCTGCCGATAAGATAACACGAGGGCAAACATGTTGTCTCGATTGGCTATAATGAAGAAGAGTCACCATCTGTGCAGATTTGCCTACAGTATCCTAGTGTAGGAGAGGTCAAGTGTTTGGCTGTGACCGAGGATGAAACATGGATGACCCCAATCGCAAAATACCTAGAGCTTAGCATATGCAAGCCAGAGGAAGAGAAAATGATGAGACAACAATACGCCAGATACACCCTAATCACCCACCTCTATAGAAGAGGATACTCCAAGCCATTACTATAATGTATCACCAAGGAGCAGGCAGAGTATGTCCTTCAAGAGGTCCATGAGGGGGTATGTGAGAACCACTTGGGCGCGAGAACCATAATCGTGAAATTGCTAAGGGTTGGGTATTTTTGGCTGACCATCCAGAGTGACTATGCAGAGTATGTGAAGAAATGCACCAAGTGCCAAGAGCATGACCCCTTGTCCCATCTGAAGCTTGAGACACTCCAAAACATCATGTCTCCATGGCCGTTCATCATATAAGGGATGGACATCATCGGTCTCTTTAGCCCGGGGAAGGGGCAAACCAAATGCCTCTTGGTCAGGATAGACTACTTCACCAAGTGGATCGAGACCGAGCCCCTTGCCTCTATCTCAGCCAAAGAGGTCCAAAACTTCATATGGAGAAGTATAGTATTCTGGTTTGAAGTACCCAACACAATCATAACTGATAACAGTCGGCAATTCATCGATCGAGGGTTCCAAACTTTTTACGAAGGGCTCGATATTAAGTCAATAATGAGCTCGGTCGAGCACCCCTAGACTAATGGGCAAGCTAAAGGAGCGAATAAAGTTATTCTCAATGAGTTGAAGAAACAACTTGACACGGTGAAAGAGCATTGGACCGAAGAGCTGATAAAAGTCTTATGGGCGTATTGTTGCACACCCCAAACTTCAACACAAGAAACACCTTATAGCTTGACTTACGAAACCGAAGCCATGATTCTGGTCGAGGTTGGGGAGTCATCCCTCAGAAGACAAATTTTTGACTTATCCCTCAACCAAGAGAGTCTTTTGGTCGGACTTGGCCTCATAAACGAGCTCCGAGACAGAAGTAAGATTTGAGAAGCCGCATGCAAACTCCAAGTAATCATGCAATATAATTTGAAAGTTCAGCCAAGAAACTTTAAAAAAAAGAGACCTCATATGGCGAATGCGAAGTGAAGCTTGGAAGACCGAGGGCAAATTCTCATTCAACTGAGAGGGTCCCTTCCGGATTCAAGACGTTGCAGCCGGGGGGGCATACTTCCTAAAGTGGTTATCAAGAAGAATTGTATCGAGGATGTGGAATGCCATGCACCTCAAATTTTACTATAGTTAAATCAATAAAATTATGCACTTTTTCCTCGTCCGATCGTTTTATCCATGAGGAGGATTTTGGTCAAGAAGGTTTTAATGAGACATTTTCCTACAACCTATCTATTTTAATTCAAGTTAAAATCTTTTTATGCTTAATCGTAGCGCTCGTCTCGACCAAGGACGCTTACCTTAACCGATAATCCCTCTCAAGACTTAAAGACTCATCTCAGCCAAGGACGTTTACCTTAATCGTAATCCCTTCCGAGACTCCAAGACTCGTCCCAGCCAAGGAGGCTCACCTTAATCGATAATCCCTCCCGAGATTCAAAGACTCGTCTTGGTCAAGAACGTTTACCATAACCGATAATCCCTCCCGAGATTCAAAGACTCATCTCGGCCAAGGACGCTTACCTTAATCGGTAATCCTTCCCGAGACTCAAGACTCTTCTCAGCCATGGAAGCTTACCTTAATCGGTAATCCCTCCTAAGATCCCGCTAAAGTTAAGCAAGAGACACAGTTATCTTCGACCGAATGAAGGTATTGTATTCTCGGTACATCTTAGTTATTATTACTTGTTCATTTTAAAAATAGAATGAAGAAAAACAATCAATATATTCGATTCAATCACAAGGCGGAGGCCTCACCCTAGCCTTGAGGGAACAAAATATATCAAAGACTAAACCTAATGGTCTTCGTTTTCGACGTCTTCAGCGAATCCCGAAGAGCCACCAGTTCGTCAAAGAGCACTAGTCGACCCTCAAAAACGTCTTTACTAACGTCGAAAGCACCTCCTGGAGAAGTACCCTTTTAAAGCAAGTGGACCTGTCGGACGACTTGGTCGAAGGTCTCTTTCAACATTAGCAAGGTATTATCTTGTGTTTGGTCGAGTTTGGCCTCCACCGAAGCCTTCTCGGTCTTAAGCACCGAGTACTTGGCCTTCAACTCCTCCAAGGCCTTCTCTAACTCAGCCATTTTCTTATTTTTTTCCTCGAGCTCGGCATACCTCAGGTTGCTCAACTTGAGATTAGCTTCAGCTTTGGCCATCCGTGACTCAAAAGCCGACACTGCTTCTAACGATGACTTAAGAGCACTTGAGACCTTACCCAATTCATGCTCTAATCGAGATATCTCTTCAAACTTTTGATTACGCATATCGACAACAAGTATGGTTAGCACGAGCCTTCAGGATTGCATGGTAGCCGAGAGCAACTCACCTTCAAGAATCAGGGAGAGAAGATTTTTCTCGATTGGTGTCAGCCCGACCTAAACGTCCTTGGAGAATTTGGAGTTCCCTCCAAGGAGTGTTAAGGGATTGGTGGCAGCAGCAGTGGTGACTCCGGTCAGCGAAGGAGTCTCGAGCCGAACAGGGGATAAAGGAGGAGGTCATCTTGGCGTGCCATGGGGAGGCCAAGTGGTGGAGGCGGTATCTCTTCTCTTTCTTTTCTTACTCCCATCGTTGGGAGCAGTTGAAGGGCTAGATGCCCCTACAGCAGAGGGTTTTCTAGCTGCAACTGTCTCCAAACTACCCTTGCCTTTGCTAAGGGTTCATGCACGGATGCGGCCAAAACACTGCCCAATTGGGGAGCCTCTTTCATCATAATGCCTGCACCAAAAAAGGATACATTAACAATTTTAACCGACCAAGGCAGAAGACAATGTAAACCTACCATGAAAATTCGTCCATTGTTGGGACAACTTATACACGGTTAACAGTTTCCGGGTAGGGAGCCTTTGAGGGAGGCTATCAAACAAGGAATAAACATCCAACTCCTCGGCTCTCGAGGCCGAACGAGGCCATTCCTTGAATCGAGTGGCGGTCTTGGTCTAGTATGCAGGAAACTTGGACTGGCTGATTTCATCAAAGAAAAACTCCATATCCTCGGGCTTAACAAAAATTTTGAAAATTTTCCCCTTAAAGTTGTTATATGAAGTGGTGTAAGGATTAAAAAGAATGTTACCCAGTTGGCTGATAAGTCACAACCAGCTAATAAGGTCGCTCAAGTGAGAGGTATAGTAATGAAGAAAAGTGGAAGGGGTTGGAGAAAGGCGAAAATGTCGCATATAAGCCTAAAGGTTTGAAGGGAGGCCCAAGTGTTGGGTTGAAGCTGAGAAGGTGCAACATTGAGTGTCCAAAGGACACCCATCGTGAAGTCATCAAAAGGCAATGTCACGTGTAAATCGGAAGAAAGATAAGAATAAACAAAGAAAAAAAAGGTGTTTCTGAAGGAGACTGACCGATACAGATGGTATTGGCTGGATGACAGTAATCAACAGCTAAAATACCGTGATTAGCATCCGGTTTCAAAATGTTGTATTTATCTACAAAGGCAGAAATAGAAGATGAATCTCGGTACACAGAGGTGAATCCGGTCACCTTGGGGTCAACCCAGTCAAACCCCAAACGATGAGATGACTCTTCAACAAGATCCGACCAGTCAAAAGTGCCTTCCGAATCATCCAAGGGGGACAATGTTTGAATTGCCCCAACCGACAAAGGCTTGGTCATGGAGGAATTGGGAGAAGAGGAAGACAAAGAAAAAGACAAAGAGTTAAGGGAAGACATGACTAACCTCTTGGGATGAAGGGAAAACACCTCGCCAGAATTATTAGGTTTCGAAAGTCGAAGCAAATAAGCCGTGATACGAAGTAGTGGGGAACCACTATTTATAACTTCAGAGGAGAGAGGAACAATGAACGTCTTTCTCATATCAACCGTTGGATCTTCCTCGATCCATCGACCCACAACGAATGGTGTCAAAAAACCCTAGGCTATCATTACACGTCACGTCATGCATTCGACACTACCAACATCACATCTCACCTCGGAAAGAGCAACCATCATAAAGACTCTTTGGATTCAACCTCCTCGAGCCTGAGGGGCAAGTGTACCGGTCGGGTCTGTATGACCGACTAAGATACTTAGCACCCGATCAAGGCCAACTGATATGACTGAAACCATTGCACCCAAAGGGGATTAACGAGACTAATCAATGATCAAGCACTAGTTAATGCATTCTTAATTACAACTCACATCCTTAATCCGACCCAATTAAAAAGGGCTCATGATAATTATATAAATAAGCACAGATTCCAAGAATCAGGTACGTCATCATCCAGTACTAATTACACTAAGTGCTGAGTGTCGAAGTCTTACTTGAGCGTCGAAGTCTTACTTGAGCCTCGAAGTTTGGAATTCACATAGATGAGGAGTAGAGAATAAAGGTGCAAAAGGAGTTCATTTGAGAGGAAGGAGGAAAAAGCAGACCGACCGACCGACCAAGAAAAAGGACAATCATTCGTTTGGTTTTAACTCTGTTTAAGAAAAAAAATATTTAAAGCTCTTGCAAATTTAGTGACATCAAAAGTTAGTTTTAAATGAGGATGAAAACACAAACCAAATATTTGTTACCAATCCCGTAAAATAAAAAGGTTACTCGTATTTGTTATGAGATATCAAAATATTAATAATCATTTGTTAAAAAAAAAAATAGTTGAGATTTTTTTATTTTCTATGATATAAAATGTATCCTTTGAAAAAATATTCTCTAAAATATATCTTTAATAATGGTAAGTTTTGAAATACAAGATATTTAATTAAATTATAAGTATTTTATAAATTTAGATATTTCAAATTATGTTTTTCTTAAAAAATTATTATATTAAATGTTTAAAATATTTTTTTATTTTCATTTAAATATAATTTTTTTAATTTTGGTCGTCAACATGATGGAATGATGGTTACTTATTTCTTCTCATTTTCAACTCGTCAATTAATTTTTTTTTCTAATTTTCTTTAATTCGTTCGTCAATTCAGTTTTTCTTTCTTTAAGATCAGATTAATTGAAAAATTGCAAGAAATTGAAAACATAAGATACAAGTTATTAAAAACACAAAACGATAGTTTTAAGAAAAAATAAAAAAATATTTTAAATGTAGAACAATTTTTTTTATTTAATTTAATTAAAAATATCTAAATTGATAAAATACTTAAAAAATAATTAAATTTTTGAAAATAATATTTGAATATGTTGAAATGAATAATTTTGCAAACATGTATTGAAGGGTTATGATTAGGGGTGGAGAAAAAGACACTGGTGTTACATGGTGATGCAGCATCATTTTTGGGCAAGGATCCACACTTATCGGCTAATGATTTTGCTGAAACTAAGGTAGGCGTTCCATCACTTCGTTGTCTGGTTGAAGATGATGAAATGATTTGTTGAACAGTACTTGTATCAAATGAAGACACACATCATGAAACAGAAAGCGCAACCATACCCAACACCACAACAATTTTCCCCTTCCCCCGCCAAATCATTCTTCCCTCTTTATAGCCCAAGAAAATAGAATCAAAGTTGCATGTGGTTAATCTTTATATTATTTCAATTAAACACATTAATTTTCGTTAAAGATTGAATCAAAATCGAATTTGAATAATTCGATATCCAGTTTAACTCATTAAACACTTATGTCTATCCTCTCAATAATTAAATATGTATTAAAAAGTAACTAACTTAGTTAATTTTATAAAATTGATTTATAAAATTATATTTGTTTCTATTATATCAAGTTAATGTGTGATTTTTAATATATTTTTTCAGATCAAAGTACTCATATTCTATGTATAGGACAAAGTGTTTGTGGGTGATTCGATCATGATTAAAAACAAGTAATATAATATACTTAATAAATCTTGTTAGAATATAAATTAAATATATATTAAAAAGTAACTTAGTTATTTTTATAAAATTAATTTATAAAATAAAATTTTCTTCATATATATTTATTTATATATATATATATATATTATAATTTGATATTATCTTTAATCAATACATGATCTCCAAAAATAACTTCTCACATCAATAAATTATATGTAGAATAAAATATTTGAGGATGATTTATAGCAATTCCAAAACAAATAATACACTAAACCTAATAAATCTTATCAGAATATAAATTTTGATACTATAATAAAAAATGAAATTTATTTTCACTTACATGTACTAAATTTGATTTTATCTCTAATCTTAATCTCCTTCACTATAATACAATTTTTAATTTAGTTGGAAGTTTAAAATGAAAAAGGATATGGTGATGATACCACATAAGAGGTGAATTTGATAAGAGGGAAGTGACCTCTTAATAACAGAATAACAATAATATGATTAGTTGGTATGGGTAGGAGCATGCAGTCAACACAATCTGATTAAATATGTAATTTGAATTGAATACAGTTAATATGGAAGAAAAGGAGAAGAATGAGCTCACCAAAACTACTGAATCATTAAAAATCGTTTTTGGAAATCATTTCATAGCTGTCAAACATAGAACAATCATAAACCCTATTTTTGATTGTATGAAGGAAATCATGAACTAGGATCCTAGCTAGAGATGGAAAACGACGGATACTAATGCTAAGATTGTTTTGTTTGCACTAAAAAACCCAATCAGAATCCCTAATGAACTCAATTATTGTTTTTTATTATGCCAAGTTTGTTGGTGAATAGTGTAAGTTTGGTAGGTTCCAACCTTTTCATGTCTACAATATCATGTATATGATAAATGTGTTTTTGTTGCTTGGCTATTCCAATATAAAAACTAATAAAATGACATAAAGTGATACAAAACGCAGTGTATGTTTAAAGGAATTTTATGGAATTTGAAATGTTAGAAATTTATATTGTTTTTCTTTAATTTTTTTACATTTTAAAATGTTTTATTAGGATAAATTAATTATAATTTCTTACCTTACAAATTCTTAATTTAGATAGAATAATTTAATTTCTACTTTATAAATTTTTTTATATATATATATATATATTAAAGTTTTGATATTAACTTTAAATATTTAATATAAGAGAAGAGTGTAGATAAAAAAGAAAATAATTTGATGAATTTTATTTTTTTACTACTTGTAGAATTTAAAACTATATAATTTTTAAATAACTAAAATACATTGATTAATTTCAAAAATTTACATAGTTAAAATGTTAATTTTATTTCATTTGAATTTCTTGTATTTTTTTACGAAAATGTATATAACAAACATATTTTCTCATCATGTTCAATATTTGTTATTATTAAAGATAAAAATATTTTGTAGTTTATATTTATAAGTAAATATAAATTTGTGAGTCGATTTTATAAAGTTCATTAGATTTAAAATTTATCTTTTTAATAATATTTAAAATTTTCAAAATCAAATTTTTGTAATTGCAAACTCATGGCACAAATTGTTCATGTCAAGTTTCATATTTTGACTAGTCCATTGAAAATGCGAAAGGTAATGTGAGGGTGAAAAACAATTTTAAATTTCAATTGAGATTATGGTAACCAGAACATGTTCCAACTGCAACTTCATATTCCAAATTCAAAAAGCACAAAGTTTGAAGCACACCTTCTTGCATAGTTTTATGGTGCTTGAGAATTAAATATATGGTCTGAAAGAGACCATTTCTTAGACCCTCAAGTTGCACATATTACATGATAATGATAGAAATATAATCATTGAGAGAGGAAGAATATACAATCTTAATCATTCCAAGAGATGGAGCTTTCAGGTTTTATTATCATCACCGACAACTCAAAAACTATACTAAAAAATAATAGAATTTTTATAACACTTTCCTCTATTAGGGACATAACATTTCTTATTCTTGTTATTTTTTTTAATTTTAATCTTTATTTATAAAACTACTAGTGAGATAGTTAAAGCTTTAGAATGAAAAAATAGTAATAAAATGTGTAGAATCAGTTATTAAAGTATCTTGTTGACTTTTAAAAAACTGTCAATGTATTAAGTGTAAACATCTTTCAGTCAAAATACACTTAGCATAGCATCTACTTAAAAATCCCTTAGCGTATTGACTTTAATTTAGTTCTTAAGTTTATAATTTTTTATTGTTCCTAAGTTTATATTTAAATAATTCTTTAAATCAACAATTAAGATAATAACCTACTACTTGTAATCTATATTTCTAAAAAGAAATTGATGTCTGATTTTCTCAAGTATTAAGAATTGAGGTTAAGTGATTTTCATAAAACCGATTTTATATATATTTTTATGATCAATTTTTTTTTTTTATAACTATAGAAAACAGTTTGCGTGTGCGTGCGTGTGTAATATTTAGTAGAAGAATTCATATTTTTATACTTTTAAAAAAAATATGTTTCATCTACTTTAATATAGATTAATATTGATAAAATGCTGCACCATCCCTAGGACATTATTTTGAAACCTTTTTGTCCTTTTTATAAGGCTCTATCCTGATTTTGCATCAATTTTTTTACTAAAATATACTTAATTATTTCAGTTAAAAAATATTATACAGAATTTAATTTTAAAAATTAAAATTACAGTATCATTATTATCTCTATATATAACTATTTAACAGTAATTTTGAATTAATGATTTCTATTACAAAGGCTTAGCTAACTTTTTACTAAATGTGAACTAGTTAATAACTTTATATTAATATAAGATTTTATAGAGAAATTGATATCAAAATGTTATATTGATGTAATTTTTCTATAACTTATAATAGTAATTTTTGTAATCTAAAAAAGCATTCCTCCAAATGAATAAAGTGCACTTCTCAATTCTTAATAAACTGCATAGTCCATATAACTCTAATCCAAAGTACATGAAATGCAAATAAACTAAGCTAAACACATATAATGTACAGAAAATAATGATAAAATAGCAAACTACTTCCGACTATTTTGATTGACCATATGTTTATTAGATGTTCAGCAGTGCAACTGAATTTCATTGGTTTGAAAGAAAGAATTTGGTAGAAACATATGTGAAGTACATTTCTCACAAAAAAATAAACTAAAGTACACCTCTTAGATAAACGGGCCAAATCCAGTGAGAAAGTGCGGTGGCCCGAAAGCGTGTCAAGAAAACGCGACCAATACAAGGTATTTCTTTTTGCACCATTATAACTTCTTCTTACACCTTCGTATTTAAAAAAAAAATCATTTTCTCATTTTTTTGTTTATACGAGTTTTAGTTTGAAGTTTTTTTTTTTTTCAAATTGAACAATCCAAAAAACTTCTCAATCAAACAATCAATAATAGAATGTGTAAAATTTGGTATCTTTTTTAGATTATATAATCTAAAATTTGAGAATAATATTCTAAATTACAAAATTCAGAAATTTTAGGATTATTGTGTAAAGAAATGACAAAGTGGATCATGTTGCACTATAGGAAGAAGCAGTTATGAAAATCTCAAATTCTGTATTGTAATAATATTCTAATTATAATTTTTTTTTATAAAAGACAATTCTAATTGTGTAATTTGTATTGGAAAAAAATAATTTTGAATTAACCAATCTAAAAAGTGAAAAATTAACTTGGATTGTGTAATTCATAAAGCAGTAAAATAAATAATTATGGATTGTGCAATTTAGAACCCAATACCCAAATTTTTAACTTTGGAATCATGTAGTACAAAAATTATTTTTAACATCTAGATTATACAATTTGAAAGGAAACACTAAATTTAGTTATCCTCTTATTTTGAATGCTTAATTTAGAAGGTTTCTAGTTTGCACAATTTGGAAAGAACTTCAAACCAAAGACTTGTATAAACAACAAAGGGTAAAATGGAAAATTTAAAAAATATGGAGGTGTGAAAAGAAATTATGGGTATGCAAAAGAAATAATCCTGATACAAATAAGGAAAGCAAGTTTAAAAGAATCTCTAGAAGACGTGTGAGTTCTTTAACTAAGATAGCACAGTTTTCACTTGCAAATCTTTCGGATTTAGTATATTAGAGTTGTATAAATATTTTTTTTTTTACCTCACTTGTATTAAGGTTCAGTTACAGTTTTCAAAATGTGTAAATAAGAGTATTATATCCACACAAAATACTGATGAGTTTTTATTATCTAAAGATACCCAATTAAATAGTATGTTTAATTTTAATTTAATTATAAATCATGTTTGAAAAAAAAATGTAATAATTGAAACTAACTAAATAATATACATCTATGGAATTGAAAAAAAAAAACTTAATAAGATGGAAACATTTTCAAGTAAGTAGTGCAAGACTTAGAAAAATCTTAAACTTTAAGTTTCTTAAAGAGAAACTAAAAATTCCTCTATTTAAGAAAGGTTTCTTGAAGGAGGAAAGAAGATGAGTACTCACATGTTGATCTTAGAACAAGAAAACAAGCATTTAACTAAATCAATTGTTATTCATTCAAAAGATGTGTTTTGCAAGAGGCAAGAAGGTTTATATATAGATGCCCTTGCACTCCATGCTACAAAGCATGTGGACTAAAAACAAAGCACATGGGTTGAAACAAAGGAGAAACTTAGCACAAATCCTCCTTACATGGAGCGCTTGTTATGTAACCATGAATGGAGCATCACCATCTAAACTAGTCCAAGCTTACAAGAAGATGACCAGGAACAAGAGACAATATTCAAAGTTAGGTTAAGTATCTCAGGCTAGGTCACAAGGCCTCACCATTCCTGAAAAGATAATTAAGAGCAGAATACTAGAGCATGGACCAGGATATATACCAACTATTTTTTCTTTTAATCTTTTTAAAGAGGTGGTGTTAAATAACATAAATTGGGCTTATTCATGGCCCATAGGAGGATGAAACCTCAGCTTCTAGAATGCATCACATGTGTCGACCACATGTGGTCACACTTCTCACATTAAGCACATCCTTAAATGTGTAAAGCGTGACCCCTTCTAGATCCATAATTAGAGATGCCATTTTAGGGAGTTAAGTAGGTTTAAGTTGAATTTCGAATTTTCCTCCTTGCCTTAATCACATGGAACCTATCACTATAAATAGGTGGTCACCCCTTATTGTAAATGACATTGAATTTTGAGTAAAGAAACTCTGCTTAAGGGAGAAACTGAGTGTTCCTATATTTCTCTGAGTCTTATCTTGGATAGCTTTAAGTAGTGACTCCTCTTCATTTATCTTGGGTCCCTCCTCTAAGTGGCGTGAATACCTCCATGTTCCAGCTTCACTGAGTCTTCTTCATCCATCTAAGTGTCTTCTTCTCTTCTATGTTGTCTTACTACTCTTATCTATTCTTTGTCTTTAATTGTTG
This sequence comes from Phaseolus lunatus, assembly GCA_013389735.1. Classification (NCBI taxonomy): domain Eukaryota; kingdom Viridiplantae; phylum Streptophyta; class Magnoliopsida; order Fabales; family Fabaceae; genus Phaseolus; species Phaseolus lunatus. The sequence continues at coordinate 43,137,985 of CM023864.1, read as the reverse complement.
TCTCTTTTCCTTTCTGCATCTCATCATCTACTAGTGTGTGTGTGTATTTTTCCTTTTCCTCTTTGAATAAAACATTCACACTTACTTAACCACTTGGTTAAGTTCGTTTCCAGTGGCGATCCTTATTGAGTTGTCACCATAATTGTCAAATTAACTCATAATACATGTGAAACTTAAGAAAATATTTGTAACCCAAATTTCAACTCATATCAGCTTGACTTTAACCTAGTTTAAGCTTGTTTCATGTGGTGTATCCTATGCACCATCTCTTGTGTTGACTATGGTTTGAAGGTGTTCAATTGTCCATCATGGCCCAATTAGGGTCAATCAAGACTCACACGTGCCTCTACAAAATCCTACAAATTTACAAAGGAAACTACACCTATACAATTTTCTACAAGACTAAAAAAAGAGAAGAGAATACCTAATAGTCTACATTCCAAAATAAGACAATATTCTTCTTTGATGTTTCTTCTTCTTCAATCCTCCTAGCAATGGTCCTTGTCAAAGGCCCAAAATGGTGACCCTCTTATGGTCCTCTATCAAACCATCTCTCTTGAAGAGGACTTGCCCTCAGATCTAGATCATCGTCATACTCAACAACCTTTCCAAAAGGAGAAAGATCACAAATTTTAAAAGTAGAGTTGAATCCATACTCAGGTGGGAAATCTAATCTATATGCATTATCATTTATTTTCTGGAGGTCTTGGAATGGACCATCTCCTCTTGGACTAAGTTTTGACTTCCTCAAAAAGGGAAACCTTTCCTTTCCCACATTTTAAAGGTTTTCACTTTTGTTTAGATTTTTGGATTTAGCCATTTAAGGTGAGAACCCTAAGAAGATTCCCACTAGACACGAACTTAACCAAGTGGTTAAGTAAGTGTGAAGGTTCACTTCAGAAGGTTAAGTAAGTGGCAAAGAGAAAAACACATTATATGAGGTGACAATGATGCAAATTGCGGAATTTAAAGATAGGAGAAACAAATAAGAAGGCATAGTAAAGAGACAAGGCAAAAGAGAAGAAGATGAAAGAAGGCAAGGAGAATAATGGTGACACAAAAGGAGAAGAAAAGTGAAAAGATGAATGGATTAGAAGACTTATGAGGGATGAAGGTGGTCACGCCACTTAGAGCAGATGAACCCCAAGATGAGTGATGGAAGAGCCACCACTTGAGATATCAATCACTCAAGATAAGACCCAAAGTCGCCACTTAGGATACTACCCACCTAAGATAAGACCCATAAAACCTAGAGTACTCATACTCAAAATCACTCCAGTATAGTTTCTTTTCTATTCAAATTCAACTTGAAAATACATGGAGTAAGGCACCCTATTTATAGGAATGGGTGCCTTGGTGGGAAAGAAGGGCAAAGGTAGGGTGGTAAATGTGTGAGGGGCTGCCTTTAGGGATTGACTAAGTCAAAACCGCACCCTAGGCTTGTTATTCTAGAAACTAGGTCAAATTTCCTTCCTAAAGGGCTAGAAAGAAGCTAAAAGGATAACTACACCCCCTATTATGTTATAGGCACCTATTCTAGCCTATCTTGCTATTTTTGACTCCTAAAGTGAGCCCAAATTATTTACAACATATTTTTTATTTTTTAAGAAGACTAGAAGAAAGAACAATTGATATTCTAGTCTATGCTCAATTCTTCTTCTGATGAGGTTTGTCTTATATTTGGTTGGGCCTTGACTTGATTACTGAGATGACTATCTTTTGAGCCCTTGGTCATCTTGGTTACAGGCCCCCCAAGTTGGAGAGAATTCGACCTCAAATTTAGAACTCCTGCAGATAACATAGTCAATTTGTTCACATATAAAATATTGCAAGGTGTGGTATGTGAAGTAAACATATGTTCTTTAAGCTTGGGGAGTTCAAAAGAAGAAATTCTAGATACAAGCCATGTTTGGAAAGAATATTTGGGAATGAAAGAACTTTTTGATGAAAATCCTCTTAGCAGGTGAGAACCTTTAGGAGGTGTTTGAATTTCATCCCAAAACTTCTTTGTCCAAGATGTCAATAATTTAGATTTATTGGGTAATGAAAAAGACAAGGAAGAAGAACACCTTGGAGGTGCAGTTTGTAGTCCGACACGGGTCAACATGATTGTTTTTGTAGTGTAAAGTGATACATTGTGACCCGATTTATTTATTCTTTCTTTATCTTTTTCTTTTTCTCTTTTGTTTTTCATTTTAATTTGGTCCTCATGAACTTCTTTGGGAGAGAGGGGTTTTAAGATAACCTTGTGCCCTTGGAAGGTAAAAGACATTTTGTTGGTCAGGCCATCATGTCGAACTTGTCTATCATATTGCCAAGGCCTTCCCAAAAGAATATGTGTTGCTTCCATTTGGCACAACATCACATAAAACCTCATCTTAATACTTTCCTATAACAATAGTTATGAGGGCTTGTTTATTAACCATGATTTCTCCTTCGACACTAGGCCACTGAAGTTTATAGGGCTTTGTGTGAGAGATAGTGGGTAATCCAAGCTTCTCCACTACTTTTGTACTTGTCACATTAGCACAACTATCTCCGTCTATTATCAAGGAATATAACTTGTTGTTGATAAGGCAGCGGGTATGGAAAATATTTTCTCTTTCGGTATCATCCAAAGGTTTTGGAATTGTTCCCAGCATTCCCCTTATCACCAATAAGTCACCTTCACAAGGTATCTTATATTCATTTTCACTAGGGGATTTTGAAGGGGAAGGGGAGTTAGACCTAGATTGATCACTGTGGTCACTTACGACTATTCCCCCCTTAATCATCATGGTTCTTTTTGTTGGATAGTTGGCAACTATGTGGCTAAAACCTAAGCATTTAAAACATTTAGTACTTAAGATTTTGATTGGTAATTTTGTACTAGAAGGAGAAGGATGTTCTTTTTGTGGAGTGGATTCTTTAAAGGAGTTGGAAGGATTATCTTGTTTTGAAAATTTATTTTTACCCTTCCAAGTTGAGTTATAAAAGCCATCATTATGAGTATTTTTGAAACATGTTTTCTTTAAAAGTTGTGATTCAACCTTGATGGCTAGGTGAACCACTTTTTCCAAAGAAGTATACTCATAAAGTTCTACAAAATTTTGAATCTCTCTTCTTAATCCACTCACAAAACGAGCAATCTTGGACTCTTCATTTTCATGCATATTAACTTTTGTCAAAGAGTTTCCAAATCTTTAAAGTATTCATCTACACTCCTAGGTCCTTGTTGAAGCTGTTGGAGCTTCAACAAGAGTTCCTTCTTATAATGAGGAGGAATGAATTGCGCACGCTAGCATTCCTTGAAATCGTACCAAGAGATCACGATTGGCCTCTTGTTCAAACCAATGTCCATTACAAGTTGTGGCCACCACTGCATTGTTAGAAAAGATGGCTTTAAACTAGAGGGGGGGTGAATTGTTTAAAGAGGTTTTCACAAACTTTTACAAGCTAGAATGAATATCTTTCAGAAGTCAAATGATTAAGCAATTTAGTTTGCCAAAACAGCAAGCAAAACAGCACTACCAGGAAAACAATAGGTTGTTTCTTCGAAACAATCGGTTGTTTATACCAACAAACAACAAACAAACTGAATTTAAAGAGTTAGGGATAGAGAGATTGTACACAGATGTTTATACTGGTTCACTCCAACCCAGAGCTACATTCAGTCTTCTCAGAACCCTGAGGAAATCCACTAAGCAATCACACCTTGATCACTTACACAACAACCAAGAGAATGACCTTGAAAACCTCAAGACACACACTCTCTTTGGCCAACACTAAGATTGTTGATCTTGAACCCCTCAAGAACACACAGCCAATCTCAGTAACAATACAGAAAAGAAATGTTTCAGCAGATACACAGATTACACTTGTTACAGATGAAGATCTGAAATCAATACAAGTAGAATCCTATTCCAGCACTTTGATCAATCTCTCTAACACTTAAGCAATCTCAGCAATTTTTCAAAACTCTCTTAGTTCTTAGTTCTCCACTTTTTCAAAAGCATTCTTACCTTTAAAAGAGATTTTCTGAATTATATAAAAGGAAGTTTGTTTATCAAATCTTAACAAAAACCATAAAAGCTTTCAGAAAGATTGGTCAAAGCATTTAATGACTGGAGCGTATTCAGTTTCAAATCATTTAAAGCTCAGTCAAAGAAAACAGTTTTTCTGTTATGGTTCCAAAACAAACAATCGGTTGTTTCCTCGAATCAATCGGTTGTTTTGTCACTTAACAGTTTTCTCCATTTAAAAAACAGTTTTCAAACTTTCTCAAAACATCCAAGTATAAACAATCGGTTGTTTCGATAGAACAATCGGTTGTTTCAACTTAGTTTGAAAAACACTTTTGTTTTATCAAAAACTGAGATGCTAATTGCTTTGAGATATAATCTAAGGTTGGATTACACTTTAAACTACCCCAGAACAAAACAACAAAGCAGCAGCAAGCAAGCAAAAGCTTCATCATCCTTCAAAGGATTTGGATTCTTCAAAACCTTGAACACCACTAGGTTCAACAATCTCCCCCTATTTGATGAAGACAAATCCCTGATGCTTGATCCCTAATGCTTGTGTTGTTCTGATTAAATCTAAAGCAGTTCCTGCAGTTGAACTTTTAGCAGAAATTGAACTTCTGATATTTTGTTAGAATATATATACACAGTTAAGGCTTAAACAATTAATATCAGTAAAAACATTTAACAAGTAAAAACAGCTAAAAGCAGTCTTAAACAAGCATAAGCAAACAAGCATAAATCTCCCCCTATTTGTCTTCACAAATAGACAAATATCAGAGATAAAGCCATAAAAATGTCATATTACATCAGAATTATAAAAGCAACAGCAGAAGGAAAGAAAATAAAACCAAACTTCAACAGCAGCAAAACAATCGATTGTTTCGACAATCCAATCGGTTGTTTTTCTTCATTCTTCCTTATCTCCAAACTGAAGATCAAAGATTTGGTTCTATACAGCTTCAATTTGTTCATCCAGGCTCATGAACCTTGCATCCATGTTGTCAAACCTGGTATCAAACCTCTGGAAATTGCTAACACACAGATCATGGAGGTTTCTTTGGTTTTCAGCAAAGCTATCCATCCTATTCATCATGAACCTTTCAAAAGGTGACATAGATTGAATCCTTTCTTCTGGATGTTCAGCAGCAGCACTGGGTCCAGCATCTTGAAACCCTCCTGTTGGATCTTCATGTTCAACATCCATATCTGCAGGTTCTTCTTGAGCATCACCACTAGAGGAGGCACCATGATCACCATCCTTGCTTACCCATTTTCCACTTATTTTTGTAAATCCCATCTTGCTGAGTGATCCATTGTTCAACTCTTGAGTTGACTTGACCAGCTCTAAAGTCTCATCTTCCAGATTAACTTCAAAATAGTTTAGGAATTTAGATATCAAAACAACATAGGGATAGTGATAGTCACCCAACCTCATTGCTTTTTGCATGTGCTCTTTGATGATGTGGATCCAATTTAGTTTGATCTTCTTGGTGATGCAGAAGATATAAACCAGATCTTCTTCAGTCAAAACAGAATGGTTGCTCCCCCTTGGAGTCAGAATCCATGTCACAATGAGAGCAAACAGCCTCTCATCCAGTTTCAACCCTCCAACTGAGCATGCACTCACTTGAGCTTGAGTGTTTTTCAAACAGCTTCTGTAAAACTGAATTTTGTTGAAATCCTCCACCACACCAAGATTGTCTTTGCTGATTCATAGTCCAAAAAACTTGAGTCCAGCAACAGCAGCCCAAACCTCATGGGTTATCTCCATGTCCACACCTTTTACATGAGAAACTAGGTTGTTTCCCTCAAATTTCAAATTGGTGTAGAAACCTTCACCAAGTCTGGATATATGTTGCCCTTCATCTCCAGAAACCTTCTGAGATACTGATCTTTGAGAAGTTTCCTCACATTGTCCAGCTTTTGACTTTTCAGCCAATCAAAACTCACAACCTTGGGGTTGTTGATTTTCTTGAGACTTGTCTCATATCTATATTTTTCTATGAGATCTTTATCTCCAGAAAACCATCCTTCCAGCCTTCCTCCAGACCTTACAGCTCTGGTTTTGATTCTTCCAGAAGTGGGAGGAGTTGATTCCATGACAGCAGAGATGAGAAAACAGAGGATAGCTCTTCTTTACAGATTTTCTCAAGAGATGGTGCAAGAGATGTTGCAATTGGTTGTTCATCTACACCTGATTTTATAACCATCCGAAAATCAATTTATGATTAATTCCATTCAATGGGTACCTGATTTTCAGAGTGAGAAAGCTGTTCTGCATAGAACATGTCAGAAAAAGAAACTGAAAAACTCATGGTCTTTTGACTAGTCATAAAGGCTCTTGAATTTCCAAGATTTTGGAATATATTCCTTTATGAATGTTGTAACCACTTTCTGAGCACGTTCAACTTTCAATACAGATAGTTTGACCAAGATTCTCCCTTTTGAATTTAATCTGCAACGGATAGAAGAAGAATTCAAAATTAAATCAATTTCTTCACAGTGCTGTCAGACTCAAAACAATCGGTTGTTTCGAAGAACCAATCGGTTGTTTTTCTGCAGCAGTATAAAAACTTGATTTTGGAGATTTCAGCTACTGACAAAAACAACTTAAAGCATAATACATTTGATTAAAAGAGAATTAATCATAGGAAAGAACTTTGAAACAGTTATTGAGAATAATAAAAGGAAAGTCTTATCCTTGTGTTGTTTCTTCAATGATCCAAATGCTTGTGGATCAAGAAACTTTCTCTTCACTGTTTTGTTCTTTTGCACAACATTGATTCAGCTTCAATGACTTCCTTTCTCTTTAACAGATTGATCAAAAAGCCTCTTTTCCCTTTATCTTCCTGCATAAAACAAAATCAAGTAGCAAGATTTGGTCCCCTTACAAATTTAGGTCCATTTGGCTTCACTTTGCTGTTAGTAACATCACATTCCTTAGGAATCCATTTCATAAGACCTTTAGGAACACAATATTTTCTAATTTTACAGAATCTAACAGAATGGCCTTTCTTCATGCAGTAAAAGCATGTAACAATCGGTTGTTTCGATGATCCAATCGATTGTTTTTCCGTTTTTCTTAAAAAAGCTTTTGAAAACTTATCTTGCTTGTTCTGTGGATTGAAGCCTAAACCAGCCTTTCCAAAAACACAGTTTTGAGATGCCAAGACATTCTCAAAGTTTGATTTCCCTTTTGAAAGCTTGTCCACAGTTTCAACAAGATAAAGAACCTTTTTCTCAAGATTTTCACAATTTGTGCAAATGAGAGTGTCACACTTGCAAGAGGCATTTTTGAAATGATTTTCTAGATTTTCAAAATCAATTTTTGCCTTTATCAATTCCTCTTCAAGTGACTTAACTTTCTTCTCAAGCACATGGTTAAGATCTTTCAATTGATTGTTTGAAAGAACCAATCTATTAGCTTCTTCATGAGTTTCTTGAAAAGCTTCAAGCAATTCACAATAATTTTGTTCATTTAAGGAAGCACAAGAACTTACCTCACTTGAATTGCAAGCATCATCATCATCCTCAGCCACTAAACCTATGTTGGCTTTTTCATCTTCACTTGATGAAGACACTTCATTTTCATCCCAAGCTATGTAGGCTCTTTTTGTCTTGCCTTTCTTCTCCTTGTAGCTTGTCTTTTTCTCCTTTCTCTTGTTGGGACAATCTGCCTTTATGTGACCTTGCTCACCACAACCAAAACAAGTATAGTTATTTGAATTTAAATAATTGGATTTCTTGTTTCCATACCTATCCTTGTTATTGTCTTTGTTGCGGTTTCTCTTTAGGAATTTGCTGAATTTTCTTGACAGCAAACTCAGATTTTCCTCATCACTATCATCACTTGAATCTTGCTTTCCCTTGTGTTTGGATGCTTTCAAGGCTATGCTCCTTGTGTGCTTATCTTGATTCTCTTGAACATTGAGTCTATTCATCTCTAGCTCATGTTCCTTAAGCTTTCCAAACAAAGAAGCAACACTTAAGGATGTTAGATCTTTAGATTCAGAAATTGCAGTTACCTTTGGTTGCCATGCTCTATCAAGACATTTCAAGATCTTGATGTTTAGCTCTTCTTTGTCAAAAAGTCTTGTCTAGGCTCATAAGGTGATTGATGATATAAGTAAACCTTTTCTTTACTTCAGCAATTGTTTCACCTTTAAGCATTCTGAACATTTCATACTCTTGGATTAGAGCATGCTTTCTAGCTCTTTTAACTTCATTTGTTCCTTCATGAGTGACCTCCAAAGTATCCCACATTTCCTTTGATGATTTACATTGTGATACCCTGAAAAACTCATCAGAATTTAAAGCAAAGGTTATAATATTTTTGGCAATGCAATCAAATTTGGCCTTTTTGCTTTCTGCATCAGTCCATTGAGACCATGGCTTCTCAATGACAGAACCATCTTTTTCAAACTTTGGTATAAAAGGACCATTTTCAATTGCATCCCAAATTCCTTTGTCAAGAGATTCCATGAATATTTTCATTCTAACTTTCCAAAACTGGTAATTCAAACCACAGAACAAGGGTGGTCTGTTTATTGAAGCACCTTCCCCAAAAGGTAGTCTATCAGCTATATTAAAAAGATTTTAGGATCAACTTGAATGACTTTCAAGAACCAAGCTCTTGATGCCAATTGTTAGAAAAGATGGCTTTAAACTAGAGGGGGGGTGAATTGTTTAAAGAGGTTTTCGCAAACTTTTACAAGCTAGAATGAATATCTTTCAGAAATCAAATGATTAAGCAATTCAGTTTGCCAAAACAGCAAGCAAAACAGCACTGCCAGAAAAATAATCGGTTGTTTCTTCGAAACAATCGGTTGTTTATACCAGCAAACAACAAGCAAACTGAATTTAAGAGTTAGGGATAGAGAGATTGTACACAGATGTTTATACTGGTTCACTCCAACCCAGAGCTACATCCAGTCTTCTCAGAGCCCTGAGGAAATCCACTAAGCAATCACACCTTGATCACTTACACAACAACCAAGAGAATGACCTTGAAAACCTCAAGACACACACTCTCTTTGGCCAACACTAAGATTACTGATCTTGAACCCCTCAAGAACACACAGCCAATCTCAGCAACAATACAGAAAAGAAATGTTTCAGCAGATACACAGATTACACTTGTTACAGATGAAGATCTGAAATCAATACAAGTAGAATCCTATTCCAGCACTTTGATCAATCTCTCTAACACTTAAGCAATCTCAGCAATTTTCCAAAACTCTCTTAGTTCTTAGTTCTCCACTTTTTCAAAAGCATTCTTACCTTTAAAAGAGATTTTCTGAATTATATAAAAGGAAGTTTGTTTATCAAATCTTAACAAACCCATAAAAGCTTTCAGAAAGATTGGTCAAAGCATTTAATGACTGGAGCGTATTCAGTTTCAAATCATTTAAAGCTCAGTCAAAGAAAACAGTTTCTCTGTTATGGTTCCAAAACAAACAATCGGTTGTTTCCTCGAATCAATCGGTTGTTTTGTCACTTAACAGTTTTCTCCATTTAAAAAACAGTTTTCAAACTTTCTCAAAACATCCAAGTATAAACAATCGATTGTTTCGATAGAACAATCGGTTGTTTCAACTTAGTTTGAAAAACACTTTTGTTTTATCAAAAACTGAGATGCTAATTGCTTTGAGATTTAATCTAAGGTTGGATTACACTTTAAACTACCCCAGAACAAAACAACAAAGCAGCAGCAAGCAAGCAAAAGCTTCATCATCCTTCAAAGGATTTGGATTCTTCAAAACCTTTAACACCACTAGGTTCAACATGCATGGCATAATCTATGAATTCTAGGGAAGCTAATTTAACTTTTTGGTCTTCATCAACCTCATATACATTAAAAATTTGTTCTACTTTAGCTTCCCATCCTGAATACACATTAGAGTCACTTTCCCCCCGCTAAAGCTAGGTAATTTTACAAACAGAAAAGAAGGTTTTGGTGGTTGGTGTTGATGGCGCCTCTCTTCAAAGTGATGCACTCTCCAATCTTGGTCATATTCTTGACTCCCATAGTGCATGTAGTGTCTAGTAGTTCTTCTCGACTCCCATTTCCTTTCTTGAGTTTGTCTTTCTTGAGCGTCTTCCAATCTTTGCAACCTTTCTACTAGTTGTCTTTTTTCCTCGTCTTTGTGGGTCATTCGCCTCTTGGCCTCTGCAAGCTCTCCCAAAAGGTATGCCTTTTGTGGTGATTGCAGCTTTGAAGATTCACCTAAAAAAAAATTAGCCATAATTTTGCACAAGGAAACAAACAATTAGTGAAAAAATTACAAGTTAAACTCTCACTCTCGTTATCACTCAAGAAAGATATTACCGCAAAAAGGGTCTACACTTGTAGCAACACCTCAAGTGAAAGATGACAACACTCTTTACACTTTCTCAACAAAGAGCCCTCAAAACAAAACTTAAGAAACAAAGAAAGACAAGCAAGAAAAGCTTAAAGCAAAGAAAGCTAACCAAATTGGAATTGAGATGAAAACAAGACTTAGAACAAGACAAACAAGAAAAGCATGAAAAAGATGCAAAAAAACTTACTTAAACTTTAATTATGAAGATGTGAAAGTTTTTAGAAATTCAGAAAGCAAGTGGAATTAAACTTCACAATTATGAAAACAATTTGTCATAAAGTTAGAACCCCTTTTGTAAACGAATGGAAAGTGAATGCACGTAAAATTCTTTTTTTTGTGTTGTTTTTGCTTTTTTTGTTGTCCTAAATTGGCTGATTCAAATTTTCAAATGATGTTGTGCATGCAAATGGGATTCACTTTTCAATTTTCGAAAAAGATAAGATATTGGAATTCAAGTAATATGAACGCTTGTAATCTATGTTTGGAATTAAATCAATTGTTACTCTAACAATTCCTAATTTGATTTTAGTTCTTCACAATTAAAATGAAAATAAGCAGAAAAGATATATGACTCCTAGAATATTAAGAACATCAAACGCAAGCAAAAGCGGTAAGAAAAAGAAATGACAGAAAATGGAAATTTAAAAAGCGGATTTAAAGGGCTTAATGCATAAAAAGGAAAAAATTGTAAATGACAGAAATTTAAAGGCAGAATTTAAAATTTGCTTGAATGTAAAAATGAGAAATTAAAATGTGCAAAAATTTAAAAGCAGAATATCAACTCAGTAATATAAGCACAATAGAACCTTGCTCTGATAACCACATGATGTGAGTTGATTTTCGATTGCACATTTTAAAGGTTTTCCCTTTTGTTTAGATTTTTTAGATTTAGCAATTTAAGGTGAGAACCCTAAGAAGATTCCCACTAGACACGAACTTAACCAAGTGGTTAAGTAAGTGTGAAAGTTCACTTCAGAAGGGCAAAGAGAAAAACACATTATATGAGGTAACAATGATGCAAATTGCGGAATTTAAAGATAGGAGAAACTAATAAGAATGCATAGTGAAGAGACAAGGCAAAAGAGAAGAAGATGAAAGAAGGCAAGGAAAATAATGGTGACGCAAAAGGAGAAGAAAAGAGAAAAGATAAAAGGATTAGAAGACTTAGGAGGGATGAAGGTGGTCACGCCACTTGAAGCAGATGAACTCCAAGATGAGTGATGCAAGAGCCGTCACTTGAGATATCAATCACTCAAGATAAGACCCTGAGTCGCCACTTAGAATACTACCTATAAGATAAAACCCAGAGTACTCAGACTCACAAAATCACTCCAGTAGAGTTTCTTTTCTATTCAAATTCAACTTGAAAATACATGGAGTAAGGCACCCTATTTATAGGAATGGGTGCCTTGGTGGGAAAGAAGGGCAAGGGTAGGGTGGTAAATGTGTGAGGGGTTGCCTTTAGGGTTTGACTAAGTCAAAATCGGACCATAGGCTTGTTCTTCTAGAAACTAGCTCAAATTTCCTTCCTAAAGGGCTAGAAACAAGCTAAAATGATAACTACACCCCCTATTATGCTATAAGCACCTATTCTAGCCTATCTTGCTATTTTGGACTTCTAAAGTGAGTCCAAATTATTTACAACATGTTTTATTTTTTAAGAAGACCAGAAGAAAGAACAATTGATGTTCTAGTCTATGCCCACTTCTTCTTCTGGTGAGGTTTGTTTGATATTTGGTGGGGCCTTGACTTGATTGCTAAGATGACTGGTCACAGTGTGAATTGTCTCTTGAGCCCTTGGTCATCTAGGCTACTTGGTTTATATCATCGGCTCCCCGACACGACGAGAGGAAATCCATAATAAAGACTAATCATAATCCAAGTAACTAATTACTCCCTAAGAAAGGTTAAGGGAGTATTAGGCCTTCATGGGCCTGGGATAATCCTTCTGACAAGAAAAGGCCCATAGGAAAACTATAAATAGATTAAGACTCCAAAGGTAAAAGTGTAATGATTCTCTAACCACAACACCTATGATCTAGACATATTCACTGCTAACTATAGTGTCGTAGTGTCTTTGCAGATACCCCACATAGTCAAACCGAGAGACCGAGGACAGTGAAGAAGAAGAAGGAGATCCTGATAGAGAAAATCTGACCTTGTAAGAAAATTTTGGCGCCCATCGTGGGTCGAAAGAAAAATGTTTCAAGAAACCGCATGCTAGCCACTAGGAGTATGATGGGAAACGAAAGAAAGGCAATAGAGAAGGAAAGCCATCAAGTACACCCGTTGGTCGTGGTTTTATAGATGAAGAAGAAGTTGGAGAGTCTGAAAAGGAATAATGCCGAGGAAATGGATGCTTTAAGGGTTGAAAGCGCTGCTATGAAGCGAAAGTTAAAGATTGAAGGGACACACACGATTCAAGAGGAGCACCAAAATCCAAAAGACTTCATTGCCCGAACTATTACAAAATTGGAATGCGAGAATATTTCGCATCACCATGGCACAAAACCACACACATCCACTAACACCTTCAGAATGTTGTCATGAAGGTACCCCTTCATAGAAGCTATTATGGATGTGTCACTGCCAAACACATGGAAAAGCCCGACACTGGATAAGTATGACGGAATGACTGACTCGAATGAACATGTGGATTCTTATGTAACGTAAGTCATCCTTTACACGCCCGAAGAAGTGTTATTATGTCGAATGTTCCCAACGTCTCAGTGGAGACCGCACTGAGTTAGTTCACCCGCCTACCCCCACACTCAATCGACTGCTTTGACACCTTGCTAACAAAGTTCGCAGCACAGTTCGCAATAAGCCGACCTCACTATTGAATGTCAAAAGCGCTTGTGAACATCCGACAAGAGAAGACTGAATCCCTACGAATGTTCATGGAAGGATACAGGAAAATGACCCTCAACATCCAAAATTTGAGTCCGGAGGTTGCCACTCATCACCTAGTCACCGCTTTGAGGCCAAGCCTATTCTCTGATAGCCTATGCAATAAGCTTGCTGGCAATATAGACGAGTTGCAATAGAAGAAAGCAAAGTTCATACAACTTGAGGAGTTACGGGAACTTTGAACAAAGGTACACAATGCAGAAGGAAGTTATAGTCGTATGGCCGAGAAGGAAGTATTGAGAGCACTAAGGTCGCCTAGGCAATAGAGGGAGTACCAACAACCCACACGCTTTACACAATATACCCTATTAGCGACAGAACTAGAATCTTGGAAGAAGCTCTAAACGTTGATCTCATATCGGCACCGAAAAAACCCAAACTCCTCCCAATGCCGACCATAGCAGGCATGGCCACTATCATCGTAATTTTGGTCACACCATTGAAAAATGCCTGAGACTAAAGGATAAGATTGAGGAGCTGGTACGAGTCGAACACCTGTGTCGGTTCATGAAAACTAGAGAGGACCAAGGTAGGTGAGAAATGGGTAACTATTGATACTCTGACAGACGAGAGCCACCAAGAAGAAGGGAGAATAACAGGGAATGGGAGCGGGATCGTGGTCATTTCAGCCCCCTAAAGTGATGATCAATACGATTATAGGTGGGTTTGTGGGAGGAGGCATAACTTACTTTTCTCGAAAACGCCACCTGAGGAGCTTGAAGTTCATCAATGTCGTCAAGAGAAGGCACAAACAAAGTATGCTGACAATGTAATTTTTGGATGAAGATTTCCATGGAATTGATCTTGAACACAATGACCTGATGGTACATCTTTGTGGTCATGAAGACACTAGTTGATCAAGGCAGCTCGGTAAACATCTTATATATGAAGACTTTCCAAAAGATGGAACTCTCCCAAGACGTCGTCATACATCATGACGAACAAATGAACATCTGAAGGTACATCTATTTGTATACCAAATTTGGAGAAGGAGACTGAAAACACAAAATCATCAAAATAAGATATCTGTTAGTAGAGGCCAAAACGTCATACAACGTCCTTCTAGGAAGGCCATCCCTAAAATAATTAAGGGCAGTTGTGTCAACCCCACATCTGGTTATGATGTTTCCCACCAAGGGCAGAGGAGTAATAGTCGAGAGGGTGGATCAAAAGACGGCCTGAGAATGTTACGTTGCCAGATTAAAAATTGTCTGCCCTGTTCCCACAAAAGCGGGTAGATGTTAACTGTGTGACCGATACCGTGAACTTTGATCCTCGTCCAAATGACAAGCCGAGAGTACAACCCAAGGAGGAAACCATGTTATAGCAAATCAATCACCCAGGCAGAACACACAACTAAGGGTGAACTTCGAAAAGGAAGATAAGGATCTCATCATGGAGACACTATCCCAATACAAAGACTTATTCGCATGGGCAATGATCGACATGTCGGGCATAGACCTTTGGGTCATATCTCACAGGTTATTGGTATGCCGAGACACCATGTCGATATCTAGAAGAAGAGAAAGTTAGGGGAGGAACGAAAGATAACAACACATAGAAGTGCAAAAGTTGTTGAATGTCATCTTCATCCAAGAAGTACAATACACAACTTGATTGTCAAATTTGGTGTTAGTCAAGAAGAACACCCGTCAATCCTCGGTGAGGCCTTGTCTTTCGAAACTTATGGCCTTCTTCATCAGTTTTAGGATAGGTCTGATCTTGTCAGCAAGCCTTGGCTTGAATCTTGATAGTGTCATTAGCCTTCCTACCAGAATTTGGACTTCTTTCAAACTGCTCAGGCTCCACATAGTTTGCAATGCTTGGCACTTATTGGGGTTTGATTTAATTCCACGACTTGTCAGTAAGAAACCCAAAAATTTTCCTCCATCAAATTCAAAGATGTACTTTTCTAGGTTAAGCCTCATGTTGAAAGTCCGCAACCTTTCGAAAACCTTAACTGGGTCGGATGCATGTTGCTTGATGTTATCTGACTTAAACACCATGTCATCAACATACACCTCGATTTTTCGTCCTATCTGTTCACGGAACATTCAATCCATTAGCCTCTAGTAGTAGTCCCGACATTCTTTAGGCCAAATGCATAACTTCATAGCAAAAATTATGTTTGTCAATTATGAAGGCGATTTTCTCGTTATTGACCTCGTGCATAGGTATCTGATTGTACCAGAATAGGCGTAAAGGAAACTCATGACTTTGTGCCCTTCTACTCCATAAACTAATCTATTATTACCCATCAAAGGATATGCATCCTTGGGATATGCTTTGTTGAGATCCATGTAATCAGTATATATTCACCATTTTTTATTGTTCTTCTTAACTAACACCACATTTGACAGCCATGTTGTGTACTGTAGTTCTCGGATGAAGTTGACATTCAACAACTTTCGCACTTCTATTTGTGTCGCTATCTTCCTTTCTTCCCCCAACATCCTTTTCTTTTGGGAAATCGGCATGGCATCCGGACATACTGATAACCTGTGAGATATGACTCGAGGATCTATGCTAGACATGTCAATTGTCGACCATGTGAGTAAGTGTTTGTACTGGGATAGCATCTCTGTGATGGCATCCTTGTCTTCCTTTTCCAACTTCAAGCTTAGTCGTGCTTCTGCCCCGGGTGACTGATTTGCCATAACACGGTTTCCTCCTTGGGTTATACTCTCGACTCGTCAATTGGATGAGGATCAAAGTTCATAGTATCAGTCACAAAGTTAACATCTACCTGCTTTCGTGGGAACGAGGCGAATGATTTTTAAACTGGCGACGTAACATTCTTGGGTCATCTTCTGATCCACCCTCATGGCTACTACTCCTCTGCCCTCAGCGGGAAACTTCATAACTAGATGTGGGGTTTATACAACTGCCCCTAATTAGTTCAAGCATGGCCTTCCTAAAAGGACGTTGTATAACGTCTCAAAGTCTACTAACAGGTATCTTATTTTGATGATTTTGTGTTTTTGGTCTCCCTCTCCAAATTTGGTATACAAATCGATGTACCCTCCGGTGTCCATGTGTTCTCCCAAAAAGCTAACAATTTGTTTGTCATGAGGTATGACAGCGACTTAAGAGAGTCCCATCTTTTGGAAAGTTTTCATATATAAGATGTCTATTGAGCTACCTTGATCAATCAGTGTCTTCATAACCACAAAGTTGGCCACTTCAATTGAGAGGACCATTTGGTCATCGTGCTAGGGGTCAATTCTACGAAAATCTTCATCAAACAAATGCATTGTCGGCATACTTTGTTTGTGCCTTCTCTTGACGACATTGATGAACCTCAAGCTCCTTTGGTGGTATTTCCAAAAAGAGTAGGTAGGGGTGACAATGCGGGGCGGCCCATCGTCCGCAAGAAATAACGTAGTGCAGGTTCCCTTATTTGACCTGCTAACCCACTTAAGCCTGCCCCATAAAACTCACAGCCCGTGTGTGCCAACGACGAGGTAGGGCAGGCTGGCTCGTTAGCCCGTATAAAAAACCCCATCTATATATCTTCCCAGTTTCTCTAGCAGGCCCGCTTTGTCATCATATTCATTTTCAATCCCTAAAAGAAATAGACCTATGTGCATGTGTTGTGTGCCATCTACCGATTCCCTCCACCACGAACACAACTATCTGCCACCGCAGTCTTCCTCTAGGTTCTAACCCGTCCTCTTTAACCTTCCGCCTTTTCCTAGTCCCTGTTTCTTTTAATGTATCTTTTGTTTGTGGGAGGGGGGTTGTTTAAGTTTTAACGTACTTTGCTGCCTCTATTTTTTCAAATCTAAAAATTTAAATTCCAACTATGCAGTGAACATTGATTCATTGAAAGGTAAAAGCCTCCACGTGAAACCACCTATTCAATTGGCACCTCTATGACTAGCTAGTTTTATTTTCACGAAACACTTTTAAAACAAGCTAAAGGTGCAGTGAGGTGAGGCGCCAAATCCACACAAGAAATTGAAAACAAGCTAAAGGTGTAGTGAGGTACTTTGCTACCTTTGTATATATTGTTTTACTTCTAATAAACAATATTTTTTGATTTAAAAAGATACTAATAGATGTCTTAGTTACTCATTTCATATGATTAGCTTAGCCTTACATTTTACACCGAGGAGCAATTTAGCAATTATAGATAGTTATATTTCTTGTAAAATGTTTAGTTTCAGGTAGTCACCTTATGGTGCTTGGTAGGGGTACATGGTTTTGCTGTAGCTTTAGCAGCAATGGTTATACAGTGGTTGCATTAGCATTAGCTTAGCAATTTTTAGTTTCAAGTAGTCACCTTTCATATCGTGCTTGGTAGGGGTACATGATTTTGCTATAGTTATGGCATATAACAACTTCTCTTTCATTCTTTCCTGAAATTCAATAGAGTACCAAACAATAGTTAGGCTAAAAAGAAACCAGTTTCTAAAACATTACAAGTTCTTTTACTAATGCAATATTGAAATAGTATAAACTAGCAAGTCACTTTTGATGAATAGCGAGGTAGCTTGAGATAATTAACACAAGTCATCACGCTTTGTAGGATTGTGTCTTCTTGCTCGCTACAATGCTGTTAAATATACACAATGTAAATAGATAACACAAAATATGGTTATTACTTGGTGGCAGTCGAGGTGCCCTAGTCACAAACTGCAGAGATGCTCATCGTTGTTCATGACCAAACTATCTGATAATCTCCAAAAACTGAGTCCATAGCAGTAGATGAGATCCAGGTTAAAAAAAAAGTATGTTTTAGTGTGATGAGATCAAAAGTACATAAATGTAAGTTAATGCTTACATTAACAATGGGAGGACTGCTAGCAGTGTAGCCGTGATCAAACATAATGTAATCTTCAAGGTTGTTGACCTATTTTAACGAGGCATTATTAGCTTAGCTTCCATGCTTTTTATACTACTATTTTTATCACTCTCCTACATATTGGTTCTCTTTTTTACTCACAATATTTTCTAATTTATACTTAGATATTGTTTGCTGTCTAAAAAAGTGGTAGGAGTATTTTTTATTGTTGGTAAAGTAAAATATTTCTCCTTAATTTTGTTTATTAAAGAAACTGGATATGGTGCTATTTTTCCTTGTAATATAACAGACTAATAAATGATACTTAAATCCAATTAATAACATGATTAATTCATAATTAATTACCACTGCACCCCGTTATAATAACATAATATGATTATATGATTACTTTTATCTCTTTGTATTCATGGTTATGTTTAGATAGGTTGTTATGTTTATGCTATTAATCAGGATCTTAATTTGGAAATTGGAATGGATAAAGAGAATATTAATATGCCCCTTTGTGAAAATGAAATTGAGGAAGATGATTTTGAAAAACAATATGAAACTGTTGAAGTTGACAAAAAGAAAAAGGATAAGACTACCTCATCTGATTGTTTGAGGTATTTTACTAAGATTGGGGTGGGTAAGGATGGAAAAGAAATGGCAAGGTGCAATAGTTGCAATATAATATTAGTAACTGGTGGAAGAAAATATGGCACTTCTCATTTAAATCGTCATGTTACGAAACATGATAAAAGAAAAACTGAAGATATGGGTAAAATGATTTTAGATATGCAGGAAAAGTTGAAAGGAAAAAAGATAGATCAAGTTGTACATTGTGAATTGTTGTCTAATCTAATTATTAGACATAATTTGCCTTATAAATTTGTTGAGTATCCCGAACTTAGGACTTGGATAAACTACTTGTGTCCTAATGCAATTATGGTTTCTAGGAACACTGTTAAGGCTGATATTAGGAGAATGTATATCAAAGAAACACTACACCATTTTTCACTTTAGGCCACGTTTACATGCCAACAGGTAAAAAAGTGTTGCCTAAAGGAGGTATAAGCAACGGTTTTTTATTGTTGTCCATGTAATAAGGTTTATTTGCCTTTGACTCAAAATATTTAGAAAAAACATTGCCTATTCATTTTAACCAACATTTTTTAAAACGCGGATGTAGTTATTAATACTTTTAGCAACGCTTTTAAAACTGTAGATATTTTAAATAGCATTTTAGGCAACGTTTTTTAAAATGCGGGTGCTTTAATTAACGTTTTAGACAAAAATTTTAAAAGTGTAGGTGTCTAAAATAACATTTTGGCCAAATTTTTAAATTTTGAGTAATCTTTATAAATAACATCATAACTCTTTATAAATTTGAAGTTAGGCTTGTGTAATGGCCTTGCCGACATTTGAATCTGTAATACTATTTTTGTACCCACAATGTGTGAATGTAGCCACCATCCTTTATCACATTGATAGATTATTCATTAATCTTTGAGCGGGTACAAAGTTTCTTTCAAAACAATGAAAACCAACACTTAATGAAAATATTTTTTATTATATTAAATATATAAATTATTTTATATTTATTTTATGGAAGAAAAAATTTAATTGCTGCTTTAGAAACAAAATAAAAAATAGAAGTACAATTCTATAATAAAAAATCATGTCATTAAAATAAAAAAAAATAATTTTATTATATATTAAGTATTTTATTTCATAATTATACCTCTATTATTTTTTAAGCAAAACTGTTATATTCGAGTTAAGAACATTTATATGCAATAATTTTCAATCAAAAATTTTCTACGATTTAGGAGGATGCATAAAAAAAAATGTCATGTTCCTCATCATATGGTGTTATAGGTCTGGGTTTTGTTGAGATTGAAACTCATTTGGTTGGTGCTTCTTCCACTTATTTTTTTTGCAACTCCATGAGGCAGGATGAAACTTCACAGCCAAATGTTGTCATAAGATTAATAGCATTTCGCATGGAATGTCTTCCTCCATTCTTAAGCGGTTCATAAGCAGTTTGTTCTTCCAATCCATTCGCCACAGTGATGTTGCCAAAAGCAAAATGATGCGAGGTTTAAGCTTTCTTCCTTTCATTTTCGCATGTTTTAGGGTTTTCAGTATGAAAATAGGATTGAAAATCAATTTTAGGGTTTACAGGTGATCTTCTTTGGATTCGATTTCTTATATTTATTTTTTGAATTCTATTTTAAAATGTTTAGTTGGATTGAACATGATAATTACCATTCCAAGGAAACTATGGAAAGTTGCTCGCTAAGCATCGTAAGGTACCGCTCCTCCGAATAATACTTTGTTATCTTGGAAATTTAATTTTGTAATTGGATGGAATTTTGGGTGGTGAATAATGCGTGAGTTGTTTTAGAATGTGCTTTGTTGTTGTATAATTTCTAACATACTGCCTATCCTGCAGATACATCTTTTTGATATTGACATCCCTGGAAAGATTACCTTTATCGAGTCAAAAACTCAAACTGTTGGGGAGACACCAACGATAGTTGGCACAAGTCTAATATGTTCTCTCATTACACATTCTAACTCATGTTCTATTTTAGTACTAATGTGGTTTTATATTTTGGTATTATTATGTTTCTTGTCATGTAAGTGAAGTGTATATGTTTAAAATTTAAAGTACTGAGCTGGTAATGATAATACAGGCAGGCAGAATAAAGGAAATGAAGTTATTCTGGTCGTTGACTTGGATAAACCCCTAAAGTTATTATGGTTAACTTGGATGAAGTAAATGTAGTTTTATACTTTGTTATTACGTTTACTTGTCCATGACATCTTGAACTTACATGCTACTCTACCATATCTTATGCACAACCAGCCATTGTATGTCTCTATGGAGGAATTTTTGTGAATTATATCACTTGTTCAGACTAAATGTTTTTACGTATTTCTGGTTTCTCGAATGTGAGTATATGTGTATGTGTGATGTGAAAGAGGAAACAATTATATAGAATTCTGGAGGTTAGTTCAAAAGGAGAGGATAATGTGTAGATGTGCTTTTAACTAGTTATGTTTGTGGTGCAGTTTTAACCAAATGATACTGAAGATAGAGAAAGCACCCTATAAAGGCTTCCCATCCAATCCTTATTTATATAACATAAGACATTTTTTACTACCATGTCAATGAGTGATTTAATATTTTTTGTGCTATCAGACTATTTTTTTCTTGGAGTAAAAATTTCTATGTTTGAGTAAACAAATTGATGTGAGTTGATTCATGAAGAGGTTGGATGCATTGGGATAGGCATCTATTATGACATTCAGTTTCCAGAACTACCAATGATATATGTTGCTAGAGGTTTGTCTATTCCATGTTTAATATATTTGGAAACAATTAATCTCTCTTTAGCTTTGATTGGTTACCTATGATTTGAGTTCTCCAAATTGTTTTTATCCATGCCTCCTAAGTGTCATGCTACTAGCATCATATACTACCAATTTTGATTTTTTTGGGGGATGGATACGAGAGATTGGTTCACATGCATTAGGCAACACTAAAGATGAGGTGATCTTTACCAGTTGTTGAATTCTCAGAGGCTAAATTCCTGGTGAATGGAAGCAGGGCTATTGTAACTTAGACATCTGGATTACCCTGTATGAGGCATTGGCTTGCTGATATGGAATCTGAACATGAAGGGAAGACAAAAATAAAGGAATTCGTGCTTCAGCAACAAAACCCAGATTTGAATGAGGGGATATAGAACATATGATGTCACAGGTTTTAGGGAAAGAAAATAGTGTAGTTACTCCAGGTTCATCTACTTCCATTTATGTTCCTGATTTGGACGAGGTATAGACATATAATTTGCATTTAATTTGTATTTATCTTATTTTATTTATAAACTTGATAATATTCTAAAAAGTTTGTACATTTTGTTTAATTGTTCCGGGTTGAACGTCAAGATAATACTAACATTTGACATGAGAAAGATTTATGATCGATTGAATAAATGTAGAAATTGAGAGATTTTCTAACTCTAATTAGTTGTAAAGATTACAACTTCTACTATTTTGGTATATAATGGAGTATGTAATTTGCACATTTGAAATATGAATATTATATATATTGTTCTTAGTTAAATTATAAATGTGGTTTAAATGTGCAATTACGTTTTAAATCAATTTAAAAATGTTGCCTATTGCGTAATTTTATAAATTAAGATGTATTTCTTAATTTGTCAGGTTAAAAAAGTGTTGTCTAAAAATACATACAACGCGTAAATAAATATTGTCTAAAAAGACAGACAAGTAAATAAGTGTTGCATTATGACAAAAAAATGTTGCGTATTTTATCAATATGCAACACTGAAAATGTGTTGCCTATTCTATCAGTATGAAACAATGAAAATGCATTGCCTAAAAGACAGAGAACATGTAAATAAGTGATGTCCAAAAAGACAGACAACATGTAAATAAGCGCTGCCTTTACCAATGACAACATTTCACAAAACATTTCCTAAACAATAAGCAACATTGAAAATGTGTTGCCTAAACATTACGAGAAAAAATGTTGCCTAAAAGGTTTTCCAAGAAAACGTTGCCTATTAAACCAATATAAGGCAATGGCTGCAGAAAAGCGTTGCCTAAACCTAAGCCCACTGCTCCATATTCTACGCCTGAAAGAGCGTTGCCTAAAGTTAAGGCAATGCTTTTCCTACTTTAGGCAATGCTTTTTAGATGTTGTCTAAGGTCAAAAATGGTGTAGTGAAAAGACAATGCTTAAGGAATTGCTTGTTTCTATTCCTAGTAGGATATGCTTAACTTCTGATTTATGGACATCTACTAATACTGAGGGTTTCATATCATTAACTACCCATTTTGTTGATCTAAATTGGAAGTTAAATAGCAAGTTACTCAACTTTTTTCATATGCCTCCCCCTCATATAGGTTTTGAGTTGTCTAAGAAAATTTATGAATTTTTACAAGATTGGGGATTAGAGAAAAAAATATTTTCTATCACTTTGGATAATTCTTCTGCTAATGATGTTTTCCAAAATACTTTAAGAAGCCAACTTCTTTTACAAAATGGTTTGATATGTAGTGGTGAATTCTTTCATGTTCATTGTTGTACACATATATTAAATTTAATTGTTCAAGAAGGATTAAAGGTGCTTGGTGAGACTTTGAATCAAATTAGAAATGACATCAAATATGTGAGGGGTTCAGACAGTAGAATGGTGAAATTCAAACAATTCCTTAAAAATTTTAAAGATATTGATGCATCATGTGGGTTATGTCTTGATGTCCCTACAAGGTGGAACTCAACTTACTTGATGCTTAAAAGTGCTCTTAAATATCAACGTGTTTTCGGAAGCTTGCAGTTGGTTAATGAATCTTACAAATATTGCCCTTCAGAGGAAGATTGGGAGACAGCAAAAAAAATTTGTAGGTTCTTGTTACCGTTTTATGGTATCACTACCTTGATTTCTGCTACAAGTTATCCAACTTCCAACTTGTACTTTTTACAAGTTTGGAAAATTCAATGCTTGTTGATGGAAAATGTGAAAGAAGAAGATGCACTAATTAAGAATATGGCAGAATTGATGATAGTCAAATTTGAAAAATACTGGGATGAATAGTGTTGTACTTGCATTTGGTGCAATTTTAGACCCAAGGATGAAGTTAGAAACATTGAGTTTTTGCTTTGAAAAATTAATTCACTAACTTGGGAACTGAAATTGGAAAACATCAAGAAAAAATTATGCAAACTTTTTGTCGAATATTCTAGCAAAGGTTTGACAACATCATCAAGCGCTCTAAAGCGTAAGCAAGGACAATCTTCATCCTCATCTACTTCTAAACCAAGTCTTTTTTATGTAAGTTCCTTACTTGAATGTACTTCAGTTAAGTTTTTAATTTTTTTTGTACTTGCCTATTATGCATGTTACTAACTTATTACATCTATAATAGGAATTAAAAATGCACAAGCTTCAAGTAGCTAATCAAATTGGAAGAACATAACTTGACACTTATTTGAATGAGCCAACTTTGGATTTTGATTTTTTTAAGCATATGGATGTGTTAGAGTGGTGGAAAAATAATAGTCAACGTTTTTCGAATCTTGCTTTAATGGCTAGAGATTTGTTGAGTATTCCTATAACCACAGTTGCATCAGAATCTACATCTAGCATTAGTTCTCGAATCCTTAACAAGTCTATGAATTCTCTTTTTCCTAAAAATGTGGAAGTAACTATTTGTACTTCTAGTTGGAAGCATGGATTTTCTTAGGGTAATTTAATTATTTTAACCAATCCTATTTTTATTGTATTACTTTTATTTTAAGTTCATTCTTTCATTGTCATTGTTCAAATGTATGCAGATGATGAAAAAGATTATAATTATCAAAAAGTGGAAGATGAAAGTTATTCTAAGGCTGCATATAATGTTCTTGAAATGGAAGAAGATGATATAATAGCAACTGCATAACAAGTGTTTGATGTGGTAACTACTTTTGATTGTTAATTGATGTCAGTTGCTTATTCAATGTTGTTTTTTAGTTCATCAAATCTCTTGTAACTATTGATGTGTACTATGAATGATTTTTGGCCATCTTGTTTAATAAATTTCAGAATTTATAAGGTGTATTTGTTTGTCATACTTTCTTGCACACCGTAGGCTTGATTAATTCATAATTTCATATTGCATCAATTTCCACAAGATTGATTTATTTATATGATAGTCCACTGTAGAAGTTATGCGGGCCGACCTGCAAGCCCGTAGGCCAACCCTAATGCGGGACAGGTCAGGAAAATCAACCCCAATTATTTATGCGAGGCAGGTCAACCCAACCCGCATTTTGCGAGCCTATGCAGGCGGTCCAATCCGTATTGCCACCCCTAAGAGTAGGTTATGCGTCTTCCCGCAAACCCGCTTGCAATCATATTGATCACGGCCTTAGGAGGCCCAGAACGGGCACAGTCCCGCTCCCTATTATTATCCCTTCTTATTGGTGACTCGCATCTGTCGCGATATCGGTCGTTCCTCGTTTTTCGGCTACCTCAGTCCTCTCTAATTTCCATGTATTGATGCAGGTGTCTGACTTGTACCAGCTTCTCAATCTTATCCTTTAGTGCCAAGCATTCTTCGGTTGTGTGACCAAATTACAATGATACTAAAAATGCTTGCTTTGGTTGGCGTTGGGAGGAGTTTGGGTTCTTTTTTTATGTCGATATTAGATCAACATTTAGAGCTACTTCCAAGATTCTAGATCGTTCTGCCATTAACGGGGTACATTGCGCAACCATGCCGCTAACAAGGTATATTGCGCAAAGCATATGGGTCGTAGGTATTCCTTCTGTTGCCTAGGCGGCCTTAGTGCTCTCTTTACATCCTTCTTGGTCATACGGCCATAACTTCCTTCTGCATCGTGTACCTTTGTTCAAAATTCACATAGCTCCTCAAGTTGCATGAACTTTTGCCCTCTATTGCAATTCATCCACATTGCCAAAAGGCTTCTTGCATAGGCTGTTAGAGAACAGGTTTGGCCTCAAAGCGGTGACCAAGTGATGCATGGCCACCTCCGAACTCAAATTCAAAATGTTGAGCATCATTTCCTGAATCGTTCCATGAACGTTCGTAGGGATTCGGTCTTCTCTTGCCTGATGTTCACGAGCACTATTGACGTCAAATGGAGGTCAGCTTGTTGCGAATTGTGTTGCAAACTTTGTCACTATGGTGTCAAAGAAATCGATAGAGTATAGGGGTAGGTGGGTGAACCAATTCAGTGCGCTTCCCTTAGAGACGTTGGGAACACTTGACACAATGGCGTATCTTCAATCGTGTAAAGGTTGACTTGTGTTACATGAGCATCCACATGTTCATCCAGGTCAGTCATTGCATCATACTTATCCAATGTCGGACTTTTCCATGTTTGGCAATGACACATCCATAATTGCTTTTATGAAGGGGTGCCTTCGTGATGACATTCTAAAGGTGTTAACGGATGTGTATGGTTTTGTGTCGTGGTGATGCGAACTATTCTCTCATTCCATTTTTGTAATAATTCGGGCATTAGAGCTCTCCGGATTTCGGTGCTCCTCTTGAACCGTGGTTGTCCCTTCGATCTCTAACTTTTGCTTCATTGCGACATTTTCTACCCTTAATGCATCCATCTCCCCGACATTCTTCTTTTTCAAACTCTTAAGCTCCCTCTACATCTCTAAAACCACTACCAATGGGTCTATCTGATGGCTTTCCTTCTCTATTGCATGTCTTTCATTTCCTATTATACTCTTAGTGGCTACCATGCGGTTTCTCAATAGATTTTTCTTTCAACCCCACGGTGGGCTGCAAAAATGTTCTTACAAGGTCGAATTTCCTCTATCAAGATCTCTTTCTTCTTCAGTGTCCTCAGTCTCTTGTTCTCTTGGTCTCTTAGTTCGACTGGGGGTTTATTTGCAAAGACACACCGACGCTCAAGTGCAGTGAATATGTCTAGATCACAAGTGTGGTGGTTAGAGAATCATTACCTTTTAGCTTTAGAGTCTTCACCTATTTATAGTTTTTCTATGGGACTTTTTTTTGTCAGAAGGTTTATCCCAAGCCTACGAAGGCTTAATACTCCCTTAACCTTACTTAGGGAGTGATTAGTCTTTATTATGGATTCTCTCTCGTCATGTCGGGGAGCTAAGTAACTCCTTGGTGGAGCTAACAACATTTTGTTTAAGTCGAATGGTCGATATGTCGAATGCCTTTCAGTATTCGGCAGCACAATATGTAATGAATAAAATCAAATCCATTATGAAACTTTACACTAACCCCTAGTGTCAATCATAAACCTTTATACTACAATACTACGATTGTTGTATTGTACATCCCCATCTTTTAGATTAGAACGACTAGAACCCCATGGGGGTGATGAAATGGAAAAAATACCATCGCTTCAATGTATAAATCAACCCTACTTCTCTCTTCCTCCTTTTTATCATTTTCCTCATCTGGTGCACCCCCTATTTCTTGTGCATTACTATGTTTGTGTGTGAGAGGTCCTTTTGGAACATCATTGCCCTCCTGAGAACCGCCACCAACTCCGTTGTGTCACCTGACAAAGCGGAGCAGGCCATGCGAGGCGGCTTGTAGTCTGCTAAAAAAAGGTGAAGCGGGGTGTCTGTACCAACCCACAGGCCTGCTTAGGCCCGTCCCACAGCTCGCACGGACCGCATAATTGGTATATCTTAAAAAACTAGAAATTTCTTTAGGCACCCCCATAATCTCTTCATGCAGCCTCATATTCTCAAAACTTTTAAAATTATCCATTCTAAATTGATGTGAGTTGATTCTAAGATTGCACATTTGAATTGGTTGCTCTTGTTTATGATTTTTGATTTAGCAATTTAAGGTGAGAACCCTATGAAGATTCCCACTAGACACGAACTTAACCAAGTGGTTAAGTAAGTGTGAAGGTTCACTTCAGAAGGGCAAAGAGAAAAGACAATTATATGGTGACAAATGATTCAGCAAAATTATAGAGACGAGGAACAAATAAAGAAGAAGAACAAAGTAAAGGACAAATTAAAGAGTAGAAGAAGACACATAAGGAATGGAATGGAAGGTGTAAATAAAAGATAAAAGAGAAAAAGATGAAGAGAGCTTATGGGAAGAAATGAAGTCACGCCACTTGGAGTAGAGGGACTCAAAGATGAGTGATACAAGAGTCACCACTTGAGATATTACCCACCCAAGATAAGACCCAACATGAGAGCTCACAAGTCTCACAAAATCACTCCTACAGAGTTTCTTTACTTAAAATTTCAATGTTGTGAATACATGAGGCAAGGCACCCTATTTATAGGAATGGGTGTCTTGGTGGACAAGATGGGAAAGGGTAAAATGGACAAAGGGACTGCCTAGGGTGTTGACCATGGTCAAAATCGCACCTTTAGGCACATCTTTTAGAAGGTAGGTTAAAAACCCTAATTCTAGGTGCCTTGTCTTGAAAAAGTGGGCTTGGTACAAGCCCATTTCGCTAAGTACACTCT
This sequence comes from Phaseolus lunatus, assembly GCA_013389735.1. Lineage (NCBI taxonomy): Eukaryota > Viridiplantae > Streptophyta > Magnoliopsida > Fabales > Fabaceae > Phaseolus > Phaseolus lunatus. The sequence goes on along the minus strand of CM023864.1, from coordinate 43,109,892 downwards.
CTTTTATGCTATGTGAACCTACTCTAGCCTACTTTGCTATTTGGACCCCCAAAGTGAGCCGAATTTATTTACAACCATTTTTTGTCTTTTAATAAGACCAGAAGAAAGAACATTTAGTGTTCTGGTTTATGCCCAATTCTTCTTCTGGTGAGGTCCGTCTGATCTTTGGTGGGGTCTTGACTTGATTGTTGAAATGACTACTTACAATGTGAATTGTCTCTTGAGTCCTTGGTCATCTTCTTGGCTACTTGGATTGTATCATAAATTATACAAATTTGTGTTATGAATTATGTAATATAAAATATTATATAATATGAAAAACAAATTTTAACTTCCAAATTCTATAACCATAAAAGTCTTTGAATTCCTCATTAGGGAACAAGTTGGCACTAAAATTGGTGTCGATGTTGACAACAATTGCAAAAGGTCACCATAAGTGCTAAGGATTTGTCGGTGGATCTTCTGATATGTCCTTACTAGTGAGTTATGTTGATCACGTGGCCTTAAGACTCTGAGAGAGTAAGGATTGAAGGATGTTGAAGTTGGTCTCTCAAAAATGTAAGTTAAGTAAATTTGGGATCCCTCATCCCCAAATTGAGGTTGGTGTGCTTAACACTAGGTTGTTGTCACTGTTCAACATTAGGTATGAGATCACTAATAAGGGTCTCATTTCAACCTTTGTGAAAAGGTGACACTAACATTTTCTACCTCCCTGTCGGTGAGATGACCATCACGTTGGATGATGGGTCTGCATTGTTGCATCATGCCATAATGAGACAGTTTTTTTCACGTGATGTTGGATTTCACATCAAAGTCAACATTGTTGGTTGAGCTCCATTTGGTGTAGTACGATAATGTCATGACAAAGTTGAGGCAGTCTCGTGGTGCTCAGATCAAACTGGGTTCATTGCACGAGGAGTACATCGTCTAGCAGAGATGGAAGTACACAACTCGGGCTTATTTATTGCATCTTGTTGGATGCACAATATTCACTAATAAAAGTGCAACATTTGTTAGTGTGTCATATTTGACTCTTTTCAGTAATTTGAAGATGTGTGGTTGGTATGTATGGATACTTGTCGAACTTACCCACATGTATGATCAGCCGGGAGATGCTCACTTTATCCAGACAAAGTAGTTGGGAGATTATGTCACACATTCATAGGTAAATAATATACATAATTTGAACAACTTAGATTTATGTTCAGTTGAATATATGAATAATGTTTTGTTCATGACAGAACAAACATCGATATATGAGCATTTCCCAGGGATGGGAAAGAGTTATATAAATCCAATATATTAGCAGGTTCTCCCTTGAGCGTCACATTATGTGATTAGACGTCATATATGCACAATTGGCACTATGCGCATCTAGATAGATAGTGTTACACATGTGGAGTGATTTAGACTCCTTATGGCAATCATTGTCCTAGTAGGTTGTTGAGGCAATATTCATGTTTCGTGCTCAGATCTCCATTTATCGAAACATGTACTGTGGCAGTTTGGATACAAGCAACCGATTCTTCGACCTCCCCACCATTTGAATAAGGTGGAATCATTGTTATTGACAATCAATGGTTTCACTTTATTGACCATCTTGCTATTTGTGTAACATCCATCAACATTTACAGTCGAATACATGCATTAGTTTAAATCAGTGTCACACCCATACATACTTCTTGTGATGAACGAAGATTGACCGTCTATATTGTCACATTGTTGTCCACAGTCCAGATGATGGCAAGACAAAACATTGTCACAATAGGAGCATGCTTATCCGGTGAGCAATTTATCTTGTTATGTGTCTAATGTTATTTTACCACGGTTATGTTTTAACATTTTAAGTGTCTAATCTCATTTCCATGAATGCAGGGTATATAGTTAGGAAGATCGAAAGCATCCTACAATGCATGATTGACTATTAACATGTGTCATAAGGTACTCTAACATGGGACAAAACTCAAAGTACATTAAAGTTAGCATGAATCATTGCATTTTGCACCCTCGTGATTTGAAACTGCACCCCCATATAAATTGAAACTCAAATTTACCCTTTGAAACGTGTATTCAAAAACATAATATTGAATTGTATATTCCAGAATACATCACTTTTGAATTTTTTGTAATTTTCTATAAATTGCTTAAATGGATCCGTGTAATCCTACTATGATCATCCGGAATACAACGCGTGATCACAAACACCCTACAGCGCACAAAAGTGCTAAAATAGGCCAGTTCAAACTTGAAAACACCACTGTACTTTAGGGGGGCCTACATTCTATAGCTCCATAAACTTCAACTACACCCCCATACTCCTTGTGAAAAGACCAAACTAACCCTCTTTATATTTATATTTAACCTACCTTCTCATTTCTTCTCCCACACATATTCTTCTACCTTTTGTTGCACCCTTTCCAAATTTTCTTCCTCTGTTCATGAGTGGGAGAGCCTGCTGAAAGTACATTGGTCTCCACTCCTTGCACTGCCATTGAAAAGGTAAGTATTTACAATGTATTTTTATTCTCGTTGGTTCAATTTGTATTTTGGTTTTCAAATCTAGAAATACATTATGGATTGACATATTAATTTTTTTTTTTTTTAAAAAAACTCTTGATTTTTTATTATTACTATTACCACATATATGGTTAGGACCAAAGGTGGATCATCATCGCAAACGCAACCTAGACAGAGACCAACTACATCGATCTGTAGAAGGGATAGGGAACAAGCTATCACCATTGCTATTAATAGTGATGTGTTGCCACCATATGTTATAGGAGAGCATGAGGAAATTGGAGTAGGATTTCTTGGGGGACCTATTGATACATCATTGTTACAAAGTTACACCAATCATGTGGCTTGTAGACTGTGGAAGGGTGAGGAAGATCGAGGAAAATTGAAGTTGGTCTTCCACAAACTCAAGCTAAGTTAGTTTGGGATCTCTCATCCCTAAATTGAGGTCACAATGCTTACACCGGTTTGTTGTCACTATGCAACATTAGCTATGAGACCGTTAATATCATATCAATTTTTGTTGAGAGGTTCCACCACAGCACCAATCGTTTCCACCTCCTTGATAGTGAGATGACCATCACTATGGATGATGTGTCTACATTGCTCAATTATGGGCTCGTTTTGTACGTACGTGATGCTCGATTTCATATCAACGTCATCATTGTTGGACGAGCTATCTAGGGTAGATTTAGGTGATGTCGTGGTAGAGTTGAGGTAGTGTCATAGTGCTCACGTCTAACTAAGCTAGTTGTGCGAGGTGTACAAGGAATGCATCACACACTTATTAGTTGTATCTGGTTGAATGCATAATTTTTGTTGGTAAAAGTGCAACATCAATCAAAGTGTTGTACTTGACGCTATTTGACAATTTAAGGATATCAAGAGGATACACGTGGGGACTTGTCAGACTCACCTACATGTACGAGCAGTTGGGGGATACTTGCTTTGCTTAGATAACACAGTTAGAAGGTGTTACACTGTTACAGGTAAATAATACACAAAATTTGAACAATTTAAATTTATTTTTCATTAAATATATGAATAATATTCATCTCATAATGGATCAAGCATAGATATATAAACATTTCTCATGGATATCACTCAACATATCAAGAGCTCCTCCCTGGGGTGTGACATTTTGTCATTGGAAACCATATATCTATAGTTGGCGCTATGCACACACAAATCGACATTCTTACCCATGTTGTAGTGCTCTGGACTCCTTTTGATGACCATCAACCTAGTCAACCATTTGAGGTGATAGCGATGTTCTCAACAACTTGAGACATGCTCACAACACCATTTGCTCAAGTGTGTTGTGCTAGTTTGGGTCCGAGCAAACGTTCCTCAACCACACCCACCTTTCGAAGGAGGTCTAATTGTTGTCATTGATGGCAGATGGTTGCACTTTGTCGACCATCTTGTTATCGATGTACATTGGCTTCGCGTCCCTCAACATGTGCAATTGAATACATGCCTGCATATTGGTGTCACATCCCTACATACTTCCTCGAGCAAACTAAAATTGACTCTATGTATTATCGCATCATCAACCACACAGTCCAAATTATGGCACAATTGTCGTCATAACATGAGCACGCTTGTCTGATGAGTTATTTCCATTATTATGTTACCATGCCTTTTTTTATTTCTCAAGTGTTTAACGCATTAATTCAATGATTGCAAGTATATTCAGGAGGATCGTTGATATTATACAACATATGATTGACTGTGGACATGTGGTAGCAGGTACTCCAGCATGGGACAAAATCCATTGTACATAGTCCATGGAGTCAGAGACGAGGAGGTCATTTATACCAAAAGTCCACAAGCTCTACAAAACCGTCAATAATGACCTAGTTTTACTCCATAAGCTCTGTATTTCTAAATTTAAAAATGATGTTATAAAAAATATATATTAAAAAGATATTATCATCATTCCAAAATGTTTACATTTGTGAATATTGTTACTATTAAAAAAACTATTTTTGTATTAAAGAAATTATTTGTGTTTAAAATTCAAAAATACTCTTTAAATTAATTAATTGTGTTCAAAATTAATTTAAATAAAAAATATAAATATTAAAAAAAACAAAAATGATCTATTTCAAAATATACAATCTAAAATACTATACTGATATATTTCAAATTGCACATTCCAAAATACATATTTTATATTTTAAATTACACATTCTGAAATACAACTTTAAAGGGTAAAAATGGATTTTCTGATTATATAAGAGCACAATTGAATTTTATGGGGGTGCAGATGCAAAACCCCACTTTTAGGTACATGAATAAGATGGCTAGTGCGCATCAAAACGATTTCATTTTACAACATTCAAACATTGCAAACCACATTCACCTCCTCCGAATTTCTCTCATTTCATTATTTTCAAGACTAATCTCTCAATACTAAAATTAATTTAAAATATTAGTCTCTTCCGACATATATTTTTCCATACTACAAACCTAAAGATCAAACTCCTATGGTGTAAGAGACATGACTATTTGTCAACCTTGTAACACCTTTTAAAGTTTGATTCACATACTTATAGATGACCTGTAATCAATTATTCACTTGTGCACACATTATAACACCTGAAAAATGAGGAACACGGTTTAGGCACTATAAACATGAAAAAAATGTCAAGATAACAACACTATAGCTTAAACAAAACAAGCATCTATTCTTCATCCGAATTTGGCAATCGTTTCTGTAGTTGAATACAAAGTTCTGATATTCGGGACAGCAATTTACGCTGTTGGTCAAGGGAATTTAATGAATGAGTACTGGTTAATTTTATGGGATTATCAAGCACCTGTTGGAGTTGAAAACAGAGCTGCGAAGCTTCTGGGTCATTTATGCAAGTTTCAGATATAAGTTGCAGCAATTTAAAGGTTTGATCTTGGAACAAAGATTGATGACATGGAACTGGGGGAACTAGAAAAGGATGCTGGAGCAGCTGAGGAATTTTCCACCTTTCATTGCGATCCCATGCTAGACACCTTTTCATAAGATCCAGAAGCCAAGGATTTGAAACTGGTTCGTACATAATTTCGTGATTTGGATCAGTTATAACTTTGAATTTGGCCCAAAATGTCTTGTAGTCTGAAAAGGGTGTTCTCCCATATACCATTTGATAAAGAATGCAGCCAAGGGACCAGATATCTGATGGCCGACCACATTTTATGATGTTTCCGCTCGCATCACTCTCATTGCACATAAATGCTTCTGGTGACATGTAACTTAGTGTACCAACCTACAGTAGAAAGAAAACTAAATAAAAATTTAACATTTCTGATATATTTGATCTGTTAAAGCTGAGTAAAAAATATGGGCCATCTATTCACATGACAGATATTTCTTCTTGCACCAATAAATTTTTTTGGATCATATCATTCACTCTGGAATGGGCTTTTTGCATTCTACTTTTGGCAAATTCTCCCTACATCATATCAATTTGAACCTATACCGGATTTACCAGTGAAATGACCAAAATGTCTTTTTAAAATAACGAAAATAACCTTAAATGAAAAAGAGGTGCAGATAAAAATATATTTTTGAAACCTCTTTTCTGGAATACATTTCCAGATTTTAATTTTCGGAACATATTTCTAAATTATGGAAATCATTTTCTATAATACATTTCCAGATTTTGTGTTTTGGATTTTTTTTTCAAAATGTATGTTTTGTATTCCAAATTTACTTATTTGGAATGAGATTTAGATTTTCAAATTATATTTTTTGAATTCTGAATTTTCAAATTCGGAATAAGGGATAATTTTGGAAAATTAGGAAGGTGATAGGGTGCAGTAACAATTTGCCTCTACTTTTTAATATTCCAGAAAATTCATTACAGAATAAATTGGAGTGGCCCAATAATTTGGTTGGGCAGACGAAGATAAGCCCTCACATGACTATTAAGATATCAGAGTTTGAAGACTACCATGCCCCATTGTTCAGCTGGTCCAATCCAACTTAACCATTAGCCTTGAGTTGGAAAACATATATAGCATGAGAAATACGAAGGGGCAGAATGCGAATTACAGAGAACTAATCATTGGAGAGCAAATATCGCGCCATTCCTTACATAGTGGGAGAGGGGAGAGAAAAAAAGTTAGCTTTTGCTTTTCTGTTTAGTGTGGAAAAAGGTGTGAATCTTTGTAGGAGTAATAGCTCCAGGTATTGCATAATTCATTCTGTAATATATTCTTGTCCACTAATAATATATATCATCTTTCTCCATCTTAGTCTCTGGTATAATAGTTTATATTATTTTCTGAGCAAAGGTTTTTTGTATCTGTATGTAACCTAGTATCAATATGTTGTTGAGGAACTAAAAATGTTTTTAGAAGCTAACTCATTGAAAGAAATCAAGCGGGAGTTGGATAAGTTATATATGGTCACGATTCTCCATGCAATTAATCTAGATTTTGATTATATTCGAGAACAAATTCTAACCCGTCAAGAAGTCTCGTCAATAGAGAGCTTAACACATCTCCTCTGTGTTCCAACCTCATGTTGAAGCTTCAGCCACGGTCTCTACTCGTGAAAGGGGAGGTCGTGGCAATAAAGAACGACATGGTGGTCGAGGACGTCTCCAATGCTCCTATTATAAAAGAATGGATCATACTCAAAAATTGTTACTCTTAGTATGGCTTTCCAAACAAGATAGATCTCTAAATCCAAAACAGTTGAACTGAAGTTTTCTGATGAAGAATACCAAGACTACTTGAGGTTAAAATCTAGCAGCAAAGTACAACCTTCCACACATCCCAATTTGTCCATAGCCCGCAACTCACAATCCATGGAAAATCAAAATCTATGGATAATTAACTAAGTGCTTATGATCATATTTCTAGTAATACTTCCTTCTTCTCTTCTATTTCTTCTAAATTTCCTCAACTGATAATCTTAGTAAATGGATACAAAGTTACTTCTAAGGGAGTTAGTATGGTTTCCTTTTCTCCTTCCTTAAACTCAAAGTTTGTTTTATTTGTTCCTTTTTGTCCCTTTAACTCAATTAACTATATTAAAATGTTTTGTAACCTTTAATGCCAATTCATTTTTATACATGAGCATGGTATGAGTCGACTAATTAATGAAGGACACGAGTGCAGATGATTGTACTATTTCAGGACCAGATTATCCTTGTCTTGTCTTGTCTTGCCTCTCCTAAACTTTTGCATGATCACTTAGGTCATCCATATTTGTCAAAATTAAAACAAATGGTTCCTATGCTTAGTAAACTTCAAGCCCTAGAGTGAGTCATGTCAAAATGAAAAGCATGTTAGATCCTCTTTTTCCAAGCAAAATGAGTAAGGTGTAAATTTGCTTTTTATGTCATTCACTATGGTGTATAGGAACCAAGTTGTGTTACATCTTTTGAATTTCAATATTTTGTTACCTTGGTGAATATGTACTTAGGTTTCTTTAATGAAAGATCATTCCAAACTTTTGTTTATCTTTATATCTTGCTTGAATGAAACAAAAAATCAATTTGGACAATTTATCAAAATCCTCATAAGTGATAATGCCAAAGAATATTTTTCTACTAAACTTTTTGCTATTTGGAGTTCACATGGAATTTTAGATCAACCCACTTATCTCCATACACCTCAACAAAATGGTATAACAAAGAGAAAAATAAACTTAGTTGAAACTACATGTACTTTATTACTTGGTGCTAATATACTTGTTGATCACTAGGGTGATGCCATTCTCACGGCTTTTTTTTTTATCAATAGAATATCTTCTTCTCCCTTGATAATAAAGTTCCTTGTTACATTATGTTTCCAAATAAACATCCATTTCATGTTAATAAACTTCCTTATTCCATTATGTTTCCAAATAAACATCCATTTCATGTTACTCCTCGTGTTTTTTGTTGTGTATGTTTTGTACATGACTTGTCTCTAAGTTTGGACAAACTTTCAGCAAGAACCATCAAATGTGTCTCCCAAAGATATTCTGATATCCAAAAAAGGTATCATTGTTATTCTCATGAAACAAAAAGGTACTACATGTCTGCAAGTATCAGCGTTTCCAAAGATACATCTTTCTTCTCTTCTTTCCTTCATGAAGTAACTCTGTCCAACACGTCTTAACCATTCCAAATGTTGAACCCTTGTTTTTCCCTGCTCTTGACAACCCTTTCCTCTCCTACTTGAATCCCACTAAAGTCATAATTGTCACCTATCATCACTTACCAATACAAGCGACAAGCGATTGGTCCCATATTACATGGTGAGTCATCTTCAACAAGTCTTCTACAATCGTCAGTCAATACCGTGACACCTAATAATGAAGATTTTGGTTGGCCCATTGCTCTCATAAAATATACTTGTTCTACTCATAATCCTCATCCTATTTACAATTTTCTAAGCTATCATTGCTCCTTCCTATTTCTCATTTATTTCCATTCTGTCTTCTAATTGTCATTCCAAAAAAATGTGATTGAAATACTTGATCATCCTGTATGGTGACAAGCCATGAGGGTTGAAATGCAAACTCTTGAACATAATCACACACAGGACTTAGTTCTTCTGTCACAAAAGACATTGGTCGTATATTGGTGTATATACCATTGAAGTTGGACCAAATGGTGAGGTTGATCGCCTTAAAGTCCGATTGACGGCCGAAGGCTAACTCAGATATATGGCATCTAGATTATAGCGATATCTCATGTAGGAAAAATGGGCTATTGTACATCTCTTCTTTGCTATGACAGTGTTCCACCATTGGCCTCTTCATCAATAGAATATTAAGAATGTTTTTCTTCATGGTGATTTACAGGAGGACATCTACATAGAGTAACCTCTTAGTTTTATTGCTCAAAAGGAGTTAGGATTGGTTTGTAACTTGACATGGTCCTTTTTATGGTCTCAATAAATCTCCATGTGTTTGGTTTGGAAAGTTTAGTCATATTCAAATCTTTAGCTCAAACGTAGTGAAGCAGATCATTCATTCTTTTATTGTCATACATCTCTTAGAAAATGTTTTTATCTAATTGTACAAGTTGATGATATAGTTATTACAGTAAATTATGCTACCAAAATTGCTCAACTAACGCAACATTTGTCCAAACATTTTCAAACCAAAGATCTTGGGTGTCTCAAAAACTTCCTAAGTATTGATGTGGCTCAATAAAAAAAGGTTATGTGATTGCTCAAAGGAAATATGTGTCGGATATCTTGAAAGAAGCAAGAATGGTTGATTATAAACTGGTGGATAGTCCTATAGATCCAAATCAGAAATTAATGGAAGAACAAAGTGAGCTCTTCTAAGATTCAGAGAGATACAGATGACTTATGAGAAAACCTATTTATCTTATTATTACCTATCTTTTGTAGTTGGTGTTGTGAGTCAATTTATGCAAGCTCCTTGCATTGATCACTACAATGTTATCCTTTGCATTCTTAGGTACCTCAAAAAGCTACAGAACAAGTTCCTACTATATGAAAATAAAGGAAGCACCCAAACATTTGGATAGTGATGTTGATTGGGTTGGGTCTCCATAGACAAACAGTCTATGAATTAAAGAGTTAGTATGTAACTCACTAGTATACAGTTATAACAAATTAACAATACAAGAGATACTTCAGTGAGGCATTGCTGAACTATTCTAAATTTGGATTAAAATTCAGTGAGTAACCTTGAGAAAATGACAGCCAAAGAACCACAAAGACAGTGTGAAAGACATGCATTTCACTTATAGCATTTTTGTACAAGTGAACAAAACGAGACAAAAGTGATAGAAACATAGTACTCAAAGGCATGCCATAGCACCTTTTTACACACTATAGTATAGCAGCGCTATTGTGATCTAGGTTACAGAAGTCTCTTTCTCGACTTGAACAATATTCATTAGGTTTTGGGGTAAACTTGTGATTTCTCACCCATTTTATTAGGCATTTTTGTTTCTAAAACACAGTAGAATTTGGAGCATTTCTTCCTTGACCATTAAACAAAAAGATAGCTCAGTTTTGACATTTGCTCCTTCACGCTTTACCAGACTATTTTTTTCCTGTCTACTATTCTTTCTTTGAGAGAAACTTTCTAATAGGAGAAATCTGAATTCTGAACTAAGGAATCAACGCAAGAGGCAAAGCCTTTTCCAAGTCACTGTATACTCTAGACTCCCACTACAACAATAGACCTCTCTCTGTAACTAACTCTCTAAGTAGGCCCTGGAAATTTGGGCCTGCATGTGTATAAAACTTATGAGGCTTTCTTATGAAGATCAGAAACCTAACATTCTCCCTATGAACTTCACCATTCACATTATGCTGGATTTTTTCATATTTTTTATGTTCTTTCTATTAATTCAAACCATTATCTTTCATATCTTTACTTCAATACAGTAACCTAATTGCTCCTAGACTTATAGTGTGTAGTACAAATTATTTGTGCTACTATATTTAGAACTGCAGTCATCCTGCTTCCTGCTACAAGCTGCAACCTGAGATTGATAACCATGGTACAAGAACAAAATACCTGTGAATCACGTTGGATGTTTGTTGTATCACTCATTATTGCTTTGGCTATTCCAAAATCAATCAGTTTTAATGAACCTTTGACAAGGAGGAAGTTAGCTGGCTTCAAGTCAGAATGCACAATACGTTCTTCATGAATTGTGTTGACAGCTTGAAGAATTTGCTGAAGAAATCAACAAAACAGTTTCAGATTTATTCTGTATTCTATACAATAAATAAAGTACATAAAGAGAAAATACCGAAATACAGCCATTATGATCATTTAAATAACTGGAAAAGCACAAGGAAAAATTATTTGATTCTTTCTAACATGATTATCAACAAAAGTAAATGAGCTTTTTGTTTGACACAACATAAAAGAGGTTGCTTCATATAGAATTTGAAACATGAAAACCAGAGTAAAGTAGACTAGACACCAGAACACGTTGAAGTTCAAAAGGAATTGTTTCTTGCATACTTACTCAAACACAAGATCCTGTAACCCCTGAACTGAAAAGTAATTGTGCAAAATGCAGCTTCAAAGAAATAATAAAATATTTTCAAGATTACATTGCAAACTTAAACCTGCCAATAAAATCGAAGCCAGTTCGCATCTATGGTCTGGTTGTTCCCATCTAGTTCCTTCCACTTTTGAGACAACATATGAGCCAAATCAATTTCCCCGTATTCAAGCACCATGTATATGTATCCATCATCCTTGACTCTACCATCTTTACTACTGAAGGAGCCATTTATGACTCCCTCAAACAAAGCCTTGTCAGTCACCTAATTTACAAGAGTAGGTAAAAATGAATAACACCATAATATAAATAAAGTAATCAAATCCATCACAAATACAAAACCAAGAAAATAATCACATGTAAAGTATGTTAAATACAAATCAACCTAAAATATGCATCACTACTGTCTCTATATGCACGTGACCTCTCAAAGATAACTGAATAATGATTATTTTTTTTAAACACACAAAAGTCAAACCTCTAAGAAGGAGTTGATGAACAGAAGAAAGAAACTCCACCAATAACATCTCACAAGAAAGAATCTAACCCTAGAGAGAGATTGATACAGCAGTGGAAGCCCACTGGAACACTTGTGTCCATGGTCAACTAAATAATTTGCAACTGGCCCTTTCTTTGTATGCAAGAGTGAGTGAAAGTAATAGATAACAGGAATACCCATCCAATGATCTTAATTGAGAAAATATTTTAAGCAACATTTGGTCACCCATAGCAAGTATTATGAGGAACATTGTAAAACCCGTGCCATCAACATGGAACTAAGGTAATATTTACCATATGACAATAACACGGCTTCAATACCTAATTTAGAAAAAACAAAACAAAAAGAGGGAGGAGGGTGGGAGCAGCCAGGACATCCATTATCATTATTCAAAATGATTACTACGGAATTTGGTAGTAGACTTGGACAATGTAGATAAGAAAAAGAAGGGAAATGCATACAGACACTGCTTCCCAACCTGTGTTTGACTGTCTAATTAATTCAACATATACTGAGGAATACTTAGAAAAGAATAGAACCTCCAACTCCGCGCAATTGGAGTGTATAAGCTTCCAAGTAGTCATCTATAAGAGCAGAGGAGAACCCAAACTATTGAAAGAAGACAAAGGAGGGATGTGAGACATAAAATGAAAAGATAGAATTCACTACATGGTTGGGGTAAGAGCAATACTTAAAAAGTAAGAACTGCCATGTATCATATTCATAACAGAAATAGGTTGAGAGTACCTCATAATCTATAAGCTGGATAATATTATTCTTTCCTTTCAGCCTATTTAGATACTCGATCTCCTGACAAAAGCTGTACGCAGTGGCATAATCACGGCCCTTTAGTTTTATTTTTTTAAGTGCGTAGATAGTACAGTCTGATGAAATCACTTTGTGCACCTCACTGCTTCCACCACTGCCTATCTTGCCAAGCCTTTGATAAAGCTTGCCATTGACTTTAAAAAACAACTCAGGGTCATAGGTCCTCTTCCGTGTGACCGAAGTTCCTTTACAACTTGCTTTTTTTGCTTGCTTTTCTAAGCTAGAAGATTCGAGCTTCGTATTTGAAGATGAAGTCAGAGCCTGAGGCAGTATGTTGGTAACAGCTGCAGACTCTTCCCTACTTAACATGTCATCACAACAAGAAGTATATTTTGAAATACTAGTTTCCTTTAACAAACATCCTTGTTGCTCCTTAGATAGATCACTCTGCTTAAATGTCAACTCTGCATCAATTAACATTCTATTGGTATCCTTCAGAGAATCATATGGTGATTTAACAACCCCTTGTGTTATAGGATGAGGATTGACATTCAGGTTATAATGAGGTTCTGCAGCCACATGCGAGTCACTATCCATACAGGAATTAGAACAATGAGTTATAGAATTGAACATTGGAGCTGAAGTTGAATGGACTGATGTAGTTGTAGGACATGGCAATCCCACTGCGGAAGATTGTGTAGCTGGTTGACTCAAAAAGTTTTTGAATTGCTGCAGATGATCCTGAGTAACTATTCTTCTCTTTGGAAGCAGAGAACTCTTGCCTCCCTCAGATAACAAACCAGTCTCAGACTCTGCCTGCTGCATATTGTGGTGTTTAACATGTTGATTGAATCCAATTGATGCCCCATCTGTCAATGCAAGTGAACCTATATGAGATTATATGTACTCCATTTAAGTAGCTTTTGCAACATTGACCCCTGCGTGTTAAAAGAGAGGAAAAAGAATATATATATGGCAAGGTATAGTGTCTTCTCTGGTATATGTATCACAACATCAGCAGTTATTTCTGATGCAACAATCCTAACAAAAAGGTTTAGGCTAGACTCAATCCTGGTTGGTGATATCATGAGTGCAGAAGAAATATTGGCAAATAACTAACTTTGTGTTCATTGATTACGCTTGGGAAATGAAGTAAATATAAATGGAAAAAATGGGAAATGGAGGATGTGTGGAAAAGTGTGACTCCTTCTCCTTCTCCTGGTCCTCTCTGGGATTTACTCTGTTCTGTTCTTATTTCATCATTTCTACCATTTATGTTATTTCATATCACTGTATCTGCGATCACTACTGTCTTAGCTTTTTGCATTGTAAGAAACCCATATTTGACGCATAATACAATACAAGATCTTTTTGTTCAACAATTGTTGAGAACTTGAAGGTTTACGTGAGTCCCTTACAGGTGATTATTCTTAATTTGAAGTTAAAGAATTATAGTGTAATTAATACAAAAAAAAAAAGTGTGGTGGTACTTATTCTATCCACATAAAACTACCTTGCTAACTGTCTCAGACAGTCCCAAGCCTAGGTAAAGGAAGAGGGTTGTATTAGGCCTTCAACAACTAGTCTAAAATTTGTCAAAACCCCAAACAAGGACCGGTCACGATGAACAATGTGTTAATCTTTGGCTGTTACATGTAAGTTAGCCACTGAGATAAAGCTTCTTCAATTTCGATGTAGTGTGAAATGAGCAACAATCCTCGCATTTTTTTCAAGTAAGATGTATGTAAAGAAGGAAGCTAATAAAGGAATACCTGATTAACTTTGGCACTAGGGATGTGGCTAGTATTGTAGTTTTTATCATACACAAACCTACATAAGAAAGATCTATCTTTACGAGGACTGTTAGTGGATAAATTGTTAGTAACCATAGTAAAAAAAGAAAATGCAAATTCCGGCCTAAAAATTGTAATGAAGATTTGCAATATGTCCTATAAAGTTGTATTGGTGTGGATTTGCACCTTGGTTTATTAAAGTGGCGCAAAAGAGGCAGTAATAGTAAACGCAACTAAATTATACAGAAGCAAGCTAAAGGTAACAAAAAAATTACCCTGTGGCTGCGAAGTGGCATTATTGCTCTCGGTTGAAAACCGAACCTTCTTGTGCGCACCAACACTCTGAGATTCCACCGGCAGAGAGGGTTCGTTCTTGCAACCTTCACCGGTGCAGGTGTCCGAAATCGACGGAGGTTCCTCTTCGGACTTGTTCGCGATGTTTCGGTGCGCCACCATGGAGCGCTTTGGCCTCAAGGTATGCGATTGCGTTGAAGCTGAAGAGGCATTAACGGAAGAAAGCGAAAGAGTTAGTAAACGAAAATGCGAAGCGAGAGCGGTAGTTGGAGGGATTAATCGGGCATGAAATACCGAGAGGGCGATGGCGCTTGAGAGCAGCTTGGACTTGTTTGAAGAATTCCGGAGAGGAAGGGGAAGAGTCGCGAGGGAGAGAGAGGTTAGCGTTGTCTTCCATGGAATGTTGCATTTCTAACCCCGCATGGGACTTTCCTCGTGTGCGTGGTGATGTTCTTTCATTCCCCCGCTGAAGAAGACTAACGCTATGCTTCCAAGTTCCAAATGGAAGGCATCGTTCAATTATGGTATAATTACTTTTTAATCATTACATTTTAGGTAAATTTTGAATGTGGTATTAAGGTTTTTTAAAAAAATATGCAATTTAGGTCTTATGTTAAATTTCCACCAACAAAGTCAACTAAAGACGATTTGACACACATAATTACTAATATATAAATGTAGATTGTACACACATACACTTAAACTTTGTTTGTTTTAAGGGTTGTATTATTTAAGAGGCAAGAGGAAGGATCTGAGTGGATATCCATCCTTTAGATCAAGGGATGTACAGGGAGAGAGTAGATATCCATGAACAGTGATTTTTCTCATCCTCCTCATATGCAAAGATTTGAAGGGAAAGTCACTTAGGATGGTGGTATTTTCCCTTTTTAGCTTTTTTTTTTGTTTTGTCATTCATGCAATAATATATATAATAATATATTTTATTTTTATTATTATTATTTTTATCATAATTATCATATTATGATATTTCATACTTTATTATATATATTTTCTCTTTTTTATAAATAAATTTGTTGTACAATTCACTCTATATATAATATTTTTTTATTATAAAATGTCCTCTAAAATATCTACATGGTTATGTATCTACATACAATCTAAATCAATGAATATAAAAAACTTTCAAAATGTATAAATAAATATAACAATAAATTTGTATATGCTTAGATAATATTATTTTTATGATTTTTTTTCATGTTTCAATAATATTAAGTAACTCGTATTCTTTTCGAAAATAAATATCTAATAGTATCGAAATAAATTATTCAATTGTATAGAAAATAATTTAAAATATTTCAAGTAGTTCAAATTTACACAAAAATACATCATATTTCATTATTTAAATATTTATAAATATAAGGGTAAATTTGTAAACTTATATTTTACACTTTTAAAAAAAATTAAAAAAACCTCACAAACTTCCATAAACTTTCTTCACACATCCACTCTAACATACCTCAATCCAAACAACCTCACTTTCTTCACACTTTCTTCTCAAATCCTCACACATCTACTCCCTCAAATCCTCACATATCCACTCCTCAATCCAAACACACACATACAAATAGACAACAACTATTAGGATTTTGTATGTCCCTGATCTCATCGTTCGTTGCGACGTCGTTCACGAGGGCACGTTCCTCGTCGCCTTCTTCAACAAAGGGAGGTGTAAAGAAAAAGATGGCAGCACGAGTGGAGGTTGTAGGCAACAAGGGCATTGAACGAGGGAAGGATCCAATGCATGGAGCATCGCCAAGACGTGATTGTCGCGAGAGTCCACGATGAGGCTCAAAATGATGACGTTTTCTAAGAGGGAGGGGTCGGAGACTAAGGTTTCGACCATGAGGGCGTCAAAGACGGTGGAGATAGTGCGATGGTGAAGGATCTCACGCTAGGCCTTCCAGGAAGAGATTGGGGAGTGGAAGTTGATGATGTCAATCACTCCCAGAACCCTAATCCCACCCCATCGCCACCATCGCGGGGCTTCTTCCTCTCTTTCACACCCACTTATGCCCTCACACAGCAACAACTATGTCACTCCCCCTCCTTTGGTTCCACCACCATAGTCACCGTTGCAGACCCATTCCATCTCCTTTTGTTACCCCAACGGGAGTGTCTATCCCAACTACGCTCATTCCAATGCCTTCACTCAAAATCCTAGTAGTGCCTACGTGTACAGTCCATGTTAACACTGTGTGTGTCAAATCATCACCAGTTAATGTCGTTAGTGGAAATTTAACAAAAATGACCAAATTACATGTTTTTTGTAAAACCTTAGAACTAAATTGATTTTTTTTTAATTATTGTAATAAATTGGATATTAACTCTAAATATAGGGACAAAAAGGTAATTATATCTTTAATTATTTCTCACGCAATTTCTTTTTCTACCCTCATATTTTCCTTTCTCCCTGCATAAATATTTTCAAAATTTTTCACTTTGTTTTTAAAATAGTTTTTAAATTTCACATTTTGAAAGTTAATTTTTGTTTCTAAATTATTTTTTTCTAAACTGCACGGTGAAAAAACTTTCTTAATTTTCAGAATATTTTATCTGAAAGTTATTTTTTTATAAAATAAATTCAATCGTACTATTGAAAGTTTTTTTTAAAAAAAAAAATATGATTTTTGAATTACATAATTTATAAGCTTTCTTCTTTTAAGTTCAACTATAACACAGCATATAGACAAATGTAGACAAATGTGAAGATAATGACAAGAGAAAAAGTTTGTTCTTTTAACCATCCCGAGTGCACATGAAAACTCTCGGGGGTGCAGAAAGAAATGGTATGTTCTTCATTGATTGAACTTTCTTTTGTGCTACTCAATTTGCAACCTTTTTTTTTTTTTACCTCTGCTTCCTACACCTCCACATTTTAATATGCCAAAATAGACACTGAGTGTATTGTGTGAGAGAGTTCGACTTCAGGTAAAAGAAAAAGAAGGTTTCACGTAGTCATTTGCATCTATTGAATATGTCATATTCAAGAAGCAATAAGATTATGAGTTTGAGGTTGCAAACAAAGCAATTGATTCCTTGTTCTCATACTAAACAATATGATTTTCTATAATGTTTTAACTCTTTTTTTTTTCAATTATGGCTTTTATTTTTCAATCCTTTTATTTTGCTAATAAGTCCTAACACTTTAATATTTATGAAAGAAACTCAAACTAACTTGAAACATGATTTTATGAATCGAACACAAATAATTATTATTATAGAAGCACACACTTTAGAACTTTATGAATTAATTAAAAGCTGCATTGAACACAGATAACCAGCAAATTAGACAAACAAAGAATGTTTCGACATATAACTAAAATATAATTCAAACAAAAATTAAGAAGAAATACATATGCTGACGGTGGAGAATTCCAAAATGGAAATTTTCAAAAGAATTTTTTTTTCTTAAATTATAGTATCAACCATAATTTATCAACTCTAAAAACACCTGAGCAAATTGTAGGAGGTAGCAATGTGGGCTGGCCCGCCCCGCATAGGCCTGCCCCGTGTTTGGCCCTTTCCGCTAGGAGTGCGGACTCATTTTCCTGGTCTGTCCCGCATATGAAGTAACCCAGGAGCCCACAAGCCAGCCTGCATAAGAATTTTTTTTTTCAAAAATTAAAATTTCATTAATTATAAAAAAACTTATTTCTACTGCTGAAAAATTAAAATTTTATCAGTGTTTCAATTCATTTAATTAAGATAAAATTATAAATTTTAAGTATGTGGGTTATTAGAAGGCTTGACTAAAAATAGTTAAAGTTTTGCTTTGCATCTATTTTTTCCTATATATGTATGTAAATGTATAAGGGTATCTTATCAAAGTTTTGCTACAAAAAATTTGAATGAAGATAACTAATTTTTTAACTATCCTATTGAAATTTCTTCTTTATATTATTTTTTATTAACAAATTGTACATATAAGACTTTACTTAAAACTAAATTTACTGTCACTCTTAATACTAGCTCATTTAGATGATTAAATAAAACATTTTATTTTTTAGTACATTATATTTAATTTTTTAAAATAAAATAAAATAAATGTCACACTGCAATAATGAGTGAATGGGATATGATTTTTTTTACAAAAATAAAATTAAATAATTATTTTTTATTTACGCGAGCCTGCGGGCCAACCCGCCTTGTCCCGTTGTTGGCCTACGCGAGCTGTCCCGCATTAGATTAGTGAGGCTGCCCTGCACTTTTTGGTAACAGGCCGTGGGTCAGCCCACATGGCCCACCCTGCATTACCACCCCTAACAAATTGGTGAGAAAAATGGTGTTGTGGAGAGAAAAAATGTTTTTACAAGAAATGGCTTAAATAATGTTTAACATCAAATGTACAACTAAAAATATTTTAGCATAATCAATTAACATGGTCTTCTATTTACAAAACAAAATTTATATTAAACCCTTGATTAAAAAAAATAAACTCCCTTTAAATTACTATGGAAAGGTGGAAAATCCAACACATCTTATGTTCATCCTTTTGGAATTTAATGTTTCATTCTTAACACCAAAGATTGTTTAGGAAAGTTTGATTTTAGAAATAATGAAGAATTACTTGGCTATTTTGAAATGTCTAAGCCCTAAGCCTACAACTCTAGAACGTCTATGATTGAAGAATCCATTCATGGACAATTTAACAACCACAAGCCTAATAAGGAATTATTAGAGCAAAACAATTATTTTGGTTTTGACTTTCAAAATATATAAAGGAAGACAATAACACAGATTGACCCTTTAGAAGATCTGTTAAACAATCCAAGGAAAGAACAAGAACTAGTAGGAACGAACTCAACTTTGACAAAAGGTGGATGTTATCATAAGAGATCCTAATAAAGGGGTAAGGACGATATCATCACATAAAGATCAAAATACTATGATATCTGAGATAGAACCAAGAAACATCAATGAAGTGTTATACAAGTGTTGAGTGATAATTGCAGTTGCATTTATTTTTTCAAACAAAAATACTAAGTTTTCCCCAAATGTAATATGGGGTCAACAACCATTGTCTGCTAGACCTTCTAATAGTTATACAACACGAAAAAAAAGGAAAGATAAAGCGTTAAACTAAATTGTAAAAAGTAAAAGGAATCGAAACAAACTAAGTACAATTGTTAAAAACTTTAGTTAACAATCTCTAACTAGCCTGTCTAATAGTTCTACTCAGAGAGAAAGAAAAAGAACAAAAGCCATAAGTAAATCCGAAAAAATGTAAATGATTAAAAATTAAATTCGAGAAATGTAAATGATCAAAAGCAAATTGTATGAAATGTAAAGGGCTGGAAACGTAAAGGGTAAAAAGATAAATTGCATAAATGTAAAATTTGTGAATGTAAAACAATATATTTTGAAATGTAAACTAAACACGAATTAAAATGTATTGAAAGCGAAAAGAAAATGTAAACTTCAAATCAATTCAACAATGAAAAATAGGGATTGAAACCATGGTTCATTGTTCTTCTACTTCAAATGCAAGGGACCCAAATCTTGATTCCTTGATAATGTAAACATATAATCAATTGATTCGTATGTCCTTAAAACCCATTTTCAATTGAAAACAGAATTTTGTAAAGATTTTGAAGAGAAAAATGCTAGAACATAGCATAGTATAACATGGTGTTCGAAGTGTTGAAAATAATTTTCATAATTGAATTCGTTTCGAAAGAACAATTAAGAAAATGCGAGAACGAAAGAAAAAAAAGAAAACAAACAAAGAAGAAGAACTTGAATCGATTACTTTTAGCTCAAAACGTTATACAACAAAAAATTAAAAATTGTAAACCAAAACTGTAAACTAAAATTGTCGCACCTACTAACTAACTAACTATCTCCGTATATCCTAAGTGTTACTTCTACTCTATTTATAGAGTTTTTAATCTTTACAAATGAATGGGATTTTCAATCAGGCCTAAAAACCGCTTCTAAAACTAACTAACTTTAGCTTCTTTTTCCAAGTGCAGTGTTGACCGTCTAGTACAAGTTGATCAGGAATTGCTGACCATCTACTACCGATTTCTGCATAACTTTTGCTCGTTGAGTTTCAGTTTACAATCTTCATTACTTCAATATCTTCATTTAAGCTTTCCAAAGTCAAAACCAGTTCAAAAATTGTCCTATCAAATTATCAAAGCATGTGTTTAGACAATTCAAGCAAAATAAAAGTTGTAAAATACTATTTTTATGATGTTTTCTAAAAAGTATATTATTTTGGAGAAAATACAAATCTAATCTAAAACATAAAATAAGAAAAAATAAACCTCAAGAAAATACAATTAGTCTAGAAAAATACTAAAAAATTGAGAGTTATCATCGGGTAAAAGAGCTAGACCATTTCTAGAAAAATGATGTATGGAATCTAGTAAGTCCACCCAAGAATAAAGCCATGATAGGTGTAAAATAGGTGTTTTGAAACAAGTTGGACGAGTAAGGTAAGGTTGAGAAAAATAAAGTTAGACTAGTACCTAGAGCTTATTAACAACAACAAGGGATATTTTGATGTTAATTATGTTGGAGACAAGGTTGAAAGGAAGAGAAACAGTGGAGGATGTCACTTTATTGGGAGAAATCTAGTATCTTAGACAACCAAGAAGCATGGAACCATAACTCCTTTTATAGTAGAAGCAAAGTATATATCGATTGTTAGTTGTTACTCACAACTACTATGAATAAAAAACCAACTAGAAGATTATAATGTCTATGAAGATAACATTCCTATATTTTGCTATAATAGTGCAACCATTATTATGTCAAAGAATATATTATATTACATTCTAGGGCTAAAAACTTGAGATTAAACATTACTTTATCAAGGATCATGTTCAAAAGGAGATTGAATTTGCAAGTTGTACCCATAAATGATCAACTAGTAGATATTTTTATGTGACCCCTTATAAAAGAAATATTTAATTCTTTATGAACTTTATTGGGCATGACCTTTATTCAAGAGTGATTGATTAAAATGTTTTAAGCATTAGACACATATATTCAATCATCTATCTAATGAATTAGACAACTTAGGTCATCTCATATATACATTATTATGGCTTAAAAAGCATTGAAAGCAAAACGTTTTTCTAAGTTGCATTTTAACCCCCACCTCTCTCTTTTACTAAGAAAATCATAAAGTTTTCCTTTTTAACCCTCACACATTTTGTTACATAACAATCATTTTTTGTTACAAACACTTTCTGTTCCCCAAAGTTTCTTACTAGTAATTCAAATGGAAACCAAAACATTCACCACCTCTATTGTCAAAGGTGTCACGTCGATGAAGCCCCCATCCAAGTTAAGCATCATATTCGCATCAAAGAGCTTCACGAACGAGGTCTTAACATTGGTGGGTCTCTTGAGAACTGTGGCATTATAAGCTACTTTACTGAGCCACAAACTATCTACCTAGAGTTGATAAGAATTTTTTGGAGAAATGCAATGTTGATAATGTCTTAAATGTTGGGTTTAGAGTTTAGGGTTTAGGGATATAGAACAAGCGACAAAGATTATTGATGCATTGGCATCAATAGTTTATCAAGCCCAACAAGATAGACAAGGTATTCAGAAGAAAGGGTTGTTAGAGTTGAATACTTCAAATGTACTCTTGGTTCAGAATAAAATTTTGACACAACAGATTGAAACATTAACTGCACCTATGGCTAAATTGCCCCAACAATTACTAGTTGTGCAATCTTCACATATTCAGAGTCAACCAATAAGGTGTGATTTTTGTGGAGGTGATCATCCCAACGATCACTATTCTTATAAAAAAACAAATCATCTGAAGCATAAGTAAATTATATGGGTAATTAGGGAAGGCAAGGTAGTTTCTCCAATAGGAGGTGACTATATAAAAGGATGAATACAGACCAGGGAAACCCATAATGCTTAGAGAGACTAAATTACAAAAATGGTTGAAGAAGATGGGGTCAAAATTATGGGTTATCAAGGAACTGAAGATTGATGGAACCATTGAACTTGAAGACCCATATTCGAGAAGGACAAAAGATGTGACCAGGAAATTGTTGCAACAAAAAGGTCATCCACCTTGATAAAAACAGTCGTTAAGCTATATGACATTAAATAAAGCCCTTGCTAGGAGGCAACCTAGTATTATTATTATTATTTTTATTCTATTTAATTGCTTTATTTTGTTGTTAGGATAGGATTTATGTTTTTTTCATAAAAAAAATTATAAAATTTCGTGCAGGAAATCTTGCCCAGGCGTAATACACCACGCCCAAGCGAGATGAGTTTTGACAAATGGGTGCTCTCTGGAATAATCTCACTCAGGCGTGGTACACCACGCTTAGGCGAGATGAATTTGAAAAATTGGGAGCTTTCTGGAGCATTCTCGCCTAGGCGACATCTTACTTATAGCATTTTTTAAAAACGTGAGAAAGGGCTCATTTGCCCCAAATTTCATAAACTCTTGGTGAGAGTTCCCTAAATTGAGATTTTGCCATCTTAAAACTATTCCCATTATCAATTCTTTCTCTTCTAAGTTCAATCTCTTGCTCAATTTGTGTTATGTAAGTATTTCTACATCTATTTTATGCCTTAATTCCTCTTTCAACCCATGGATTAATGTTTTTTATTTCAATTTTTGAGGATTTTGGGGTTTTAGGGTTTGTGATGATTATCTTGAATTTATGATATAAATGTGGTCGTATAGCATTGGTAGATGATTATGGTAGCCTGTTTATGAATTTGGATGGTTAGTTAGGTCCCAATCACTCATTAAACTCAATTTTGGAAATGCACATGAGGTGTTTTATCAAATGCTTCTTTGAACATTAGATTGAATTAATTGGGTTTAGATACATATTCTTATGATTGAAATTAATATATGTGAAGGTTGGTATATCTAATTTGAATGTTATAGAAAATGGGACGGACAAAGAGCACTGCAACCCAAATTGCTAAAGGGAAAAGGTTGAGAATTGAGTCCCCAGAACCACCATCATGAAACAGGTTTGGGAACAAAGATAGGTAAAAGAGATATGAGGAGATAAAAAAACTAGGCTTTTATTACAAAGAGAAGAGTACAATTGCAACTCGAGCAATATGATTTATTTTTAGAGGGGTTGTAGAGAAGGAACTGAATGAGGCTAGCAAAGCCCTTAATCAAGTAAGATCCTGAAGTAGTCCATGAGTTCTGTGCCAATGCCTGGACAAGAGGAGAAGGAACTCAGGAAATGAGATCACGAGTAAGAGGAAGATGGGTGCCCTTTGATAGAGACTCTATTTGTTCCTTTTTGAAAGATCCTTTGCAACTGAGAGATGATGATGATTGTACATATCACTAGCTGAGAGCCAGAACATATGATTTTAATGATGATACAGTAGCTAAGGAAATCTGTCTAGCCAATCACTCCTATTAAATAAGCCCAGCTGGGAAACCATGGAGAATTTTAAGGAAACACATGAAGAACCTATCTCAAGTTTGGATGGTATTCATGCTGGCCAACATGGTACCCATTGGTCATTTGTCAGATTTAAATATTCTCAGGTGTCATCTTCTCTATTGCCTTTTGAAAGATGATTATTCTATTGATGTTGCTAAGAATAACACCTTGAAATATATAAATCTGTTAGATTAGAAGTTAGCCAGAATAATCAGAAGGCAAAAGGTTCTTTGGTATTTCCTGCTTTAATAACTACTCTTTGTGCAAATCATGAGGTTGAGGTAAACCCATCAGTAAAAATCAGACCTCCAATTGATCTAAAATTTATTGTAAATAATTGTACTGCTATAAAAAAAACAAGCACCACAAGCCGGTGATGTTTCCATTCATCATTCACCAATCCATCACCCTGGTTTATCCTAATCCTCTAGGGAAGATAGGATATTGGAACAAATGTAGTAAATGCAATTGGAGCAAAGAGCCACATAGGAGCACATACAGATGCAGGAAAGTGCAAATCAAAGAGGGATAATGAAATTACAGCAAGATATATATCAAAATTTCCCTAAAGGGAAACCCAATCCCTATACGCCTCTTGATCAATTTGCAACCTACGTAGCTTGGCCTGGGGACAAGTTCTATTATTCAGGGGGACAAATCAAGCAAACGAAGCACGATCATCTACAACTGTAGATGAAGACTTTAACACAGAGCTGGATGACTTCTTAGGAAGAGAGAAATGAGAAAAAATATGGTTTTATTTTTCTAGTTTTCTTTTCTTTTCAGCTATTTATATTTTGTTTTATTTATTTATTTCCTTATTTCCTATTTTGTTATTTTATTTGCTTATTTTCTTATTTTTTTAAATGGCTTGTATTATTATTCTTGAATAATTTTCTTTGCTTATTTGTTTATTTTCTTATTTTTATGTCTTGAATTATTTTTCTTGAATCATTTTCAGTTTTAATTCAATTGTTGAGTAGTTTTCTAGTTTTATATTTCTGAAATAAATAAGAACTACAATATTAAATTTGAATTGTGAAAAAAGGACTTTGTGTTTAAATATTAAATAATGAAATGAATTAGACACAGGTTAGAAAAGAAAATATGATTGAATCCCTATTCAAAATGTAGTTGAAATTGTGATACATGAAAATTTAACAGGATGATTGATTAGAACAGAGAATGACAAAACAATAAAGAATGGGACTAATTAAATCAAGTGAATGTGTGAACCTTAAACAATTTTGAGAGTTTTTATAGATGAATTGACAGTTGTGGTTGCTTTTTTTTTTTTTGTGGTTACATCATAAAAGAGCATGAAGATGATTGAGACAATTGTGTTAATTAGGAACCTAGGGCCAAATAGCCCCTTTATCTTATTAGAATTCAATTTTTCATATATCCCTTTTGAGCCAAGAATTTTTTTTATTATTGCACCCTAAACCTTTAATGATATATTTTCCTACCCATTGACATGTTTAAGGAAGGAAAACATAGATGTAATATGTATAGAAAAGGGAATGGTTGGTTCTAATTGCTGAAAGCTCAAATAGTTGGAAATAGGAAGAATCTATTCCTATTGATGGAAAAAAAAAAGAGAAAGAAAAATTCATGTTAAAATCATGAATAAGTAAAAAGAAAATGAGGAAAAGTGTGAAGTTAAAAAAAATGGTGATTAGATAGCACATATGTATTATAATTGGATTGTAGATATGTTCTTCTTCTTTAAAATGTGCATTTTGTTATTTGTAAAACCAAAACTTTTTGGAAGCCCAACCTTATTATAACCCTGTAAAAGACCTCAAGATTCATGCTTCTAATATGTTTGTGATATGAAGATGAAATGAAAAGCAACTGTGATTTGTTATGTTTCAGTGGAAATAGAGAGAAACACTTACCTATGAGCATATGAGAATAAATTCCTTGATGAATTATCATTTTATTGTTTTGATTTGATCCTGAAAGTTGATTGAATCTATATTTTTCCATATTTGAATTTGAAAGCAACATAAGTTTCTAATTTAATCTGTTGTTCAGTGAATAAATCTGTTTTGATATTTAAACTCAAATATGATTTAGCTATATTCATTTACTTTGCTTGAGGTCAAACAAGATTCTAAGTTGGGGGGTTGATAAGTTTCATATTTTAGAAACATTTCATATTAAAATATAGGAACTTATGAATATTAATTGATAAAATAACTAAATATAAACCTTAATTTATGAAGGTTACTTAACCCAAGTCCAACTAGGTTAAATATGAGGCGTGAGGCACAACCCTAAACATCAATTGGGGGAACAGAAGGTGTTAGAAACCCTAGAGGAGGTAGTTGTCAAGGAGAAACATCCTAGATCTTCTTTTCTTGTTTTTCGTGCTTGCAATGGCCAACATGAGTGGCTAATTCTACCCTTTGGGATTGGGAGTAATCCGTTCAAACTCTTATGTATTGAGGTGATATTAAAATATAATATTTTGTTCTTGATTGATTATTGTTATTGTCATTTTATTTGTAATGCTTATTTGCCATAATCAAGATCCTTAGATTTGATTGGAAAGTACTTCTAAGTTTCTAACCCAAATGATAATGCTTAACATATTTGAATGCTAGGAATAGATTTTAAATATTAATTGCTATCAACATCTATTCGTAAGGCTAAGGAGTTTTCATAAATATGCGAGGAATCTATATTTAGGAGACTTTCTTAATAATTTTATATGCGAGGAATCGATATAAATGACTTTTATTTGGACATCAACATCAATCAAAGGATAGAATATTATTGTGTTTTTCAAAATACAAAAGAGTAAGAAGGATGAATCCCAATCCCAATTTTCCCAATTGAACCAACAAACTCTTTAATTTGCTTTCTTTACAATTCTTGCAATCATTATAACAAACTCCCAACAAAATTTATTATTTTATTTTCTATTTAGTGAATTTTATACTTGATAATTCAACTGTTTTTTGTGGGTTCGACATTCGTCCTTAGGGACAAATTGTTGCTTCTGACACGGTACATTTGCTATAAAAAAAGTCATCAAGTTTTTGTTGTGGTGGTGATGTCGAGGGTGTCGTATTGCGAAGGGCGCAAGGGTTGGCTTCCTACTTTCCTTGATATCTATTGATTTTTTTGACATTGGCTATTAACGGACTATTCTTTCTAGTATTTACTGATTTGGATAAATTCTACTATGTTGGTTTAGGGGCTCTAATGTGTTGATCTCAGTTTTCTAGTTTTCCACTTGTTTTTGTTGTTTTGTCTACTCATGTGTGCAGGGTATAATATATTATATGTGTGGTCATTGTTTAGGACTAAACATGTACATTAGGGATTAGAGAACCAAGCCTAAACTTATTCCTTATTGAATCTTTTCTTAAAACTATTTTTGAATAATGTATAGGTAAATTTTGAAGAATGTAAATGAAATTAGCTATTTACTTTGTATTGGTTATGCAAAATTATGGATAACTTTATTCAACACTTTAAGTGATGGGCTATGGCAACATAGTGGTGTGGAGTGATTTCTGCCCACCACAATAGTTGTTCTAGTGGAGTGATTTAAAGTAGTAATGATGCAGACCAAATAATAGGATGAGTGTTAGTGTAAGTCCTCTAAACAATGTCATTAGGGTTTTTTGTGGGAGGGGGGTTATATGGGATTTCAATTTCAAAAAATGAATTGAATAGTAGTCAATCTTGGATAGTGGAATGACCTCTGCTCTAATATTTTTTATATATTAAATAATTAATCATATATGTATATATATGTATGTATGTATATTGATGGCATAGAATTCTACAATTGTAATAGTAGTAAAAATGAAGAAGAGTTGGATTAGAAGATGATAATTAATTATTCCTATTTGGGAAACTTGTATTTGACTTTTGTTGATTTCCCCTTGTATATTTTGTTGACACTAATGACCTTTGATTCTCACACAGGTGGTGCTATGTCTTTGTCAATAATCTACTACTTTTTGTTTATGTGATCTTTTTAAGTGAATTTAGCATAGAAAGCATATGGAGCTTATGCAAGCCTTCATTTTAAGAGATTCACAATAAGGTTAAGTGGTATGAAGTGGTGGAATGGCAGCTGGTTTGGTACATAACTCCATTAATGATGTATAACTTAGTATACTTAATTTTT
Organism: Phaseolus lunatus; assembly: GCA_013389735.1. Classification (NCBI taxonomy): domain Eukaryota; kingdom Viridiplantae; phylum Streptophyta; class Magnoliopsida; order Fabales; family Fabaceae; genus Phaseolus; species Phaseolus lunatus. The sequence continues at coordinate 43,081,438 of CM023864.1, read as the reverse complement.
TATTATATTTATCTCTTCATTTATTTTATAAACATTGAAAATGAATAACTTACAACTATTTTTATTTATTTCAGGTACCGGATGTTGGAAGTGATGTTCCATCATCAAACCAAAACATTGTAGGATCAAGCAGATGGAGCATGACAAATTAAGATGTATCTTGTATTGTGTCAAATGTCGAACATTAGTTATTTTGCAAATTTTAAGTTATTATTTCATGTAATCGTACTTTGGTATACTTTTCAAGACATGAACTTTGATCTATTAACAAATGAATGTCTTCTTTTACTATAAATTTCTGTAAATATTGTTGAATTATTTTATTAGTATTCATGAATACAAGTTTAACAAAATTATAAAATTAATTTATGAAAACAGGGTTAATAATATTATGAAAACATGTTTAATTATATTATGAAAACAAGTTCAATTAAATATTAAACATTATAATATTTAATACTCAAATTACAACAGTTGCAACTAACGTATAATATTTCACAATTTATTATAATAATGATCATTACAAATGTCGTACTATAATGTCAATAATGACGTTTAGAGGCACCATTATTTGCGTTGAAATCGTTTTGATCATTTAAAAATTATGACATTTATAATTAATATAAATTACAAATTTAAAAACGTTACTTTATACAAGATGTTAAATGGCGGGTGCTACAATAATTCGTAATAGACCATCATATTATACTTTGTGGTGACTAGATCTATGACAGTATGCAGAATCATCACATGCGTAAATAACAACGTTTGTAAATGACATTATATACAAAAATAACTGTCATCACATACACAATTTTTTGTTATGACAAATTGAAGCCTATTTATAATATCAAGTCAAAAATGAACTTTGTCCAATTAGTTTATGAATCTGAGTCTAAGATCAAAATGTCAATATCAAGATCAAAGGTCAAGCTTGTGCCTATTTATAAACCAAAGTCGATAACAAACTAAGTCCAATTATTTTATTAGTCAAGTGGGAGCCAACACCTTTTGAGGGTTGAGTTCAAACCTATGATAGAGGCATAATGCGAGTTATTTCCCCTAAAATTAAGTTTAAACCTCCAAAGGTCTAGTTTGAACCTCAAATATTTTAAATTACTTTTCTTTTAAGGTAACATTCAAATTTAAAAATTCAAATATGAATCTAAAATAAGTTAAATTCAAACTTCTAATTATTTTATTAGTCAAGTGTGAGCCAATTCCTCCTTTTTAATGGTTGAATTCGAACCTATCATAGAGTTATAATCCAAGCTCATTCTCCTGAGATTAAGTTTGAACCTCTAATATTTTTAACTTTTTTTTTGGGTAACATTTAAAGTTAAAAATTCAAGTGTGAACCTGAAATAAGTTAAATTCAAACTTTTTCTCTTAAGGTTGAAGTTGAAACCTAAAATGTCTAAACTAAAAATAATTTAAACTCAAGTTAAATAGTACCATGTTAAAATATAATTAAGATTCATTACACAAATATCTTATAAGCTATCATAGTTTTTTGAAACTTAAAAGTTAAATAGGATGGTCATTCCATGATTTACATCCAAATCTCCCCAAATTTTACCTTATAACAAAAAAATATGGAAATAAGATCGAAGGAGAAAATATTCTCATTAATTATTATAATTATTTTATTACCAATCTCTAAAAGATATTGTTATGTGGTTATATGACATATAAACCCATAATATTTCATCAAAATATAAGTATCTACCTGTTAGAATTAAGAAATAAACTCTCTCATTTATATAAGGGGTTCAAGAGATACATATCATTCATCCTTATAATTATTTCAAATATACTTCATGTTAATAACTTGAGTGTTTAGCAAGTACCCTTATTACCAATCCAAAGACGAAGAGTCTCATTCTATCAACGATCAAAGTATTTGTCTCATTTTTTATAACTACAAACTATTTATAAAAATTGGTGATTTTTCATGGAATAATTTTGATTAACCTTTTCAAAATACATATTATAACTATCTTTTCTCTTTAGAATAGGTGTTTAACAAATTCTACAAAATGAAAATATTTCCAAATTGCTTTCTCTTTCTTAAAAATTTATGGAATAAGCCCTCTCAAATACAAATATTTGATTTCAAAAAAGGTATTCTTAAGTCCAACTTTACATGTATTCTAGTAACATCAAACAATTGTTCAGATTTACTATTTCAAGACATGCTTATCACAATTTGTTTCAAAATTATTGGTTCAAAACCCTCTACAAACAAACACTACCTATGAATAATCCATTTTAGAAACTCCCACAACGATATGACGAAAGCAAAACTCAATCATAAATGTTATTGTTTAGGGTTGTCGATGACAAGTGAAAAACCATAAAATTGAAGTAATATACCATTTTATCTTATTAGGAAGTGACACACATGTACCAAACATTGTACTAGTTCTAAACGGAAAATTTACCAAATATAAAAATACTACTATGCTTTTTATATTAATTTTAAATTATTTTAGATTTAAAACCGATTTTAAAATTGGTATCAAACCGTTCTATAAACATTCAAATCATTTTATTTTAAAAATATAGATTTGGATTTAAAATGTAATTCAATGATCTTGATTTTCCATCTATAAAAAACCAAACTGATAATTTTAAAAAAATAAAATATGTTGAATTTAATTCCAATCCAATTGTTTAGATTTATATTAGATTTAGATTTTAAATTCTCTTAAAAAAAACTATGGCTACTCACTTTTCAGTGCTAAACTCTCAAAAGCGATTAACTTAAAGTATAAATAAAGTATAAAGTTAAATTGTTTAGATGTAGGAAAACTGGATTAAAAATGGATAAATTTTAATGAAAAATTTGTAGATGAAATAATTGATGTGATTGAAATGTAAAAAAATTGTATAATTCATTTATTTACCAAAACATCTCTGCTTTGAAATTGTGAAAGATTTGAATTAAAATAAAAATAAATATTTTTATATAAAAATTTATACATTTATTTATGTATTTGTATTTGAAATTTATAATTTAAAAATAAAAATAATAATAATCTTTTTAGAACCAATATTATGAGGTAAAGGATATAAATAAAAAAAATATTTTAATATTTAATTTTAAAAAATTATTTGTTTTTATAAACAAAATAATTTTTATTTTTAAAAATAAATTGTAACAAAACTCATGCCCATAATCACCTAAAATCATAAAGTCTCATTTTGATATTTACTTGTTAAAAGTGCTTTAATTAGTAAATTAGTACACATGTAATTTAATTATTAGCATTTAATGCCGCTAATTCATTTATGAAGGAATAAAATATTATTTGGATGAACAATAATTTAATTGAATCATAATTGATTATGATTTAATGTGTAATCGATTATGACAGGATTTATAACTGTACGTATGTTCTGAAACTCTTATTTCACAATATTACTAACTTAATTAATTAAATGCATTTGAGGACAAAATGGTCATTGTACATAAATTTATCACAATTCAAATCAGCCTATCCAAAAATATTTCATCCCCGTGGCCAACAGTAAACAACCTAATCCAAACTTAGCTCTTAGTAAAAAGTGACACACATCTCAAATTGTACCACATATAACAAACATTGTACCTGGTCTACAGAAAACATGTACAAAATATTAAAAATTGAATTATTTTTAAAATTCTTAATTACTTGCACATTTTATAAAATATGAAAAATTCTAAAAAATTTTAATTCTAAAAAATATTCTTAGAAAATATATAATAATTTTAAATTATTTTAGATTTAGAACTGATTTTAAAAATATAAATTTTAAAATTGATATTGATATCAAACTAATTTATAAACATCCAAACTATTTTCTTTTCCAAAATAGAGATTTAGATTTATCATTCAATCTAATTATTTAGATTTGAACCTCCAAAATTGTAAACTAGTTTTTCAGAAAATATAGATTTAATTTAATTTCAATCTAATTATTTAGATTTAAATTGGATTGGGATTGAAATTTTAAAATTCACATTCGCTCACTCTAGTGTGTAAAGTTTCTTAAGGGTTTATATGAAAAAAAAATGAGAAGTATTTTTTCTAACACCGTAATATAAAACGTTTCAACCTTAAAATAAATTCACATAAAAAATAATATCTCCCATTATACTTATAATAAATTCATAATGTGTAATATAAGGTGTAATTTGTAAACCCCATAAAACACAAAGCGCAAGAGTGTCTCCACGTGTTTTTTTTTTCTCCCTTCTCTTCTCTTTAATTTTTCTCCTTTCAAACCTCGTGCAGGAATCAAATCAGTTCTACTTGATTAAAATTTCAAACTGGATAAGTTTTCTTTGACTTGAAATATTCATGATTTTTTTCCATGATTTTGTAATCAATTTTAGTGCAATCAGTTAAGAAAAATATCATCTCAACTTGTTTCACCATATAATGAAATTTGGTTATATTTGGATAATTTTCTCTAAACTCCCAAATTTAGTATAACATTTCTAACTTAAACTTGAGAAGGTTGTTTTGGAGATAATTCTTCAATCAAGGGAAACTATATATATGTCGATTGAACTAATCTTAAATACAACTTGAAAAATAGATTGAGCTGTTGGAAATATTAAATTTTTGATACAAGTTAGGGTTTTGGTCTACAAAATATGTTAAATTTGCTCAACACAAGCTTAAGTGCATTGTGCTGCAATTTTTGGATATTCTCTGTCCTGAATTTTCTCAGCTCCTGAGTTTTGGGCTTGAACGAATGCCTAATTCGCTCAGCCATATTCTCCCTATGCTCAAGTATATTAAAATTTTAGAGTTTGGTGCACTGTCGACCTCAAATCTGCTTAGTGTTTTTCCCTTGCGCTTAAGCGAATTTTACATGCAAAGTTATGGAGATCTTAATCTCAAATTTGCTCAATGAAATTTTCCTATACTAAGCGGATTTGAGTTGCAGTTTTGGGGTGCTCTTAGCCTCAAATTCGCTCAAAAAAAAAATTTCATACGCTAAGAGGATTTGAGCTGCAATTTTTGGATGTTTTTTGCCTCAAATCCGTTCAGCCAAATTGTATGCGCTAAGCCAATTTTCCTGGGCTTAAGCCCTAGCTTAATTGGCTCAAGCCATTTTGACAATATTTTGTCATTTTTCTTATCAGTCTTTTTTTTTTTCTTCTTTCCTATGAGTCATAAAAGTGAATTAAACCTTCATAAAATTTATTAACTTGATAATTGTAATTTATTACAACTTTCTAATGTTAATATTTGATTCAATTAATGTAATTTGAATATTTTAAACAAGTGATAAGTGTTAAATTCAACAATATTTCATACAAAAAGATAGACACTTATGGACTTTATTTGAGAAAATAGTTATAATTCAATCTCTAATTTAGGATTTTTAACCTTTTTACATATTTTTGGATTAGAAGATGAATATGAACGATTTATTCCCAATTTTGTGTTATTTACACGAATTAAGGAGAGATGAAGAAAATGGATATATTATAAATTGAGATGTCACTTAGCCCAAGCCCAATTAGGTTAAATAGAAGGCATAAGGCATAACCCTAGACATCATTGGGAGGAACCAAAGGAAGGAAACCCTAAAGGACATTTGTCAAGGAGAAACACTTTGGATCTTCTTTTCTTAGTATTCATGCTTGTAATGTTCATCATGAGTAGCTAATTCTTTTCTTTGGAATTGAGAGTGTCTGTTCAAACTCTTATGTATTGAGGTGATATTTATCTATATATTTAGTTCTTGATTAATGATTAGTATTATCATTTTATTCTCAAAGCTTGAAACTGTTCATGATTTGGATCCTTAGATTTGACTGGAACGTACTTCTAAGCATCTGACCTAAATGATAATGTTTAACATATTTGAATGCTAGGAATATATTTAAAATGTTAATTGCTTTATAATATCTATTCGTAATGATAAGGAGCTTTTATAAATATGCGAGGAATTGATATTTAGGAGACTCTCTTAATAATTTTGTATGCAAAGAATCGATATGTATGATTTTTATATATGCATCAATGTCAATCAAGATGGAATGTTATATGTTTAAAACTATGGAAGAGTGAGAAGGATTAACCCCACCCAATTTTCTTAATTGAAATCTTTTACCCATTTACTTTGCTTTTATTTAATTCTCATGCAAACTATTGTCAATATCAAATCAAATCAAATTATTGTACATATTCTCATATTAAGTGAATGTTGTGATTAGGATTTTAAATAACGGTTCCTTGTGGGTTTGATATTCGTCCTTAGGGACAAATTATTACTTTTGACTCGGTACACTTGTCGTCATCAACCAATAAACCTAACCCTTATTAAAATGAAAAGTAAATACTAATTTGTAAATGATATGGATTGGTGTAAATGATGGAAGGTGTATGAAATTAAGATATGTGTGTAATTGATTGATAGATCTTAAATAATGTATGAGTGATTGATATGCATTGTATATGAATATTATGTACTGTATGAGAATGATGAAAGCTTGTATGAACTTGATGTCATACATTTGAGATAACGTATGAGATATTGTGTATTAGTACATTAAGTATGAAAAGCATATGTTTAACAGAGATCCTCTAGCTTCATTGATGATATAAGTCACATAGACTAATATATCAATTGGTGTGAAGTTGATGAGTGAGTTCATAAACACCGTGACCGCTTGTACTCACACAATTTTTGATGTTTAGACTTACCCTGATCATTTATCTTAGATTCGTGTGTAAATTTAAGTCTTAGGTATTGGATTAGATGTTAGTCTCTGGTGGGGACATACTTAATGAATCTTCTGAAAGACGATGAATCCATATGTAGTCAATATAATTGAATAAAATCAAAGTACTAGGGATTGAAAGGAAGTCAAGGTCTGTGATTGCAAATGAATTCATGTGGAGTCAATATGATTGAAATGAAATCAAAGTATTGTGGATTGAAATGAAATCCAATGATTGTGATTGAAAACAGATCCATGTGTGGTCTATATGAATGATGTAATTGGTATTGAAAATTTATATGACGACATTTAAATAAATTTTATGAAGGATTAGTCTGATTGGTTCTTTTTGCATAAATTGTGTATGTTATGAAAACAAATTTCATTAGTTTATCCTTTCTTTTCTTGTTGTATTGTGAACTGCAATGACTATGTACAGGATCAGATGTTGATACAACTACAAGAGCATCTAGGAGGCCTTATGACTTTATTTTGGGGCTTGGTTCTATAAATATTTGTATTTATATGTCCTAAACATGTATTAGGAATATTTTGAAAAACTTTAAGCTTTATATGAACCCTGTAAAACCTATTTTTTAATATTTAGATATATTTTTGAAGTGTTACATAATTGGCTTCAAAAGGGGGATTGAATACAACCTTAGCCTTTCTTTTTCAATAGATAAAATAATCAGGTTATCTAGTAGACCGTCTAATGAATCGTCTATTAGGGTCATCTAATAAATCATCTAGTATGATTGTCTAACAGGTCCTCCAACAGTAAGAATTAAAACATAAAATTAATGAGAGATCAACCCAAGAAATTTATCATGATTCACCCAAATTCGGGCTACATCTAGTCCCCTTAAGTCATTATTTAAGAGCTTCCACTAACCAACTAGTTATCATAAGTAATCTGATCTCTTTAAGTTATAAAGAGCATTTGCACCTATCTAGGTTACATCTTCTTAACCTACCCTGAGATTAATAATTCAAAAGAAAAACAATGAATGAAAAAACACTCTCAAAGAGAGCAAAGAAAACTTACACGTGTATAACTTTACACAGTAAAGAATTACAAAGATTTCGCACTCAACCCAAAAGGTTAAATGCTCTAATAGCTAGATTAGACATTCACTGCAAATTTTATATTTTCAGTAAAATCACTTGAATAACTTGAGTTGTTTGGCTTTCCTTAACTTCGTTCTTCGCCTTCAATCCTTTTATATAGCTTTTGAATTTGTCCTTTGATACCTGAATTGATTAATTCTAAATTTTGAAATCTTTTCATCTTTTCATCTTTTTCGTGCTAAAAAACAAACAAAAAAAAACCTTTTATAATCTTTCAATTTGTTTTTGTTTCAAATTTGTTTAAAAAAAGTAATTCAAAAGTATCCACAATGAGTTAGTAAAGATAGAGTATTAAAGATTTTCATTTTTTTAAAATGTTTCTGTTTAGAAAAGATCGAGAGATATTCACAACAAATTAAACAAGATATTTACAAGACTTAATTGCACAAATCAATTTAGGAAAAGATGAATTTTAAAGATATACAAAAAATTACGACGAACAAAGTCATTATGAAGATTCAAATATTTTTGTTTTTAAACATAAAATTTCTTTTATTGAACGTGTTTTTAGTAAATATATGAATTCATACAATTTCGTTTAACAATTATAAGCAAGATTTTTTACTCGTTCAACATGTTTATCAAACTGTCTACATGAACAAATCTGTAGACACTCGAAGAGTCTACTCTATACTACAACTGTACAAATTATTGTTAGAAGCAAGTAACACATTCAAACTGAATTCTATTATGCATTTAACAAGCCTTATCATATCGTTTAACGAATATATGCTATAGATGCTCAGACTATCTATTAGACGGTCTATCATAAACTTATGTTGTAAACGTTCAGATTGTCTAATAAGCACCATAGCTGTATAAACATTGTTTAGATCTTGCAATATACTAGTAAGCCATTCAAAAACTTTTAGTTATCGTCAAAACATAAAGACATGAATTAATAAACCATCTAGTGATCATTAGATTGTTTAGGGGCTTAATAAACCTCTAGACAAATCATCAAGATTGTTTAGGGTCTCAACAATGAGTCATCTTTTTATAACCTCATATTCAAAAGTCCAACTTACATTTTTTGTAAAAATATGGTTTTTGTTTCTACGCCATCACTACTAATAAAAAAGACTAAAATACCCTCCCTTATTGCACCACACCACCATTATCACCATCACTACCAAAACTGTTGCACAATCGCCACTGTAGAAGAAGAGACGGAGAACGCTACATAGGAAGCATGAGAGAGAGAGAGAGAAAGAGATAACATGTTGTGAAAAAAGCTTATTCCAAAAAGCTGGTTCTGAAAAACTCATTCTAGAAAATGCATTTTGGAAGATAATATATATGTCTTGGAAAGCTTATTTCAAAATGTATTTCATGCATTATGAAAATTCCATTGCAAAGATCTTGTTTCAAAAAGGTATAATTACATTTTTTGTCCCTACATTTTGGGACAATATTCAATTTAGTATAGTGGTTTTTAAAAGAATTAATTTGGTCCCTATATTTTTTAAAATGTATTCAAAATGGTCCTTTTCGTTAAGTCGCACCTTACGGCGTTAAGTGCTGCTTATGTGGCAGAGAAAGCTGCTTATGTGGCACAGAGAGGTGAAATTGAAAGATGGTGAGGTGGCAATTGACTGTGTTCTCTAACACCGTAACCCCGCATCGTCACCTCCGGCATCTCCTCCATTGTTGTGTCTCCTTCATGCGAGCCTATTGTTCTCCTCGTCATCAATGGCGTCGCTTCTGTTCAAGATAATGTTGAAGATATCGTCACTGCTTGCAATAGCAGTTGTCTTCATGCTCGCCTCCCGTGGCCGTCGTTTGCGCTTGTCGTTGTTGCACCCTTGCTGTCGTGCTCAATGAAGCCAAAAGAAGGGTGTTCAACACCTTCTATCGAAACGCCTCACCGGTGTTGGAAGCGCTTAGGAGACAACGATTAATTGAGGTTTTCTCCAATTTGAGATCATTTAGGGTTTCGATGGCAGCGCCAATTTCTAGCTTTGGGGTGCCTGGGACTTTTAACCAGCGGACAAGACTGTCCTTCATCTCAACCACCCCTACGAGGCAATGAATTCAATTCAGGCTTTGAATTGAATTTGGGATTTGGGAGCAGCAACAATGGTTGGTTCTTCTTCTATCCTCCATCTCTTCTTCGTTTCAATTTTTTCATTCAATCTATCCTCTATTTTTCATTCCTCCACTCCCAAATCATTAACATTTCAACTTCTCCAACTAAATTCTTCATTCCCCTTTTTTAGGGTTTTCTTTGCTTTTCATACTAAAACTATTCTTTAACTTTTCATGTTTCGTAATTGTAATTGGAAGATTTGAGTTTGACGAAGAAGATGATTTGGAGTGAAGAAAGATGCTTCAGTCATTCCTTGTTTTGTTGCTGGTTGCTGCGATGATTCCACAGTTTAAAACTTGTATGTAACATTCCGAAAACTTTGTTGTCAATCTTTGCTTGGAATGAACCCTCTCGACATGATCGCCGGTGGTTTTTGGACTAGTGGTTGAGAGTGGGGAGAAGGGTGGTGGTTTGATGTTTTTCTGTGTGAAACCAATTTCATGCCTAACAAATCTGATGTGTCTTTCCACATAACCTATTTTCTCTACCACGTATACAACACTTAACATCGTAAGGTACGACTTAACGAAAATGACCATTTTGAATACATTTTAAGAAATATATGGACCAAATTGATTCTTTTAAAAATCACTATACTAAACTGAATATTGTTCCAAAATGTAGGGACAAATAAAATAATTATACCTTTCAAAAATAATGCTTTGAAAATTATGTTCCCAAAATTTCAAAAAGTGTGTCCTATAAAATTTCCAGAACAAATAATCCAGAAGTCACTTTAAAGATGAGTAAAATGACAATTTTGAAAATTCTGGAGATGCGTCAAGAAGTTGTGAAGAAGTTGTGGCAGTACAGAAAGAAAAAGCCCTAAAAATATTATCTCGTTCCCTTTCGTTCCGGTATGAGTATTCCAAAATGTAAAAATCACGTTCTACAGAACCCATTTTGGGATGCATGAACTGTTATAGAAGGTAGAAAGAAATATTCTATCTTCAGCTAAGTAATCACGTTATCCTAAAAAATCAAGCAAAACAGTTATTTTTAAAGCCAACGCTAGAGTTACGAAAAACATAAAAGACTACTAAAGAGATGTTTAGAAAAATCAACTCACTTTGGATTTCATTAATCTTTCCTATACGCAACTATCTTCATTCCTATAATTTTAACTACAGTTTCCATCTACACTGCTTTCCCAGTAAAGATTCAGTTATGGTCATGGCAATCCAAACTCCTTTCATATTATCTTCATACTTGTTTTTCCAAGGATGAATTAAAAGCTCAGATTATGTTAAATGATATAAACAAAAAGAATATACAGAAGACATTAAATTACATTTAAATGTGGAAGGGAGGGAAAACAAAGCCACTCGTCAACGGGACTATAAGGATCTCTCCCTCTAACTATGGGTCAAAACAAAAATATGCTCACTTACTCGATAGACTACAATCTTTCTTCAAGCCTAAGAATTTTACACAAGAAACAAAAAATGAAGATGTCAGCACAAAAAACATTGATTAGAGGGAGAAAAAAAACTGACTCTATTAGTTCTGCTATATCTATTGGTAGAACACGTTGGTGCAGTGTTTTCCGACCTTTAAATTGGAGCTCTGAACTGCCCAGGGTGTAAAATAAGTAACATGCAAACAAAATCTTCAGGGTTGCAGAAGCCAATCGTAGAGTAGAAATCTCTCCTGTTATAATAACAGCAATAGCCACACCTTGTCTTTGAAAGGCCGCAGAATTGGAAGTTGAAGCACAAATGCCTTGGAATTGGTAATGATATAAATCCGATTACCGCGCAGAGATGATGGAACAAATGAAACATGTCTTCCATTTAAGCTTTTGTTCCGTTGTAATTATATAGAACGTCATTATTGTGGTCAATTTGATTGGCAAGAGACTGCTGTAAGCACCTGCATTCTGGTAAGGGGTACGTGTAGACAGAAGTTTTTCTGTTTATTTTTCTAACTCTAGGTACCATGATTCCTTTGCGGTCACTTTCACTGAGCATGTCTTCCATCTGATCCTTGAAAGCTCTCCAACTGTAAAACCGATGTACAAATATTTCCCATCATCTAGTGTTTTCCAATGATGGCATAGCCTAAGCCCTCAAACTAAATCCAGATGACAACTAAATATAACATTCAGACAAAGATGGACAACTACAGTAAGATACCTATTGGCAGTTTGATTCAAGCCAAACAAAATTAAACAATTAAACATAATGTAATTCTATAAAAACAAGGTTAAAAAAACTGCCCACCATGGTGCTAGCGAACAGTTCTTACAAATCAGAATTTACTAGTAAAAAAACTACTGAAAATTGCATAATATACAAGACCACAACACAGCCCCGTAGTCCTGAAGTTAAAACGCACCAATTTTTATGATTAATAAGCAGGATTCTATAATCCCTTCCATTAACAGCTATGACTTCAGCAAAGAAAAATCTCTAAAGAACCAACCTACTGACAGTTTGATTCAAGCCAAACAAGATCTATAATTATTAAGTATAATGTAATCATACAAAAAAAGGTTTTAAAAAATAAACTGAAAAACATGGCCCTAGAGAGCAGTTAGAATTTACTAGTAATAAAAACTACTGAAAGTTGCATTGTTTATAAGATCACTACACAACCTGGTAGCCTTGAAGCTAAAAGGCATCATTTTTATGGGTTAATAGACAAAGTATAAAATCCCCTCCATAAACAGCTTACTTCAGCTTAGAAATATTTGCAAAGGACCAATTGATGGTTTTCACTATCTTGTATTTTATTTTGCTGTGGCATTACAGGATTATAGTGCATATTCAGTGGTAGGTTAGTATCTGATGGCTCTAGCAATAAAATGTCATACAAAAATCAATACTCTTCAGCGTACACCAAAGTTCAAGTGTTGCAAATATCACTTTTTAACAATAGGTGGGTGTTTGGGAATGGATTATTTCTGGAAACTGGTAAATTTTCCAAATAAAAAACTCTTATAAAATGCTGAAAAAATAGGCAATTATTTCTCAAAAATTAGTTTAAACCAAATAATATAAATCATAAGATTCACATTCAAATCTAGGGGGAACTCCAATCGGTAAATATATTATTTCGTAGAACAGATCCGTGCCTACTATATGAATCCTACAAAAGTAACTCTTATCTTATCACTCATTTTTTTTTTATCAAGACAGCATATGATAACATGGAACCACATTAAATATTTCCCACAATCCTTTGAAATGTATAAACAGAGTATATAGCATCCATAAATGGAGGATGAGGGAGAGAGAGAGAGAGAGAACATACCTAATACTCAAGTCATCCAAAAGAACAACAAGCTTGCGTTTATCTGGGATAATTGTCTTAGCATGGCCATCATACAGGAATCTTCTATGGCCCATCAAAAAATGAGGGAAGTTACCACCCTGAGTTGTTACAAAAACCTCACTAGACAAGCATACTGTGTAGTCCAGCGCAGCTAATTGAGAAGAATAGCCCTAGAAAAATATGAAAATAAGCATTGGAGCATATTGGAAACTCCCCACGAACATACACTCTATGAAAAAGTATAATTAAATTAAACTCGTATATAAGATTTTATTTATTCATTTTATTTGTATTTTTAAGCACAGAAAAGTTGCAGCAAAAACGTACTTACAAGTTATAACCAACCATCAAGACATAAACTACTAGATTGAGTGGATAAAGAATCATAATAGAAAGCCATTGACATCCTTTATGCTTTTCGGAATTGAAACCTAGTTACATCCTTTATCACATGTTCATTCTTGAGGTCAGTGTATAAACTATAAAAATCAAAAAATAAAAGCGCAGCAATTGAGGTCTAAAACTGCTGATAATTTTTTCAAATTGATGAGCTTCAGTTTGCAGGTCCAACCCAAATCCATGACCTTACATTTGAAAATTTTAGTGAATGGTTGTAACAACTTAGAAATTTGTAATAAGCTAAAAGTGAGATTTTATTGCACACGGCCAACTATACTATGGTAGTGAACATTGAGCTTTAAATAAATGAGAAAAAATGGGAGTAGTAGGAAGGAATGAATATATTAAGAAGAATATGTGGTCATATAAAAGATACAAAGTGACACCAATTGAGGAAAACATGATAAATAATCAATTAAGGTGATTTGAACATGTGAAAAGGTGAAGAGAATACAAGCATGACTTTTAGCTTTCTGAAAAAATATGTATAGGGAGATCAAGAAGGATATTAAAGGAAATTATTAAAAGGAATTTCATTTAAATTTTCCATTAGAATTTGGTTTCAAAACAAGTTCAATAATGTTTATGTGATTCATGTAACTGATTGATAAGGCTATTTTTGTTGTTGTGGTTCTTGTTATTACGAGTCTATGCCACTGACTCCAATTAATTAGTTATCAAATTTTCTTAAATGTGTGTTATAAATATTTATATATTTAACCACTGCAAGGACAAAAAAATTATAAATATTTGTTGCATGAGAAAAGAATGTGTTGCTTCAGAGAGTTTTAAACTAGACAAGTATACTAGAATCAAGTTAATATGCTCCAGTCTGCAGGCTACTATGAGAAAGAAATCAAAATAAAACATAAACCGAAGCACTTTGAAGCCATCCAGTTTCATAGAATGAATCAAGACATTTTGTTATTGTTCTAGTTTTCCAACTAGCGAGGATCTTTACCATAAAAGGAGCAAGCTCATCCGATGTTGCAAGAGATTCCTTTGTATAAAGATAGGGAAACATCTTCATCAAAGGAGCCAAATATCTCTCTGCATGATATATTTTCCCAGAAGCTATGTATATTGAAGTATTGTTATCAAATCCCATGCCACGCAGCATCATTCCAACCTACGTAATTAAGGAAAATAATATGCAACTAAGATCAGTCTCTTCTATATAATATCAGCTTTCACACAATTTTAAATTGCAACATTAGTCTGATTTTCTTCTCATCATACCATTCTTTCACTAAATTAATTAAAATGAAAGTATGTAGTGATTGTGAAACTAAAATCTATTGATGGCATAACATTCTGAACTCAATAACATGAGTACTTGAGATCAGATTTACGCCGAGAAGAAAAATAAAAACAGAATTTAAGATCTGATCAGCATTAAAAAGTAAAACGGACCTCTAGTGGGGTTAGTGGGCATTTTCCTTCAACCCGATTAAGGTCAGGTAAAATTATGCGGTCCTTTCTTTTAAATTTTCCCTTCCACCCTTTTTCTCGAACTGAATCCATTTCCAACTTTTCTGCCTCTCCTCCATCATATACACAACAAGAGAATGCCACCATATCCTGCATATTGAGAAGATTTAGTCAATAACAAAGCTGATTCAATCCTTCACCGTTTCCCTACAGTCTCATATATTGACACTAACTACCAGTTCCAACCTAATTGAATGCATCAGTACCTACCTCTTCAAAACGAAGATGCACGGCAATGTATTTTCCATCTGTCCTAGAGCTCTTCTCAATCATTCGGTAAACTAATTTGTTTGCTAGCGCAGATATTGAAAAAGAAAACCTCAATGCTTTATAATTAGTAAGACATCGTAGAAATTGAATATGTGGAGGAACACTCATTGCCAAACGATTGGCAAATGGAGCTATTCGAATTACCCTGCATATGAAAATAAATATTTTTACATCAAATTATTTGAATAAAAAATCAAAGTTGTGTCAAATTAAGTTTAACTCATTTCAGAGTTCAGTTTCATCTAAAACTTTTTTATGAAAGGAAAAAACCAACAGTTTTCGTTTTATAAAATATCAAAAGTATGAATAAAAAAGATGAGGAGAAAGTGTCCAATACCAACCCTTCCTTTTGCAAGATAGGAGAAACAACTCCAAGGTAATAACTGACAGGAGACCAAGCTTGAACTTTGATGTTTGTGATATTACTCATATTGTAATTATGGCGCTCCATTAGTGCCTCAGGCAGTTCTTTGACCACCTTCACATAACCATCAAGTGTGGATATAAAATGATCTTCGTCATATACATCCCCAAATTCACTGTAAGAGAAATAATATTATTTTAAATAGAAGTAACTAAAGAAATAAATACGGAAACTCTAAGAAGAGTCCTAATCATTAATTTTTGTATAGACTGTTTTGTGAGGAGAACATGCGTATACCCAAAGAGGCTGCCAGAATTTCATCATTGCCAATGGTTACGAAATCTAATCAAGTATCGGTTGACTAATCATATCACAAAGGTAAGATATACCGAAAAAGTTAGAAGTACTAATTAATGTGGATCAACAAATAATATTGCAGGAGGATATGCTTCTCGTTCTAGGTTCTGGTCCGTGAAATAGATTCGGTACTTGGAGCATACACAGCAATGTTAGTATGGCCCTATTTATGGGAGCATTATTAAATTCAGGGACTTATACAAGCATGTTTAACTAAATAATCTCTAGAAAAACAGGTATGAAAGTTTAAACAGTGGTAACTAACATAAGAGTCAGAAAGTTTCTTTAGATGATTAGATCTTTGGAATGAGGCTGTAGGTTTCTTATTGTCATACCGAAGGAGTTGTCTGAAATAACGGCAACAGCTTAAAATTTCTTTTTTAGATTTTGAAATAATGTAAACAGAAGTTCAACATAAGACAGAATTTACCTCATAAAAATGCATCAGAAAAGGTTTGTGTTTTCGTTTGAGTAAACAGGAATGTAAACCAAATAAATATGTGATAAACATAATTCTTTTCCCCATCAGTCACGTGTTATTGGATTTGTGAAATTCAGTCACACATTGACCATTGCTAAGCCAAACAATGAAATCAAATTAACCCACAATGTCTATCCAAAATTTCGCAGGCATGAATGTTAATGGGATTTAAAACCACAGACCACATCAAGTGATGCAGCTGCAACATCATGGTTGCGGCAGCCGCCACAACAGCTAATCAGCGTGTGATTGCAGGCTGCAACCGCAACTCCAACTGGAAATCAAACCTTGGTTAAGACCTATCTTCAAAGGTTCAAAGCTAAAACATAATGAGTAAATTGGTCACCTTGGATCTTTCCACACATTGTGAAACTCAAATTGAGGTATAACTAATATTGCATTCAGGAGTCCAGCCACAGCCACAGCATTACAAATCTAACAATTCAAGAAACAGCATTGTCAAAAACTAGATAATTTTTCAAATCAAAACAAAACCGCTTCAAATCAGGGATAGGGACGCCTTTGCCTCACCGCAGAGCGTTGCTGGTTAAGACCCCCATTGGCCTCCACAATCAAAAAACCATTCAGTCCAGGAGACACTGAAATTAAGAGAAACCACCGAATTAAAATCCCACACAAACTTTACTTCTACGCCAAACTCCAAATCAGCTAATTATTATAGGTTATATCAATTACCAAAGTGTTCGCGATGCAAAGCCGTCAAATTCGGACAAGGCTTTTGCTCTCTCAACTTCCTTTTGTACTTCCACACAGAAGCCAACTGCAAAAAGACAAAAACCCACCACTCTGTTTGATTTCTCTGAGCTAATTTATTTTCAGCTATAGTGACAATATTGAGTAGGAAAATCAAATGAAACTAACAATAAACTGATTAAAATCAAGGTGATTTTTTATCTGTGAGCTATCCTCCGCCCAACAAAATTCTCTTCGAACATTGTCAAGCTATCCTCATTTAGAGACAACTTCGTGAACAAAAGAGCAGAAAGTAAAACATATAGGAATTAGTGTGGCACTAATCGTAGACAATTTTTTCATCAAAAAGTGGATATTAGATCTTGACGGTGATACGGTTACAGACTAAATATAGACATTTTTCGAATTTAGATATACACATTGTGACACACTACTCACTTTATTTAGACTGAACTAGGTCGATTTTTTCTCTTCAATTAATTAATAAAATAAGTGAGTTAAAAAGGGAAAATAAAATATTTAATGAGCACATGGTTTATGATTATGAGGCATTAAGCTCGTTCGTTCAGTTACGCACCTCGATGACAGAGGAATTATCGGTTTCGATATGGTGCAAGAGGTTGTGGAAGATCTCGTGACTGCGGTACCGGGAACCGGGAAGAGGTGTGTGGCCAATGAGGGCGGAGAAGGGCCCCACACACATCAACAACCCGGAGATGTACACCACCGGCAGCAGGAAGAAGTACCGGAGGCTCCGCCGAGCCATGATGACGGCGACCAGCCGCCGACTCTCCGACGAGTCCTTCGCCGGCCTCACCCTCCTCCGACACCGCGTAACACCGGATTGCCGCCTCGGTGACGGCGGCGGGCTAGGAGAGCTGCTGCTTCCACCTCCACCGCCGGTGGCCTCACTCGTGAGGCCGTTTCCTCCGGCTTTGGATTTCATAGCGAAATTCTCTCTCCAGAAAATAGACAGAGAAAGAGAAAATGGTTTGATGGCGGTGAAAAATGAAAATGTAAATGGTGTGTGTTAAGTGAAGTGAGTGTGCGTGTGTGAACTGAGAAGGTTTTTGTTGAGGTGTTTGGAATCAGATTTTTTTTGTCGTGTTTAACAGAGAGAGAAGTGAGTCAGTTGTTACGGTGCAGAAAGCCGAGAGGGACAGTGCTAGAGAAGATGGGAAATAAACGACACTGGTACAATTATAGAGTAAAAATTCATTTCCTACTTCTTATTTCTAGAAAACAAATATATTTACCTATATTTAGAATATTAATACATCAAATAAATTTATGTATAAAGTTCTTTCTAAATTTTAAAAAGTTTTTTTCAAACATCCTACTTTTCCGTTTTTAAATAAATATAACGGATTTTACTTTTACCCTCTTTAAGTGGTTGTTTTAGTTTTAAGGTTTTTCTCATTTAATTTTATTTGTGTTCAATGCGAAAGATTCAAAATACAAGTTATTATATTTATATGAATTTAATAATCTCTATTAAAATATAAAATTATTACATTTATAATTATATACATGTGTATGTAAACGAATGAATACTATCATTTAATAGAAAACTGTCAAATATAATAAGTTTATTGATAGTTAAATTTATTATATTTTTTAATTGGTTAACGGTTAAGATAAAAAAAATTCTTATCTGTAAAAACTGAACACTGGTGTGAGATTTATTACTCAGCCACCACTAAAAATATAAAAAAAAAAATAACAATCATTGTATTTTGTAGTATTATTATAAAAAGTTGTTAAATTTGTAGAAACGTAAAATATGTTATTGTTATGAAATGATAAATTGGTAAAAGAAAGCAAGGGGTGGCGAATATTAAAAATAATTTAGAAGTACTAAAATTGAAAATAAAAACATCATACACATATTCCCTTTGTGAGATAATTTTTGTTAGTGAAGTTGAATAAAAGAAACGAAACGAAACGAAACTTGCAGAAGAAGAAATAAAAGACAGGATTGCAGTATTCCTTACCGAAGAATAGGACCAGCCGAGAATGGGTGCAGTAAGGAAGGAATAAATAACAGAATCGGAACAGTTTTCTGCTTCCTTCTATTTGACAAGGAATAAATTGGATTAGTATTTAGCGAAAAACTTGAGATTGTTTGGTATGCATGTGTGGAACGGCATAGAAAGCAACATGGGGAGCGTAAAGTTGGTGGGAGCGTTCCAAAATCCAAACATTGACTTAGGTTTTGCGGTTGCGATCCTGCAAAGTCGGCGTAAGCTGATCGCATACCCTCAAGCACACACCTATGGCAAGTCAATAATGATTTCTCTTCATATTAATTGCTTTTTGTTAAGTTATTTAAAAAATCTTATAAATAAATTGCTACCGTAAATAATGTATGATATCACACACTCACACATAAATTAACAAACATGTTTATACACCAAAATCCCTTATTAGCTTACAATTTAATGCTTTTATATGTCAAATAGTTTCATATTAGTCAATGACATTTCAAATTTTAAAATAAATAATATTCTAAATAAAATTATTGATATTAATAATATTATTTTAATAAATAGTTTCACATTATCAAAACTAAAATAATTTAAGTAAATTTTTCTCTTTCAACCCTCCAAACTATATATTAATAATGCATGCATTATACTTTGTAATATATGAGTTCATAAATCTCATGCTTACCTAAGATCAACAAAATACATACTAATGTATACCTACAAAGAATAATTAAAATATATACAGACAAAAAAGTTATCAAATTAAATAATTAAGATGATTTTAAAAAAATCAGAAATCAGAAATAATATTCTTAATTACTGATATTTACTTTTCTCCTTTCCCTTTTCTTTTACTAATGTACTCATTTATTGTTATCGCAATTTATTTTTCTATTTCTCTTAGCAGTGATTTGTTTGCAATTTTCGTCACAAGTATTTTTGCGAAGTGTATTTACGTTATTTCATTTCCTATTTCTTTACCTATTTTCAAAAATCTCTTTATAACTTAGAAATTTAATATCTTTTAATTGGTTTTATAAAAAGTTAAGGATAAAAAATCATGTTTTTTAAATATTAATAAAGATGGAATGCTTCAATATAATATGTTCTATCACTGTAGTTTTAATTTATGCATAAACATATTTAAATCCAAAATATTTAATATTACTAACTTAAATAAAACGAATTCAAAAAAAAATTATTTATAAATTATACATCGATTAAAAACGTCAAAAACAGATAATATAAAATATAATTTATTTAAGAATTGATGTTATAAAAATATTCACGCAATCATATATTCTCGTCCATCAAAATTGTTTAAATTTTATAATAATTATTGTAAAAACATATTAAGAATTATTTATAATATATGACACAATATTATATATCAAAACTAAAAAACATATTAATAGTGTATATATTGAAATTAAACTCTTTTTATATATACTAGTAAAAATATAATCGGTTTGTATCATATTTCTATTTCTATTACCAACTAAAAGTTTAGTTATCATATTCTTGTTATAGCAAAGTAAGATAGTATATATATATATATATATATATATATATATATATATATAAGCAAAAACAGTTAGCAATTTAACTTACATATTCATGTCATTTTTGTGGAAATAATAAATGTTTCTTATTTCATATCAAATATTTAAATTTATAACTGTGTTAAACTAAAACAATTTCGTATAATGAAAATTAATTCGTGTACTTTATATATTTTTTCCTACTATTTAATCATATATTAC
Source organism: Phaseolus lunatus (assembly GCA_013389735.1). Lineage (NCBI taxonomy): Eukaryota > Viridiplantae > Streptophyta > Magnoliopsida > Fabales > Fabaceae > Phaseolus > Phaseolus lunatus. The sequence continues at coordinate 43,060,388 of CM023864.1, read as the reverse complement.
TACGGTAATGAAGATTGTTAATACTTTTCATTTGGTTCATTTATAAAAAACATTATCCACTTTTTCTTGCACAATTTTTTTTTTAGTTTTTATAATACTATTTTAACATAAGTTGTTCTATTCACTAATATAAAAACGACGTCTAATCCTCCTTGTATTATTTAGTCATTGTTGTATTATTTAACTTTTAATACGGTTAAAATTTGTCGTAATCTCATTAATTTAATAAGCATCATAACTAATTAATCTTGATAATTGATCAATTGAATATATTCAATAATGATCATTCCAAAGTCTTATAATTATATCTTTTTTGAAGACTATGAAATTCAATCTAGAAAGTTGTAGATAATATTTTTAAATTATTTTGAAAATGTGACAAACATTAATTATCTTCTTGTATTATTTAATCATCATTGTATTATTTAACTTTTAATACGGTCAAAATTTGTGGCAATCTCATTAATTTAATCAGCATCATAACCAATTAATCTTGATAATTGATCAATTGACTATATTCAATAATGATCATTCCAAAGTATTATAATTATATCTTTTTTGAAGACTATGAAATTCAATCTAAAAAGTTGTAGATAATATTTTTAAGTTATTTTGAAAATGTGACAAACATTAATTATTCACTATCTCTTTATGGAGAGGTCTTTCTCTTATTCTTTGTATAAAAAGAGTAACATAGATAGTGAATGAGATAATAGATATCCATAATAGTGTGAAATTATAAATTCTAGTGAGATGATAGAGAAACTTTGTATTTTATCCTTCTTAATCGAGATTAAGTGGTATCCGAGATAAATAAATATTATAATCACTTTCATAATAGAGACATTTTATGGATTATGTCTGGTGGGTTTTACTTTTTTAAGTTGAGAAGATTTTTACAGGTTAAAAAATTATCGGTATCATTATTCTATTTTACTTTATTTTTTTTATTTGATTATTGTTTTCGCAAGTACCCATTTTGTATCTACACCAAAAAGAATAATTAATTATGATTTTCCCACAAAAATAAATGACAATATTAAAATTATGATTATAAATTATTTACAACCATCATTAATTTTATTTTATTTTTTATTTACACTAGTAAGTTAACGTAACTAATGTTATTTCTATTTATCTAAAATAACGGTATTACCATTTTATTCCGAAATAGTTCGAATATTTCAAAACAAATATACTTTTATATTGTTTGAGTCTATTTATATTTTGTCAAATTTATCTTAATTTCATTAAATAAAGTCAAATAAATTTTTCTTACACCTCTATATTTTTTTAATATATTTGTTTTAATTCTAACAATACTATTTGAGTGAAAATTCTGATTTTTTTTTAAATAATGATAGTATTATGATGATTGTGTTTTTATTTATTTATTTATTTTAATATATATCAAATTGTACAGCTCATAACCTTCCTTTAATTAAAGTTGTTACGTATATTGTTGTAAACAAAAAGTAAAAATAGATATTTTGTTATCAATGACTTTTCGTTTGCATGTTATTTTTTCTTCCTTCTATCTTTTTGCATGCTTGAACAGATATAATTACTGGTAAGATTAGCTGAGGTCGTTAACCGCATTGAGCTATTGGATTAATAATTAAACGAATAAAATAAAAACATATTATATAGTTTGATAAATCTAACCAAAATTTAAAACTTTTTATCATAATAAAATATTAATATATCATAGTAGATAAAGTTCAATACAATAAAATTTCATAGTGTAAACTTCTAAGCATATGGTAAAATCGTTAATATATTAAATGAAATTTTAAATGACGAAATGTATAATCTGTAACCTCCAAAACAAACGGTCTCCTATAGTCACCGTCTTTTTTTTTTTTCTTTTTTATTGTGTCTCTTTCTATAATTCTTCTTATTTCTTTTCTCTTTGTTTTCTCTCTCATATCTCATCTATTTCAAAATCTGATCACGTCATATTATACATAAGGAGTTAGACTATATTTTTACTCGATCAGATTTTCAAACAGAATAAGTTCATTTTTATTCTAAAGTTTTCTTATTCTCTATTTTTCTTTATGATTTAGTCATCAATCTTAGTGGAACCAGTTGAGAAAAGTGTTTCTCTCAATTTGATTAAGCTCATACTAAATTTTGCTAATATTTGGATAACTTGCTTTCGGTCCCTAGATTTTAGAGTGGTTCCCCTGCTTGAACAGAAATTTTCCAGGATAAGAAATTACAGGTAAGGGAAACTAACTTTAATTTTTAAAAGCACCCTAAGCTAGAAGATCTGGATGTGAAGGGGATGTGGTCCCAATATTCAATTTCTCTTGGAGGGATGTTGTTTTGATAAAATTGTTTGATTTTATGTTGTGTGAACATATATAAATATTATATTTTGATAGTTTGAAAGTTAAATATTATTTTTGATCTTGGAAAAGTTCTTGAATGGTATGAATTTTTAAATTTTATGTGGTTGAATGATATGTATTATATATGAATGATAAAAATTGTATGAAATTGATGTCATACATTTTGGATAATGTATGAGTTGTTATTTGATAGTACATTAAATATGAAAAGCCTATGTTTAACGGAGATCCTCTGGCTTCAGAGATGATCTAAGTCATGTAGACTAAGATATCAAGTGGTGAAAAGTTGAGCGGGAGTTCATACACACCAAGTCCTACTATAGACACTCAGTATTGGATGTTTGAACTTACCCTGATCCTTTCTATTGGATTCGCTAGTAATCTTTGGATCAGGTGTTAGTCTGTGATAGGGGCATACTTAATGAGTCTTCTGGAAGGCGAAGTGGGATTGAAATGAAATCCAATGATTGTGATTGAAAATAGATTCATGTATGGTTTATGTGAATGATGAAATTGGTATTGAAATTTTATATGACAACATTTAAAGAAATGTTTATAAATGATTAGTTTGATCGGTTCTTTTTGTCTAGATTAAATATGTTATGAAATTTCTTTTCATTAGCTTACCCTTATTTTTTTTTTTTTTTTTTGTGTTTGAATTGCGATTAATGTACTATGTACACGAGCAGATAATCATACATGTGCAAAAGAGCCTTAAAGGCTTTAGAGTTTTTGTTTTGAACTATGGATTTGTAAATATTTGTATTTCAAGTCATAATCATGTATTAGGAATGTTTTGAAAAACTCTAAACTTGTATGAAAATATGTAGAACATATATTGTAATAGTTAGATATATTTTCTGGGGTGTTACACAATCCAAAAGTTACAATATGAAAGAAGCCAACGAAATATAAATCCTAATAAAATCAACCATATATAAAAAATTTAGTATATCAAAATCAAAATATTTCCACTCCATTGAAGAAAATTCTACACTATAAAATCAAAACATTTCTTTGAACAAACTTAAGAATATCACTATTAATAACATCTATTATATAACTATATTAATTATTTTATCTTTAATTTTAAGTATAATATTCAAAAAAATAATATTTTTGTTCTGAAAAATATCAAATACAATGAATTTTCTTGTTCAATTTTCTCACTCTTATTAATAAAATTCTTCTCTCAAATGTTATGATTGAAAAATAATGAAAATATTACCGCTGAAAGAAAAATAAAAAAGTAACTGACATTATTTAAAAATATGAAATTATATTTTATTTAGAATTAATTAAATTTTTTAAAAAGATTAAAATCAAATTTTTATAAATAATACTGAAATGGAGTGGGAAAGTATAAATATGGAGAGAAAATTTTCCCATATTAATATATTAAAAATGACGTAGAAAATTCTCACAAAATTTTAACATTGTAAATTTACGACAAAATTAGATGCCATTTTTATTTTATGAAATCGATTTAATTACTGCCAAAAAGATGACGAACTTGCATAGCTATTGTGTGGATTTTATTTAACAGTAATTAAAATAGATAATTTATGTATAAAGCCAAAACATAAAAATAATGGTTGCTGTAAAAATGAAAGGAATTAATCATATTTTCTTTTTCTCTATGTTCTTTTTATTGTGTCTTTTCAGTTGGTCGAAGATCACTCAAATGTCTAATCACTAACAACGGTCAATAACTGGTCAATAAAGTGTCTTACCTCGTTTCTGTTGCTCTAATAATCAAACAACATTAGTACCAGTATTACTTTTTCTGTCTTATGCTATAGTACTTTATGTTTTACGTTTTTCGAAATATTTATTATTTTAAAATTAATATTAATGATAACTTTCTATATAAAAATATCATAATTAAATATTTAAAATACAAAATTAAATTTTCAAAATTTTAATTGAGACATTATTTTAAAGGAAATCGTTTTATGACTATAGTTAGTATTTTCAGAAATAAATAATACGAGTTATAGTGAACTTTTCGTGATGTATGCATTATTTTATTTATTAAAAAAATGTAAATGTCTATGATGGAACTTTATGTCTTTGCTTCCGCATTCTATGCCGCGAGTGCTTCCATGGAAAAAGAGAGTTATCGTTTTCGTGATAGGTACAATGAAAATTGGAGATGAGAATAAGAGAATGAAAGTGGAAACATGAGAGTGGAAATTAAAGATTGATGGAAATAAAAATAGAACGGATATAGAATGGAATTTATCAGTAATTTTTGTTTACTTATATGTTTAATGATTTTTTTTTCACATATGTAAGATTCAATTATCTATTATTCTATAAACTCAAGTGACGGTCCTTATAAAATACTAACAGAAACATACATAGTGTGTAAAGGAGTATTATTTTAAAGTAAAACAGAAAAAATACACAGGATAATATTATTATTAAATGAAAGGGTTAACTATTAAATAATCTTACAGCAATTAATCATTTCTTAATACTAGGATTATTCACTAACTTCATAAAACATAACAACTTTATAAAAAACAAATATCTTTTAACATCCTCCCTTAAATTGAATGTTTCTAATAATCCGTTTACTTTTGGTGATGAACATACTCTTGGTTGCGCAGCTTCACAAAAATGTCAAGTTTTAAAGGTTTTGTTATCACATCTGCAATTTGTTCTTAAGTGTTGTAGTGAACTAATTGCACAGTTCCTTCTTTTGTGAGTTCATGAAAAAAATGGAATCGTACATTAATATGTTTACTACGTCCAAGCATCACATGAATCTTAGCAAGCTTAATTGTTGAACTGTTGTCATAATAAACAGTTGTAGAATTGTTTTGTACATATCCAAGCTTCTCTAAAATCCTTCTTAGCCAAATTGCTTGACAAGCACATGCAGCTATAAATTCTGCTTTTATAGTAGACAATGATGCTATGGGTTGTTTTTTGGATAACCAAGATATTGCACCATAACTCAATAGAAACACGTAACTTAAAGTACTCTTCCTATCATCCAAGTCTCCTACATAGTCGCTATTTGTGTATGCCACTTGTTCTTCATTTCCTCCCTTCTTGTAGAACACTCCATAGTCAACTGTCCCTTTTAAGTCTCTTAAAATCTTCTTAGTTGCTTGTAAATGTAACTTCGTAAGATGCTTCATGTACTTACTAATGAGCCTAATGACAAACATAACATCTAGTCGTGTAGCAATTAAGTACATGAGACTTCCTACAATCTGCTTGGTATCAGTGACGAATCAAAGGCATACAGGTTGTATGATCCAGTTTCTCAGAAGATCATTGTGAGTAGAGATGTTGCATGGAAGCAAGAATGTCCTCAAACAGAATGTTCATTTTATCTGTTAAGCCTCAACCAAATGTGACAGCTTGTTTTAACACAATTACAGAAGATTCAACTCAGTTATGGCACTACAAATATGAACATTTGGGCTTTAAAGGCCCGAAGGCTCTTGAACAACAAAAAATGGTGAATGACATGTCACCACTCAAGTCCCCCTCCAAAATTTGTAAAGATTGTCTTGAAGGAAAACAACAAAGGGGTCCATATCCAAAAGAGAGCACATGGAGAGCTTCTCAAAACCTACCATTGGTACATGCTGACATATGCGGCCCTAATAAATTCTTGTGATGTAAATTCACCACCTCTGTTAGTACGTAGACATTTTATGAATGTACCTGTTTCTTTCTCTACATGGCTTTTAAAGCTTTCGAAAGTATCAAAAGCATCTGACTTTTCTGCTAAGAAATATATCCAAGTTTTACGACTATAATCATCAATGAACCTAATTAGGTACCTTTTTTTAGTGTTGGGGATGGGTGTAATAGGATCGCATATGTCAGCATGCTTTGAGAAGCTCTCCATGTGCTCTCTTTTGGAAATGGATCCTTTTGTTGTTTTCCCGCTAGACAATCTTTACAAATTTTGGAGGAGGACTTGAGTGGTGGCATGCCATTCACCATTTTTTGTTGCTTAAGAGTCTTCAGGATTTTAAAGCCCAAATGTCCATATCTATAATGCCATAACTGAGTTGAATCTTCTGTAATTGTGTTAAAACAAGTTGTCTGATTGAGGCTTAACAAATAAAATGAACATTCTATTTGAGGACATTCTTGCTTCCATGATTAAGCCTTTCTCTGAATGATAGACCTTACATCTTCCATGTTGGAAAAGGATTGTTAATCCCTTCTCTTGCAACTGTCATTACTCAATAAGTTGTTTTTTAGCTCAGGTATATAGAATACTTCAGTAATGATATGGGAGATTCCATTTAACTGAAATCTCACATTACCTTTTTCCTTCACAACCATACTGGAATTGTTTCCCAACTTTACTGTTTCTCTGAAATTTTCATTTAAATTAGAGAACAATTCCTTTTTGCCACACATGTGACTGCTACACCCTAAGTCAAGGAACCATGCATCTTCCTTATGCTCTTGTGTGTACTCCAGATGTGTTATCAAAAGCATTTCTTCTTGTAATTCTGCAAAATTTTTTGTATTCTCTTTGCTTGAAAATTCATATTGAAAATGTCCAAGTTTATGGCAATGATAACACTCCATAGTGGATTTGTCAAAAACTTGACATGCCTCTTCCTCTTCCACGGAATCCTCCGCGGCCCCGACCTCTTCCTCCCCTGCTCTGTTTTCAGAAGTTGCCTTCAAGGCTTGTTCTCCAATCATAGGACTGCTCATGCACCAAGAGACTACTCTGTAGCTGGTCAATAGATAACGTATCAATGTCATTTGACTCCTCAATATAAGAGTCAACATAGTTGAATTGTGGAGTCATTGATTGCAAGATCTTCTCAATAATAGTAACATCTGACATAGCTTCACCATGAATTCGCATTGTGTTAGCTATGGTGGGGATTCGAGCAAAATATTCATTCACTGATTCTCCAGCTTTCATTTGAAGAATTTCAAATTCCTTTCAGAGTGCCTGTGCTCGTTGCACCTTTGTTGTCCCTTATACTTTTGCTTCATTGAGTCCCAAATGTCCTTAGTCGTATCTTTCTTCAATATAGTCTCCAAGATAAATCTGTTAATTGCTTGAAAAAGATAATTTTTTACTTTTAAATCCTTGAGTTTTTGATCTTTAAAGGCTTTCTTTTGCACCTCAGTAAGGTCAGCAGCCCGAGCTACTTCAGGGATTCCAAATTCCACTAAATGCCAATATTCCTTAGACCGTAGTAAATTCTCCATAAGCATTGCCCATTGGTCATAGTAACCATCGAACTTTGGAATTGCTGGTTGAACAAAACTACTTTCTGCCATCTGCTTGAAAGGACAACTACTTTTCAAGGTTTTGATCAGGCTCCAATAAAGGAGCTCTGATACTAAATGTAAAGGGGTATTGTTTTAAAGTAAAACAGAGAAAATGGAGAGGATGACATTATTATTGAATGAAAGGGCTAGTTATTAAATAGCCTTATAACAACTAGAAATACGAAAACATGTGAAAAAGTGCACCCTATGCAACAGTTGCAAGAGACTACAATAAAAGTAGCAAAGGAATAGGTCATCCTTTAACACTAGGATTATTGACTAACTACATAAAACAAAATAACTTTATAAAAAAACAAATATCTTTAACATAGTGTTTATACACATGTGTATCCGCATTTTTTATTTTTATTATTATTATATATTATCATATGTTTATTTATATTTATTTAAATAAGATATAGATAAATCTCTATTATATTTTAAAATAATTAAAAAAGTTTAAAAATTAAATAATAAAATTAAATATGTTAATAAAAATAAAATCAATAATTAATTGTATCCCCTAAAATAGTGATTAAAAATTGTAAACAATTTTTTTTTTAGTTTTAAATTTAAGTAATTATAAAATGACAAAATAATCAAAATAAAATAATAAATTGAAATATTAATATAAGGATAAAATAGAAAAAAAATTATATACAACAAAAACAGTTATAATAAGAGTCTCATTTATATATAGGTATAGATAATATATCTCAAAATAGAACTTAAATATACAAGTTTATTTATTTGTGTATATATATAATTATTTATAAAAAAAATAAAATAAATTTTTTATTTTTTAATATGTTATGTAAACATTTATTTTTATATATATGTTTGTATATATATTAGAGCAATTACAACTCATAATACAATGATAGAAGTTGAGAGAATATTTTTTTAAGTAATCTTATTAAAATTGATAAAAAAATCCTAAAAAAAAAGAGGACAAAGATTTTATAAAATAAATATAAATTTATTTTATTTGAATATCTGATAAAGTGTAAATGATCTTCAAGTACAATGTTATACTATCATATTTTAAAATAGTTGAAATATGGAAGAAATTTTTTAAGAAAGAATATGAAAAAGAGAGAAAGTAATAAGATGTAACTTACTTTATTCTATTTTTCTAAACATATCTTCAAAATTGGACCGGAATAAAAATATGAGTGATACATTTAATTGAGTTTGTTTTGTATGATAGAAACAAGAATAGTGAATTTAAAAACTGAAAGGACCTTATTAATATTTTTTAATTTTTTAATTTTATTTTCATTCACTTTTTTATTCTTAATTACTTTATTTCCTTCATCTTTAGCATTGTCTCATAACTACTTCTAGATCTCTTAATTGTTTTTTAAAATATTTACTATTAATTTAAATTGTTAAATAGTGTCCTCCATTATGATGGTTTTCATTGAAATTATTATTTTATATTACTTTAAAATAAAATGAACAATTTGTGAAACTTCTATGATTATATAATATTCTTATCTTGATAGAAGATAGAAAAAAAATATAGTTCCTTTACTCCATGTCATAATTTATTATTTACGAGTACGTCTTACAAACTATATTCTTCATCTTGAATCTCATCAATACTTGTAAAGGCTACTATTTAGACCATTATAGAGATTATCACTAGGACTAATTTTAATTAGAGCAAAGTAATTCAAGCTCAATGATAACTTTTAACAATGGACCATAATTTTAAAGAAATATAATTAAATTTAAAATTACTTTCACATATAATATATATATATATATATATATATATATAATTATTCGATCTCTGTATAAATTAAAATTGATGTAATATATATTTTCAAAATATACTTAAATATAAATCATTTGGTAATTTTATTATTGATAATGAATTTTGTTATTATTCATCAATTTGTCTAAATTCAATACACATAATCAAAATAAAATAATTTGTAATGTAATGTGTCATTCAAAACTTTTCATATTTAAGGATTTTTTTCTTTAAATAATACAATTTTTTTTATCGGAAAATAGAGAATATGTTTTTATACTAGTTGTCTTAATAATCCAAATTATATAATTTAAATTTTCATTAATCTAATTAATGATAATTTAATTTTAATATACTAAAAGAAGAATAGACATCCAATAATCATAACAAATAATAAATAAACTAATATCTTCACTTTAAACGTTTCTTCTAAATAGAATTGTAAAATTATCATTTAAAAAAGTTTAAATTTTAGATTTTATTGAGACGTTATATCATGTTTCCTCATATGACCTCTAAATGATATAGGCCAAAATGTCATTTAACATAAAACACAAAGCTCAAGACAAAACTTTGAATAAAATGCAAATTCAATTTGAATTTGGCATATTGTCTTAAGAAGCCATTAACACACTAACTCACACATTGCAATAAAGTCTATGACATAATGGACTAACTTTTTGTAGTTGTATGTTTAGTTTGATGATATCACTACAATAAAAGGATGTTCAATATAAAAGAAACTTCAAAGCATAACAAGTTAAACACAACAAAGACCTATATAAGATAAAAGGCTACCAACTCTCTTAAAACTCTAGCATTGAACAAGGGATTTACATACAAGTCACAATGGTCATGTTCAAAATGTATACAAGTAAAAGTCTTGCCATGTAGAACGAATAACAATCTCATGTAGAACATCAACATACTTTGCACGAACTACTGCTTCAAGTTATTAAGTGCTAGCTCATAGGTCATCTTATAGCAATATACAGTGTGCACCATATTTGTAAAACTTTTATTTGTTTGATAGTTAGTTTGGGGATGATAAATAATAAAAAATAAAAAAATTAGTTTTAATTTTTTCCTATAAGGTCCTCCAAAAGTGATTCAAAACTTTGAATTTCTATCATATATTATATGCTTCTAGAAAGGTCATGCAGATTAACTACTTCCTTAAAGAAAATGTTTGCAATATGGCATACATCATCAACCTTGCAGCACGGAATGAAATTGGTCATTGTAGACAATTTGTCCATAATTACAAAAATTAAATTTTGTCCCTTCTTTTACCTTCCAACTGCAAAGTCCATTTAAATACTTATCCAAGACAAACTAGGAATAAAAATAGTTGTATAAGGTCCATGAAATTGAACCTTTACACAAAATAATTGAACATGTTTCCTCATATGTGACCAAAAGAAATGTTCATGCAATGTGGCTAAGGTTTTATAAGCCTTAAAATTTGAATTTTCATAAACTTAACTCATTTTAAATCAATTAGTATAGTTCACTTTGTATTTCATATATTTTTCTATTCTAAAGAAATCAAATACTAGTCAATAAGTAAAGAAGAAATCAACCAAAAAAAAAAAAGTTTACATAGAGATAAATATTATTTTCACTCTTTTTTTACCTGGGGTTGTTCCTATATGAAAAGTGTCTACTAGTTTTATTGATAACTAGTTTTCATTAAAGAATTTGGTTGATCATTTTGAATATAACATTTTTCTTCTGATCATATTTTTTTCTTAATTAATCCATAAAACTTAACATGAACCAATTTAATAGAATTGAACTAATGATGATCCATTTATCCTTTACTTTAACTTCATTTATCCAATTTGTCATGTCTACTCATGAGCCTCTTGTTTACCATTAGAAAGAGGTTCAAAACAATTTTACAAGACCAAATCCTAAGGAACAAATTTAAAAGTAATTTGTTCAATAATAATAAATTTAAGACGTATTACATTCATTGAAGAAATTAAGTCAAGAAAATCCTTCTAAAAGACTAGAACTTTTAGAAAAAAGTAATTATTTTTATGTAACAAATGACCTAATTCATTGATACTTTTAAAAAAAAAAATAAAAAATAACAGAAATAACATGTTAGAATTAATAGCAGAAGTGTATACAAAAATTACTGCACAAATATATTACTAATGTTAGTTTTAGCTAAAAAAAATAATAAGGGATGATTGCAACTATTTTTCTTATTTTTAACTAATATTCTTTAAATACTCCATTTTCTCGTTAATTTCGAAGATAGTGACACGTTAAAATTACTCGCAGAAGTCCATATCAATTAGACGAACATTTTGCTAATGTTAGTTTTAACTAATTGGTGAAAGTTTGTATAATAATATAGTAATAATTGGGATAAATATATATATATATATATATATATATATATATTTTATTTTATTTTCATATTTTAAACTAATTTTATTTAGATACTCATTTGAATTCTTCATTAATTTCAGACAAGATGCTTAAATATAGTTTTAAAATATTAGTCAAAGAAATAAATATATGGTTTGATTACAATTTTAGGCATCATTTTGATTCTTAATTTTTTTTCAATATATAGTTTCTTAATTTGTTTTTAAACAGTTTTGATCCTTTATCCTTTAATTTTTAATTATCTGTTATTTATTTAATTTTAAATTTAATAGTTTCTAATTATTTTTTAGTTTGAGCATGACAAAGTAATACTGAAAACTAATGCAAGATACTTGTAATTTTTTTTCCAGATTAAAGAAGGGTTGCAAGAGATAAAATAATAAATTTTTTAAACTAAACTAAAAATTAAGCAAATTTATAAAAATTAAAATTAAAATAAAAAATTAAATTACGAATAATTAAAAATAAAAAAGAAAATTTAGGATCTAAAATTGAATATTTTACAAAATATAAAATTAAAAATTAAAATTAAAATTAAATAGAACTTATTTATATACAAAATTTATTCAACATTAATTTTCAAATAATTAAATTTATTAAATATCTATTCTGCAAACCCGTAATATGCCATCAATGAGAGCTTTAATGGCAGTTTGACATATAGTTTACCTGTCTCCGGATAGCAGTACAAGGTTACCCATTCTGATTATTTGCAGACTAATAATTGAAGCCCATTTTAATTTTAAAGTTTTTTTTCTTTGCAAAGTAAAAACTCAAACTCAGCATTATTTAAATTGCATAATGTGCATTGTCCGAAGTTAGAGATTTTTTTAAAGAAAAATCTTATCAATTAGAATATTATTTTAATCTAAATTTTATAAATATAATTTTTAAAATTACAAAAGGTTTCTTATATAAATAAACTTATCAATTTGGAAAATCTTATATTTATTAAATCTATATTAAAATATTACTTTATGATAATATATACTCTATGTGTAAATTTCATACGCCCTTTTACATCTTTTCGTATATTTTTCTAATATTTTCAGGGTTGATTTTTTTTATTTATCTATTTTTTAGCACCAAATCTATACTGCTTTTATAACAGATTTTTTTATTAAGTTAAATTCAAAACAATAATACATATGCATCTCTATTTAATATATATTTAACTAGATGTATATGAAGTGTTAAATGAATATTTTGAGTGTTAACAATGATTTCAAACACATTTTATAAAAGACAAACAACTAAGTTGATGGCCAATAAAGTTAACTTCCTTAAACCAACAAGATCAAACTGATAAATAACCAAGTTCTTTTTGAGAAATATTTGATTTTCTGATGGACAAGTTTCTTGAGGGTTCACAATAAGCTCATTGCAAATGTCTCAAACATTCACCAATGTATATAAAAGGATGCTTTCAACAGTTTTTAAGACACAATTCTCTACATTGCCAACTCTTTTAACAACAAACGTGATTGAAACTTTGATTGACGAGGTAAGAGAAAATAGGGTACACAAAACCAAGAATTAAAAGCTCACATAATTGAGCAATGGAGTATGGTATGGAAGTGGGTAGGTTTCATCATTCTTGTACATTATTAGAACATAGAAGAAGAAAAATTGGAGGTGGCTATGGACAATGTGCATAAATGTAATGGGACCAAAGCAGTAAGAAACACTGTGCAATTTATGATATGATCCATTTATGTTGGATACTCAACCTCAATGCGTTTGTCTTCACTTCTCCTAACTTCCCGGTTCTGCCGTCATCACAAAAATTATATAATATATATTATTTATGTAGGTTGAAACCAGACGAGTCTTACAAGTCTCTATATCCAATTCTGATTGACCGACATATTCAAGTACATTAAGTTCAGAAAATGATTAATAAAACAAAGTTATACGAAAAATTGGGTAAAATACTTTTAATCATTATTCATATGTTAATTTTGGTTCAATAGTAACCAAATTCATCACAAACATATAAATAAATACAATTTTTAAGAAAAATATAATTTTTTTATATTTTAATTGTACTGAATATTAAACACTTACTTAAATGTTAAAACATCTTTTGTAGGTGTCTTTCTAATCAAGAATCAACGAAGAAGAATAAGAACTTAACTAAAGGTGAGGAATGAGAGTTGATAAAGAATGTACCAATTGAGTAAAGTGAAAGAAGGACAGACCGACCGAAACGAAGAAATGAATTATAGCGAAGAAATAAATTATTTATCTGTTAAAACAATTTAATTTATATTTTTGCTTCTCATAAATATTATATTTTTAAAAATTAAATTATTTTAATAAAAATATGGATACAGGTGCACTTTAACTTTAGGTTACTATTAAATATTGTTCTTGTGGGAACATCCACTGGATTACATAGAGGAGTGTGCGATAATGCGTTTGAAAAAGCAACCACAATCGCGATCCAACGTATTCCTGTTCGTAGAACTTGGATCCCATGTTCCCACTATGTACAGGACTAACCATTTTTTTCTGCAATTCCACCACAGACGAAAGAATCACAATTTGCATGAACATGTCTTTAGTGAGATTTTTCCTAGCACTATTTCCACTAAACATTTTTAACTTATCACTTTTTATTTTATTTTGTAAAAACTTATTTTTTTATTTATTAATTATATTTTTAACTATTTTAAACATTAAAAATATTTATTTTTTAATGTATTTAAAATTAAAATTATCAATTTTTAAAAATTTATTATTATTATTTTTTTTACTTTTAAAATTATGCTAAATAAGAAAATAAAAACAAAAGAATGCTAGATAAGAAAATAAAAAAAAGTATTAAATAGAAAAATAAAAATATAAATAGTGATATATATATATATATATATATATATATATATATATATATATATATATATATATATATATATATATATATATATATATATATATATATATATATATATATATATATATATATATATATAAGGAATCGAGTCGTCTTTAGTTACTATAAAATAAGCTAGTTTTTTCTATTTTTATATTTGTTTTAGGTAAATCTAGATTTTAAAAATAATAGCCAATCGTTTATTTATTTATTTATTTTTATTTATGATTTTATGTTCAGTTTTATTTAAATAATAATTTTTGAAATTTTATAAATTCTAGATTCATTTACACTATTATTACACTTATATATATATATATTAATGTGAACTATTTGATTAACCTTTAGTAATATAGACAATACACATTGTATCATATTAACTGTTTAGATAAACAAATACTTTTGAATTATATTTTTGTTTTCAACATAAAATTACGTAAACTAATTGAAAAGATACATAAGAGGAGATCGATGGAGAAATACATTCTAGCTTGAATTTTTCGCATTGTTATTATTTCAAGGAAGTAACTATTATTACATTATAAATAAATTTAAATGTATTCTTACCCTAAATATAAATGTAAAAGTATATATATAACAGTTTAAATTTAAAAAAAATTGTAAAACTTCCTTAAACTCCATTTCGTGTATAATGAATTGGGTAATTGCATTAAACCACAAAATAAGAAAAGAGAGGAATATTGATGAATAAATATATTCCAATTTGAATTTTTTTTTATTATCATTGCATTGGGACGTTTTACACTAGTGAATTCACAAATGATTTCTTATCCTAAATAATGATAATTTTATCACATATATATATATATATATATATATTTGAATTTAAAAAGTCATAAAACTTTTGTAATCACTCGTGCATAAGGAATTAGGTGACTGCATTAGATGTGTGCCACAGTTTATTTGTTGTGCTTGTAAATGTCCTATGACTCATTCTTTAGTACCCAGTTCATCAAATTATTGATTTGATTCTTCTGGAGCTAAATTTCCCTTAAATTCACTGAGCTTCATAGTTGAAATGTCATTACTAATATTTTTCTTAAGAGATGTATATCTCATAATATCACACTCTCAAATACATTAAGATGCATGTTGTTATTTAAGTCTTTTTAATTTTTTTATATATCCGGTATTCAAAATAGTGAGACTTAATTTCTTTCATCTAACAGTTTATAATTTTTTTTAAAGATTAACTTAATTTTTCAAAATTGACTTGTGGACATCTTTTGTATAGAATTTGATTTTTTTTTAAGAATAAGATTTGAATATTTATCTTTTAACAGGGACTTAATTACTAATAACACAATATACAATTATACTTAGATAGTGACTTTATTGTTAACTAAGTATCATAAAATTGATTTGTAACGTAAACTTTGTACTTAATTAAGGTATGGATGAATAATATAAAAACTTAAGGAAAAAAAAAAAGAAAAAATGAAATTAATTTTTAAAACTATACACTGCTAGGTTTTGTGCGATATTCATGGTTGTATTCTAGTATCAAGGTAGTACTGAGGTTTTGTGGAAGGGTGAGACTTAAGCTAAGAAAACCTGTTAGTCATAAGAAAGTGTCGTCTTTCGATCAATATGACTTATTAAGTGTAGGTTGTTTGTTAGACAACGAGTTTGTCCTTTATGGTACGTTGTCTATTATTATATTAGAGATTTGGACAACTATCTCTTAGATATTGAAACTCGTTTTTCTGGTATCTCGTATTTATTATTTTTTGAATTAGTTTTTTCACGATGTATACATACAAGGTAGATTTGACTAAAAAAAAGATCAACTGGCATAAATTTACTATACTTTGAACCATAACAAATTGGCGTGCACTATGGGGTAAGTAAAATTTTCCTACCTCCACAAGAATCCATTTTGAATTTCCACTTATGAGATAAACTTAGGTGGAATTATGAGGAACTAAAGATAAGTTGTTCAACCACACAGAGATGGTCGCATCTCAACTCTGCAACAAATCCTGGAATTTGTGAGAGAGTTGCAATAGAATAATGAGAAAGCAAGAAGAAAAGCTGAAGAAGTACTAGTATAATAAGATCAATTATCTGAAGATGTGGAACAATCACATCATCTAATGGAGGAAGCATTATGGGCCCATGAAGAACTACAGAAGGCCAATGAAGACTTACAACAAGCCATGCATTGACAAATGTCCCATCAGGGACATGTTGATCCGTGTCTAATTTAGCTCAAAGTCAATCCACAACCCTTCTCCCTAATGATCATGGACGAACAAGTACCATTGCTTTACATGATACCTAAAATCACACCATTTTCTTGGTCAGGGATCTCAAAAGTTTCCTCAAAGTTTTTCAAGCCTATGCGTTGATCTTGGGGGGCTCAGATGTTATTCTTTGTAAGATTTTCATAAGAACTTTCACAGGATTCACTCTGCAATGGTTTAGCTGAATTCTCGATGGAGCCCAAACTTTTTCACAGATGTTTGTGGAGTAGTTTGTGGATAATAAAGTGAAACTCTCGTGGATTGACGATCTTTTCGATATCAAACAACAAGAAAATGAGCCCTTGAAGAATTATCTTAAATGTTTCTGTGATATCTCGATACATATTCACTAGTCAAATGAGGAGATGTTTGTCAATGCTTTCGTCAAGGGACTTCGACCCAACCCCTTTAACGAGTCCCTAATCCAAAATAAGGTCGAACCATGGCCGAAATTTGAAGCAAAGCTTCGTTCCACATCAAGGCAGAGGAGACAATGAGACGAAAGAGATTAAAAGAAAAATGTCAACAACCTCTGAAGTACGAAGACAACGAATGGAAGTCATAGAGAGAAGACAACTTTCATTAGTGTATACATGTAGACTAGAGATATGTGCCTTACATAGCTTAAAGGCCACATGAAGAGAAAGAAAGGTTGAAATTTTGACTTTCACAAAATCACAAAAGCATATATTTACAGACAACAAGGTTTTGAGTAAGCTGCATTTTCCAAAAATGACATATCAACTTTTTGATCATCTACGTAGTGCTTGGTGTGAATTCCATCAAGCCCATGTGCATGGTACAAAAAGATGTTATGCTTTAGGTAATCAACTTGCCAAAATAATGAGAGAAGGACACTTGAGGCATTATAAAGTGTCTTCCCAAACAGTAAAGATAGTTGGCAACCCTTACCCTTGGGCTATCATCGAGCATGAGACTCCCATACTCGGTGATCTCAACACAATCACATGAGGGTTTGCTGGTGGAGGGGTCACCAGTGCTAATCGAAAACAATATTCCCAAGTTGCTTTCTCCTTTTCAATTGAAAAAGCTCCTTTGACACCAATAATCAACTTCTCAAATGCCGACCTTGATTGTTTCACGCCTCACGAGGATGATCCCATTGTCCTTTTGGTCATTACGATGGGACACAACATACATCGAGTCCTAATAAACCAAGGGTGTTAAGTCAGTAGATGATCCAATATCCATCAAACGATCTCATGATATGAGTTTTTATGTGTTTTGATGATATCAAACACTATAAGATGTATTGTGGTATAACAAAACTCACTCATGTGCAGTATAAGCTTAGACAAAAACCTTAGAGAATATGAGCAAGGCTAACTATCTTTAAACGCATCAGATGATACAATGGAAAAGAATGTTACACGAACCAAAGGCACACACTCAACACAGAAGACCATAAGATGATCTTATTAGGGTTTTAACATTGGAGAAATGACTAAGTTAAAGATAACATCTAAAAAAAAAAATATGGATAAGAAGACATCAAGAAACACGTCAAACAATATCGATAAACTATGTTAGACGATATCAATGAAATGGATCAGACGAAGTAGTAGAGGAGATCTTATAAGAAGATCCTAATGCTCGCAAACTCATCTGAAGATCTTGTCAGACGAGCTCCTTGGATAACACAAGGTAGACGATATCGAAGCACTCACTTACATGGCATTAGACAAACACTGAAGATAACACATATTAGACAAGACAAACATCTTCAATTCGTTAGAGGAACCACTACGTCACGAAAGTGTCCATAGTTAATCTTTACATTCTTGGAATGTTTTATGATACTTCATTTATGTTTCCAGATCTTATTTGATATTTATAAATCATAGAAAACATTATTTTTCAAATAAGATTATTGGTTAAATGATTTTGGAAAGTTTTCATATTTGAGAATGAAACACAGAGAACTTGAAAAATCTCAAATACATTGTGCTTAAATGTTTTGTGAATGAAAAACATTTTCCATATTGATTTTAAATGTCTTCGAATACAACTATGCAAATAGAATTAAAAATTTAAAGAAAGAATTTAAAATTTCTCACACACTCAAGACACACAAAGATCAATCAGAGCATGACTTACCATATTGAGTGTCTAACGCATTGAAAAAGAATATCAACATGGCAGATTCGTCATGATATTAAAGTTAAGAGGATTAAAGCTAAAATATTCATATATGAGAAATATGAGGAAATAATTTGAAATGCCTCACATGTCATAAACGTTAAAGATCAATAAGAGCAAGACTTTCTGTATTGATTGTCTAATGACTATATTGAAAAATGAAGAATGTAAAGCTTCAGCGACCACATTTATGAAGACTATATAAAAACCTTGAAGATGAAAAGCACACAAGAGAAGTGCACAAAAAGGAAAACAAGCTTTTGAGAAGTAAATAAACTTGATTCATAGTTGTGTGATTAGATTTGTGCTACAAAGTTTACATGTACTATTGTGGAGCAAATTGAGAGATTGGGTTGTGTTCTTAAGCATTGTAAATCCTTCACACTGTGGATTATACTCTTAAATCTTTCATTGTTCTCTCAGTAGAGAGGTTTCTTATTGTTAAGAGGTATTGATCTCAGGAGGAGATTATGATTGGTAGCTTGGAAAGGTACAAAATACTTGATGTACCTGGAGAGATAGAGAATACTT
This sequence comes from Phaseolus lunatus, assembly GCA_013389735.1. Lineage (NCBI taxonomy): Eukaryota > Viridiplantae > Streptophyta > Magnoliopsida > Fabales > Fabaceae > Phaseolus > Phaseolus lunatus. The sequence goes on along the minus strand of CM023864.1, from coordinate 43,040,753 downwards.
GGTGACCTGTAGAGGTGTAAGAATACTTGTGGACCTGAAGAGTACTTGTATATTATTAGAAATATTAAACTGGTAAAGAATTAAAATAATTGATTAGATGATTATCTTACATTCAAAATTTACATCTTAGTATACAAGCATTTACATCTTAATTATTAATACAATTACACAAAGGAGGGTTACATATATATATATATGTATATGTATATATAAATATATATAGTGGAAGGGGGGGGGGGGGGGAGAACTAAATTAATTAGAGGATCAAAGATTCAGGTAGTTCCCACTCAAACCAATATCTCTTCCATATCAAACATCACTTCCATTTGTTATTATTACATTTTTCCATATCTAATATAGTTACCATCTTAAGGTTTAAATTACTATAAACCTCAGATATTTTTCAGCCAATGTTATTTCATTATTATATATCTCTACCCATAATTTAACATTTAATCCCCTTCCTAACCTCCAAGTGACATTGTTATCAAACCATGTTTGGTCATGTCCTATTTCACATACTTTCTTTTTATCCTTCCACCATATTGTTTCATATTTGGATTGTTGTACTTGGTTTAACTTCCTCCAACCTCATTTAGGTTGTAATATGGTCCTCCAAATTCTTGTATATTTTGTTACAAACGTCCATTTCATTTTGCAAGTAATGCCTCATTAAATCTTTATACATCTCTAAAATCTAACCTCCTAATTCTTTAGGTTTACAAATTGTAGACCATTTCTGCACAAGAATTGTCTTTGTATTTTCTAATTTCGTTTACAATCAGTCTTGGGGCTTTGAAAAAAGAGAGAAGGAAGAATGGGAGAGTCGAGATAACTGATTTGATCTAGCAAACTCTTTGAGCTAAGGTTGGTTGTCTACCCCTATAACGTTTTAACCTCTTCCCTAATCTTTTATGGCTTGTTATCTCTCATCTTTGCCTTTCTCGGGTTATCCTCTATTGGAATCCTTATATATGTGAATGGAACTAATATCTTAGTACAATTCAGGATAATAGCAAATCAATCCAATTGGTTCTCTTCCACCCTAATTCCTCCCAATTTGTTTTTGTAAAAATTAACCTTGAGTCCAAATATCAATTCAAAGCATCTTAAAGTTGTTTTCAAAGTTAAGATATTTTATATCTTATTTTCATATATAAAGAGGGTATTTGTAACATACATACTTCTAACTCTCCTCTCCCAATTTACACACCATCCAACACTTTTAAATTCTTGGCTTGTCTTATGACTCAAGCTAGTCCCTTCTGCTGCAATGATAAAAAGAAAGGGTCATCTTGCCTAATTCTCTTAAATGGTCTAAATTTGTCAATGAGACTTCCATTAACTAGTATTTATAGTAGTTGAAGTTAAACATGCCCAAATCCAGTTAATCCACTTACTACAGAAGCCAAGTTTTTTCAACATATAATATATGAAGTTCCACTTAATTGAATCATAGGATTTTTTGAAATCTACCTTCATGATGAAAGAGTTTTTCTTCCCATGTTTAATTTCATCTACCATCTCATTTGTAACAAGCACATTTTCTAGCAAATTCTTCCTTGAAAGGAAAACATATTGAGTTTGATTTATAAAAAGAAATTGACATGTATTCTTTTAATCTTGGGGATTTTCAATTTTTAGGATTAGTGGGATGAATGTTGCATTACAACCCCAAACGCAATTCCCATACTTATGAAAGTCATACACCCGCATGTACAAAAACAATTATATTCTATTCTATGTATGAATGATGAACATTATACATGTGGGGCCATATACATGTGCATTTAGTCAATTAATTTTTTTACCAAATGTGTGGTTTGAAATTAGTTCTTGATTTTCATAATGTGAGAAGTAGCTTGACCCATAAACATACATTTAGTCAACAAACTTGTCCTTGTAAATGAATTTCGTAAATTAATTTACTTCATTGTATAAGAGGTAAGTTGATAATAAAAAAAATGCATGATACATATTCAAGTTAATTTCTGTTATTTAAAGTCTAATGACCAATCTATATTTATCAAGAACTTTTTTTTCTATTTAATTTTCTGTCACCCACTTGTTTAGATTTACGTATACTGAAATTGGATCACGTGTTTTTTTTAATGGAACACTATTATATATATTCAAGGAATGTGTACATCACATAAAGAAACTTGAAAAAAAAACTTAGAAGCTATACCTAGTTGTTTCTAAACTGAAGCACGTCATTATGGTAAAACGTTAACGCATACACACTCCAACCGCTACATTCAACCCTAGAAATTAAAGATTTTAGTACATAAGGACAATTCTCTTTTCCAAAATAATTTTAATACTATATTATAAGAATAATTAAAAAGATGATAAATCCGGATTAGTTTGTTAGGCAATTCTAACTATTTTTACGAAATTCAAACACTGCCTAGTTAATACTTAAGTTTGGAATTATCCTAACATACTATTAGTTTTTCAAATTTTCCGAAGTTTTAAGTTTAAAAAAGTTTAATTAAATATCAAGTTTCTTATAAATTTCAGTATTTTAATTTAATTTTTATTAATTTTTTTGTTTTTAGAATATTCGATTTTTTTGATATTTTTAATTGAGTATATGTAGTTTAATTTTTCTATTAACGTGATTATTATCTTGTTTGTTATCTTATTTACTTATTTTTATGTGTTAAAAAATATAAGATTTTATAGTTAATAAAAAACAATTTTAGAGCCTTTCATTCGTCTTTAATCTTTGAGGCATAATGTGGAAGAGATAGGAAGCGGGAGTGCTCTCCAAAAGAAAAAAGAAGCAAGAGAAAAGGGTGTTGAAGGGTTACTTTTTTGTTAAGAATAAATAGTAATTTCAGCACTGGAGATGGAGGAAAAAGTTATGGAGGTGCAGAAAGAAGGAGCCTGTTATTTATTGTTATGGGCCAATTACGCAGCAAGGGCATCAGAACAACCAGACGTTTACTTAAGTATATTGGCCCAAATAATGTTTGAATCTTCTACCAAAAACAAAAAAATAATGTTATATTTTTACTGGCACGAAAATGTGTTGATCGAAAAGAATAACCTCAAGTGCACATAATCGTTTTCCTTTCCTTGAATCAAAGGAAACGGATATGAATAAATCAAATTGTTAAAATAACAGCTTCCCGTATACAATAGAATAAACACGTACACAGGGTATAAGTAACTAGCATCCTCAGAGAGAAAAAAAAATTAAAAACTGGTTCCAATATATACAAACTCATCAAATGCATTGAACTTAATTAAAATAAAATGAACTGAGATCTTAGTGGAATGAATCAAGTTTGATCATGGTTTAGACTAGAATCCATTCCATAAACTAAGAACCGAAAACAGAGTTATGATTACGATGCACCACCTTCCAATCAACGATTTCAACCCTTGTGATCCACTGCAGTGAAGCTTGTTGTTATGGTAAGTGCATACTTGTCGTTTCCTGAAGTCCAAAAGCACAACTCATTTAGTGGTGTATGATTCAGACACGTTAGAGAACTATAATCTTTGAATATATGGTAAGCAAATTTTGAGGTTGGTTAAAATGATTTTTGTTTAGATGAGATAAATAGAGATTTGGAAAAGAAAAAGAAAGTGAATGAACCTGGAGGAGCAGAAGGCAATGACATAATCAGTGCCTGAACAAGTGAAGATGCTGGTTGGATCATCGTAGGCATAACTATAAGAAGTGGGACAAGCCTCCTTAAACTTCTTGGAATAAAAGGTGGGTTTGCAAGTGGAGGGGTTTCCATAATTTCCTCTGCAGCAATACTCGTCCGTGTTAAACACGTCACACGCGCTACGGCACCCAATGGTCTTGCCGTTAGCCTTAAGGGCGAGTTCGTTAGGGCAAGTCGCTCTCAGGTCGGAGTCGCACCCCGCTGAGGAGCAGTTTCCCTTTCCGTTAATTGGCCTAACGGCGATGGGGACGTTGAAGCCGTCCACCAGGCTAACGTCGTAGAAGTCCGGTTGAGCGAGTGTGAATTCCGCGAGTGAAGCGGGCGTTTTACCCGAGGCCGCACATTTGAGCGTGGTGCCGCATGAACCGGTTTGGCACTGCCCGTTTCCGTTTTGGTCGAATTTGCAACCGGTTCGGGCCCAAATGCGGCCGCTCCAACTGACCGGGGCGGTGAACACCTCGGATTGGCCCGGTTTTAGGACGAAACCGCCGCCGTTGAACTTTTCTCCCGGCGTCACCGCCGGCCACAGCGTCTCCTTGCAGTAGTTGACGATGGTGAAAACTCTGGCGCACTCGCATGGTTTTTGCCCTGGTGAGACAAGGAACCCGACTTTCAAGGTTTCATGCTTATAACAAAACAATTGTTCGAAACTAAATGGCTATTGTGTTTTTCCATGAAAAAAAAAAAATACTTATCAACAAAAGCTAGTAAATACTTTATTGATTACACCAAACTAGAAAAATTTAGAACATTTTGGGTAGGATGAACGAATTTTATATCATTAATCAATTAGGACTACAAATATATATATATATATATATATATATATATATATATATATATATATATATATATATATATTCTAAAATGGCTTTTTGAAATGTAATTAATTATTTTTGTAATGCTATGTTATAGTTGTTAATTGGATATTGGTAAAAAAATCCCTTAGGTACTTTCACTAATGTGTAAACTATTATTTTATCTTACATGTAAACCTTTTTACATGCTTTTTCCCATTTTGGAGGAGAACATAATGTTGAAACATAAAGAAGAAAAGAGAAAAAAAGAGTGATAAAAAAATGAAGAAGAAAAAGAGGAATATTAATTAAGAAAATGAAATAAACATGTTCATATTTTGCAAAAAAATTATCAGACCTAAAAATGTGAATATAAATATTTTAGCCATATTTATAGTTTTGTTAGTGTGAACTAGGATGATGATAATAATGTTACTAGCGGCGAAAACGCTAAGAAAATGTAAAAGAAATGAATGAATTTAAATTTGAGGTGTTAATGAATGAAGATTTTAGCCATGAACGTATAAAGAAAATGAGTTTGGGAAGGCATTGTTACCTGATAAAAAAAGTGCAAGAAGGAAAGTGATTGGAAAGATGGTCTGAGGGTAGAATGCCATGTTAATAATTTGTGTTGTGTGTGAAGGGATTAAGTTAAGGTTGGCGATGTGATTAAGAGATGTGAATATAAAAGAATGGTGGAAAAAGAATACGTGCAGAAAGAAGGAATGTGAATCAAATTAAGCAACAAAAGGCATGCATCTCAAAATAATAAAGAATGGATTATTCTTTTCCAAATCCATAGCTGCAAGTTTTTGGTGAATTGCATGGCGGCAAGTTTATCAAGGTTCTATACTTATATCCTTCCAACACTTCCACATATTATTACAACACATAAAGACCTGCTGTGACACGTGCCAATAACCCTCTCTCTTAAAAACTGAAGCAATTCTTACCTCTACTTTTATTTTCTTTAAGACTTTGTTTGCTTTGATGTCTTGTTCACATGACCAAAAAATATGGATTGTCATTGTTTGGATAAGAGAATGTGAAGGTGAGTATCTTGATGGAAGAGCCAGGAAATGAGGTTTTAAATTTTTCTCTCATGAGTAGAAAAACGCGAGTAAAATCAGGTAGACTCGTAAATTTTATTGAAATGTCCTTGACTATACTGTGGATATGCATGTGAGATTTAAGCACCGAAAGTAGTAAAATTGATTACATGTATCGTATAGAGAAGGAAAAATCAATTAAGAAGAATTTTATTTAATTTGATAATTAATTACCAATGTTATTTAAAGAAGAATCGATTGTGAACTTTTGTTGATGTTGAAAATGATTACTCTGAATAACCATCACTATTAGCTCAATTCCTGGCTCGATTGCATATTTTTGTTAATGGCTTTTATTGTGGTCATGACATGTGCTCCAAATGAGATATATATGAAGTTTGGACACATCTCTTAATTGCTGTGTCCGTGTCAGACACATATATCGGACATTGACACTCGTAGGACACGTATCGATAAAGTGTCAAATTTAAAAAATATTTGTTGAAATTCTGACAATTCTAACATAGTTTTAACATAATTTTAAAAAGGAGAAATACATTAATTTTATAAAAACTCAAACTTATTGTACAAAATTTTAATATGATTATAAAAATAAAGAACAAATCCTTTTGAACTAACCATGAGAAACATCTTTCTGTTACAAAAAAAAAATAAAACATATTTGTGCACGTAAATCTTTATTATCAATTTATATAATTCATTATTATATAATATATAAGTTCGTGTCCTCATGTCTTACATTTTAGAGATTATATGTATCTCCGTACTCATATCTATGTCATATCAGTGTCTGTTTCAGTGTCTATGCTACATAGGCTATACCTAATTCACCTTTTCTTCCATAGATAACTTCACACAAATCTATCAAAATCCTATAACATTTCATAAACTTTACAACTCACATGCATAAAGCATTCTTGTAAATGTCTTAGAATGAATATATGTTAATACAATTGAGCAAATAATAATAATAATTAGGTTTAATTACCTTTTTCGTCCCTACATTTTGAGTCAATAGTCAATTTAGTACGGTGGTTTTAAAAACAATCAATTTGGTCCCAAAGTTTTTTAAAATGTATTCAAAATGATCCTTTTTGTTAAGTCAAGCCAAACGACGTCAAGTGGTGCTTATGTGGCAGAGACGTGTCAACTGATGTGGATGGTGGTTACATTAGTTTGGTGAATACTGAATTAGGGCTTAGGGTTATAGTGGTTCGAATTAGGGATTACGAATCTTGAATTGAAAGCACGGTTTAGGGTTTCTGAGATACAAGACGCGATTGTGAACAAGGATCTTGAGGTGCGCTTCCCTGGTTTGATTGTGTGGTGCAATCCTCTGGTGTGAGTCCATTTGGAGGTGCGATCCTGTGGTGTGAGTCCATTTGGAGGTGCGATCCTGTGGTGCAAGTTCATTCGGAGGTGCGATCCAGAGGTGGTGAAGGGGCAGCGATTGAGGAACCCAAAGGTATTGTCGACCGTGGTGTCCTTTTGTGGTTGGTCCTTTATAAGGTTAGTACTTTTTGACTTAGTTTCAGAGTGGTTCTGTTTGTGATTACTTTTAGAGAACATATACATAGTAGTTTATGCTGTAGGGTCCACCATGTGCAAGATGTTTCTATGTGTGGTCCAACATTTTGTTTCTGACATAATTAAGTGAAGGATTGATTATTTTTTTGTTATTTGTGGTCATATGTATATTTATATTTGTCAGGGATACCTTGTATAAAGTATATATCATGGTAGAAGGTTATTTTCAGCTTGTGGTCCACTATAGTGGGACATTTAGTGATGCGAAATATGTTGGTGGTGATACATCAGCATGGGAATGTAAAAGTGATAGCTGGAGTTACTTTGAAATAGTTCGCATCCTAAAGGAGATGGGTTTTTTAACAGTACAGGAGATGTGATATTCACGTGGAGGTTATGAAGACTTGGAAACTAGATTGGTGGTTCTGGTTGATGATGGTGGTGCATTAGAAATGCTGAAAATTGCAAATATGCATGGTGAAATTCATTTATTTTTTTGTGCTTCCTGTTTCAGAGGCAGAAGTGATGTTGGTTTTCGGTGATGGTGTGGAACTCGAATGTGTTGGAGGTGGTGTTGAGGATGTGGTAATGTGGAACCCGAAGGTGTTGAAGCTGATGTTGAGGATGATGGTGATGTGGAACTGAAAGGTGTTGAAGCTGATGTTGACTATGGTGGTGGTTTGCAACCCGAGGGTGTTGAAGGTGATGTTGAGGATGTTGGTGGTGTTGAACTCGAAGGTGTTGAAGGTAAAGTTGAGGACGGTGGAGGTGTGGAATCCCAAGGTGTTGAAGCTAATGTTGAGGATGGTGGTGGTGTGGACATTGGTGAGGGTGAGGTTAGGCATAGGCGCAGAAGTAAAAGGCAGGCCAATAATCCTATTGAAGGTTTAGATCCAAATTTTACAGATGATTTGCATGATTTAGGTGCGGTTGATGATGAAAGTGAAGGAACATTTGTGCATGATAGAGGGTTGTCAGATATAGAGTGGGAATCAGAAGAGTTAGATAGCATGGACGAATTTGAAGATGGTGAGGAGGATATCAGTAGAGGTGGTAAATTTCCATAATTTGAAATGCCAAAAAATATGGCTGATTTTTCGTGGGATTTGGGTACCTATTTTACAGACAAGGAAGCATTTAAAGATGCCATTAGAACTTATGCTATCCATTTAGGGAGGAATTTGAAATTCGTAAAAAATGATAATTTGAGAGTTCGTGTGCATTGTATTGGAGCACAAGGACAATGTGAATGGTATGCATATTGTGGATTCTTACCCTGAACAAGGTGTTGGCAATTAAGAAAACTAAATGATGTGCATACCTGTGCTAGGTAGTTTAAGGTTGATTTGTTGAGCACTAAATGGTTGAGTGGAAGGTTGGAAACTTCTTTAAGTCAGATTCCAAAATTGAGAATTAATGATGTAAGGAACAAAATCGTTAAAAAATGGAACACAAGTATAAGTAAGTCAAAAGCTCAACGGGCAATGGCCATGGCGCTAAAGAATGTCTAGGGTTCATTTCAAGAGCAGTACAAACAAATTTATGACTATGAACATGAGCTGATGGGTACAAATCCGAGGTCTACAGTGAAAGTCAAAGTTGAAGACATGAATGGATTCAAAGTTTTTAACAGATTTTATGTGTGCTTAAAAGCTGGCAAGGATAGCTTTATATCTTGTAGGCCCATAATTTTTTGGATGGGTGCTTTTTGAAAGGCCTCTATGGTGGTGAACTGTTGACAACAATTGGGAGGGACCCAAATGATCAGATGCTACCTCTAGCATATGCTGAGGTTGAATGAAAAGATTCTTGGACCTGGTTTTTGCAGCTTTTAATTGAAGATGTTGGGGGTGTACATGCATGTGAAGGCTTGACTTTGATGTTTGACCAACAAAAGGTATATTCTTTGCTGTCAATTGTTGATTTTGTGTCATAAGCTTATTTTTATTTACCTATTTTATATATGACTTTTGACAGGGTTTGTTGCCTGCCATTCAAGAACTCATACTTGGGACAGTGCAGTGGTTCTGTGTTCGACACCTGTACACCAACTTCAAAAAGAAATTCTCAGGAAAAAAATTGAAAACTTTCATATGGAGGGCAGCCGACAGCACATATCCCCAAGCATAGGAGAGGGAGATGAGGGCTATAAAGGAAGTCAATGATGATGCATTCAAACATCTTATTGCATTACCTCCCAGGAAAGTATTCATATTCTTCTTTTAGTCATGCAAAAACTGAAAACTCCAAACTGCATCCATGTCATATATTGCTCCCTATTGTTGAATCCCAAATTGTTTGTACTTGGTTGATGGGTGTTTGATTATTTCTCCATTGGCATTGGGGAATTAATTTTGAAAATGTAGTGTGAAACTAGAATAGAATTTGTTAGACAGCACATGCACATCCACTAACCTTATACAACACATGTGTAACATCCCGCCAAAAATACTATTCATATTTATATAATGAAAATAAAAGTAACAAATAGATTGAAGTGAACAAAATTTTATATATATGTAAATAAAGTTTCTCCTCACAGGGAGTTTAATACAAATACGATCACTTTTCCATTAAAACGTAAACAAAATACAATACAATAGAAAGATAGGCGATCTCCTGACAGAAGGACGATCTCCTATTAGAAGGGCGATCTCCTATCATAAAGGCGATCTCCTATCAGAAAGCAGCAAAAGGGGTGATCGCCCAACAGATATAGAAAACAGGCGATCTCCTTCCAGCGACAATTCACTAAGGAGCTCTACTTCCTGCAACATCATCTGCTCCCGTGTAAATTATACACGATCATTACAGGTTTAAGAAAAGGCCAAACACAACACAAAAGAAACACAGGGTAAGCTAGACATTTAAAAAGAGTTAGATATGAACTTTAAAATCAAGGTAAAACAAATTCAAGATACCCACATAAAACTATAAAGTTTCTCATTCCCTTCACCTGATCGCCAAGAAATCACACATTTCACAATATTTTCAAGAGTCATTCTATTTCACAAAATGCATCAAGTGTCTATCAATTCAATGTTCCTCATTTCACACGTCAGACTACACTGACTCAGCACACAAGACACTTGACACTACTTCCGGAAGACTCGTGCATTGACTAGACTCAGAGATCTGCACCTGTCATACTAAACTGCTGTAATGTTTCCACAGCTATGCGCATCAACACATTCTCGATCCCAAGTTCACCATTCTCACAGTATGACAGGGTTAATCCATATAACAGGCCGAGCTCGTTCTTTTTCACACGACTCACCCATACATATGAACCTCCTTCGACTCTCGACGCCTGAATAACTTCATCTATATGAATCCATTATCTCAGGAGAGTCAGGATAATCTCATTATAGACATCACCGATCAATGCACATCCTACACGATCTTACACGGTATTTTCTTTCCTGAAAATACTATGCCTTGATCCCACATCCACAACATTCAACACATCATACAACACTTAAATGAATGATTTCAATCACAGCAAAACTCACTCCAAGGTTCTTATTTTCGAATATCTCATTTAAATCTCAAACAGTTTCAAAGCAACACCAAAAACAGGGAGTTCGCAAACAACGCCAAAAACCGGCGATCGGGTTCAAAAACAAGGTATTTCGAAGTCTGTATATAAAACCGGCGACCACGTCGCCCAAACACATAGAACAGAGCATTCACGAAGATGAAAACGAAAACCGGCGACCACGTCGCCCTCACTTCAGAAACAGCTAATCTATGGCTTGTATTGAAAATGAAGGCTAGCTTCCCTTACCTGGATTTGCGCAAAACACCAGGAGCTCCGAAACCCAACGAAGCTTAAAGAATGCCTTGGCTCTGTTTTTGCGTCTGGTTTGAAGGACTTGCAGAGAACCTCCCAGGTGCTCTAATGGTGGCCGTCGCTCGTCGTACTCTTGTGTGAAGGTGCCAGAATCGCAGTGCGAAGGAGAGAATGGAGGAGAAGGGAGGTAAACTCACTCTTTCGCTCTTGAACAACTGCAACGTTCCCCTCTCTCAGAAGTGGGTTTTTGCATCTTAAACCAGCTTGTCCACAAAAGCAGCTGCCACCACCCACTCTGCAGAGAAGTCTGACAACCACTGCCCTGAACAGTACGACCACTGTTGTCGCTTGTGCATGCCAACCACTGCCCTGAACAGTAAGACCACTGTTGTCTTTTGTGCATGCCAACCACTGTCCTGAACAGTACGACCGCGAGTGTCTCCTGCGCATGCCAACATTCTGATGTCACTATTCTGAACTACCCTTTTTGTCTACGTGGCGCGCGTGCAGGACGTTTCATGCTGGGAGTCTGGGTCCCACCTTCTCTGTGTGCAACTCGACATCGCGCGCTAACCTTTCGCCGATGACCTCTCGCGCGAAGACTATCCACCGATGACTTCTCGCGCGAAGACAATCCACCGATGCCTCATCCTGGCGGACGACCGATGTCTCCCCCTGGAAGATGCCCGCATGCCTCGCGCCCTGGCGACGACGTGTAGTCTAGGCGACCGGCGATTATGTACTAACAAGGAAATCTTATAATCTTCTAAACTACACTTTCCTTCCTTTTTTTTTATTTTATTTTAAATAAAAACATACTTAGAATTCATTTAAAATATATCCTTGTATTCCAATTTAATTTTTCAGGTCCTTACATTCTCCCCAACAAGAAAAATTTTCGTCCTCGAAAATTGAATTACAAGGAAAAGAGGTATGGATAAGCTTCTCTCATGGGTTCTTCTAACTCCCAAGTTGAATCCCCCGATCTCTCATCCCACACCACTTTCACCATGTCGATGGTCTTGCCTCTGAGCTGTTTACTTTGCCGATCGTCAATCCTGACTGGTTTTGCTTCAAAGGACAAGTCATCCCTGATCTGCACATCGTCTACTTCCAGCACATGACTAGGGTCTGCCATGTACTTCCTCAGCTGTGATACGTGAAAGACATTGTGCAGATTCGCTAGATGGGGAGGTAGGGCGATCTCATAAGCCACTGGACCAATCCTTCTCAAGATCAGATATGGTCCCACGAACTTAGGGGACAACTTCTTTGACCTGATCGCCCGTCCTACACCCTTGGTTGGTGTCACCTTCATGAACACGTGGTCTCCAGCAACAAACTCCAAAGGCTTTCTCCTCTGATCTGCATAGGACTTCTGCCTACTTTGAGAAGCTTTCATTCTGCTTTGTATCTGTTGCACTTTCTCGGTCGTCTGCTGAATCAACTCTGGCCCAACCAAGACTGCTTCGCCCTCCTGGTACCAACATAAGGGAGTTCTGCATTTCCTCCCATACAGGGCTTCATATGGTGCCATCCCAATACTGGCGTGGTAACTATTATTATAGGTAAACTCTACCAGCGGCAACACCTCATCCCAACTTCCCAATTGATCCAAGACGCACGCCCTCAGCAGATCTTCCAAGGACTGGATCGTTCTTTCTGACTGACCATCTGTTTGGGGATGATATGCAGAGCTCATCCTCAACTTAGTTCCCAAGCACTCTTGTAAGGTCTGCCAAAACCGTGAAGTGAACCTGGGATCTCTATCTGAAACGATGCTGGAAGGCACTCCATGCAACCTCACTATTTCTTGGATGTATAACTGTGCCAGCTTGGCCATAGGCATCTTCATATTCACTGGAAGAAAGTGGGCATTCTTCGTCAGCCTATCAATGATGACCCAGATTGCATCATGACCCTTTACCGACCTGGGTAAATGGGTGACAAAATCCATGGCGATGTTGTCCCATTTCCACTCAGGGATATCCAGTTGCTGTAACAACCCGCCAGGTCTTTGATGCTCTACCTTCGCCTTCTGACACGTTAAGCAGGTTGCAACATACTGGGCGATGTCTCTCTTCATGCCCGACCACCAAAATGACTCCTTCAAGTCATGGTACATCTTGTTCATGCCTGGATGGAGGTTAAGGCGACTCTTATGACCTTCATCTAGGATCATTTTCTTCAACTCTCCATTTGCAGGGATGCAAATTCTGCCATTAAATCTCAAGATCCCATCATCGCCCATCACAAAGTCTCTAGCCTGATCTGTCCCTAGCGACTCCACAGTACGCTTCAGACTAGGGTCTTCCAACTGCTTATCCTTTATCATTCCAAGGAAGTCATTAGTTATAGCCAGCTTACTACAACTAATGTGATTCACATGAAACTCTACCCCAAGGTTTAAGTCTCTGAACTGCTCGATCAGTTTCTGCTCTTCCATCATCATGGTGGCTACTTGTATTGATTTTCTACTCAAGGCATCTGCCACTACATTGGCCTTCCCTGGATGGTACATGAGTTGAAAATCGTAGTCCTTTAAAAACTCCATCCACCTTCTTTGCCTCATGTTTAGTTCCTTCTGATCGAACAGGTATTTCAGGCTCTTATGGTCACTGAACACCTGGAACCGAGCTCCATATAAATAGTGCCTCCAGATCTTCAAGGCAAACACCACAGCTGCCAACTCCAAATCATGCGTAGGGTAGTTTCTCTCATGAACCTTGAGTTGCCTTGAAGCATATGCAACCACTCTTTTCTCTTGCATTAAAACACATCCCAGACCCTGATGTGAAGCGTCACAGTAGACATCAAAAGGTCTTCCTACCTCTGGGATCACCAGCACTGGAGCACTGGTCAACCTCTCCTTTAGTTCCGTGAAGCTCTGTTCACATCGGTCGGTCCAAGCAAAAGGTTGGTCCTTGCGGGTCAGCTGTGTTAAAGGAGCCACTACCTTGGAAAAGTCCTCAATAAACCTCCGATAGTAGCCCGCCAACCCCACAAAGCTCCTTATCTCGGTGACTGTCTTAGGACGTTCCCACTGCAGCACTGCCTCTACCTTGGCTGGATCCACCGAGATTCCCTGGGCAGATATCACGTGTCCTAAGAAGTTCACTTCCTTCAGCCAGAACTCACACTTAGAGAACTTGGCATAGAGTTGCTTCTCCCTCAGTATCTCCAATACTGTCCTCAGGTGTTCCTCATGCTCTTCCTCGGTCCTTGAATAAATAAGTATGTCGTCTATGAAGACCACCACAAACTTATCCAAGAAAGGGCGAAAAATCCTATTCATGTAGTCCATAAACAGAGCTGGAGCATTGGTTACTCCAAACGGCATCACCACATACTCATAGTGCCCATACCGAGACCTAAAAGCTGTCTTTTGAACATCTTCAGCTTTTACCAAAATTTGGTGGTACCCCGATCTCAGATCAATCTTGGAGAACACCGAGGCCCCATGTATTTGGTCCATCAAATCGTCAATTCTGGGTAGGGGGTACTTGTTCTTGATGGTCAACTTGTTCAACTGCCTGTAATCTATGCACAGCCGAGACCCTCCATCCTTCTTCTTGACTAGGAGCACTGGAGCCCCCCATGGAGATACACTGGGTCTGATGAATTGTTTCTCCAGCAACTCTTCCACTTGCTTCTTTAACTCTACTAACTCGGCTGGTGCCATCCTGTAAGGTGCCATTGACACTAGTCCAGCTCCAGGTACCAAGTCAATAGAGAATTCCACTTCTCTCTTAGGGGGTAACCCAGGTACCTCTTCTGGAAATACATCCGTGAAATCTTTCACCACGTGTATTCTGCTTACGTCCCCTTCATTCTTCACTTCCAATCGAGCTAGCATCACGAAGCACCTCGCCCCTTCTTCCAACTCTGACCACCCGTGCTGAACTGATATCACCTCTGATTCTTGGGGGTCTGGAAACGCTACCTTCTGACTACCGCAGTCTATGAGAACGTGATTGGCAGCTAGCCAATCCATTCCCAGGATAACATCCAGGTCCTGAAGAGGTAGGCAGATCAAGTTCACTTTGAATCTGCGTCCCTCCACTATCACTGGACATTCGGGGCAAACTGTAGAGGTCGACACCTGTCCTGACGCAGGTGTAGAGACCAACAGTTCGAAAGGTAACTCCTTCACTAGAAGGCCCAACTCGGCTACACACAGGCTTGACACAAAGGAGTGTGTCGCTCCAGAATCAAACAAAGCTTTTACACCCCTACCAGCTATAAAACATATACCCTGCACGAGGTTACCTGACTGAGACGCCTCTGCTCCTGACATGGCAAACACTCTCCCTGTTGCCTGAGGTCTGCCCCCTTCGTTCCTCATCTGCTGAGAGCCACTGGGTTGGGTCGCCCCATTCCTGCTAGGGCACTCTCTAGCAACGTGCCCTGTCCTTTGGCAGGTAAAACACCTTCTCTCCGAAGCCTTCTTGGGGCACACATTGGGCGTGTGTGACCCACCACAATGGAAACACTTGGGTCTCCAAGGTTGTTGTTGCTGAAACTGGGATGACGCTGTTCCCGCCCGATGTGGTGGAGGTCTCGCATAGGGCTTGCTTTGTGGGTGCTGCATTTTAGCCTTCCCACTGGAAGAACCCCCTGGGTGTGACCTGATCACCCGAGAATCACCCTTTTCTAGGGTCTCTACCATCTTCGCCTTCTCTACTAAGGCGTGAAATTCCCTTATGCACATCGGGGCTATGGTCCTTTTCAGCCCGTGCTTCAGTCCCTCTTCGAACTTCCTACACCTCCAGGCCTCGGAGGTCGCCTGAGTATAGAATCGGGCGAGGTACTCAAACCGAGCAGCATAGGCGTTTACTGACATATCCCCCTGCTCCAACTTTAGGAACTCAGCTTCCCTCGCAAACTTGGCGCTGTCTGGGAAGTATTTCTCCAAGAACCTCACCCTGAAGCTCTCCCAATCCAATACATCCTCTCGGGCCTCCATCATCTGCTGAGCTCCCATCCACCAGAACTCAGCTTCTCCAGATAGCAGATAGGTGGCAAACAACAGTTTCTTCTCTTCAGGGCAGGAGGTCGCCCTAAAGATTTTCTCCAACTCCCTGACCCACTGATCTGCCTGATCAGGGGTAGCATTCCCACTAAACTTGGGTGGGTTGTGCCTCATGAACTCGGTCAGTCCTATCTGTTCTTGAGGTTGACCGACGTGAGAGTTTGTTTCAGCAGACCGAGCAGTTTCCCAGTGGTGCATCGCAACTTGGTGATTCTGTGCCATCGCTGCATTCTGTTGTTGAATGGCAGATGCCATCATCTCAATGGCCTTAGCAATCTGGCTCATCTCCGAAGAAGGTTGGGGAGGGGTAGAAGGTCTACGTGCCATCTCTCTTCGTTTCAGATTTTGAAACTATAGGTTTTCTATGTTCCCTACAACTACAAGAATGATATCGATAAGAAATCAATTCATTCAGGAGGTAACATATAGACCTTACAAAGGTCAACATCTCAAAATCATTAAGAATTTGAGCTCATCAACAGAATCATAATACTTATAACTTCAAACAAAACACCAGAACAGTTACTGGTGTACAATCATCAATCCAAACAACCACTTTCAGGCAATTACAAGAGCACTCAATAAATCACACCAGAATTCAATGTAGGCTAAACATCAAACCTTTGGAATTAAGATTAAGAATCATCTCGATCCAGTTATGAGTGTGCACCCTCATTAATTTATCAAGATTCTCTCATTCTTAATACCAAGATTTTCAATTAGGGCATACATTCACTAAGGCACACACAAAATTTCAATACCAAAAACGTTTTGAAAACCTTTCACTAGAGTTGTTATTTAAAACTCAAATAGATTTTATGAGCAGAAGAAACACAATGGATCCACAGCCCTCAGGTCATCCTAAGGACGAACTGCTCTGATACCATTAATGTAACATCCCGCCAAAAATACTATTCATATTTATATAATGAAAATAAAAGTAACAAATAGATTGAAGTGAACAAAATTTTATATATATGTAAATAAAGTTTCTCCTCACAGGGAGTTTAATACAAATACGATCACTTTTCCATTAAAACGTAAACAAAATACAATACAATAGAAAGATAGGCGATCTCCTGACAGAAGGACGATCTCCTATTAGAAGGGCGATCTCCTATCATAAAGGCGATCTCCTATCAGAAAGCAGCAAAAGGGGTGATCGCCCAACAGATATAGAAAACAGGCGATCTCCTTCCAGCGACAATTCACTAAGGAGCTCTACTTCCTGCAACATCATCTGCTCCCGTGTAAATTATACACGATCATTACAGGTTTAAGAAAAGGCCAAACACAACACAAAAGAAACACAGGGTAAGCTAGACATTTAAAAAGAGTTAGATATGAACTTTAAAATCAAGGTAAAACAAATTCAAGATACCCACATAAAACTATAAAGTTTCTCATTCCCTTCACCTGATCGCCAAGAAATCACACATTTCACAATATTTTCAAGAGTCATTCTATTTCACAAAATGCATCAAGTGTCTATCAATTCAATGTTCCTCATTTCACACGTCAGACTACACTGACTCAGCACACAAGACACTTGACACTACCTCCGGAAGACTCGTGCATTGACTAGACTCAGAGATCTGCACCTGTCATACTAAACTGCTGTAATGTTTCCACAGCTATGCGCATCAACACATTCTCGATCCCAAGTTCACCATTCTCACAGTATGACAGGGTTAATCCATATAACAGGCCGAGCTCGTTCTTTTTCACACGACTCACCCATACATATGAACCTCCTTCGACTCTCGACGCCTGAATAACTTCATCTATATGAATCCATTATCTCAGGAGAGTCAGGATAATCTCATTATAGACATCACCGATCAATGCACATCCTACACGATCTTACACGGTATTTTCTTTCCGGAAAATACTATGCCTTGATCCCACATCCACAACATTCAACACATCATACAACACTTAAATGAATGATTTCAATCACAGCAAAACTCACTCCAAGGTTCTTATTTTCGAATATCTCATTTAAATCTCAAACAGTTTCAAAGCAACACCAAAAACAGGGAGTTCGCAAACAACGCCAAAAACCGGCGATCTGGTTCAAAAACAAGGTATTTCGAAGTCTGTATATAAAACCGGCGACCACGTCGCCCAAACACATAGAACAGAGCATTCACGAAGATGAAAACGAAAACCGGCGACCATGTCGCCCTCACTTCAGAAACAGCTAATCTATGGCTTGTATTGAAAATGAAGGCTAGCTTCCCTTACCTGGATTTGCGCAAAACACCAGGAGCTCCGAAACCCAACGAAGCTTAAAGAATGCCTTGGCTCTGTTTTTGCGTCTGGTTTGAAGGACTTGCAGAGAACCTCCCAGGTGCTCTAATGGTGGCCGTCGCTCGTCGTACTCTTGTGTGAAGGTGCCAGAATCGCAGTGCGAAGGAGAGAATGGAGGAGAAGGGAGGTAAACTCACTCTTTCGCTCTTGAACAACTGCAACGTTCCCCTCTCTCAGAAGTGGGTCTTTGCATCTTAAACCAGCTTGTCCACAAAAGCAGCTGCCACCACCCACTCTGCAGAGAAGTCTGACAACCACTGCCCTGAACAGTACGACCACTGTTGTCGCTTGTGCATGCCAACCACTGCCCTGAACAGTACGACCACTGTTGTCTCTTGTGCATGCCAACCACTGTCCTGAACAGTACGACCGCGAGTGTCTCCTGCGCATGCCAACATTCTGATGTCACTATTCTGAACTACCCTTTTTGTCTACGTGGCGCGCGTGCAGGACGTTTCATGCTGGGAGTCTGGGTCCCACCTTCTCTGTGTGCAACTCGACATCGCGCGCTAACCTTTCGCCGATGACCTCTCGCGCGAAGACTATCCACCGATGACTTCTCGCGCGAAGACAATCCACCGATGCCTCATCCTGGCGGACGACCGATGTCTCCCCCTGGAAGATGCCCGCATGCCTCGCGCCCTGATGATGCCCGCATGCATCGCGCCCTGGCGACGACGTGTAGTCTAGGCGACCGGCGATTATGTACTAACAAGGAAATCTTATAATCTTCTAAACTACACTTTCCTTCCTTTTTTTTTATTTTATTTTAAATAAAAACATACTTAGAATTCATTTAAAATATATCCTTTTATTCCAATTTAATTTTTCAGGTCCTTACAACATGCACTCGTTTTTGTTAGAATATTGTTAGAATTTGACAAGGGTACACAGTCACTGAATTATATACTATTTCTGTTGTGATTTGTGGTGGAAAAACTAACTTTATATCTAACTTTATTTGTGATGGTAGAATAATTTTGATGTGGGGCCAGTGAAGACAGATATAGTAAGAGGCACATCATGGGGCCTTCATAGCCTATTCATGCTTAAATTTTAGAGAATAGAATCAGCTTTTTAGGTGTAGTGTAAAATCCTATCAAAATTCCATGAAATGGATTTTATTAACAAAATAAGACAAGAATGAGACATGAGTGACAAATTTTAATATGATATGCAAGTAGGATGTTTATCGAGTAATTTATTTGCAATTTATGAAGTCATTGATGCACATTAATTCCTAGGATCTGAAATAATTTATTTTCGTGTACTAGGTTCTGGTCCAGATCAAGGTTCACATTCACTCCAAAATGTGATACACTTATGAACAATATTTCTGAAGGCTTTAATAGTGTGCTTGTAGCCGCATGTGCAAAACCTATCATTACCATGCTAGAAGATATTAGGACTTATCTGAAGCAGAGATGGGCCAAGAACAGATTGAAAATTGCCTCATTTGAAGGATCAGTATGTCCAAAGATTTTAAGTAGGTTACATAAGGAAGAAAATCAAACTCGATATTGTATATCCAAGTGATATGACAACATTCATACACTATTTTAAAAATTAATTGTCTTGTTAGATATGTCTAATCAATTCCATCATCACAGCTCTTTTGCAGATCACCTATTTGAAGTGAGACATACCTCTACCATTGGAGAAAAGTATGCGGTTAACTTAGAGCTACATGAGTGTAGCTGCCGAAAATGGATGTTGACTGGAATACCATGTTGCCATGCGCTTGTTGCAATGAAATTTCTCAATACTGATCCAGTGAACTTCATTTCATTTTGGTACAAGAAGGAAACATATGCAGAGGTGTACAAAGTTATCTATCCAATGAATGGTGAACAAGTATGGGAAAGAATTGAAATGCCAGATGTTGTGCCACCTACCACAAAGAAAATGTCAGGAAGACCAAAAAAGAAGAGAAGGTTAGATGCATGGGAGGTAATGAAGAATAAGAGTCAGTTTGGCCAAACTGGGTTAAAGAAAAAATGTTGGATCTATCATAAGCTTGGCCACAATAGGAAGTCCTTCATTGAAAAACCATCTGAACAAGGTCCAAGTGCATGCCCACCATCTCACCCAAGGCCATCTCACCCAAGGTCATCTCACCCAAAGCCATTTCACCCAGGCCCATCTGACGAAGCTCCAAGTCAGGCAGCTACAAGTGTGCACCATGGCCATCTCAGGAAGCTCCAAGTCAGGCAGTTACAAGTGCACCAGGGCCATCTCAGGAAGCTCCAAGTTCGGCAGCCCCAACCACACCCCCTCCACCATCTCCCCTAACTCAACCAAAAGTTTCACAACCACCTCAGGCAGCTCGAAGGACAACAAGATCAAGTGCAAAATTTTCAAGATCCAACACGAGACTTAAGTTACAGTCCATCAGAGGACGCTTTTGGAAGCCGTGAATGCTTTTGGAACCTATGTATTTTGAAAAAAAATTATTATAGGATCTTGCTAATGTATTTTGGATTTATTATTTGGTAATTTGTTAATGTATGATGTACTCAATGTCTTTGGTAATTTTTGGAGTACATTAATTTTATCAGGTTTTATGATAATTAAGTTTGGTTCATTTCAAATATATGATAATTAAGTTTCTGTGTGTGGTCAGCTCACTTTTGCTAACTGCCTACCTGTCATTTGGATAAATCAATGTTCAAATATTGAATATGGTAAACTAAAATCTGCACTCAAGCTGTTCAAATATTGAATTGTAGGCCAAGGTACAGATTTTCCACCTAAGATACAAAAGGTGTAGATTTTTATTTTGGAAGTTATCAAATGGTGCAGATTTTTATTTTGAAAGTTATCAAATGGTGCAGATTTTTATATAGCTTTCAATATAAAAGTTTGAATGGTGGAAGTTCCACTCACTAGGCTAGCCTTGAAAAGAGGACTGGTTTTAAAAGTCATCGTGTAATGTGGCTTTGCTGAATACTGGTGTGGATAGGAATTCATAGGTTACATGTACATTCTTATATGGCAACAATAATCTTACATTTGATGAAAAATAAAAATGAAACACGTAGTCTTTTAAGCAACTTTGTTGTCATGATTAAAAATCAATTTGATAAAGGAATTAAAATTATTAGAACTGACAATTGCCAAGAATTTTGATGGAAGGATTTCTATGATAAGCATGGAATCATTCACCAAACCACTTGTGTTGAGACACCACAATAAAATTATGTGGTAGAAGCTAAGCATCAACACATCTTAAATATAACCCGGTGTCTCATGTTTCAATCTAATCTTCCTAAAGTTTTTTGGTCTTATGCCATAATGCATGTTGTTCATTTAATAAATAGAGTGCCTTCTCCTGTTATTTCAAATAAATGTCCATATGAAAAACTGTACATCAATGCCCCTGATATAAGTAATCTTCGTATCATTGGATGGTTGTGTTTTGCCTCTTCTCTTGAAAACAACAGGAATAAACTTGATCCTAGAGCCAAAAGATGCATTTTTCTGGGTTTTAAGGCAGGGACAAAAGGTTATGTAGTCATTGACGCACAAACCAGAGAAACATTTGTCTCCAGAAATGTTCTTTTCTATGAGAAAAGCTTTTGTCAAGTCACTGATAAAAGTGAATAAAACGAGCTAAGCTATGATCAGAATTTTATGGAACACATGTATGACAGTCTGCATGACAGTTATCATAGAGACAACATGAATGAAGTTGCAAACACAGAGAACAAAGATACCAGAGATCTCGGAAGATCAACAAGAAGTTGAAGAAGCCCTGCATACCTTGAGGATTATCATCATCAATTGATAACCTCTTCACAGAAGGTAATAAACACTGACACAATAAGGTATGCACTCAATTCGGTCCTATCATATAAAAAATTATCTGATGAACATTTTAACTACTTTGTTTCCCTTTTTTTGCAAACTGAGCCACACACCTATGAGGAAGTTGTTAAATTAGATAAATGGAAGGCAGCCATGAACGAAGAGATCAAAGCTCTTAAGATCAACAACACTTGGAAGTTAGTGGATCTTCTAGAGGGTAAGACTCCCATAGGACGTAAATGGGTCTACAAAATAAAAGAAGAGCAGATGGAAATATTGAGAGGTACAAAGCTCGGTTAGTAGCAAAAGGCTACTCCCAATGAGAAGGGATTGACTTCATCGAAACATATTCCCTAGTAGCAAAATTGACAACTCTTCGCATGATTCTTGCTGTTGCGATTGTTAAAGATTGGCATCTTGAACAGCTAGATGTGGATAACGCGTTCCTACATAGTGATCTCACTGAAGAAGTATCTATGGAAGTTCCTCCTAGAATCATCAATGCAAAACCAAATCAAGTTTGTCATCTGACCAAATCCTTATATGGCTTGAAACAAGCTAGTAGACAGTGGTATGAAAAACTTGCCTCATATCTTTTAACCATAGGTTTCATCCAATCTCAAACTGATAATTCTCTCTTTATAAAAAAAATTAGAAAAATCTTTTATTGCTTTATTAGTCTATATAGATGACATTATTCTAACTGGTGATGATATGCATGAGATAAATACTGTGAAGAACTTGCTAAATACTGTGAAGAACTTGTTGAATGCTACTTTTAAAATCAAAGATCTAGGTAAATTGAAATATTTTCTTGGCTTAGAGATAGCATGGACACATGAAGGTATTCATCTTTGTGAAAAGAAATATGCTCTTGAGATCCTTGATGATGCAGGGATGCTAGGTGCCAAACCAGCAACCACCCCTATGCAGAAAAAGGCAGAGAATATGTTTGAAGAAGCTGACATTCATGAACCTTCAAGTTATAGAAGATTCATTGGATGTCTTTTGTATCTTATAAGCACTAGAAAAGATATATGCTTTGCTGTTCAACATCTGAGTCAATTTGTTCAAAAGCCTACAATCCATCATCATCGTATCGTTCAACATGTGTTGTGATACATTAAAGTTGCACCTGCACAAGGTTTGTTCTATTCAAAGAATTCTATTTTCCCTTTAAAAGCTTTTAGTGACTTTGACTGGGCATCATGTTCCATGACTCGACGATCAACCATTGGCTTCTTCATTTTTCTGGGAGAATCACTGATTTCATGGAAAACCAAGAAGCAAAGCACCGTTTCTAAATCATCCTCAGAGGCAGAATATCGCGCCTTGGCTTCAACTTCGTGTGAGCTGCAATGGTTGACCTTTCCTCTTCCATGTCACCACTTCCAACTCTGCATGTCTTTACTGCGATTCACAAGCAGTCAGGCATATTGCTCTTAATAGTAGCTTTCACGAGCGTACAAAACACATATACATTGACTATCACGTTGTTCGTGAAAGGTTGCAGTAGAATTTACTTCATCTTTTGCCCAATCAATCTGCAGACCAACCTGTAGATGTTCTAACAAAAGCCCTCGAGCGAAGCATTTTCCAAAAACTTATCAGCAAGCTTGGAGTTCTTTGTATACTTGCTCCAACTTGAGGGAGGGTTTTAAGTTTAAGTTATTGGGCCTATATCTTTCTTATGGGCTCTGTTCCAAAGCCCAAAGTTTTTTCCTTCTCTTTAGTATGTATAAAGCCTTATTGTGTAAGAGTTACAGCATCAGAAAAATATATGAAAATACAGTTTCGTTCTTTCCAGAAAACTCTTTCTTCTTCACCCATACTGTTCTGTTCTTTTCTTTTTCTTGAAATCATGAAATTCAAGAGGTCAATCCTTTACTACATAATTGAGCCTGCATAAATGGGCCTGCTTCAGCGACTTATTGCTGCCATACACTCCTCTACTACATCTCCAAAAAAGCTACTACTCATCCCATGCAGTACCTTCTTCTCCAAGACTCCAGAACTGCAACATCCTTTTACAAGTCCAGCAACAGGAACATTAGGCTAGGCAACTGTTATGCATTATTTATCTTTCAAAAAACAAATTGGATAGACACTGCAGATAACTTTGACATTGGATTCAACATTGAGATAACCCTTTGTGAATGTGCATCATGTAGCAATAGAAGCTAGTAAACACCAAAAACTAGCAAATGAAAAAAAATTCCTGCATAGATGGACCATCCTCCCCTACCTCAAGAGGTCAGTATCGGTTCTGCACCAAGAAAAAATTCTTATTAGCCTGAACTACACCCCAACATCTTCTGTATAACCAGCCTCTTCTTGACTTTCTCCCTCTTACACCTCATTCTCCACCCTTTTTGCACTTTGATTCTCCTTCCTAGAATAGGCAGCCGAGGGAACACTTTTGAACCATCAAATTGGTATAACCTCCCCTACGTCACTAAGTCCACATCAAAATTGCACCTTCAAGAACAACCAACACCCCCTTCACACTGGCTTCTATTTCCCGGCATACTTAGATCGGTATGGCTTGCTTTTGGCTTCCACTCCTTAGTCTTGTGCTAAAGCCTAAATTGGATACCAATTTATGACAGCTTAACATAAAAACTATCAATGCCATATCTTTCACACAATGTTCATCAGCAACTATAGAAACAGTCTTGTTCAGACCCCTACACATCTGCATACCACAACCACTTCTAATAGCATTTGGCAGCAATGTGCCCTGCAGGTCCACTGCCATTTTTTGATAGGATTTGGCTACTAGACACTGTCACAGAAGAAGTGCACCAAAAAAAGAGGAAATCTTTAGTTATAGTGGTTATTGCTCTTGTGCTATTAGTGCTGCTATTTTATGCCCCACTCCCCTACTTGTAGGCTTCCACACTCCATTACCAATATTTTCTTCTCCATAGCTACCCTGCTCTTCCCTTGTTAGATTAACTAAAGTTACCAGTGCAGAGAAGAGGATTCATCACCCACTCCACAAAGGAGTAGTTAGTTATATGAAGGAATCCTATTTTTCATCCATAACCATGATTTGAGTTGTGCCATCTGTACAATCTCTTCCACATCAACTACCCCCTTACTTGAATATAACATTGTTCCTTTGTTCCCATATGCACCTCACAACAGCTGCTCATAGGTCTTTCCAAACCAGGTTTTGCTCCATACCACCCTGTACAAGATGAAAATTCTCAAAGTGACACCTCAGATCATTGTGTGGAACAAACAGGATGCTAATCCATCTAAAGCACCTAGACCAAACATTTTGTGCATATTTACATTCTAAGAAAAAATGCTGACTAGATTCATCCATATCTTGACACATTCCATAAACTATAGTGTTTACGATCACTCATCTTGTTCTCAGACACACTCTTGTTGGGATTTTATCTAGTATGACTCTCCACCCCGTAGTTAAAACACTGGGTTGTGCCTTAGCCTTCCACAAACACACAAAGATGTCATACACAAGGACTCTTGGGTGATTAGCTAAGATACCATATGCAGACTTAACCAAAAAGAACCTTGGATCTTCGCTTCCCCAAACCTAAACATCCTTCACCTCCCTATTTACTTTGGTTGTAGAAATGTACCTAAGAAAATCTTCGCCCATCAAGGATTCCCACTCAAACCTCTCACGTATCTACCTTAAAGTCCATCTCCACTCTGATTCTTCCCACACACCTACCTCTCTCACCTTTACGCCTTGGTTCAAAGACAAAGAGTACAACCTAGGGTACAATGCTTTAAGCTTAAGGTTCCTGACCCATCCATCCTCCCAGAATCTAACTTTATCTCCTTGTCCTACTTTCCACCTAATCACCTGATATTCTGAAAAACAATGAAAATTTGTTGAATAGGTCCACTTGCTCATTTATGCATTTTAAATTTGTGTACTCTGATATATTTGGAGATAATATATAAAATATTATCTACAATCCAAATAATTCGAATATTTATATATAACATTATTTGTTATAATTGACTCAATGAAAAATATTGAATAATCAACTTATCTCTTACATATCTTGATTATCTTTTCGATATTTCAATCTTGGGTCTCAAAAATATGAAGAAAAAAATCAGAAAATATTATTTTGCACGATTTTCTTAGCATTGTGACATTATGCTCAATGCATTGACCATTATTTATTTATGTTTTATTCTTTGTGTTGCAAGATAACACAATTGTGCTTAAGCGCAATTATCTTTTTTCTCTCATTTTTTTTGTTTGTTTTCTATTATATATAGCAGTTATATTTGCTTATGTATATGAGTTTTTTCATTCTCTTAACATTGTTGGTCCTTTTAAGATACTTCAGAAATCTCTAAGCAGCTGTAAAGTGTGACTATTTGGGATTTGATTGAAACCTAACACATAGACAAACTGAAGAAATTATGCCAAGTCTGCTAGTAGTGAGATAAAGAGGAGATCTTATCAATCCTTTGAACTTGGTTTGATCAACCGTTTTGTCAATCACATCAGCATCCATATAGAACCTAGTTGACAATGGTGTGGCTGCTTCCTTACAATTCTCTATGTCAAATTTTTTCAAAATTTCTCTGCAGAGTTTAGCTTGACTAAAAGATTACCATTTTCTTAACCTACAACCCAAGAAAGTAAGATAGCTCTCCCATAATTAACATCTGAAACTCACCCTGCATGGCTGAAAGAAATTCCTCACACAAGCTGTCATTATTTTCTCCAAAAATTACATCATCAACATAGATTTCAACTAATATAATATCATCTTTTGCCTTTTTTTTTAAAAAAGAGTCTCGTCAATTTTTTTTCTCTCATATCCATGAGATAAGAGATAATTGCTAAGTCTCTCATACCACGACCGAGGTGCCTGTTTCATACCATAAAGTGCTTTCTTGAGTTTGTAAACATACTTTGGATACTTATGATCTTCAAAGCTAGGTGGTTGTAAACATGCACTTTTCACGTCCATCTAACAACTTCTCGTCTAGCAATAGGTGTATAAGTTTTATCATAGTCCATCATTTCCTCTTAATTTTATCCTTTAGCAAGTAGTCTAGCCTTTTTTCTTGTTATCGGACCAGAGATTCATCAAGCTTGTTTCTAAACACCCATTTGATTCCTATTATGTTCATGTGATAATAACAATTTCCAATATGTAATAATAATTTTCGTTATCAAATATTAAATCAAATATGAATTTTCAGTATTAAAAAAATAATTGGTAAGGTGGTTAATGACCACTTTATGAGGGGATAATTGTTCCATGATTTACAAAAATAATTTAAAAAGAAAAATAAAAATTAATTAGATGTAAAAAATAAGAGGCACTACATATTTATTTTCTTTCTCTATCATATTAGTCATCGTGTTATACTAAAATATAAATTAAAATTTTATAAATTAAAATTAATTTGTATACTAATTAAATGTGATAATTTAGTGAAAATATATAAAAATTTCAATAAAATAACTTATATATAAGTGCATAGCTTATAAAGAAATTTTTTTTTTCTAAACTCTAAGCTTCCTTCAGATCTAGAGGCATCAGCAAAATTGTTCTTGCCGGTTGACTCTCCTGTTGGTTGACTCTACGACACTCTTGCGCCTCCTTCCTTCTCCTTAGGTAATGCTTCACTGGATCGAAACAACCAACACTTACAAAGTTAGAAGGGGTGCCCTAGAGGCCGTTTGCAATCTGACGCTTAAGTCAATACTGGGGCAAGCACACCAAGTGTATAGTATATGAGTTTCAGTCTCAAAACTGTGTACCTTTGTGAAGTGTTTTACTACCGTTTATATGGTCTAGGGTTTCCTCTGCGCCGTTACCCACATTTAGGGTTTCTGGGAACATACCGTTACGCGTCGCTATTACTCAATCTCAGAGTAATCTGATATGTAACGTTCTCTTAACTGGAGTGCAAATCCTAACAGGATGGTCACCTAGGTACCCACTCGTGCACCTAATCTATGGGGCCATCTGTCCTGGGAGTGCCCTTACTGTTCACGTGCCATGCATGTAGCTTCACTTGGAAACCCTAATCCTGACGGGCATTCAAGCCCTTCAAGATTCTGCACCTAACTGTGCTTTCCATGCCACACACATGGATGCTTCGTGACCTAGGATCCTCCCTACCTCTGGGCATTTTACTGATAACTGGCATTGTTCTCGGGACCCACCTTCCATGATCTAGTTCAGCTATTCAGAACACCCAAGACCAATGTCACATCATCCCACTCTGTTGCCGAGGACTCATCGCCCTATTGTGTGATGAGGACATATCATTCCACACATGTTGATAACTAATCAGCCCACTGGTCCATGCTACTCATGGGACCCAACCCACGTGGCTCTGGCCCATGCTGTGGGACCCAGCTCACGTGGCTCACCATTACTAGTTATTCTCGGTGTCCAAGGACTGGTCAGTATACAAGCCCCCCAGTCTCAAGCTGTTAACTTGTTCAGCGAAAAGACTAAGTCATCGGTTCGGGCGACCTATATGGCTCTGAGTGAAAGGACATGAACAGTGCAAGGGACATCTCACCATACTTTCTTAGTCTGTGTACACGTGGCTAGATCAACAGCTAGGGCTTGTTAACGTTTGCGCTTCCTTGTCTACGTTAAACTCAAAGGGGGAGGTGTTCTCTGCGAACCTTCCTTACTCAACCTTGAGACTTCTAATGCATTGATTTGTTTTTAGCTGGCCTCTCCTTGCTCTAGGAAAAGGAGGATTTTACTAGTGAGTTATACTATTTCACCTTGGTGTTTTCACTCGAAAGGGGGAGCTGTTCTCTGCGAACCTTCCTTTCCCACTTTCAAGACCTCTAACCCAAGGGACCAGCTATTACTGACCTCTCATCGCCTAAAGGCAAAAGAGGATTTAACTGGTGAACCATACTGTTCAGCCTTGGTGTTCTCACTCGAGGAGAAGGTGTTCTTTGCGAATCTTTCTTTTACCACCTCGAGACTTCTAACACCGATTTGTATTTAACTGACCTCTCCTCGCTCAAGGCAAGGGAGGATTTAACTGATATGAGTCATCCTTGGCGTTTTCACTCAAAAGGGGAGGTGTTCTCTGTGAACCTTTCTTTTCCGCTTCCGAGACTTCTAACCCAAGCTGACGACTTTTAACTGACCTCTCATCGCCCGCAGGCAAGGGAGGATTTAACTGGCGAACCTTTCTGTTCAATCTTGGTGTTCTCACTCCGGTGCTCTCTACGAACCTTCCTGCTCTTCCCGAGACTTCTAACCCCCATGAATGGTTCTTAACTGCATTGCACAAAGTACCCAAAATATATTTTAATTGGAATTTTATTGGGTAATCTCATTAAAATCCCTTATAAGGGAAAAAAGAGTGTCCCCTATTCTGGGGCTTCATGGCCTCGTAAGGTTTCTGTTTCCCTTGCGTTTTCT
Organism: Phaseolus lunatus; assembly: GCA_013389735.1. Taxonomy (NCBI): domain Eukaryota; kingdom Viridiplantae; phylum Streptophyta; class Magnoliopsida; order Fabales; family Fabaceae; genus Phaseolus; species Phaseolus lunatus. The sequence goes on along the minus strand of CM023864.1, from coordinate 43,011,310 downwards.
TCTCCATTGTCGCCTCGTGCACCCGCATGGGTTGAGGTCGATTGGGCCCTCGTGATCGTGAGGGAGCAATGCTCTCATGCTTCTCAATAAGCTCCCCTTCTACTACGATGTGAGCGAAACCTCGACGCCTGATATCACAAAAGGTTTTGGGGCAATTTCTGATTAGTGATTCACGAAAGGTCCTGACAAGATCCCCTTCCTGAAGGCGTGCACCATCATATCCTCGTCCTTGATGTGCAGCTTTACCACCATCGCGCCAAACCTGTTGAGATAATCTTTCAAGGATTCTTCCTGATACTGCCTTATGTCAAAGAGATCGTAAGACACTGGTGAGGGGTCCGATTGACAATGTATTGCTCCCTGAACAGCGTGAAAAACTGTGCGAACGATGTTATGTGTCCATCAAGCAAGCTGAAGAACCACTCCAACATTGTCCCTGTCAATGTGGTCATGAAGAGCTTGGAATGCACCGCATCGGAGCCTCCTCACAGCATCATCTGAGTGTGAAACGTTGTGAGATGCGCCTCTGGGTCCTCCACCCCTATAAAAGTGGTCTTAGGGCCCACGAAGGTGGCTGGCACCAGAGTGTCCATGATCGCTTGGGAAAAGGGCATAAGGAATGCCCTGGGTGGCGTAGGCGGGGCTCGATCATCCACCACGCGATTTCCTGCCTGCTGCATATTTATGCGCAATTCTTCATTTGTCCTATGCAGCTCTTCGTTCCTGGCTTGCGATGCGGCCAGGTCCATCTGAATGCGTGCCTACTCCGCCCTAGATGTTGCCACCGTTTCCTGGAGGGTGCGCATCGTTTCCATGATTTGTTGCATGGTGACGCCTTCGCCTCCATTTGGTGGGACAGATCCTTGTCTAGTATTCCTCATGTTGCTAGATTCTTCTCTTTCGCTTGTGAATGAGACCTTGTTTTATTTCGACCCCACATGGGCGCCAAATGTTCTTGCCGGTTGACTCTCCTGTCGGTTGACAATACGACACTCTCGCGTCTCCTTCCTTTTCCTTAGGTAATGTTTCACTGGATCGAAACAACCTGTACCTGCAAAGATAGAAGGGGCGCCCTAAAGCCTGTTTACACTCCGACGCTCAAGTCAATATTGGGGCAAGCATACCAAGTGTATAGTATATGAGTTTTAGTCTCAAAACTGCGAACCTTTGTAAAGTGTTTTACTACTCTTTATATAGTCTAGGGTTTCCTCTGTGCCTCTACCAACATTTAGGGTTTCTGGGAACATGTCGTTACGCGTCGCTATTACTCAATCTGAGAGTAATATGGCATGTAACGTTCTCTTAACTGGAGTGTAAATTCTAACAGAATGGCCACCTAGGTAACCACTCGTGCATCTAATCTCTGGGGCCATCTATCCTGGGAGTGCCCTCACTGTTCACGTGCCATGCATGTAGCTTCACTTGGACACCCTAATCCTGACGGGCATTCAAGCCCTTCAAGACTCTGCACCTAACTGTGCTTTCCATGCCACACGCATGGATGCTACGTGACCTAGGCTCCTCCCTACCTCTGGACATTTTACTGATAACTGGCATTGTTCTCGGGACCCACCTTCCATGATTTAGTTCAGCTGTTCATAACACCCAAGATCGATGTCACATCGTCCCACTCTGTTGCCGAGGACTCATCACCCTGTTGTTTGACAAGGACATATCGTTCCACTCTGGTGGTCGACATGCTGATGACTAATCAGCCCAATGGTCCATGCTACTCGTGGCACTCAGCCCACGTGGCTCTGGCCCATGCTGTGGGACCCAATTCACGTGGCTCACCATTACTAGTTGTTTTCGGTGTCCGAGGACTGGTTGGTACACAAATAAATAAATAAAAAAGAATGGAAATGAATTGATAGTGACTTTGTTTGTTCTTCATAATACACTATATATGTTCGTATTGGTCCATCATCAACATGCAAGCATTCAGTAATTTTCATTGATTTCTTAATTAAGACCACTCACAAAATTACAATCGTGAGGAAAAAGGAAAAGAGCAGAAATAATCAAGAACTAGCAATCACTGCATAATGCATCATTCATTTACTGTGTTTAAATAATAAATTAAATAACACATACAAAATAATCAATTGTTACATTACATATCTGTTTACCCTAGAATTGGCGTGTATGGGTGAGTAAAATTGGAGAAACCGCGAAAAGTTTCTTACGACAGAGGCAACTGGGGCGATTGAGATTTATGGGAGAAGTGAAGCATGGAACCCCAGTGTCCAGGTTCAGTGGATGAACATCTTGGATTGGAGAGGATGAAGATGTTGGTGTTAATAACACTTCAGAAAAAGAAAATTGTGCTGTTTTTTTATTGCGTCTGGTTTTGATGTTGGAGTCTCTAAGCTTTGCTAGTGCTCCTGGTTTGAGATAATTGTGGAACAATCTTGGACTTCTCATTGGAGAGGATGTGCTTGTGCAGGTCATGGTTAGTTGGTGAATTATTGAGAACAAAGTTAGAGCAAGAATGAGTAAGACTGAACTTGTGTAGAGAAGAGGTCAGAAGGTGTTTTTGAAAGGGTTGTTATCTTTGTTTATGACGGAAAGTTCCGGTGGAGAAGCAAAGTGTGGTTAGGCATAATTAAGGACAAATCTCTTGCACAGTCTCAAAACTTGAAGTCCGTTTGCAATAACCTGCGTGTTGTCTGCAGTAAATGTTTGGGATTTGGTTTCCGCATGCAATATGGTTTTCATTAAAAAATTATTCTAATGGTGGATGAATAATAATTTCTTTTATTTAATATGAAATTATGAGTGTTGATAACCAATAGTATAGTACAGCAATAAAGAAAAATAATTTCTTTTAAAATGTGGATTCTACATTTAAAGAAAATAAGTAATTTTGAGATTGTATTGTATCATATTGTATTTATAAACTAATGTTTTTCGCTAGTTATCAAATTAATATTATTTAAAAATAATTATATAAATATGATTAAAAAATAATTTTGTAGGTGATTGACTTAAAATATAAATGACCATTTTAAGTAAATTTGACAAATATTGATAGATTTTTAAAACGAGTGGACTTTTAGAAAAATATCAAAAGGTATGTCAAATAAGATGTTTAAACCTCTGCATAGGAATACAACATTATCATCACAAATCTTTTCCATGATGATGACATTGACAATGCAAGGAAGGCATATATTATGAGACTTTTCCAAGGGCTACCGAGATCTATATATCAATGTAAGAAGTGTTGATGACATACAATTCAATGATTACCAGTCACCAACTCTTTCTTTGTGTTCAATTAATTCAACTTATAAGATTTATATCTAAATTTTCTATACATAATTCACATTAACTTTTGTAAAATAATGTATGATTTTACCTCATTCACTTAGATTCATTATTTTCACATAAACTTCAATCAACATTGTATTTCACAAAAGTTTGGACAACAAAGCACAAAATACAATCAATTGAAATTTATTAAAATATATGAAACATGGATTACTAAATTGAAGGAAGTAATTAAATTGTTATATTAAATCTCCAACATGAAACTAAAGCTTATACAATGAGAAGTGGCATTCAAATGTATCAAAAAATTTACATCCTAACACTTGAAATGTAAAAACTTTCCAAAATTTAAACAATAATTTTTTTTTCATACTATGATAATCTTCTAAATATAGAATGAACATGATCAACATTAAATTGAAACAAGTTATAGACAACCTAAATTTATAATTAAAAATTATATCTCCAAATATACATGCAACAAACTCACCAATAAATTCAACTATGATGATTTTAATGATATCACATGGCAGTGCATTCAGTTAAATACTCCCATAAAAAAAATATTTTTAAGAATTGTAATTTTCAGTATATATATATATATATATATATATATATATATATATATATATATATATATATATAATTTCAATAATATATAATTCTTTTGTAATATATCCAATAAGTTTAACATAACAATAACTACCTTATAGCTAAAGATTAATACAAAACAAAAAGTACACCAAAAAGATCCATAAACAAACTACGATTTCAAAACAACAGTTCTAATATAGTTCATGTTGTTTTAAAAATATCACCACTTCAGTAAAATGCTGGTTGAATTTTTTAAGGATGAAAAGATATTAGTACTGAAAGAGGCTGCATAAACAAGCCCTGAATAACCTTAAAACAATATATATTATCTTTTTTCACCACCTTGCAAATTAAATGATCTTCTTTGCTCTTGTTTTAATTAATATGTGTTGCGAAAGAGAGAGCATTACTAATGCACGTGACAAATGACACCCAAAAACATAAATATCATAGTTTCTTTTTCTTTAAAAGTAGTTTCATTGCCTTTGATACTTTAAACTAAAAGTAATATAAAAACAGGGAAGGAGGGTGCTTTGAGTTATATATTTAGAAGTGATTTGACTAAAGAGGGGTTGAGAGGTCATCTTTCTTGAAAAAACCAAAACTAATTTTTCCTTTTCGTGTAGATACAAAATAAACATTTACGAAAACACAGACAAAAAAATATAACAAAATAGAATAATAATAATACTACAAATTTTTAATATAAGTAAAATTTTCATCAACTTGAAAAGTAAAAACTCATGGATTTAGTCTAAAAAATATCTTTATTATAAAAGTATGATTACAATATTTGTTTATCTTATTTTATGAATGTAACACTTAATTCACCCAACAATAATGGAATGCAATATCTCTCTAGGATTTTTAATCTCACACTATAATGGATACCAACCCTCTCATTTTCTATATGTTGCTCTTTTCACTTGCATATTTCTTCTTTACAAGTTCTCTTTACATAAAGAATGAGATGAAGATTTTTTTCATAAGGATATAATAGATAATTTTCATCGCATTTTCAAAATACCTTGAAAATACTATCTTTAACTTTCAAAGTTGAATTTCCTAATCTTCAAGAGAAATATAATTCCAAGACTTTAGAATGTTCATCATTGATTATATTCAATAAATTAATTACCAATATTCATGGTCATAGTCTTCCATTAATTAAGGAGATTCCTAAGAACAATCTTCTCGTGGAGTTTTACAAATCTTAAAAAGAATGAAGGTAGTGTCTCATAAGGAAAAAGATAAAAGGAGCGTCCCATAAAAAAATGAACATGTAAATGATAATGATTTTTTCCAGGGTAATTCAAATTTAACACCACGGGTTGAGTTATCTCAAAATCAGGATTCCTATTGGTCAATGACTGAGACCCTCTCGAAATAAAACCCTGATGCTTTTAGGTATACACATTTCTAATTAATAATGTGTTTTTTTTAAGGGTTGTTGTTTTGTTTTTATTGGACTCTTGTATCTTGATCTAATTTGTTATTATAGTTATTGTGTTGTAGTGTTTGTCGGCTCCCTAGCTGGTTGGGTGTTAGGAGTTTGATTAAATATTTTATATAAAGATTGGAACGTTCCTGAAATGTTTCATTTTATTTCATTTTATTTATTCTTTATCGATAAAAAAAATTAATATTAATGTCTAATAGGATTCAAATCATTGTATTCTTTATTATTACAACAATCTTTAACGCAGTAGACATCATCAATGAATATAAGGGAAGCATTTGCTGAGTTTCTGATAGAAACAGAAGTTCCAGAATTTAACATTTAGAATGTATTAATTAAATTTAACACTTGTAAAAGCCAAATTCAAAGAGTGTTAAAAGTGTTGTAGGAACCTACTCACTCACTAATCTTACGAGACCCCAATTTCATGGAGGAAAAAGTGATGCATAGATTGTTTTATCCATTTGGTATAGTGTAATTAGAAATAAAAACCTCAAAAAACCTCTTCATAATATAATTGTCAGCAAAGAAATTATAAATATATGAATATTCATAACATAATGCAATCATAAAATAAAAAATTTCAAAAACTTCTTCAAAATATAATATGATATAAATAATCCAAAACATCTTCATAATATATTATTAAAATACCACTATTAAAAAATTATTAAATAATAATTTTAGAGACTAAAAATAATTAATTGTTATATTGACTGAATTAGATATTATTTTAGAAATTAAAAAAATTATTGATTTCTAAATTAGTTTATATTATTGATAAATAATTTATAAATTTATAATATAATTAGCTACCAAAGTTTTTACTATTAAATTTAAACTAATTTAAAAATTAATAAATTTTTTAGTATATAAAATAGTATATAATTTAGTCAATATAGCAATTAATTATTTTTTATTTTTAAAATTATTTTTTAATAATTTTCTTGTAGTATTTATGAAAGAATGAAGGATTGATAAACCAAAATGTAACTACTAACCCCATTGTATTGATAATCTTTATCATGATTCCGATTATGATAGTTTAAACCTATTTGAAGCCAATTTAAGCACCTAGATCCTCCCATATATTTTGATTTTCTGATTGCAAACATTATATACTAAATGGGTAAAACAATCTATGCATAGGATAAAATTCTAAAAGATATTGTGAAAAATATGCGATGAATATATGATAATTTTTTCACATCCACCCTTTTCTTTACACATTTTTTCTTTTAGTTCTACTTACAGCTCCTTTTAACAATTAAATATTATTTAATTAATAAAAATAAATATAAACTAAATTTTAAAATAAAATAATAATTGGGATGCTGGAAAGGCACGAAGCATCGTTATAAAGAAGCACATTTGGCAAATCCATACCTAATTTAAAAATTCTAGAAAAGTCAGAAAACTAAAATTATTGAATATAATATAATATAATAAAAAAATTATTGGAAATGAATGAATTAATTAATTAAATTAAAGTACAACAAAGTATTAAAGGCTAAACTGAGAGAAGGGTATGGACTCGGGAAATGGAACATACTATAACATAAACAGGAGATCAATGAGATTGATGACATTGGATGTTAAAAGATCTAGTGGGAAAATGAATAACAAATTTTTGAAAATAAAATCATATTTACAATGATTCATACAAAATTTGTTTGTAAATATGACCAAAATATAACTAATAAACAATATATATATATATATATATATATATATATATATATATATATATATATATATATATATATATATATATATATATATATATATATATATATATATTGATCTATTTCACCTTAAAACTTAATTTCATAAGATTTATTATGGTTTACCCGTTATATTTGGTAATCTTTGGAGGCAACTTTTGCTTTCTTTTTTGGAAAAAATTTTAAAAAGAATAAAAAGCAATACCTTGTATATATTATATATAAGTTATTTTATGATTGAAAATGTTTTTTTTTGGAATTTTTTCTTTTTTGCCTTTATGATAAAAATATATCATCAAAACTTGAAAAGAATAAAAAGCGATACCTTGTATATTATTATATATAAGTATTTTTTATGATTGAAATTGTTTTGTTTGGAAATTTTCTTACTCATTTTAGACATCTTAACCTTATAAAACTGATTGGTGTATTTTGAAAAAGAATTGTATCATATTTAAAATTACTTTTCTCGGTCTATTTTTTACTCTTCTTTTAAATTCTATCTGTCGGTTCTTTTTACAGATTCTTAGCTTTATCCTTATTTATTTTAAGAAACAAAAAAAAAATGTAATTATTACTACACACACCAATAAGATTTAAACATCATTCATTTGTGTGCTTCAAATATTAGAATGATCTTTTATTAAAAAGAAAATACAAATATTTCTTTAAATTTCAAAAATAATTGTTTTCATGAAACTTTTTTCAAATCTTTCCTTTCTCATAAAAATAAAAATAAAGACATTTTCCTAATTTCCGTTTTTCCATTATAAAAAGTTTTCATGAATAAAATAAGGGTCGTTCCAATTTTAATCTTACATTCGAAATTCTCTGTTATAAAAAGAAAAAAAAACATTTTCAGTTGAAGAACTCAAAAATAAAATAATAAAAAAAAATCCAATAACTCAACTCAAATCAATGCCCTTACCACACATTAACCAAATATTCGAGTTCTTGAAGGCAAATATACATTACAAATATGCAAAATTTCAAGTCATTTATTCAATTTTAATGATCCAGCCATGCCATGCATTTACTATATACACAATTCATCTATCTATCTTCGACCGGAATGTATCTACGCAAACAAACAGATACCATTTTTTTTTTCTTGGTATTGTCCATGTACTCAGAAAACATAAATAATCCAAAACAAATATTTAGAAACAACTAATCCAAATGCGTGATATCATATATGCATGATTCAGAGCTTGGAAAATACTGGCTTGCGTTTCTGCTTCTGTGCCGTCACTGCTTCAGTTAAGCACCACAATTTTTGTCCCAACAACCGCAAGTGGAGACTTGCTGGCAATTGCTTGAGCGAGATCCATCACGGCCTGATCGAGGTCATGTTTGGAGTCGCAAACGCGAGAAACGAGACCTAATTCCTTAGCCTCCTCACCGGAGAAGGTGCGACCGGTCAAAGCCAGTTCCATGGCGTTGCCGAACCCCACAATAAGGGGTAGCCTCTTCTGAAGACTTCCCAGATCAGCCGCCAGGGCCAAATCCACTTCTTTCACCGAAAAAAACGCCTCCTTCGTGCACATCCTTATGTCACACACAGTCACAATGTCAATTCCACCACCGATGCACGCTCCGTGGATACTGGCAATCACCGGCTTCCAGCACCGTTCCAGGGCCGTCACGGCATCTTGCATCGCCATGATCTGTCGGCGGAGGGACTCTCCGGAAGCCGAATTGGATGCGGTTGATCCCAAAATGGAGAGGTCGATGCCGGAGCAGAAATGGTTGCCAGCGGCGGACAAGACGATGACGTTAACGTAAGGGTCGTGATCGAGGGCACAGAGGGCCTTGGGGAAGTGGGTGAAGAAATCATGGGAGAGAGCGTTTCGTCGTGATGGACGATTCAATATAACATACCAAACACCCGATTTTGGGGTTTTCTCC